>OZ010660.1:0-1200000 GCA_963932335.1 Andrena marginata
GTTGCAAGCAGGATAGCCAATGTTACGTCTGTCTCTCTCCCTCTCCCTCTCCCTCTCTCTCTCTCTCTCTCTCTCTCTCTCTCTCTCTCTCTCTCTCTCTCTCTCTCTCTCTCTCTCTCAATGGGAGTGGACGTGGTGAACATCGCTCTGTAAATGTAGTGCATTTTATGTGGTAAAAGTGTCAGAGAAAATTATAATAAGTGGTGGGACTATAGAACTATAGGCAAGGATCAAATTGGTCCGGAAGGTGCTCATTTTTGGATGTTTCATCAATGTATTTACTGTGCGAGGAGAGTTGACACGCGACAGGCAGACATTAGCATTGACGTGGCACGTAGCATTGGCGCGGTATTGGGAACCTGTTGATAATATCGGCGGCAGGCGATAATTATCGTCATGGAGGAGGAAGATGTCGAATATCGATGTTCGGCATGTAAGAAGGCAATAAGAAGTCAGGTAGTGACATGTAAATCGTGCGTTAAACTTTTTTATCATCCAGGCTGTGCGAGTAAGCATAAAATTTATGATCGAAATAATGAGTATGTGACATGTCCAGGCCCGTATGAGAAGTTTGTCGTTGAAAGTGAAAAAATACTGTCATCGGTAGGAGGCAGCAGAGATAGACTGGGATCTACAGGATCCATAGGTGGAACCAAAGATCTTGATGCAAAGATAGATTGGCTTGTAAGAACTGTTAAAGAAATGAAAGACGCAACTGCAGGAAAGAACGAAATAAAAGTGATGATCAAGGAGATTGTGCAAGAGGAACTCGAGGCTATCAAACGTGACCTGGATGACTTGTGTAAAATGATACAGAAAGAAATGCATAGTTCAGCGGAAGGGGGGCACAATAGTTACAGCGAAATAGTTAAGAAGAAGAAGCAAAATATTATTATCATCAAACCAAAGAACCAGCAAGAAAGCGAGACCACTAAGAAAGTAATAAAAGAAAAAGTGGATATAAAGAAGATGCCAATGGGAATAACAAGACTAAGAAAAGGAAGAGAAGGAACGGTAATCCTAGGCTGTGAAACGGAAGAAGAAATGGTAAATTTAAAAGTTACAATGCAATCCAAGCTTGGTGAAAAGTATAATATAACGGAGTCGGTGCAGATGAAGCCGAAAATAAAAATTATAAATATCGATGGAGAAGAGATGGATTTGGAGGATGAGGAGTTGATAGATACAATCGGCAAACAAAATAACTTTGAAGGATCCCATATAAGAATATTAAAAAGGATATTGCAGAAGAAAGGTAAAGAGAAGAGCCAACCGAAAAATAAGGAAAATGGATCTATAATAATCGAAGTAGATGAAGAAACACATGATTTGATAATAAAGAAAGAAAAATTAATTATAGGGTGGAAAAAATGTCTGGCTTTCAGGCACCACAGTGTTAAGAGATGCTTTAAGTGCTGGGGATTCTATCACATTGCGAAGAACTGTACCCGAGATGAAACACGTCATAAGTGTGCAGGAAAACACAAGGCGACCGAATGTACAGCGAAACAAAATAAGTGTGTTAATTGTGTGTTTAAAAATAAAACATACAATCTGAAACTAAATGACGAACATGATGGTCTTAATCCGGAGTGTCCGTCATATAAAAGAGCTATCGAGGAGAAGAAGAGGAGAGCTGGTTGGGATGGTACTAAGAAATAGCAGCAACAGAAGAAAGGGGAACAAATAATGTATACAAACGCCCAAAGTTTGATGGCACACAAAGATGGAATACAACATCAGGTTATGAAGAAAATAAATCCTGCGATCATAGGGTTATCGGAGACCAGACTAATTGCTGACATCGAGGATAGTGAAGTAAATATACCGGGTTATAATGTGATTAGATGCGATGCGGAGACTAGGAATACCGGGGGGGGGGGGGTTGCTTTGTATATAAGAGAGGAGGTCAATTACGAAGTAGTACTACTGAAAAAGATTGATAGGAACTGCTGGGGTGTCGCGATAAAAGTAGAACTGGAAATGTACAAAGGAGTGATAATGGTAGTATACCACTCACCGAGTGCGTCACATGGTGATTTTATAGGATACCTAGAGGAAGTAGTTGAAGAGCTAACGATAAAAGAAGAGTGCATGTTAGTAGGAGACTTTAATATAGACTGTAGGACGGATTCTTTTTATACAAATAAGCTCTTAGCAACTATGCAGAGTCTAGGCATGAAACAATATGTTAACGAACCAACACGAATCACAAACAATAGTAGAACAATCATAGATCTAATCTTTGCAAATAGGGAGATAAATGTACAAGTAGTTCATGAACCTAAGATAACGGACCATGCATGGTTAAAAGTAATGCTAAATATGAACAAGAATGTAAATAAATATAAAGAATTTAGTGGTAGGGATTATAGTAAATTTAATGTGGACGATTTTACGAAGCTGGTCGAGTATAACTTATGGACTAAACAAGATTTAGTATCCCAGCATGTAGATGTTAGGGCTGTAGCTGTGGACCGGGTACCCGAGATACCCGGGTACCCGTGAGATACCTGGGACGAGGAAAATTCCCGGATAAGCGCTACCCAGGAAAACTACCCGAGATACTCGAGAATCTCGAGAACTTACAGAGTACAGAACGTGATTCTGGAGCGACGCCTGTCAGAGAGATGCCGTCTGGCACCCCGTAGCGAGGTCAACCCTCTGCGGTACCTCACCGAATTTTATGGCTTTCGAACCTCGGAGGGGTTGGAATAACATTAAGAAGTGAGAAATGCCCAGGATTTCCGCATTTCTCATCAGATCTTTGCGAAAACGACGCCAATCGATTCCTCATGTTTTTCCGATGAAAATAATACCAAGAACGACGTAATTCGGACCATAATGAAGGAAATTCCATGAACAAATGTTTTGCATTATTTCAAATTCATTTCGTTAAAAATAGTCCGATTTACATGCAATTTGGCATGATTTTCATCGGAAAACATAAGGAATCCATCGGTATCACTTGTATATCAATACGATAAAGAGTTAAGAATTATTTTATTTCTGAATCAGGTATTATGAATCCTCGGCCGACCGCAGCGAATCGAGGTCGGCCCCCCGTAGTCGAGGGTAAAATATTCATTACAGTATATTAAGAAGCTATTTAATGTTCATCGTATCGATATGGAAGTGACACCGATGGATTTCTTATGTTTTTCCGATGAAAATTATACCAAATTTCGTGTAAATCGAACTACTTTTAACGAAGTGAATTTGAAATTATGCAAATCATTTGTTCATGGAATTTCCTTCATTATGGTCCGAATTACGTCGTTCTTGGTATTATTTTCATCGGAAAAACATGAGGAATCTATTGGCGTCGTTTTCGCAAAGATCTGATGAGAAATGCATTCTATCCGCGCGGAGTTGAATTTTCGTTCAGGTAGTACGCCTAAGATTCCGCACGTGCGAAGGATTATCCCGGCCTGTGCTGGTATCGTAAACTAATAAAGTAATAAAATGTTCGCCTAGCCAATACAGCAAATGAAGGTAAAGTTAAAATTTGGCCAGTACATGTTTCAAGACTTGCACGTAAGATATGCAGAGTGTCCCATCAGACACAGAAAAAATGCAATAGTTTTTGCTATCATAAAAACGCTATCTGTGTTAATTTTTCAAAATTTGATACCGTAATTAACTTCAAATAACATAATCAAATCAGACAGCACTGTTAAACAAAACATAACATTATTTAATCAATTTTTCCTCCCCCCTACAGGGCTTAGTTTTAATCTAATAACAATTTTGACCTCGGAATCAGATTCTGCGACCCCAAAAACCCCTGGAATGACCATCTTCATAATGATAAAGTGTGAAATGTGACCGTAAGGATGGCCAATTTTATGTATATTTAATCCTTTCCCTGTTCACTAAAATAAGAGAGTGTGTTAAAAAAGTCTACTCTTCTTATGATTGTATTGTTGATGTAAATGTAGTCCGATTTGCATGACATTTAGTATAATTTTAATCGGGAGAACGCCAGGAATCCATTGGTGTCACTTTCATATCGACACAATGAACAATAAAGAACTTCTTAATATACTGTAATGAATATTTTACCCTCGACTACGGGGGGCCGACCTCGATTCGCTGCGGTCGGCCGAAGATTCATACCTGATTCAGAAGTAAAATAATTCTTAACTCTTTATCGTATCGATATGGAAGTGACACCGATGGATTTCTTATGTTTTTCCGATGAAAATCATACCAAATTTCATGTAAATCGGGCTATTGTTAACGAAGTGAAGTTGAAATTATGCAAAACAGTTGTTCATGGAATTTCCTTCATTATGGTCCGAATTACGTCGTTCTTGGTGTTATTTTCATCGGAAAAACATAAGGAATCGATTGGCGTCGTTTTCGCAAAGATCTGATGAGAGATTCGGAACTGGAGATTCCTCACTTCTTAATGGGAATTCCTGTCTCCCCGGGGGTCGAAGCCTTCGACCCGAAGGCCATGACGCTCAGTGTGGCTTCAAATATGGAAGGATACTCTATGAGATCTCGAGACTCTCGAGTATCTCGGGTAGTTTACCCGGGTAGCGCCTACCCGGGAATTTTTTTTTCCCGGGTGTCTCACGGGTACCCGGGTACCCGTTCTCCCGGGAAACGACAGCTCTAGTAGATGTGAATACAAGAGCGAGGAGGCTTATAAATAGTATGGTAGAGGCGCTAGACATCTATGCACCCAAGAAAGTCTTTAAAATTCCAAAAATTTGGGAAGGTAAACAATGGTATTCGAATGAGATAGAAGAACTAGCAACCAAAAGAGATGATGCGTATAGAAAAGCATTGTACGAGGATACGGATCAAAACTGGAAACAATTCAAAATTAGAAGGAATGAAGTAGTCAAATTGATTAAAAAAAAAAAGAAAAAAGAGTACTATGAAAATGTAATTGACCATAATAAAAGTAATCCTACAAGTATGTGGAAAGCTTTAAAGGAAGTAATCAGAGGCGAATCAGTAGGGACAAAAGCATTGGACAATATAGATTTCGAGATATTGAATAACAGTACAGGGTGCAATTTGGCTGATAAATTCAATTTATATTATATACAGAGTATTAAGGATATAGTAAAATCTATAAAGGGAAATAATAGGACGAGTATAAGTAGGAGAATTGTTTATGTCATTGACAATAAAAGAGAGTTGGAAAAATTCGAAATGGTTACAGAGGAACAGTTAGGTGAAATTGTTAGGGAATTACCAAAGAAAAAGGGTACAGTAAAAGGAATAAGTAGTTATATATTAAAAGCGGTGTTTTGTGTAATACGGGAAGAATTTGTTAGTATAATAAATGAATCATTAAGCGGAGGCTGTTTCCCAGAAGACTGGAAAACATCTACGATAATTCCAATCCCTAAGGTAGAGAAACCAAGAAGGGCAAGCGAATTTAGGCCCATTAATATGCTACCAATATATGAGAAGGTACTAGAGATACTAGTCAAAAAACAAATTGAAAGGTATTTGGAGAATAATAATATTATAACGGAACAACAGTCGGGATTTAGAAGAAATTATTCATGTGAAACAGCAGTACAAACAGTCATTGATGAATGGAAACTGATAATTAGCGAAAGGAAAATGGTAGGAGTAATATTTATGGATCTTAAGCGCGCATTCGAGACGATTGATAGAGATAAGTTATTAGAGAAATTGTACCAGTATGGCTTGAAAGGAGCGGTTCTTGAATGGTTTAGATCGTATCTAACAAACAGAATGCAGCAAGTGAAATGTAATGATGTATGCTCTAAGTTATTGTTAACGGAATATGGAGTGCCACAAGGATCGGTGTTAGGCCCGTTATTATTCATAATATACATAAATGATCTCGTTAAAGTTTGTTCGGAGGACTGTAATATAAAAATGTTCGCAGACGATACCTTAATATATGTAACAGGTGAGAGTTGTATGGACGTGGAGAGGAAAATGAATGTAGCATTTAATGTAGTGGAAGAATGGATGAATTCTAACGGACTGAAGATGAACGCAGGGAAAACGAAATATATGATAGTTAGAAGTACAAGAAAGGAGTTAAAAGGTAGTATGGATGTGAAATGCTTGGATAAAACTCAAATAGAACGGGTGGAAACGATAAAGTATCTAGGAGTAATGATTGATGATAGACTAGGATTTACACACCATTGTGACTATATGCTAAAGAAAATAGGGAAGAAAACAAGTTTTCTGAATCGAGTGGGAAATTATGTCACAGCTTATACTAGATGTGTTATATACAAGACAATCAGAGCACCTCACTTTGAGTATTGTGCGACGTTATTAATCAATATGGGGACAACACAGATAAGTAGGCTACAAAAAGCGCAGAACCGGGCCATGAGAGTCATATTGCAATGTGACAGACGAACCAAAGTAGAGAATATGCTGCAAACGCTGCAGTTTATGGCTGTAAGACAGAGGCTGTATTATAATATGTGTATATTTGTTTTTAAGATTTTAAAAAATATATTTCCGGAGCATTTACGGAATAGGCTAAGAATAGTAGGCGATGAAAGTGCAATGCAAACTAGGCAAGCTGGGAATATTGCAGTAGAATTCCGTAACACGAGAAGTGCCCAAAAAAGTTTATTTTATGAAGGAGTTTTGATGTATAATGCACTACCAGATGAAGTAAAAGGCTGTGGAAGTTTAGACATATTTAAGAGAATGGTAAAGGAATTCGTTATAACAAATGTGTAACACAAATGTAATCGAAAATAGTTGAGAAAGCTAATAAATAATCAATCAATCAATCAATCAATCAATCAATCTCTCTCTCTCTCTCTCTCTCTCTCTCTCTCTCTCTCTCTCTCTCTCTCTCTCATTTTTCCCCTATTCCTCTGGGAAACTCCATAGGCTTAGGTGCAAGCTAATGCGAGCTTAGATTTGCGTTCACCGTTTGTCGGAATAAAGAATATATCGCGCGTTTCATCGTTGAACGATTTCGTCGGGGGCCACGCGAATTTTAGCGACAAACTTGTACGCCCAAATTTGAAAAAGCAGATTTTTCTCACATATTTACGCTCGTACTTACCTTTTGAAAAACGGTTATATGTATCGAGTTGAAATTAAATCATGCCAAACCGATATTGCGTGCTATGCGGTAACCGAGATAAATCGGCTTCTTATTACTCGTAAGTAAATATATGTAATATCTAATAAATTAAATTAATTAAATTGTGTCGTGCACACAAGTGTGTGATAAATTTAGGTTCATTTTTTGTACAATACTTGTTCATATTGCTAATGTAATATTAATTTCATTCCTTCTAAATAGATTTCCGAAAAACAAGGAATGTCGCCAGAGGTGGCTAGATTTTTGCGGCATTACTGAACAAGTTTTGAACTTTGTTACTAGACTATGTTGGAATCATTTCCAGAAGGATGATATAATTTGTCTAGCTACACGTTCAATTCTTAAGCACAACGTTGTGCCATCTATTATGAAGAAGAATGTGTATAAACGTTCTGATTTCGATTTCGAAATGTTTGAATCTGTGAATGATTAATATATAATAATATATAATAATAATAATAATATATAATAATATAATCACACTATATAATAGTTTTTATACAATATAATACTTACGGTTTCCATCTTTTCGCCCATCTTGCTGGATTTGCAAAAACATATAAATGTTGACAGCATGCACCCTTAGAGCTAGTATATACTCTAAGCATGCACCACGTATCACTTCAAATCATACCGCTTGCAGCCAATTTCACGATATCGGCGCATGCGCATATCGGTCGCAAGGGACCTCTATACTTCTCTCTCTCGCACCAGTTCGCACATGTCTTTCTCTCTCGCGTGATGTTGGCAACAGTTTCGAAGCAGTCACTCTTAGGCAATGATACCTCCATTTATATATGCTCTAAGATTACACTCTGCGATGACCGCGGAACTCCAACTGATAAATTCGCGATCGTCAGATGGTGGTGGTTGATTTCTCCTCGATCGCCGCTCACGAAAACGAATTCACCGGCCAATATATATGGCCTCAACCACAGCAAAATACCCCGCCTTTCACTTCGAGCCTAAGAGAAATGGAGGACAACATGAAAAGACATTTCACTTATTTTCACTATCCCTCTTGGGGGTTGTTTAGGGCAAAAGCCTGAAGTTGCATTTTTTGGCATTTATGCGTGGCTAATCTTTGCGAGTAATAATCAAGTTGATACTTAATGGGGCCTAACAGATATTAGGGAATAAGGTTCAGTCTGAAAATAGTATACCCCATAAAAAAACTTCAAAAAAGTAAAAAAATTACACCAAGTACATGAAAATCAAATAACTCACAAAAAATAGAAGATAATAATATAAATCACAAAAAAAATAGAAGAAAATATACAACAAATAAATCACAAAAATAGAAGATAATAATATCACAAAAAATAGAAAAATATACAATACAAAAAAAGATGTGAAATCAAAATGAGCTGCCAGTACATACAGGTGCTTTCCAACTGCGCTTAAGATGACACAACTACATACACACAGGTAAAATGCTGTGTTCATACATTCTATTACTCATATCGCGGGCATTTTATTTATCCCATCAAAAAGAATCTCATTTAAAAACATTGTCGTAAATTAATAAATAGCTTTACAAAGTTAATGATATACAAAAATTGCGCCAATTATAACAATGGCTATTTATACAAAGAAAAAAATGTATTACATAATATTAAGCAGATATATTTTTATGCAAATAAATATTTTAATACGAATAAATATTTTATTCAAAATACTTGGCGCTGCGATCTAAAATACATAAACATATACATATACATACGAGTATTAGAAACGCTGTCAGATGTATTCTACATATATTTAATTCGAATATCATACGTAGCATATGCTCATACACACATTCACGAACGTACGCACACGAAAGAAAGAAAAAGATTATTGCAATTTATACATATTTATTCAGTTTAGCAATACCAATTCGGAGAGCAGCGCCAAGTATTTTGAATAAAATATTTATTCGTATTAAAATATTTATTTGTATAAAAATATATCTGCTTAATATTATGTAATACATTGTAATGGAATGTATGAACACAACATTTTAGCTGTGTGTATGTAGTTGTGCCATCTTAAGCGCAGTTGAAAAGCACCTTTATGTACTGGCAGCTCATTTTGATTTCACATCTTTTTTTGTATTGTATACTTTTTCTAATTTTTGTGATTTATATTACAGAACTGGGCTCGCGAGGCAGACGTGGGCTCGCGAGGCAGAAGTGGGGTCGCGAGGCAGAAGTGGGCTCGCGAGGCAGAAGTGGGCGCGCGAGGCAGAACTGGGGTCGCGAGGCAGAAGTGGGCTCGCGAGGCAGAAGTGGGCTCGCGATGCAGAAGTGGGCTCGGGAGCCAGAAGTGGGCTCGGGAGCCAGAAGTGGGCTCGGGAGCCAGTAGTGGGCACGCGAGGCAGAACTGGGCTCGCGCGGCAGAAGTGGGGTCGCGAGCGAGCCAAAAGTGGGGTCGCGAGGCAGAAGTGGGCTCGCGAGGCAGAAGTGGGCTCGCGAGGCAGAAGTGGGCTCGCGAGGCAGAAGTGGGTTCGCGAGGCAGAAGTGGGTTCGCGATGCAGAAGTGGGTTCGCGAGGCAGAAGTGGGTTCGCGAGGCAGAAGTGGGTTGGCGAGGCAGAAGTGGGCTCGCGAGGCAAAAGTGGGTGAACGAGCCAAAAGTGGATGAGCGAGCTGTTACGTCCTGAAGGGACTTCTGTGAATCGCCCTGAGCGGCTAGGATGATCCACGGGGTTCGTCGCTCTGTCGAGGTGCTAAAGCACGCCTTGACTATACTTACCATGAAGGATAAGGAGTAAAGGGGGTTCAATCAATGGTTACACGGGATTCAAGGGAGAAACAATAGACTAAAATATATTCTTGACGAAAGGTTAAAGTTACAGTTAGAACATACCCTAGGGACGGCGCTCCGTCCCTGTTATCGCTATGCGTTCGGGTGTCGGCACGCTTGCCGTCTATCGTTTCGTACGCTCTTTAGGTCGCTCAACCTAGCGCAGGTCGTGGTCGCTCGCTGTGCTCTCGGGTGTCGGCGAAGTCGGAGTCCATCGTTTCTATCTGTCTCGTTCCGTCACACGTCTTCGCGGAGTCAACGGCGGTTCGTATCGCGCGCAAGGGCTCTCCCGGCTAGGCCGTTCGCGGTATATCGGAAGGAGTTACCCAGGGCTGATCTCGACCGTCCGGACGGGTGTCACGGTATCTACGTGGAGGCGAGGTCGCGAAATCTAGACGGCCCGCTGGCTCGTCGAAATTTCCTAGCACGAGCTCTCGAAAACGAATCTATCTTCCGTGGCTATCGATCGCGGGTCGAACCTCGGACAGTCCCCAGGAATGGGGAAAACTGCCCCGTCGGCAGCTGTTGCTTGGTTCGCTAATTCATCGATTATTGCGAAATAATCGGGGCCCGGGCCGAGCGCTGGCGTTGTCCCTACCGCTGTTGCCACGGGCTCAGCACAACGTGATTTCTACACGTGAGGCCATTCCGCTGAATCGCCTTCCCGAAAGAAAACGACGTGAGGACAGCAAGCACGGGATGGACCTGAAGGGCCCATGTAACAGAGCCAAAAGTGGGTGAGCGAGACAAAAGTGGGTGAGCGAGCCGGAAGTGGGCGAGCGAGCCAGAACTGGGCTCGCGAGGCAGAAGTGGGCTCGCGAGGCAGTAGTGGGCTCGCGCGGCAGAAGTGGGTTCGCGAGGCAGAAGTGGGCTCGCGAGGCAGAAGTGGGCTCGCGAGGCAGTAGTGGGCTCGCGCGGCAGAAGTGGGTTCGCGAGGCAGAAGTGGGCTCGCGAGGCAGAATTGCGGTTGCGAAGCAGAAGTGGCCTCGCGGGGCGGAAGTGGGGTCGCGAGGCAGAAGTGGGCTCGGGAGCCAGAAGTGGGTTCGCGAGGCAGAAGTGGGCTCGCGAGGCAGAAGTGGCCTCGCGAGGCAGAAGTGGGTTCGCGAGGCAGAAGTGCGCTCGCGAGGCAGAAGTGGGTTCGCGAGGCAGAAGTGCGCTCGCGAGGCAGAAGTGGGGTCGCTAGGCAGAAGTGGGTTCCCGAGGCAGAAGTGGGGTCGCGAGGCAGAAGTGGGCTCGGGAGCCAGAAGTGGGTTCGCGAGGCAGAAGTGGGCTCGCGAGGCAGAAGTGGGCTCGCGAGGCAGAAGTGGGCTCGCGAGGCAGAAGTGGGGTCGCGAGGCAGAAGTGGGCTCGGGAGGCAGAAGTGGGTTCGCGAGGCAGTAGTGGGCTCGCGAGGCAGAAGTGGGCTCGCGAGCCAAAAGTGGGGTCGCGAGGCAGAAGTGGCCTCGCGGGGCGGAAATGGGCTCGGGAGGCAGAAGTGGGCTCGCGAGGCAGAAGTGGGCTCGCGAGGCAGAAGTGGGCTCGCGAGGCAGAAGTGGGTTCGCGAGGCAGAAGTGGGCTCGGGAGGCAGAAGTGGGGTCGCGAGGCAGAAGTGGGCTCGCGAGGCAGAAGTGGGCTCGGGAGCCAGAAGTGGGCTCGGGAGGCAGAAGTGGGCTCGGGAGCCAGAAGTGGGCTCGCGAGGCAGAAGTGGGGTCGCGAGGCAGAAGTGGGCTCGCTAGGCAGAAGTGGGTTCGCGAGGCAGAAGTGGGGTCGCGAGGCAGAAGTGGGCTCGGGAGGCAGAAGTGGGCTCGCGAGGCAGAAGTGGCCTTGCGAGGCAGAAGTGGGCTTGCGAGGCAGAAGTGGGCTCGCGAGGCAGAAGTGGGGTCGCGAGGCAGAAGTGGGCTCGCGAGGCAGAAGTGGCCTTGCGAGGCAGAAGTGGGCTCGCGAGGCAGAAGTGGGCTCGCGAGGCAGAAGTGGGCTCGCGAGGCAGAAGTGGGTTCGCGAGGCAGAAGTGGGCTCGGGAGGCAGAAGTGGGGTCGCGAGGCAGAAGTGGGCTCGCGAGGCAGAAGTGGGCTCGGGAGCCAGAAGTGGGCTCGCGAGGCAGAAGTGGGGTCGCGAGGCAGAAGTGGGCTCGCTAGGCAGAAGTGGGTTCGCGAGGCAGAAGTGGGGTCGCGAGGCAGAAGTGGGCTCGGGAGCCAGAAGTGGGTTCGCGAGGCAGAAGTGGGCTCGCGCGGCAGAAGTGGCCTCGCGGGGCGGAAGTGGGTTCGCGAGGCAGAAGTGGGCTCGGGAGCCAGAAGTGGGTTCGCGAGGCAGAAGTGGCCTGGCGAGGCAGAAGTGGGCTCGCGAGGCAGAAGTGGGGTCGCGAGACAGAAGTGGGCTCGCGAGGCAGAAGTGGGCTCGCGAGGCAGAAGTGGGCTCGCGAGGCAGAAGTGGGTTCGCGAGGCAGAAGTGGGCTCGGGAGGCAGAAGTGGGTTCGCGAGGCAGTAGTGGGCTCGCGAGGCAGAAGTGGGGTCGCGAGGCAGAAGTGGGGTCGCGAGGCAGAAGTGGGCTCGCTAGGCAGAAGTGGGTTCGCGAGGCAGAAGTGGGGTCGCGAGGCAGAAGTGGGATCGGGAGGCAGAAGTGGGCTCGCGAGCCAAAAGTGGGGTCGCGAGGCAGAAGTGGCCTCGCGGGGCGGAAATGGGGTCGCGAGGCAGAAGTGGGCTCGCGAGGCAGAAGTGGGCTCGCGAGGCAGAAGCGGGCGCGCGAGGCAGAAGTGGGCGCGCGAGGCAGAAGTGGGCTCGGGAGCCAGAAGTGGGCTCGCGAGGCAGAAGTGGGGTCGCGAGGCAGAAGTGGGCTCGCTAGGCAGAAGTGGGTTCGCGAGGCAGAAGTGGGCGCGCGAGGCAGAAGTGGGCTCGGGAGCCAGAAGTGGGCTCGCGAGGCAGAAGTGGGGTCGCGAGGCAGAAGTGGGCTCGCTAGGCAGAAGTGGGTTCGCGAGGCAGAAGTGGGCGCGCGAGGCAGAAGTGGGCTCGGGAGCCAGAAGTGGGCTCGCGAGGCAGAAGTGGGGTCGCGAGGCAGAAGTGGGCTCGCTAGGCAGAAGTGGGTTCGCGAGGCAGAAGTGGGGTCGCGAGGCAGAAGTGGGCTCGGGAGCCAGAAGTGGGTTGCCGAGGCAGAAGTGGGCTCGCGAGGCAAAAGTGGGTGAACGAGCCAAAAGTGGATGAGCGAGCTGTTACGTCCTGAAGGGACTTCTGTGAATCGCCCTGAGCGGCTAGGATGATCCACGGGGTTCGTCGCTCTGTCGAGGTGCTAAAGCACGCCTTGACTATACTTACCATGAAGGATAAGGAGTAAAGGGGGTTCAATCAATGGTTACACGGGATTCAAGGGAGAAACAATAGACTAAAATATATTCTTGACGAAAGGTTAAAGTTACAGTTAGAACATACACTAGGAACGGCGCTCCGTCCCTGTTATCGCTATGCGCTCGGGTGTCGGCACGCTTGCCGTCTATCGTTTCGTACGCTCTTTAGGTCGCTCAACCTAGCGCAGGTCGTGGTCGCTCGCTGTGCTCTCGGGTGTCGGCGAAGTCGGAGTCCGTCGTTTCTATCTGTCTCGTTCCGTCACACGTCTTCGCGGAGTCAACGGCGGTTCGTATCGCGCGCAAGGGCTCTCCCGGCTAGGCCGTTCGCGGTATATCGGAAGGAGTTACCCAGGGCTGATCTCGACCGTCCGGACGGGTGTCGCGGTATCTACGTGGAGGCGAGGTCGCGAAATCTAGGCGGCCCGCTGGCTCGTCGAAACTTCCTAGCACGAGCTCTCGAAAACGAATCTATCTTCCGCGGCCCTCGATCGCGGGTCGAACCTCGGACAGTCCCCAGGAATGGGGGAAACTGCCCCGTCGACAGCTGTTGCTTGGTTCGCTAATTCATCGATTATTGCGAAATAATCGGGGCCCGGGCCGAGCGCTGGCGTTGTCCCTACCGCTGTTGCCACGGGCTCAGCACAACGTGATTTCTACACGTGAGGCCATTCCGCTGAATCGCCTTCCCGAAAGAAAACGACGTGAGGACAGCAAGCACGGGATGGACCTGAAGGGCCCATGTAACAGAGCCAAAAGTGGGTGAGCGAGCCGGAAGTGGGCGAGCGAGCCAGAAGTGGGCTCGCGAGGCAGAAGTGGGCTCGCGCGGCAGAAGTGGGTTCGCGAGGCAGAAGTGGGCTCGGGAGGCAGAAGTGGGGTCGCGAGGCAGAAGTGGGCTCGCGAGGCAGAAGTGGGCTCGCGAGCCAAAAGTGGGGTCGCGAGGCAGAAGTGGCCTCGCGGGCGGAAATGGGGTCGCGAGGCAGAAGTGGGCTCACGAGGCAGAAGTGGGCTCGCGAGGCAGAAGTGGGCTCGGGAGCCAGAAGTGGGCTCGCGAGGCAGAAGTGGGGTCGCGAGGCAGAAGTGGGCTCGCTAGGCAGAAGTGGGCTCGCGAGGCAGAAGTGGGTTCGCGAGGCAGAAGTGGGCTCGGGAGGCAGAAGTGGGGTCGCGATGCAGAAGTGGGCTCGCGAGGCAGAAGTGGGCTCGCGAGCCAAAAGTGGGGTCGCGAGCCAGAAGTGGCCTCGCGGGGCGGAAATGGGGTCGCGAGGCAGAAGTGGGCTCGCGAGGCAGAAGTGGGCTCGCGAGGCAGAAGCGGGCGCGCGAGGCAGAAGTGGGCTCGGGAGCCAGAAGTGGGCTCGCGAGGCAGAAGTGGGGTCGCGAGGCAGAAGTGGGCTCGCTAGGCAGAAGTGGGTTCGCGAGGCAGAAGTGGGGTCGCGAGGCAGAAGTGGGCTCGGGAGCCAGAAGTGGGTTCGCGAGGCAGAAGTGGGCTCGCGAGGCAGAAGTGGCCTCGCGGGGCGGAAGTGGGGTCGCGAGGCAGAAGTGGGCTCGGGAGCCAGAAGTGGGTTCGCGAGGCAGAAGTGGGTTTGCGAGGCAGAAGTGGCCTCGCGAGGCAGAAGTGGGCTCGCGAGGCAGAAGTGGGCTCGCGAGGCAGAAGTGGGCTCGCGAGGCAGAAGTGGGCTCGCGAGGCAGAAGTGGGTTGCCGAGGCAGAAGTGAGCTCGCGAGGCAAAAGTGGGTGAACGAGCCAAAAGTGGATGAGCGAGCTGTTACGTCCTGAAGGGACTTCTGTGAATCGCCCTGAGCGGCTAGGATGATCCACGGGGTTCGTCGCTCTGTCGAGGTGCTAAAGCACGCCTTGACTATACTTACCATGAAGGATAAGGAGTAAAGGGGGTTCAATCAATGGTTACACGGGATTCAAGGGAGAAACAATAGACTAAAATATATTCTTGACGAAAGGTTAAAGTTACAGTTAGAACATACACTAGGGACGGCGCTCCGTCCCTGTTATCGCTATGCGCTCGGGTGTCGGCACGCTTGCCGTCTATCGTTTCGTACGCTCTTTAGGTCGCTCAACCTAGCGCAGGTCGTGGTCGCTCGCTGTGCTCTCGGGTGTCGGCGAAGTCGGAGTCCGTCGTTTCTATCTGTCTCGTTCCATCACACGTCTTCGCGGAGTCAACGGCGGTTCGTATCGCGCGCAAGGGCTCTCCCGGCTAGGCCGTTCGCGGTATATCGGAAGGAGTTACCCAGGGCTGATCTCGACCGTCCGGACGGGTGTCGCGGTATCTACGTGGAGGCGAGGTCGCGAAATCTAGGCGGCCCGCTGGCTCGTCGAAACTTCCTAGCACGAGCTCTCGAAAACGAATCTATCTTCCGCGGCCCTCGATCGCGGGTCGAACCTCGGACAGTCCCCAGGAATGGGGGAAACTGCCCCGTCGACAGCTGTTGCTTGGTTCGCTAATTCATCGATTATTGCGAAATAATCGGGGCCCGGGCCGAGCGCTGGCGTTGTCCCTACCGCTGTTGCCACGGGCTCAGCACAACGTGATTTCTACACGTGAGGCCATTCCGCTGAATCGCCTTCCCGAAAGAAAACGACGTGAGGACAGCAAGCACGGGATGGACCTGAAGGGCCCATGTAACAGAGCCAAAAGTGGGTGAGCGAGACAAAAGTGGGTGAGCGAGCCGGAAGTGGGCGAGCGAGCCAGAAGTGGCCTCGCGGGGCGGAAATGGGGTCGCGAGGCAGAAGTGGGCTCGCGAGGTAGAAGTGGGCTCGCGAGGCAGAAGTGGGCGCGCGAGGCAGAAGTGGGCTCGGGAGCCAGAAGTGGGCTCGCGAGGCAGAAGTGGGCTCGCGTGGCAGAAGTGGGCTCGCGAGCCAAAAGTGGGGTCGCGAGGCAGAAGTGGATTCGCGAGGCAGAAGTGGGTTCGCGAGGCAGAAGTGGGGTCGCGAGGCAGAAGTGGGGTCGCGAGGCAGAAGTGGGTTCGCGAGGCAGAAGTGGGCTCGCGAGGCAGAAGTGGGCTCGGGAGCCAGAAGTGGGTTCGCGAGGCAGAAGTGGGGTCGCGAGGCAGAAGTGGCCTTGCGAGGCAGAAGTGGGCTCGCGAGGCAGAAGTGTGGTCGCGAGGCAGAAGTGGCTCGCGAGCCAAAAGTGTGGTCGCGAGGCAGAAGTGGCTTGGCGAGGCAGAAGTGGGCTCGCGAGGCAAAAGTGGGTGAACGAGCCAAAAGTGGGTGAGCGAGCTGTTACGTCCTGAAGGGACTTCTGTGAATCGCCCTGAGCGGCTAGGATGATCCACGGGGTTCGTCGCTCTGTCGAGGTGCTAAAGCACGCCTTGACTATACTTACCATGAAGGATAAGGAGTAAAGGGGGTTCAATCAATGGTTACACGGGATTCAAGGGAGAAACAATAGACTAAAATATATTCTTGACGAAAGGTTAAAGTTACAGTTAGAACATACACTAGGAACGGCGCTCCGTCCCTGTTATCGCTATGCGCTCGGGTGTCGGCACGCTTGCCGTCTATCGTTTCGTACGCTCTTTAGGTCGCTCAACCTAGCGCAGGTCGTGGTCGCTCGCTGTGCTCTCGGGTGTCGGCGAAGTCGGAGTCCGTCGTTTCTATCTGTCTCGTTCCGTCACACGTCTTCGCGGAGTCAACGGCGGTTCGTATCGCGCGCAAGGGCTCTCCCGGCTAGGCCGTTCGCGGTATATCGGAAGGAGTTACCCAGGGCTGATCTCGACCGTCCGGACGGGTGTCGCGGTATCTACGTGGAGGCGAGGTCGCGAAATCTAGACGGCCCGCTGGCTCGTCGAAACTTCCTAGCACGAGCTCTCGATAACGAATCTATCTTCCGCGGCCCTCGATCGCGGGTCGAACCTCGGACAGTCCCCAGGAATGGGGGAAACTGCCCCGTCGGCAGCTGTTGCTTGGTTCGCTAATTCATCGATTATTGCGAAATAATCGGGGCCCGGGCCGAGCGCTGGCGTTGTCCCTACCGCTGTTGCCACGGGCTCAGCACAACGTGATTTCTACACGTGAGGCCATTCCGCTGAATCGCCTTCCCGAAAGAAAACGACGTGAGGACAGCAAGCACGGGATGGACCTGAAGGGCCCATGTAACAGAGCCAAAAGTGGGTGAGCGAGACAAAAGTGGGTGAGCGAGCCGGAAGTGGGCGAGCGAGCCAGAAGTGGCCTCGCGGGGCGGAAATGGGGTCGCGAGGCAGAAGTGGGCTCGCGAGGTAGAAGTGGGCTCGCGAGGCAGAAGTGGGCGCGCGAGGCAGAAGTGGGCTCGGGAGCCAGAAGTGGGGTCGCGAGGCAGAGGTGGGTTCGCGAGGCAGTAGTGGGCTTGCGAGGCAGAAGTGGGCTCGCGAGCCAAAAGTGGGGTCGCGAGGCAGAAGTGGCCTCGCGCGGCGGAAATGGGGTCGCGAGGCAGAAGTGGGCTCGCGAGGCAGAAGTGGGCTCGCGAGGCAGAAGTGGGCTCGCGAGGCAGAAGTGGGCTCGCGAGGCAGAAGTGGGCTCGCGAGGCAGAAGTGGGCGCGCGAGGCAGAAGTGGGCTCGGGAGCCAGAAGTGGGCTCGCGAGGCAGAAGTGGGGTCGCGAGGCAGAAGTGGCCTCGCGGGGCGGAAGTGGGGTCGCGAGGCAGAACTGGGCTCGGGAGCCAGAAGTGGGTTCGCGAGGCAGAAGTGGGCTCGCGAGGCAGAAGTGGGCTCGCGAGCCAAAAGTGGGCTCGCGAGCCAAAAGTGGGGTCGCGAGGCAGAAGTGGGTTCGCGAGGCAGAAGTGGGTTCGCGAGGCAGAAGTGGGGTCGCGAGGCAGAAGTGGGGTCGCGAGGTAGAAGTGGCCTCGCGGGGCGGAAATGGGGTCGCGAGGCAGAAGTGGGCTCGCGAGGCAGAAGTGGGCTCGCGAGGCAGAAGTGGGCGCGCGAGGCAGAAGTGGGCTCGGGAGCCAGAAGTGGGGTCGCGAGGCAGAAGTGGGCTCGCGAGGCAGAAGTGGGCTCGCGAGCCAAAAGTGGGGTCGCGAGGCAGAAGTGGGCTCGGGAGCCAGAAGTGGGGTCGCGAGGCAGAAGTGGGCTTGCGAGGCAGAAGTGGGCTCGCGAGCCAAAAGTGGGGTCGCGAGGCAGAAGTGGGGTCGCGAGGCAGAAGTGGGGTCGCGAGGCAGAAGTGGGCTTGCGAGCCAAAAGTGGGGTCGCGAGGCAGAAGTGGGTTCGCGAGGCAGAAGTGGGGTCGCGAGGCAGAAGTGGGCTCGGGAGCCAGAAGTGGGTTCGCGAGGCAGAAGTGGGCTCGCGCGGCAGAAGTGGCCTCGCGGGGCGGAAGTGGGTTCGCGAGGCAGAAGTGGGCTCGGGAGCCAGAAGTGGGTTCGCGAGGCAGAAGTGGCCTGGCGAGGCAGAAGTGGGCTCGCGAGGCAGAAGTGGGGTCGCGAGACAGAAGTGGGCTCGCGAGGCAGAAGTGGGCTCGCGAGGCAGAAGTGGGCTCGCGAGGCAGAAGTGGGTTCGCGAGGCAGAAGTGGGCTCGGGAGGCAGAAGTGGGTTCGCGAGGCAGTAGTGGGCTCGCGAGGCAGAAGTGGGGTCGCGAGGCAGAAGTGGGGTCGCGAGGCAGAAGTGGGCTCGCTAGGCAGAAGTGGGTTCGCGAGGCAGAAGTGGGGTCGCGAGGCAGAAGTGGGATCGGGAGGCAGAAGTGGGCTCGCGAGCCAAAAGTGGGGTCGCGAGGCAGAAGTGGCCTCGCGGGGCGGAAATGGGGTCGCGAGGCAGAAGTGGGCTCGCGAGGCAGAAGTGGGCTCGCGAGGCAGAAGCGGGCGCGCGAGGCAGAAGTGGGCGCGCGAGGCAGAAGTGGGCTCGGGAGCCAGAAGTGGGCTCGCGAGGCAGAAGTGGGGTCGCGAGGCAGAAGTGGGCTCGCTAGGCAGAAGTGGGTTCGCGAGGCAGAAGTGGGCGCGCGAGGCAGAAGTGGGCTCGGGAGCCAGAAGTGGGCTCGCGAGGCAGAAGTGGGGTCGCGAGGCAGAAGTGGGCTCGCTAGGCAGAAGTGGGTTCGCGAGGCAGAAGTGGGCGCGCGAGGCAGAAGTGGGCTCGGGAGCCAGAAGTGGGCTCGCGAGGCAGAAGTGGGGTCGCGAGGCAGAAGTGGGCTCGCTAGGCAGAAGTGGGTTCGCGAGGCAGAAGTGGGGTCGCGAGGCAGAAGTGGGCTCGGGAGCCAGAAGTGGGTTGCCGAGGCAGAAGTGGGCTCGCGAGGCAAAAGTGGGTGAACGAGCCAAAAGTGGATGAGCGAGCTGTTACGTCCTGAAGGGACTTCTGTGAATCGCCCTGAGCGGCTAGGATGATCCACGGGGTTCGTCGCTCTGTCGAGGTGCTAAAGCACGCCTTGACTATACTTACCATGAAGGATAAGGAGTAAAGGGGGTTCAATCAATGGTTACACGGGATTCAAGGGAGAAACAATAGACTAAAATATATTCTTGACGAAAGGTTAAAGTTACAGTTAGAACATACACTAGGAACGGCGCTCCGTCCCTGTTATCGCTATGCGCTCGGGTGTCGGCACGCTTGCCGTCTATCGTTTCGTACGCTCTTTAGGTCGCTCAACCTAGCGCAGGTCGTGGTCGCTCGCTGTGCTCTCGGGTGTCGGCGAAGTCGGAGTCCGTCGTTTCTATCTGTCTCGTTCCGTCACACGTCTTCGCGGAGTCAACGGCGGTTCGTATCGCGCGCAAGGGCTCTCCCGGCTAGGCCGTTCGCGGTATATCGGAAGGAGTTACCCAGGGCTGATCTCGACCGTCCGGACGGGTGTCGCGGTATCTACGTGGAGGCGAGGTCGCGAAATCTAGGCGGCCCGCTGGCTCGTCGAAACTTCCTAGCACGAGCTCTCGAAAACGAATCTATCTTCCGCGGCCCTCGATCGCGGGTCGAACCTCGGACAGTCCCCAGGAATGGGGGAAACTGCCCCGTCGACAGCTGTTGCTTGGTTCGCTAATTCATCGATTATTGCGAAATAATCGGGGCCCGGGCCGAGCGCTGGCGTTGTCCCTACCGCTGTTGCCACGGGCTCAGCACAACGTGATTTCTACACGTGAGGCCATTCCGCTGAATCGCCTTCCCGAAAGAAAACGACGTGAGGACAGCAAGCACGGGATGGACCTGAAGGGCCCATGTAACAGAGCCAAAAGTGGGTGAGCGAGCCGGAAGTGGGCGAGCGAGCCAGAAGTGGGCTCGCGAGGCAGAAGTGGGCTCGCGCGGCAGAAGTGGGTTCGCGAGGCAGAAGTGGGCTCGGGAGGCAGAAGTGGGGTCGCGAGGCAGAAGTGGGCTCGCGAGGCAGAAGTGGGCTCGCGAGCCAAAAGTGGGGTCGCGAGGCAGAAGTGGCCTCGCGGGCGGAAATGGGGTCGCGAGGCAGAAGTGGGCTCACGAGGCAGAAGTGGGCTCGCGAGGCAGAAGTGGGCTCGGGAGCCAGAAGTGGGCTCGCGAGGCAGAAGTGGGGTCGCGAGGCAGAAGTGGGCTCGCTAGGCAGAAGTGGGCTCGCGAGGCAGAAGTGGGTTCGCGAGGCAGAAGTGGGCTCGGGAGGCAGAAGTGGGGTCGCGATGCAGAAGTGGGCTCGCGAGGCAGAAGTGGGCTCGCGAGCCAAAAGTGGGGTCGCGAGCCAGAAGTGGCCTCGCGGGGCGGAAATGGGGTCGCGAGGCAGAAGTGGGCTCGCGAGGCAGAAGTGGGCTCGCGAGGCAGAAGCGGGCGCGCGAGGCAGAAGTGGGCTCGGGAGCCAGAAGTGGGCTCGCGAGGCAGAAGTGGGGTCGCGAGGCAGAAGTGGGCTCGCTAGGCAGAAGTGGGTTCGCGAGGCAGAAGTGGGGTCGCGAGGCAGAAGTGGGCTCGGGAGCCAGAAGTGGGTTCGCGAGGCAGAAGTGGGCTCGCGAGGCAGAAGTGGCCTCGCGGGGCGGAAGTGGGGTCGCGAGGCAGAAGTGGGCTCGGGAGCCAGAAGTGGGTTCGCGAGGCAGAAGTGGGTTTGCGAGGCAGAAGTGGCCTCGCGAGGCAGAAGTGGGCTCGCGAGGCAGAAGTGGGCTCGCGAGGCAGAAGTGGGCTCGCGAGGCAGAAGTGGGCTCGCGAGGCAGAAGTGGGTTGCCGAGGCAGAAGTGAGCTCGCGAGGCAAAAGTGGGTGAACGAGCCAAAAGTGGATGAGCGAGCTGTTACGTCCTGAAGGGACTTCTGTGAATCGCCCTGAGCGGCTAGGATGATCCACGGGGTTCGTCGCTCTGTCGAGGTGCTAAAGCACGCCTTGACTATACTTACCATGAAGGATAAGGAGTAAAGGGGGTTCAATCAATGGTTACACGGGATTCAAGGGAGAAACAATAGACTAAAATATATTCTTGACGAAAGGTTAAAGTTACAGTTAGAACATACACTAGGGACGGCGCTCCGTCCCTGTTATCGCTATGCGCTCGGGTGTCGGCACGCTTGCCGTCTATCGTTTCGTACGCTCTTTAGGTCGCTCAACCTAGCGCAGGTCGTGGTCGCTCGCTGTGCTCTCGGGTGTCGGCGAAGTCGGAGTCCGTCGTTTCTATCTGTCTCGTTCCATCACACGTCTTCGCGGAGTCAACGGCGGTTCGTATCGCGCGCAAGGGCTCTCCCGGCTAGGCCGTTCGCGGTATATCGGAAGGAGTTACCCAGGGCTGATCTCGACCGTCCGGACGGGTGTCGCGGTATCTACGTGGAGGCGAGGTCGCGAAATCTAGGCGGCCCGCTGGCTCGTCGAAACTTCCTAGCACGAGCTCTCGAAAACGAATCTATCTTCCGCGGCCCTCGATCGCGGGTCGAACCTCGGACAGTCCCCAGGAATGGGGGAAACTGCCCCGTCGACAGCTGTTGCTTGGTTCGCTAATTCATCGATTATTGCGAAATAATCGGGGCCCGGGCCGAGCGCTGGCGTTGTCCCTACCGCTGTTGCCACGGGCTCAGCACAACGTGATTTCTACACGTGAGGCCATTCCGCTGAATCGCCTTCCCGAAAGAAAACGACGTGAGGACAGCAAGCACGGGATGGACCTGAAGGGCCCATGTAACAGAGCCAAAAGTGGGTGAGCG
Source organism: Andrena marginata (assembly GCA_963932335.1). Lineage (NCBI taxonomy): Eukaryota > Metazoa > Arthropoda > Insecta > Hymenoptera > Andrenidae > Andrena > Andrena marginata. The sequence continues at coordinate 22,213 of OZ010660.1, forward strand.
AGACAAAAGTGGGTGAGCGAGCCGGAAGTGGGCGAGCGAGCCAGAAGTGGCCTCGCGGGGCGGAAATGGGGTCGCGAGGCAGAAGTGGGCTCGCGAGGTAGAAGTGGGCTCGCGAGGCAGAAGTGGGCGCGCGAGGCAGAAGTGGGCTCGGGAGCCAGAAGTGGGCTCGCGAGGCAGAAGTGGGCTCGCGTGGCAGAAGTGGGCTCGCGAGCCAAAAGTGGGGTCGCGAGGCAGAAGTGGATTCGCGAGGCAGAAGTGGGTTCGCGAGGCAGAAGTGGGGTCGCGAGGCAGAAGTGGGGTCGCGAGGCAGAAGTGGGTTCGCGAGGCAGAAGTGGGCTCGCGAGGCAGAAGTGGGCTCGGGAGCCAGAAGTGGGTTCGCGAGGCAGAAGTGGGGTCGCGAGGCAGAAGTGGCCTTGCGAGGCAGAAGTGGGCTCGCGAGGCAGAAGTGTGGTCGCGAGGCAGAAGTGGCTCGCGAGCCAAAAGTGTGGTCGCGAGGCAGAAGTGGCTTGGCGAGGCAGAAGTGGGCTCGCGAGGCAAAAGTGGGTGAACGAGCCAAAAGTGGGTGAGCGAGCTGTTACGTCCTGAAGGGACTTCTGTGAATCGCCCTGAGCGGCTAGGATGATCCACGGGGTTCGTCGCTCTGTCGAGGTGCTAAAGCACGCCTTGACTATACTTACCATGAAGGATAAGGAGTAAAGGGGGTTCAATCAATGGTTACACGGGATTCAAGGGAGAAACAATAGACTAAAATATATTCTTGACGAAAGGTTAAAGTTACAGTTAGAACATACACTAGGAACGGCGCTCCGTCCCTGTTATCGCTATGCGCTCGGGTGTCGGCACGCTTGCCGTCTATCGTTTCGTACGCTCTTTAGGTCGCTCAACCTAGCGCAGGTCGTGGTCGCTCGCTGTGCTCTCGGGTGTCGGCGAAGTCGGAGTCCGTCGTTTCTATCTGTCTCGTTCCGTCACACGTCTTCGCGGAGTCAACGGCGGTTCGTATCGCGCGCAAGGGCTCTCCCGGCTAGGCCGTTCGCGGTATATCGGAAGGAGTTACCCAGGGCTGATCTCGACCGTCCGGACGGGTGTCGCGGTATCTACGTGGAGGCGAGGTCGCGAAATCTAGACGGCCCGCTGGCTCGTCGAAACTTCCTAGCACGAGCTCTCGATAACGAATCTATCTTCCGCGGCCCTCGATCGCGGGTCGAACCTCGGACAGTCCCCAGGAATGGGGGAAACTGCCCCGTCGGCAGCTGTTGCTTGGTTCGCTAATTCATCGATTATTGCGAAATAATCGGGGCCCGGGCCGAGCGCTGGCGTTGTCCCTACCGCTGTTGCCACGGGCTCAGCACAACGTGATTTCTACACGTGAGGCCATTCCGCTGAATCGCCTTCCCGAAAGAAAACGACGTGAGGACAGCAAGCACGGGATGGACCTGAAGGGCCCATGTAACAGAGCCAAAAGTGGGTGAGCGAGACAAAAGTGGGTGAGCGAGCCGGAAGTGGGCGAGCGAGCCAGAAGTGGCCTCGCGGGGCGGAAATGGGGTCGCGAGGCAGAAGTGGGCTCGCGAGGTAGAAGTGGGCTCGCGAGGCAGAAGTGGGCGCGCGAGGCAGAAGTGGGCTCGGGAGCCAGAAGTGGGGTCGCGAGGCAGAGGTGGGTTCGCGAGGCAGTAGTGGGCTTGCGAGGCAGAAGTGGGCTCGCGAGCCAAAAGTGGGGTCGCGAGGCAGAAGTGGCCTCGCGCGGCGGAAATGGGGTCGCGAGGCAGAAGTGGGCTCGCGAGGCAGAAGTGGGCTCGCGAGGCAGAAGTGGGCTCGCGAGGCAGAAGTGGGCTCGCGAGGCAGAAGTGGGCTCGCGAGGCAGAAGTGGGCGCGCGAGGCAGAAGTGGGCTCGGGAGCCAGAAGTGGGCTCGCGAGGCAGAAGTGGGGTCGCGAGGCAGAAGTGGCCTCGCGGGGCGGAAGTGGGGTCGCGAGGCAGAACTGGGCTCGGGAGCCAGAAGTGGGTTCGCGAGGCAGAAGTGGGCTCGCGAGGCAGAAGTGGGCTCGCGAGCCAAAAGTGGGCTCGCGAGCCAAAAGTGGGGTCGCGAGGCAGAAGTGGGTTCGCGAGGCAGAAGTGGGTTCGCGAGGCAGAAGTGGGGTCGCGAGGCAGAAGTGGGGTCGCGAGGTAGAAGTGGCCTCGCGGGGCGGAAATGGGGTCGCGAGGCAGAAGTGGGCTCGCGAGGCAGAAGTGGGCTCGCGAGGCAGAAGTGGGCGCGCGAGGCAGAAGTGGGCTCGGGAGCCAGAAGTGGGGTCGCGAGGCAGAAGTGGGCTCGCGAGGCAGAAGTGGGCTCGCGAGCCAAAAGTGGGGTCGCGAGGCAGAAGTGGGCTCGGGAGCCAGAAGTGGGGTCGCGAGGCAGAAGTGGGCTTGCGAGGCAGAAGTGGGCTCGCGAGCCAAAAGTGGGGTCGCGAGGCAGAAGTGGGGTCGCGAGGTAGAAGTGGGCTCGCGAGGCAGAAGTGGGCTCGGGAGCCAGAAGTGGGTTCGCGAGGCAGAAGTGGCCTCGCGGGGCGGAAATGGGGTCGCGAGGCAGAAGTGGGCTCGCGAGGCAGAAGTGGGCTCGCAAGGCAGAAGCGGGCGCGCGAGGCAGAAATGGGCTCGGGAGCCAGAAGTGGGCTCGCGAGGCAGAAGTGGGGTCGCGAGGCAGAAGTGGGCTCGCTAGGCAGAAGTGGGTTCGCGAGGCAGAAGTGGGCGCGCGAGGCAGAAGTGGGCTCGGGAGCCAGAAGTGGGGTCGCGAGGCAGAAGTGGGCTCGCGAGGCAGAAGTGGGCTCGCGAGGCAGAAGTGGGCTCGGGAGGCAGAAGTGGGGTCGCGAGGCAGAAGTGGGCTCGCGAGGCAGAAGTGGGTTTCCGAGGCAGAAGTGGGCTCGCGAGGCAGAGGTGGGCTCGCGAGGCAGAAGTGGGCTCGCGAGGCAGAAGTGGGCTCGCAAGGCAGAAGCGGGCGCGCGAGGCAGAAGTGGGCTCGGGAGGCAGAAGTGGGGTCGCGAGGCAGAAGTGGGCTCGCGAGGCAGAAGTGGGCTCGGGAGGCAGAAGTGGGCTCGCGAGGCAGAAGTGGGCTCGGGAGGCAGAAGTGGGGTCGCGAGGCAGAAGTGGGCTCGCGAGGCAGAAGTGGGTTTCCGAGGCAGAAGTGGGCTCGCGAGGCAGAGGTGGGCTCGGGAGGCAGAAGTGGGGTCGCGAGGTAGAAGTGGGCTCGCGAGGCAGAAGTGGGCTCGGGAGCCAGAAGTGGGTTCGCGAGGCAGAAGTGGCCTCGCGGGGCGGAAATGGGGTCGCGAGGCAGAAGTGGGCTCGCGAGGCAGAAGTGGGCTCGCAAGGCAGAAGCGGGCGCGCGAGGCAGAAATGGGCTCGGGAGCCAGAAGTGGGCTCGCGAGGCAGAAGTGGGGTCGCGAGGCAGAAGTGGGCTCGCTAGGCAGAAGTGGGTTCGCGAGGCAGAAGTGGGGTCGCGAGGCAGAAGTGGGCTCGGGAGCCAGAAGTGGGTTCGCGAGGCAGAAGTGGGCTCGCGAGGCAGAAGTGGCCTCGCGGGGCGGAAGTGGGGTCGCGAGGCAGAAGTGGGCTCGGGAGCCAGAAGTGGGTTCGCGAGGCAGAAGTGGCCTCGCGAGGCAAAAGTGGGGTCGCGAGGCAGAAGTGGGTTCGCGAGGCAGAAGTGGGGTCGCGAGGCAGAAGTGGGGTCGCGAGGCAGAAGTGGGGTCGCGAGGCAGAAGTGGGGTCGCGAGGCAGAAGTGGGTTCGCGAGGCAGAAGTGGGCTCGCGAGGCAGAAGTGGCCTCGCGGCGCGGAAGTGGGGTCGCGAGGCAGAAGTGGGCTCGGGAGCCAGAAGTGCGGTCGCGAGGCAGAAGTGGGCTCGCGAGGCAGAAGTGGGCTCGCGAGCCAAAAGTGGGGTCGCGAGGCAGAAGTGGGCTCGGGAGCCAGAAGTGGGCTCGCGAGGCAGAAGTGGGGTCGCGAGGCAGAGGTGGGCTCGCGCGGCAGAAGTGGGTTCGCGAGGCAGAAGTGGGTTCGCGAGGCAGAAGTGGCTTGGCGAGGCAGAAGTGGGCTCGCGAGGCAAAAGTGGGTGAACGAGCCAAAAGTGGGTGAGCGAGCTGTTACGTCCTGAAGGGACTTCTGTGAATCGCCCTGAGCGGCTAGGATGATCCACGGGGTTCGTCGCTCTGTCGAGGTGCTAAAGCACGCCTTGACTATACTTACCATGAAGGATAAGGAGTAAAGGGGGTTCAATCAATGGTTACACGGGATTCAAGGGAGAAACAATAGACTAAAATATATTCTTGACGAAAGGTTAAAGTTACAGTTAGAACATACACTAGGGACGGCGCTCCGTCCCTGTTATCGCTATGCGCTCGGGTGTCGGCACGCTTGCCGTCTATCGTTTCGTACGCTCTTTAGGTCGCTCAACCTAGCGCAGGTCGTGGTCGCTCGCTGTGCTCTCGGGTGTCGGCGAAGTCGGAGTCCGTCGTTTCTATCTGTCTCGTTCCGTCACACGTCTTCGCGGAGTCAACGGCGGTTCGTATCGCGCGCAAGGGCTCTCCCGGCTAGGCCGTTCGCGGTATATCGGAAGGAGTTACCCAGGGCTGATCTCGACCGTCCGGACGGGTGTCGCGGTATCTACGTGGAGGCGAGGTCGCGAAATCTAGACGGCCCGCTGGCTCGTCGAAACTTCCTAGCACGAGCTCTCGATAACGAATCTATCTTCCGCGGCCCTCGATCGCGGGTCGAACCTCGGACAGTCCCCAGGAATGGGGGAAACTGCCCCGTCGGCAGCTGTTGCTTGGTTCGCTAATTCATCGATTATTGCGAAATAATCGGGGCCCGGGCCGAGCGCTGGCGTTGTCCCTACCGCTGTTGCCACGTGCTCAGCACAACGTGATTTCTACACGTGAGGCCATTCCGCTGAATCGCCTTCCCGAAAGAAAACGACGTGAGGACAGCAAGCACGGGATGGACCTGAAGGGCCCATGTAACAGAGCCAAAAGTGGGTGAGCGAGACAAAAGTGGGTGAGCGAGCCGGAAGTGGGCGAGCGAGCCAGAACTGGGCTCGCGAGGCAGAAGTGGGCTCGCCAGGCAGTAGTGGGCTCGCGCGGCAGAAGTGGGTTCGCGAGGCAGAAGTGGGCTCGCGAGGCAGAAGTGCGGTTGCGAGGCAGAAGTGGGCTCGCGAGGGAGAAGTGGGTTCGCGAGGCAGTAGTGGGCTCGCGAGGCAGAAGTGGGCTCGCGAGCCAAAAGTGGGGTCGCGAGGCAGAAGTGGCCTCGCGCGGCGGAAATGGGGTCGCGAGGCAGAAGTGGGCTCGCGAGGCAGAAGTGGGCTCGCGAGGCAGAAGTGGGCGCGCGAGGCAGAAGTGGGCTCGGGAGCCAGAAGTGGGCTCGCGAGGCAGAAGTGGGGTCGCGAGGCAGAAGTGGCCTCGCGGGGCGGAAGTGGGGTCGCGAGGCAGAACTGGGCTCGGGAGCCAGAAGTGGGTTCGCGAGGCAGAAGTGGGCTCGCGAGGCAGAAGTGGGCTCGCGAGCCAAAAGTGGGCTCGCGAGCCAAAAGTGGGGTCGCGAGGCAGAAGTGGGTTCGCGAGGCAGAAGTGGGTTCGCGAGGCAGAAGTGGGGTCGCGAGGCAGAAGTGGGCTCGCGAGGCAGAAGTGGGTTTCCGAGGCAGAAGTGGGCTCGCGAGGCAGAAGTGGGCTCGGGAGGCAGAAGTGGGGTCGCGAGGCAGAAGTGGGCTCGCGAGGCAGAAGTGGGTTTCCGAGGCAGAAGTGGGCTCGCGAGGCAGAGGTGGGCTCGGGAGGCAGAAGTGGGGTCGCGAGGTAGAAGTGGGCTCGCGAGGCAGAAGTGGGCTCGGGAGCCAGAAGTGGGTTCGCGAGGCAGAAGTGGCCTCGCGGGGCGGAAATGGGGTCGCGAGGCAGAAGTGGGCTCGCGAGGCAGAAGTGGGCTCGCAAGGCAGAAGCGGGCGCGCGAGGCAGAAATGGGCTCGGGAGCCAGAAGTGGGCTCGCGAGGCAGAAGTGGGGTCGCGAGGCAGAAGTGGGCTCGCTAGGCAGAAGTGGGTTCGCGAGGCAGAAGTGGGGTCGCGAGGCAGAAGTGGGCTCGGGAGCCAGAAGTGGGTTCGCGAGGCAGAAGTGGGCTCGCGAGGCAGAAGTGGCCTCGCGGGGCGGAAGGGGGGTCGCGAGGCAGAAGTGGGCTCGGGAGCCAGAAGTGGGTTCGCGAGGCAGAAGTGGCCTCGCGAGGCAAAAGTGGGGTCGCGAGGCAGAAGTGGGTTCGCGAGGCAGAAGTGGGGTCGCGAGGCAGAAGTGGGGTCGCGAGGCAGAAGTGGGGTCGCGAGGCAGAAGTGGGGTCGCGAGGCAGAAGTGGGTTCGCGAGGCAGAAGTGGGCTCGCGAGGCAGAAGTGGCCTCGCGGCGCGGAAGTGGGGTCGCGAGGCAGAAGTGGGCTCGGGAGCCAGAAGTGCGGTCGCGAGGCAGAAGTGGGCTCGCGAGGCAGAAGTGGGCTCGCGAGGCAGAAGTGGGCTCGGGAGCCAGAAGTGGGCTCGCGAGGCAGAAGTGGGGTCGCGAGGCAGAGGTGGGCTCGCGCGGCAGAAGTGGGTTCGCGAGGCAGAAGTGGGTTCGCGAGGCAGAAGTGGCTTGGCGAGGCAGAAGTGGGCTCGCGAGGCAAAAGTGGGTGAACGAGCCAAAAGTGGGTGAGCGAGCTGTTACGTCCTGAAGGGACTTCTGTGAATCGCCCTGAGCGGCTAGGATGATCCACGGGGTTCGTCGCTCTGTCGAGGTGCTAAAGCACGCCTTGACTATACTTACCATGAAGGATAAGGAGTAAAGGGGGTTCAATCAATGGTTACACGGGATTCAAGGGAGAAACAATAGACTAAAATATATTCTTGACGAAAGGTTAAAGTTACAGTTAGAACATACACTAGGGACGGCGCTCCGTCCCTGTTATCGCTATGCGCTCGGGTGTCGGCACGCTTGCCGTCTATCGTTTCGTACGCTCTTTAGGTCGCTCAACCTAGCGCAGGTCGTGGTCGCTCGCTGTGCTCTCGGGTGTCGGCGAAGTCGGAGTCCGTCGTTTCTATCTGTCTCGTTCCGTCACACGTCTTCGCGGAGTCAACGGCGGTTCGTATCGCGCGCAAGGGCTCTCCCGGCTAGGCCGTTCGCGGTATATCGGAAGGAGTTACCCAGGGCTGATCTCGACCGTCCGGACGGGTGTCGCGGTATCTACGTGGAGGCGAGGTCGCGAAATCTAGACGGCCCGCTGGCTCGTCGAAACTTCCTAGCACGAGCTCTCGATAACGAATCTATCTTCCGCGGCCCTCGATCGCGGGTCGAACCTCGGACAGTCCCCAGGAATGGGGGAAACTGCCCCGTCGGCAGCTGTTGCTTGGTTCGCTAATTCATCGATTATTGCGAAATAATCGGGGCCCGGGCCGAGCGCTGGCGTTGTCCCTACCGCTGTTGTCACGTGCTCAGCACAACGTGATTTCTACACGTGAGGCCATTCCGCTGAATCGCCTTCCCGAAAGAAAACGACGTGAGGACAGCAAGCACGGGATGGACCTGAAGGGCCCATGTAACAGAGCCAAAAGTGGGTGAGCGAGACAAAAGTGGGTGAGCGAGCCGGAAGTGGGCGAGCGAGCCAGAACTGGGCTCGCGAGGCAGAAGTGGGCTCGCCAGGCAGTAGTGGGCTCGCGCGGCAGAAGTGGGTTCGCGAGGCAGAAGTGGGCTCGCGAGGCAGAAGTGCGGTTGCGAGGCAGAAGTGGGCTCGCGAGGGAGAAGTGGGTTCGCGAGGCAGTAGTGGGCTCGCGAGGCAGAAGTGGGCTCGCGAGCCAAAAGTGGGGTCGCGAGGCAGAAGTGGCCTCGCGCGGCGGAAATGGGGTCGCGAGGCAGAAGTGGGCTCGCGAGGCAGAAGTGGGCTCGCGAGGCAGAAGTGGGCGCGCGAGGCAGAAGTGGGCTCGGGAGCCAGAAGTGGGCTCGCGAGGCAGAAGTGGGGTCGCGAGGCAGAAGTGGCCTCGCGGGGCGGAAGTGGGGTCGCGAGGCAGAACTGGGCTCGGGAGCCAGAAGTGGGTTCGCGAGGCAGAAGTGGGCTCGCGAGGCAGAAGTGGGCTCGCGAGCCAAAAGTGGGCTCGCGAGCCAAAAGTGGGGTCGCGAGGCAGAAGTGGGTTCGCGAGGCAGAAGTGGGTTCGCGAGGCAGAAGTGGGGTCGCGAGGCAGAAGTGGGCTCGCGAGGCAGAAGTGGGTTTCCGAGGCAGAAGTGGGCTCGCGAGGCAGAAGTGGGCTCGGGAGGCAGAAGTGGGGTCGCGAGGCAGAAGTGGGCTCGCGAGGCAGAAGTGGGTTTCCGAGGCAGAAGTGGGCTCGCGAGGCAGAGGTGGGCTCGGGAGGCAGAAGTGGGGTCGCGAGGTAGAAGTGGGCTCGCGAGGCAGAAGTGGGCTCGGGAGCCAGAAGTGGGTTCGCGAGGCAGAAGTGGCCTCGCGGGGCGGAAATGGGGTCGCGAGGCAGAAGTGGGCTCGCGAGGCAGAAGTGGGCTCGCAAGGCAGAAGCGGGCGCGCGAGGCAGAAATGGGCTCGGGAGCCAGAAGTGGGCTCGCGAGGCAGAAGTGGGGTCGCGAGGCAGAAGTGGGCTCGCTAGGCAGAAGTGGGTTCGCGAGGCAGAAGTGGGGTCGCGAGGCAGAAGTGGGCTCGGGAGCCAGAAGTGGGTTCGCGAGGCAGAAGTGGGCTCGCGAGGCAGAAGTGGCCTCGCGGGGCGGAAGGGGGGTCGCGAGGCAGAAGTGGGCTCGGGAGCCAGAAGTGGGTTCGCGAGGCAAAAGTGGGGTCGCGAGGCAGAAGTGGGTTCGCGAGGCAGAAGTGGGGTCGCGAGGCAGAAGTGGGGTCGCGAGGCAGAAGTGGGGTCGCGAGGCAGAAGTGGGGTCGCGAGGCAGAAGTGGGGTCGCGAGGCAGAAGTGGGTTCGCGAGGCAGAAGTGGGCTCGCGAGGCAGAAGTGGCCTCGCGGCGCGGAAGTGGGGTCGCGAGGCAGAAGTGGGCTCGGGAGCCAGAAGTGCGGTCGCGAGGCAGAAGTGGGCTCGCGAGGCAGAAGTGGGCTCGCGAGCCAAAAGTGGGGTCGCGAGGCAGAAGTGGGCTCGGGAGCCAGAAGTGGGCTCGCGAGGCAGAAGTGGGGTCGCGAGGCAGAGGTGGGCTCGCGCGGCAGAAGTGGGTTCGCGAGGCAGAAGTGGGTTCGCGAGGCAGAAGTGGCTTGGCGAGGCAGAAGTGGGCTCGCGAGGCAAAAGTGGGTGAACGAGCCAAAAGTGGGTGAGCGAGCTGTTACGTCCTGAAGGGACTTCTGTGAATCGCCCTGAGCGGCTAGGATGATCCACGGGGTTCGTCGCTCTGTCGAGGTGCTAAAGCACGCCTTGACTATACTTACCATGAAGGATAAGGAGTAAAGGGGGTTCAATCAATGGTTACACGGGATTCAAGGGAGAAACAATAGACTAAAATATATTCTTGACGAAAGGTTAAAGTTACAGTTAGAACATACACTAGGGACGGCGCTCCGTCCCTGTTATCGCTATGCGCTCGGGTGTCGGCACGCTTGCCGTCTATCGTTTCGTACGCTCTTTAGGTCGCTCAACCTAGCGCAGGTCGTGGTCGCTCGCTGTGCTCTCGGGTGTCGGCGAAGTCGGAGTCCGTCGTTTCTATCTGTCTCGTTCCGTCACACGTCTTCGCGGAGTCAACGGCGGTTCGTATCGCGCGCAAGGGCTCTCCCGGCTAGGCCGTTCGCGGTATATCGGAAGGAGTTACCCAGGGCTGATCTCGACCGTCCGGACGGGTGTCGCGGTATCTACGTGGAGGCGAGGTCGCGAAATCTAGACGGCCCGCTGGCTCGTCGAAACTTCCTAGCACGAGCTCTCGATAACGAATCTATCTTCCGCGGCCCTCGATCGCGGGTCGAACCTCGGACAGTCCCCAGGAATGGGGGAAACTGCCCCGTCGGCAGCTGTTGCTTGGTTCGCTAATTCATCGATTATTGCGAAATAATCGGGGCCCGGGCCGAGCGCTGGCGTTGTCCCTACCGCTGTTGCCACGTGCTCAGCACAACGTGATTTCTACACGTGAGGCCATTCCGCTGAATCGCCTTCCCGAAAGAAAACGACGTGAGGACAGCAAGCACGGGATGGACCTGAAGGGCCCATGTAACAGAGCCAAAAGTGGGTGAGCGAGACAAAAGTGGGTGAGCGAGCCGGAAGTGGGCGAGCGAGCCAGAACTGGGCTCGCGAGGCAGAAGTGGGCTCGCCAGGCAGTAGTGGGCTCGCGCGGCAGAAGTGGGTTCGCGAGGCAGAAGTGGGCTCGCGAGGCAGAAGTGCGGTTGCGAGGCAGAAGTGGGCTCGCGAGGGAGAAGTGGGTTCGCGAGGCAGTAGTGGGCTCGCGAGGCAGAAGTGGGCTCGCGAGCCAAAAGTGGGGTCGCGAGGCAGAAGTGGCCTCGCGCGGCGGAAATGGGGTCGCGAGGCAGAAGTGGGCTCGCGAGGCAGAAGTGGGCTCGCGAGGCAGAAGTGGGCGCGCGAGGCAGAAGTGGGCTCGGGAGCCAGAAGTGGGCTCGCGAGGCAGAAGTGGGGTCGCGAGGCAGAAGTGGCCTCGCGGGGCGGAAGTGGGGTCGCGAGGCAGAACTGGGCTCGGGAGCCAGAAGTGGGTTCGCGAGGCAGAAGTGGGCTCGCGAGGCAGAAGTGGGCTCGCGAGCCAAAAGTGGGCTCGCGAGCCAAAAGTGGGGTCGCGAGGCAGAAGTGGGTTCGCGAGGCAGAAGTGGGTTCGCGAGGCAGAAGTGGGGTCGCGAGGCAGAAGTGGGCTCGCGAGGCAGAAGTGGGTTTCCGAGGCAGAAGTGGGCTCGCGAGGCAGAAGTGGGCTCGGGAGGCAGAAGTGGGGTCGCGAGGCAGAAGTGGGCTCGCGAGGCAGAAGTGGGTTTCCGAGGCAGAAGTGGGCTCGCGAGGCAGAGGTGGGCTCGGGAGGCAGAAGTGGGGTCGCGAGGTAGAAGTGGGCTCGCGAGGCAGAAGTGGGCTCGGGAGCCAGAAGTGGGTTCGCGAGGCAGAAGTGGCCTCGCGGGGCGGAAATGGGGTCGCGAGGCAGAAGTGGGCTCGCGAGGCAGAAGTGGGCTCGCAAGGCAGAAGCGGGCGCGCGAGGCAGAAATGGGCTCGGGAGCCAGAAGTGGGCTCGCGAGGCAGAAGTGGGGTCGCGAGGCAGAAGTGGGCTCGCTAGGCAGAAGTGGGTTCGCGAGGCAGAAGTGGGGTCGCGAGGCAGAAGTGGGCTCGGGAGCCAGAAGTGGGTTCGCGAGGCAGAAGTGGGCTCGCGAGGCAGAAGTGGCCTCGCGGGGCGGAAGGGGGGTCGCGAGGCAGAAGTGGGCTCGGGAGCCAGAAGTGGGTTCGCGAGGCAAAAGTGGGGTCGCGAGGCAGAAGTGGGTTCGCGAGGCAGAAGTGGGGTCGCGAGGCAGAAGTGGGGTCGCGAGGCAGAAGTGGGGTCGCGAGGCAGAAGTGGGGTCGCGAGGCAGAAGTGGGGTCGCGAGGCAGAAGTGGGTTCGCGAGGCAGAAGTGGGCTCGCGAGGCAGAAGTGGCCTCGCGGCGCGGAAGTGGGGTCGCGAGGCAGAAGTGGGCTCGGGAGCCAGAAGTGCGGTCGCGAGGCAGAAGTGGGCTCGCGAGGCAGAAGTGGGCTCGCGAGCCAAAAGTGGGGTCGCGAGGCAGAAGTGGGCTCGGGAGCCAGAAGTGGGCTCGCGAGGCAGAAGTGGGGTCGCGAGGCAGAGGTGGGCTCGCGCGGCAGAAGTGGGTTCGCGAGGCAGAAGTGGGTTCGCGAGGCAGAAGTGGCTTGGCGAGGCAGAAGTGGGCTCGCGAGGCAAAAGTGGGTGAACGAGCCAAAAGTGGGTGAGCGAGCTGTTACGTCCTGAAGGGACTTCTGTGAATCGCCCTGAGCGGCTAGGATGATCCACGGGGTTCGTCGCTCTGTCGAGGTGCTAAAGCACGCCTTGACTATACTTACCATGAAGGATAAGGAGTAAAGGGGGTTCAATCAATGGTTACACGGGATTCAAGGGAGAAACAATAGACTAAAATATATTCTTGACGAAAGGTTAAAGTTACAGTTAGAACATACACTAGGGACGGCGCTCCGTCCCTGTTATCGCTATGCGCTCGGGTGTCGGCACGCTTGCCGTCTATCGTTTCGTACGCTCTTTAGGTCGCTCAACCTAGCGCAGGTCGTGGTCGCTCGCTGTGCTCTCGGGTGTCGGCGAAGTCGGAGTCCGTCGTTTCTATCTGTCTCGTTCCGTCACACGTCTTCGCGGAGTCAACGGCGGTTCGTATCGCGCGCAAGGGCTCTCCCGGCTAGGCCGTTCGCGGTATATCGGAAGGAGTTACCCAGGGCTGATCTCGACCGTCCGGACGGGTGTCGCGGTATCTACGTGGAGGCGAGGTCGCGAAATCTAGACGGCCCGCTGGCTCGTCGAAACTTCCTAGCACGAGCTCTCGATAACGAATCTATCTTCCGCGGCCCTCGATCGCGGGTCGAACCTCGGACAGTCCCCAGGAATGGGGGAAACTGCCCCGTCGGCAGCTGTTGCTTGGTTCGCTAATTCATCGATTATTGCGAAATAATCGGGGCCCGGGCCGAGCGCTGGCGTTGTCCCTACCGCTGTTGCCACGTGCTCAGCACAACGTGATTTCTACACGTGAGGCCATTCCGCTGAATCGCCTTCCCGAAAGAAAACGACGTGAGGACAGCAAGCACGGGATGGACCTGAAGGGCCCATGTAACAGAGCCAAAAGTGGGTGAGCGAGACAAAAGTGGGTGAGCGAGCCGGAAGTGGGCGAGCGAGCCAGAACTGGGCTCGCGAGGCAGAAGTGGGCTCGCCAGGCAGTAGTGGGCTCGCGCGGCAGAAGTGGGTTCGCGAGGCAGAAGTGGGCTCGCGAGGCAGAAGTGCGGTTGCGAGGCAGAAGTGGGCTCGCGAGGGAGAAGTGGGTTCGCGAGGCAGTAGTGGGCTCGCGAGGCAGAAGTGGGCTCGCGAGCCAAAAGTGGGGTCGCGAGGCAGAAGTGGCCTCGCGCGGCGGAAATGGGGTCGCGAGGCAGAAGTGGGCTCGCGAGGCAGAAGTGGGCTCGCGAGGCAGAAGTGGGCGCGCGAGGCAGAAGTGGGCTCGGGAGCCAGAAGTGGGCTCGCGAGGCAGAAGTGGGGTCGCGAGGCAGAAGTGGCCTCGCGGGGCGGAAGTGGGGTCGCGAGGCAGAACTGGGCTCGGGAGCCAGAAGTGGGTTCGCGAGGCAGAAGTGGGCTCGCGAGGCAGAAGTGGGCTCGCGAGCCAAAAGTGGGCTCGCGAGCCAAAAGTGGGGTCGCGAGGCAGAAGTGGGTTCGCGAGGCAGAAGTGGGTTCGCGAGGCAGAAGTGGGGTCGCGAGGCAGAAGTGGGCTCGCGAGGCAGAAGTGGGTTTCCGAGGCAGAAGTGGGCTCGCGAGGCAGAAGTGGGCTCGGGAGGCAGAAGTGGGGTCGCGAGGCAGAAGTGGGCTCGCGAGGCAGAAGTGGGTTTCCGAGGCAGAAGTGGGCTCGCGAGGCAGAAGTGGGCTCGGGAGGCAGAAGTGGGGTCGCGAGGCAGAAGTGGGCTCGCGAGGCAGAAGTGGGTTTCCGAGGCAGAAGTGGGCTCGCGAGGCAGAGGTGGGCTCGGGAGGCAGAAGTGGGGTCGCGAGGTAGAAGTGGGCTCGCGAGGCAGAAGTGGGCTCGGGAGCCAGAAGTGGGTTCGCGAGGCAGAAGTGGCCTCGCGGGGCGGAAATGGGGTCGCGAGGCAGAAGTGGGCTCGCGAGGCAGAAGTGGGCTCGCAAGGCAGAAGCGGGCGCGCGAGGCAGAAATGGGCTCGGGAGCCAGAAGTGGGCTCGCGAGGCAGAAGTGGGGTCGCGAGGCAGAAGTGGGCTCGCTAGGCAGAAGTGGGTTCGCGAGGCAGAAGTGGGGTCGCGAGGCAGAAGTGGGCTCGGGAGCCAGAAGTGGGTTTGCGAGGCAGAAGTGGGCTCGCGAGGCAGAAGTGGCCTCGCGGGGCGGAAGTGGGGTCGCGAGGCAGAAGTGGGCTCGGGAGCCAGAAGTGGGTTCGCGAGGCAGAAGTGGCCTCGCGAGGCAAAAGTGGGGTCGCGAGGCAGAAGTGGGTTCGCGAGGCAGAAGTGGGGTCGCGAGGCAGAAGTGGGGTCGCGAGGCAGAAGTGGGGTCGCGAGGCAGAAGTGGGGTCGCGAGGCAGAAGTGGGTTCGCGAGGCAGAAGTGGGCTCGCGAGGCAGAAGTGGCCTCGCGGCGCGGAAGTGGGGTCGCGAGGCAGAAGTGGGCTCGGGAGCCAGAAGTGCGGTCGCGAGGCAGAAGTGGGCTCGCGAGGCAGAAGTGGGCTCGCGAGCCAAAAGTGGGGTCGCGAGGCAGAAGTGGGCTCGGGAGCCAGAAGTGGGCTCGCGAGGCAGAAGTGGGGTCGCGAGGCAGAGGTGGGCTCGCGCGGCAGAAGTGGGTTCGCGAGGCAGAAGTGGGTTCGCGAGGCAGAAGTGGCTTGGCGAGGCAGAAGTGGGCTCGCGAGGCAAAAGTGGGTGAACGAGCCAAAAGTGGGTGAGCGAGCTGTTACGTCCTGAAGGGACTTCTGTGAATCGCCCTGAGCGGCTAGGATGATCCACGGGGTTCGTCGCTCTGTCGAGGTGCTAAAGCACGCCTTGACTATACTTACCATGAAGGATAAGGAGTAAAGGGGGTTCAATCAATGGTTACACGGGATTCAAGGGAGAAACAATAGACTAAAATATATTCTTGACGAAAGGTTAAAGTTACAGTTAGAACATACACTAGGGACGGCGCTCCGTCCCTGTTATCGCTATGCGCTCGGGTGTCGGCACGCTTGCCGTCTATCGTTTCGTACGCTCTTTAGGTCGCTCAACCTAGCGCAGGTCGTGGTCGCTCGCTGTGCTCTCGGGTGTCGGCGAAGTCGGAGTCCGTCGTTTCTATCTGTCTCGTTCCGTCACACGTCTTCGCGGAGTCAACGGCGGTTCGTATCGCGCGCAAGGGCTCTCCCGGCTAGGCCGTTCGCGGTATATCGGAAGGAGTTACCCAGGGCTGATCTCGACCGTCCGGACGGGTGTCGCGGTATCTACGTGGAGGCGAGGTCGCGAAATCTAGACGGCCCGCTGGCTCGTCGAAACTTCCTAGCACGAGCTCTCGATAACGAATCTATCTTCCGCGGCCCTCGATCGCGGGTCGAACCTCGGACAGTCCCCAGGAATGGGGGAAACTGCCCCGTCGGCAGCTGTTGCTTGGTTCGCTAATTCATCGATTATTGCGAAATAATCGGGGCCCGGGCCGAGCGCTGGCGTTGTCCCTACCGCTGTTGCCACGTGCTCAGCACAACGTGATTTCTACACGTGAGGCCATTCCGCTGAATCGCCTTCCCGAAAGAAAACGACGTGAGGACAGCAAGCACGGGATGGACCTGAAGGGCCCATGTAACAGAGCCAAAAGTGGGTGAGCGAGACAAAAGTGGGTGAGCGAGCCGGAAGTGGGCGAGCGAGCCAGAACTGGGCTCGCGAGGCAGAAGTGGGCTCGCCAGGCAGTAGTGGGCTCGCGCGGCAGAAGTGGGTTCGCGAGGCAGAAGTGGGCTCGCGAGGCAGAAGTGCGGTTGCGAGGCAGAAGTGGGCTCGCGAGGGAGAAGTGGGTTCGCGAGGCAGTAGTGGGCTCGCGAGGCAGAAGTGGGCTCGCGAGCCAAAAGTGGGGTCGCGAGGCAGAAGTGGCCTCGCGCGGCGGAAATGGGGTCGCGAGGCAGAAGTGGGCTCGCGAGGCAGAAGTGGGCTCGCGAGGCAGAAGTGGGCGCGCGAGGCAAAAGTGGGCTCGGGAGCCAGAAGTGGGCTCGCGAGGCAGAAGTGGGGTCGCGAGGCAGAAGTGGCCTCGCGGGGCGGAAGTGGGGTCGCGAGGCAGAACTGGGCTCGGGAGCCAGAAGTGGGTTCGCGAGGCAGAAGTGGGCTCGCGAGGCAGAAGTGGGCTCGCGAGCCAAAAGTGGGCTCGCGAGCCAAAAGTGGGGTCGCGAGGCAGAAGTGGGTTCGCGAGGCAGAAGTGGGTTCGCGAGGCAGAAGTGGGGTCGCGAGGCAGAAGTGGGCTCGCGAGGCAGAAGTGGGTTTCCGAGGCAGAAGTGGGCTCGCGAGGCAGAAGTGGGCTCGGGAGGCAGAAGTGGGGTCGCGAGGCAGAAGTGGGCTCGCGAGGCAGAAGTGGGTTTCCGAGGCAGAAGTGGGCTCGCGAGGCAGAGGTGGGCTCGGGAGGCAGAAGTGGGGTCGCGAGGTAGAAGTGGGCTCGCGAGGCAGAAGTGGGCTCGGGAGCCAGAAGTGGGTTCGCGAGGCAGAAGTGGCCTCGCGGGGCGGAAATGGGGTCGCGAGGCAGAAGTGGGCTCGCGAGGCAGAAGTGGGCTCGCAAGGCAGAAGCGGGCGCGCGAGGCAGAAATGGGCTCGGGAGCCAGAAGTGGGCTCGCGAGGCAGAAGTGGGGTCGCGAGGCAGAAGTGGGCTCGCTAGGCAGAAGTGGGTTCGCGAGGCAGAAGTGGGGTCGCGAGGCAGAAGTGGGCTCGGGAGCCAGAAGTGGGTTCGCGAGGCAGAAGTGGGCTCGCGAGGCAGAAGTGGCCTCGCGGGGCGGAAGGGGGGTCGCGAGGCAGAAGTGGGCTCGGGAGCCAGAAGTGGGTTCGCGAGGCAGAAGTGGCCTCGCGAGGCAAAAGTGGGGTCGCGAGGCAGAAGTGGGTTCGCGAGGCAGAAGTGGGGTCGCGAGGCAGAAGTGGGGTCGCGAGGCAGAAGTGGGGTCGCGAGGCAGAAGTGGGGTCGCGAGGCAGAAGTGGGTTCGCGAGGCAGAAGTGGGCTCGCGAGGCAGAAGTGAACTCGCGGCGCGGAAGTGGGGTCGCGAGGCAGAAGTGGGCTCGGGAGCCAGAAGTGCGGTCGCGAGGCAGAAGTGGGCTCGCGAGGCAGAAGTGGGCTCGCGAGCCAAAAGTGGGGTCGCGAGGCAGAAGTGGGCTCGGGAGCCAGAAGTGGGCTCGCGAGGCAGAAGTGGGGTCGCGAGGCAGAGGTGGGCTCGCGCGGCAGAAGTGGGTTCGCGAGGCAGAAGTGGGTTCGCGAGGCAGAAGTGGCTTGGCGAGGCAGAAGTGGGCTCGCGAGGCAAAAGTGGGTGAACGAGCCAAAAGTGGGTGAGCGAGCTGTTACGTCCTGAAGGGACTTCTGTGAATCGCCCTGAGCGGCTAGGATGATCCACGGGGTTCGTCGCTCTGTCGAGGTGCTAAAGCACGCCTTGACTATACTTACCATGAAGGATAAGGAGTAAAGGGGGTTCAATCAATGGTTACACGGGATTCAAGGGAGAAACAATAGACTAAAATATATTCTTGACGAAAGGTTAAAGTTACAGTTAGAACATACACTAGGGACGGCGCTCCGTCCCTGTTATCGCTATGCGCTCGGGTGTCGGCACGCTTGCCGTCTATCGTTTCGTACGCTCTTTAGGTCGCTCAACCTAGCGCAGGTCGTGGTCGCTCGCTGTGCTCTCGGGTGTCGGCGAAGTCGGAGTCCGTCGTTTCTATCTGTCTCGTTCCGTCACACGTCTTCGCGGAGTCAACGGCGGTTCGTATCGCGCGCAAGGGCTCTCCCGGCTAGGCCGTTCGCGGTATATCGGAAGGAGTTACCCAGGGCTGATCTCGACCGTCCGGACGGGTGTCGCGGTATCTACGTGGAGGCGAGGTCGCGAAATCTAGACGGCCCGCTGGCTCGTCGAAACTTCCTAGCACGAGCTCTCGATAACGAATCTATCTTCCGCGGCCCTCGATCGCGGGTCGAACCTCGGACAGTCCCCAGGAATGGGGGAAACTGCCCCGTCGGCAGCTGTTGCTTGGTTCGCTAATTCATCGATTATTGCGAAATAATCGGGGCCCGGGCCGAGCGCTGGCGTTGTCCCTACCGCTGTTGCCACGTGCTCAGCACAACGTGATTTCTACACGTGAGGCCATTCCGCTGAATCGCCTTCCCGAAAGAAAACGACGTGAGGACAGCAAGCACGGGATGGACCTGAAGGGCCCATGTAACAGAGCCAAAAGTGGGTGAGCGAGACAAAAGTGGGTGAGCGAGCCGGAAGTGGGCGAGCGAGCCAGAACTGGGCTCGCGAGGCAGAAGTGGGCTCGCCAGGCAGTAGTGGGCTCGCGCGGCAGAAGTGGGTTCGCGAGGCAGAAGTGGGCTCGCGAGGCAGAAGTGCGGTTGCGAGGCAGAAGTGGGCTCGCGAGGGAGAAGTGGGTTCGCGAGGCAGTAGTGGGCTCGCGAGGCAGAAGTGGGCTCGCGAGGCAGAAGTGGGCTCGCGAGCCAAAAGTGGGGTCGCGAGGCAGAAGTGGCCTCGCGCGGCGGAAATGGGGTCGCGAGGCAGAAGTGGGCTCGCGAGGCAGAAGTGGGCTCGCGAGGCAGAAGTGGGCGCGCGAGGCAGAAGTGGGCTCGGGAGCCAGAAGTGGGCTCGCGAGGCAGAAGTGGGGTCGCGAGGCAGAAGTGGCCTCGCGGGGCGGAAGTGGGGTCGCGAGGCAGAACTGGGCTCGGGAGCCAGAAGTGGGTTCGCGAGGCAGAAGTGGGCTCGCGAGGCAGAAGTGGGCTCGCGAGCCAAAAGTGGGCTCGCGAGCCAAAAGTGGGGTCGCGAGGCAGAAGTGGGTTCGCGAGGCAGAAGTGGGTTCGCGAGGCAGAAGTGGGGTCGCGAGGCAGAAGTGGGCTCGCGAGGCAGAAGTGGGTTTCCGAGGCAGAAGTGGGCTCGCGAGGCAGAAGTGGGCTCGGGAGGCAGAAGTGGGGTCGCGAGGCAGAAGTGGGCTCGCGAGGCAGAAGTGGGTTTCCGAGGCAGAAGTGGGCTCGCGAGGCAGAAGTGGGCTCGGGAGGCAGAAGTGGGGTCGCGAGGCAGAAGTGGGCTCGCGAGGCAGAAGTGGGTTTCCGAGGCAGAAGTGGGCTCGCGAGGCAGAGGTGGGCTCGGGAGGCAGAAGTGGGGTCGCGAGGTAGAAGTGGGCTCGCGAGGCAGAAGTGGGCTCGGGAGCCAGAAGTGGGTTCGCGAGGCAGAAGTGGCCTCGCGGGGCGGAAATGGGGTCGCGAGGCAGAAGTGGGCTCGCGAGGCAGAAGTGGGCTCGCAAGGCAGAAGCGGGCGCGCGAGGCAGAAATGGGCTCGGGAGCCAGAAGTGGGCTCGCGAGGCAGAAGTGGGGTCGCGAGGCAGAAGTGGGCTCGCTAGGCAGAAGTGGGTTCGCGAGGCAGAAGTGGGGTCGCGAGGCAGAAGTGGGCTCGGGAGCCAGAAGTGGGTTCGCGAGGCAGAAGTGGGCTCGCGAGGCAGAAGTGGCCTCGCGGGGCGGAAGTGGGGTCGCGAGGCAGAAGTGGGCTCGGGAGCCAGAAGTGGGTTCGCGAGGCAGAAGTGGCCTCGCGAGGCAAAAGTGGGGTCGCGAGGCAGAAGTGGGTTCGCGAGGCAGAAGTGGGGTCGCGAGGCAGAAGTGGGGTCGCGAGGCAGAAGTGGGGTCGCGAGGCAGAAGTGGGGTCGCGAGGCAGAAGTGGGTTCGCGAGGCAGAAGTGGGCTCGCGAGGCAGAAGTGGCCTCGCGGCGCGGAAGTGGGGTCGCGAGGCAGAAGTGGGCTCGGGAGCCAGAAGTGCGGTCGCGAGGCAGAAGTGGGCTCGCGAGGCAGAAGTGGGCTCGCGAGCCAAAAGTGGGGTCGCGAGGCAGAAGTGGGCTCGGGAGCCAGAAGTGGGCTCGCGAAGCAGAAGTGGGGTCGCGAGGCAGAGGTGGGCTCGCGCGGCAGAAGTGGGTTCACGAGGCAGAAGTGGGTTCGCGAGGCAGAAGTGGCTTGGCGAGGCAGAAGTGGGCTCGCGAGGCAAAAGTGGGTGAACGAGCCAAAAGTGGGTGAGCGAGCTGTTACGTCCTGAAGGGACTTCTGTGAATCGCCCTGAGCGGCTAGGATGATCCACGGGGTTCGTCGCTCTGTCGAGGTGCTAAAGCACGCCTTGACTATACTTACCATGAAGGATAAGGAGTAAAGGGGGTTCAATCAATGGTTACACGGGATTCAAGGGAGAAACAATAGACTAAAATATATTCTTGACGAAAGGTTAAAGTTACAGTTAGAACATACACTAGGGACGGCGCTCCGTCCCTGTTATCGCTATGCGCTCGGGTGTCGGCACGCTTGCCGTCTATCGTTTCGTACGCTCTTTAGGTCGCTCAACCTAGCGCAGGTCGTGGTCGCTCGCTGTGCTCTCGGGTGTCGGCGAAGTCGGAGTCCGTCGTTTCTATCTGTCTCGTTCCGTCACACGTCTTCGCGGAGTCAACGGCGGTTCGTATCGCGCGCAAGGGCTCTCCCGGCTAGGCCGTTCGCGGTATATCGGAAGGAGTTACCCAGGGCTGATCTCGACCGTCCGGACGGGTGTCGCGGTATCTACGTGGAGGCGAGGTCGCGAAATCTAGACGGCCCGCTGGCTCGTCGAAACTTCCTAGCACGAGCTCTCGATAACGAATCTATCTTCCGCGGCCCTCGATCGCGGGTCGAACCTCGGACAGTCCCCAGGAATGGGGGAAACTGCCCCGTCGGCAGCTGTTGCTTGGTTCGCTAATTCATCGATTATTGCGAAATAATCGGGGCCCGGGCCGAGCGCTGGCGTTGTCCCTACCGCTGTTGCCACGTGCTCAGCACAACGTGATTTCTACACGTGAGGCCATTCCGCTGAATCGCCTTCCCGAAAGAAAACGACGTGAGGACAGCAAGCACGGGATGGACCTGAAGGGCCCATGTAACAGAGCCAAAAGTGGGTGAGCGAGACAAAAGTGGGTGAGCGAGCCGGAAGTGGGCGAGCGAGCCAGAACTGGGCTCGCGAGGCAGAAGTGGGCTCGCCAGGCAGTAGTGGGCTCGCGCGGCAGAAGTGGGTTCGCGAGGCAGAAGTGGGCTCGCGAGGCAGAAGTGCGGTTGCGAGGCAGAAGTGGGCTCGCGAGGGAGAAGTGGGTTCGCGAGGCAGTAGTGGGCTCGCGAGGCAGAAGTGGGCTCGCGAGCCAAAAGTGGGGTCGCGAGGCAGAAGTGGCCTCGCGCGGCGGAAATGGGGTCGCGAGGCAGAAGTGGGCTCGCGAGGCAGAAGTGGGCTCGCGAGGCAGAAGTGGGCGCGCGAGGCAGAAGTGGGCTCGGGAGCCAGAAGTGGGCTCGCGAGGCAGAAGTGGGGTCGCGAGGCAGAAGTGGCCTCGCGGGGCGGAAGTGGGGTCGCGAGGCAGAACTGGGCTCGGGAGCCAGAAGTGGGTTCGCGAGGCAGAAGTGGGCTCGCGAGGCAGAAGTGGGCTCGCGAGCCAAAAGTGGGCTCGCGAGCCAAAAGTGGGGTCGCGAGGCAGAAGTGGGTTCGCGAGGCAGAAGTGGGTTCGCGAGGCAGAAGTGGGGTCGCGAGGCAGAAGTGGGCTCGCGAGGCAGAAGTGGGTTTCCGAGGCAGAAGTGGGCTCGCGAGGCAGAAGTGGGCTCGGGAGGCAGAAGTGGGGTCGCGAGGCAGAAGTGGGCTCGCGAGGCAGAAGTGGGTTTCCGAGGCAGAAGTGGGCTCGCGAGGCAGAGGTGGGCTCGGGAGGCAGAAGTGGGGTCGCGAGGTAGAAGTGGGCTCGCGAGGCAGAAGTGGGCTCGGGAGCCAGAAGTGGGTTCGCGAGGCAGAAGTGGCCTCGCGGGGCGGAAATGGGGTCGCGAGGCAGAAGTGGGCTCGCGAGGCAGAAGTGGGCTCGCAAGGCAGAAGCGGGCGCGCGAGGCAGAAATGGGCTCGGGAGCCAGAAGTGGGCTCGCGAGGCAGAAGTGGGGTCGCGAGGCAGAAGTGGGCTCGCTAGGCAGAAGTGGGTTCGCGAGGCAGAAGTGGGGTCGCGAGGCAGAAGTGGGCTCGGGAGCCAGAAGTGGGTTCGCGAGGCAGAAGTGGGCTCGCGAGGCAGAAGTGGCCTCGCGGGGCGGAAGGGGGGTCGCGAGGCAGAAGTGGGCTCGGGAGCCAGAAGTGGGTTCGCGAGGCAGAAGTGGCCTCGCGAGGCAAAAGTGGGGTCGCGAGGCAGAAGTGGGTTCGCGAGGCAGAAGTGGGGTCGCGAGGCAGAAGTGGGGTCGCGAGGCAGAAGTGGGGTCGCGAGGCAGAAGTGGGGTCGCGAGGCAGAAGTGGGTTCGCGAGGCAGAAGTGGGCTCGCGAGGCAGAAGTGAACTCGCGGCGCGGAAGTGGGGTCGCGAGGCAGAAGTGGGCTCGGGAGCCAGAAGTGCGGTCGCGAGGCAGAAGTGGGCTCGCGAGGCAGAAGTGGGCTCGCGAGCCAAAAGTGGGGTCGCGAGGCAGAAGTGGGCTCGGGAGCCAGAAGTGGGCTCGCGAGGCAGAAGTGGGGTCGCGAGGCAGAGGTGGGCTCGCGCGGCAGAAGTGGGTTCGCGAGGCAGAAGTGGGTTCGCGAGGCAGAAGTGGCTTGGCGAGGCAGAAGTGGGCTCGCGAGGCAAAAGTGGGTGAACGAGCCAAAAGTGGGTGAGCGAGCTGTTACGTCCTGAAGGGACTTCTGTGAATCGCCCTGAGCGGCTAGGATGATCCACGGGGTTCGTCGCTCTGTCGAGGTGCTAAAGCACGCCTTGACTATACTTACCATGAAGGATAAGGAGTAAAGGGGGTTCAATCAATGGTTACACGGGATTCAAGGGAGAAACAATAGACTAAAATATATTCTTGACGAAAGGTTAAAGTTACAGTTAGAACATACACTAGGGACGGCGCTCCGTCCCTGTTATCGCTATGCGCTCGGGTGTCGGCACGCTTGCCGTCTATCGTTTCGTACGCTCTTTAGGTCGCTCAACCTAGCGCAGGTCGTGGTCGCTCGCTGTGCTCTCGGGTGTCGGCGAAGTCGGAGTCCGTCGTTTCTATCTGTCTCGTTCCGTCACACGTCTTCGCGGAGTCAACGGCGGTTCGTATCGCGCGCAAGGGCTCTCCCGGCTAGGCCGTTCGCGGTATATCGGAAGGAGTTACCCAGGGCTGATCTCGACCGTCCGGACGGGTGTCGCGGTATCTACGTGGAGGCGAGGTCGCGAAATCTAGACGGCCCGCTGGCTCGTCGAAACTTCCTAGCACGAGCTCTCGATAACGAATCTATCTTCCGCGGCCCTCGATCGCGGGTCGAACCTCGGACAGTCCCCAGGAATGGGGGAAACTGCCCCGTCGGCAGCTGTTGCTTGGTTCGCTAATTCATCGATTATTGCGAAATAATCGGGGCCCGGGCCGAGCGCTGGCGTTGTCCCTACCGCTGTTGCCACGTGCTCAGCACAACGTGATTTCTACACGTGAGGCCATTCCGCTGAATCGCCTTCCCGAAAGAAAACGACGTGAGGACAGCAAGCACGGGATGGACCTGAAGGGCCCATGTAACAGAGCCAAAAGTGGGTGAGCGAGACAAAAGTGGGTGAGCGAGCCGGAAGTGGGCGAGCGAGCCAGAACTGGGCTCGCGAGGCAGAAGTGGGCTCGCCAGGCAGTAGTGGGCTCGCGCGGCAGAAGTGGGTTCGCGAGGCAGAAGTGGGCTCGCGAGGCAGAAGTGCGGTTGCGAGGCAGAAGTGGGCTCGCGAGGGAGAAGTGGGTTCGCGAGGCAGTAGTGGGCTCGCGAGGCAGAAGTGGGCTCGCGAGCCAAAAGTGGGGTCGCGAGGCAGAAGTGGCCTCGCGCGGCGGAAATGGGGTCGCGAGGCAGAAGTGGGCTCGCGAGGCAGAAGTGGGCTCGCGAGGCAGAAGTGGGCGCGCGAGGCAGAAGTGGGCTCGGGAGCCAGAAGTGGGCTCGCGAGGCAGAAGTGGGGTCGCGAGGCAGAAGTGGCCTCGCGGGGCGGAAGTGGGGTCGCGAGGCAGAACTGGGCTCGGGAGCCAGAAGTGGGTTCGCGAGGCAGAAGTGGGCTCGCGAGGCAGAAGTGGGCTCGCGAGCCAAAAGTGGGCTCGCGAGCCAAAAGTGGGGTCGCGAGGCAGAAGTGGGTTCGCGAGGCAGAAGTGGGTTCGCGAGGCAGAAGTGGGGTCGCGAGGCAGAAGTGGGCTCGCGAGGCAGAAGTGGGTTTCCGAGGCAGAAGTGGGCTCGCGAGGCAGAAGTGGGCTCGGGAGGCAGAAGTGGGGTCGCGAGGCAGAAGTGGGCTCGCGAGGCAGAAGTGGGTTTCCGAGGCAGAAGTGGGCTCGCGAGGCAGAAGTGGGCTCGGGAGGCAGAAGTGGGGTCGCGAGGCAGAAGTGGGCTCGCGAGGCAGAAGTGGGTTTCCGAGGCAGAAGTGGGCTCGCGAGGCAGAGGTGGGCTCGGGAGGCAGAAGTGGGGTCGCGAGGTAGAAGTGGGCTCGCGAGGCAGAAGTGGGCTCGGGAGCCAGAAGTGGGTTCGCGAGGCAGAAGTGGCCTCGCGGGGCGGAAATGGGGTCGCGAGGCAGAAGTGGGCTCGCGAGGCAGAAGTGGGCTCGCAAGGCAGAAGCGGGCGCGCGAGGCAGAAATGGGCTCGGGAGCCAGAAGTGGGCTCGCGAGGCAGAAGTGGGGTCGCGAGGCAGAAGTGGGCTCGCTAGGCACAAGTGGGTTCGCGAGGCAGAAGTGGGGTCGCGAGGCAGAAGTGGGCTCGGGAGCCAGAAGTGGGTTCGCGAGGCAGAAGTGGGCTCGCGAGGCAGAAGTGGCCTCGCGGGGCGGAAGGGGGGTCGCGAGGCAGAAGTGGGCTCGGGAGCCAGAAGTGGGTTCGCGAGGCAGAAGTGGCCTCGCGAGGCAAAAGTGGGGTCGCGAGGCAGAAGTGGGTTCGCGAGGCAGAAGTGGGGTCGCGAGGCAGAAGTGGGGTCGCGAGGCAGAAGTGGGGTCGCGAGGCAGAAGTGGGGTCGCGAGGCAGAAGTGGGTTCGCGAGGCAGAAGTGGGCTCGCGAGGCAGAAGTGGCCTCGCGGCGCGGAAGTGGGGTCGCGAGGCAGAAGTGGGCTCGGGAGCCAGAAGTGCGGTCGCGAGGCAGAAGTGGGCTCGCGAGGCAGAAGTGGGCTCGCGAGCCAAAAGTGGGGTCGCGAGGCAGAAGTGGGCTCGGGAGCCAGAAGTGGGCTCGCGAGGCAGAAGTGGGGTCGCGAGGCAGAGGTGGGCTCGCGCGGCAGAAGTGGGTTCGCGAGGCAGAAGTGGGTTCGCGAGGCAGAAGTGGCTTGGCGAGGCAGAAGTGGGCTCGCGAGGCAAAAGTGGGTGAACGAGCCAAAAGTGGGTGAGCGAGCTGTTACGTCCTGAAGGGACTTCTGTGAATCGCCCTGAGCGGCTAGGATGATCCACGGGGTTCGTCGCTCTGTCGAGGTGCTAAAGCACGCCTTGACTATACTTACCATGAAGGATAAGGAGTAAAGGGGGTTCAATCAATGGTTACACGGGATTCAAGGGAGAAACAATAGACTAAAATATATTCTTGACGAAAGGTTAAAGTTACAGTTAGAACATACACTAGGGACGGCGCTCCGTCCCTGTTATCGCTATGCGCTCGGGTGTCGGCACGCTTGCCGTCTATCGTTTCGTACGCTCTTTAGGTCGCTCAACCTAGCGCAGGTCGTGGTCGCTCGCTGTGCTCTCGGGTGTCGGCGAAGTCGGAGTCCGTCGTTTCTATCTGTCTCGTTCCGTCACACGTCTTCGCGGAGTCAACGGCGGTTCGTATCGCGCGCAAGGGCTCTCCCGGCTAGGCCGTTCGCGGTATATCGGAAGGAGTTACCCAGGGCTGATCTCGACCGTCCGGACGGGTGTCGCGGTATCTACGTGGAGGCGAGGTCGCGAAATCTAGACGGCCCGCTGGCTCGTCGAAACTTCCTAGCACGAGCTCTCGATAACGAATCTATCTTCCGCGGCCCTCGATCGCGGGTCGAACCTCGGACAGTCCCCAGGAATGGGGGAAACTGCCCCGTCGGCAGCTGTTGCTTGGTTCGCTAATTCATCGATTATTGCGAAATAATCGGGGCCCGGGCCGAGCGCTGGCGTTGTCCCTACCGCTGTTGCCACGTGCTCAGCACAACGTGATTTCTACACGTGAGGCCATTCCGCTGAATCGCCTTCCCGAAAGAAAACGACGTGAGGACAGCAAGCACGGGATGGACCTGAAGGGCCCATGTAACAGAGCCAAAAGTGGGTGAGCGAGACAAAAGTGGGTGAGCGAGCCGGAAGTGGGCGAGCGAGCCAGAACTGGGCTCGCGAGGCAGAAGTGGGCTCGCCAGGCAGTAGTGGGCTCGCGCGGCAGAAGTGGGTTCGCGAGGCAGAAGTGGGCTCGCGAGGCAGAAGTGCGGTTGCGAGGCAGAAGTGGGCTCGCGAGGGAGAAGTGGGTTCGCGAGGCAGTAGTGGGCTCGCGAGGCAGAAGTGGGCTCGCGAGCCAAAAGTGGGGTCGCGAGGCAGAAGTGGCCTCGCGCGGCGGAAATGGGGTCGCGAGGCAGAAGTGGGCTCGCGAGGCAGAAGTGGGCTCGCGAGGCAGAAGTGGGCGCGCGAGGCAGAAGTGGGCTCGGGAGCCAGAAGTGGGCTCGCGAGGCAGAAGTGGGGTCGCGAGGCAGAAGTGGCCTCGCGGGGCGGAAGTGGGGTCGCGAGGCAGAACTGGGCTCGGGAGCCAGAAGTGGGTTCGCGAGGCAGAAGTGGGCTCGCGAGGCAGAAGTGGGCTCGCGAGCCAAAAGTGGGCTCGCGAGCCAAAAGTGGGGTCGCGAGGCAGAAGTGGGTTCGCGAGGCAGAAGTGGGTTCGCGAGGCAGAAGTGGGGTCGCGAGGCAGAAGTGGGCTCGCGAGGCAGAAGTGGGTTTCCGAGGCAGAAGTGGGCTCGCGAGGCAGAAGTGGGCTCGGGAGGCAGAAGTGGGGTCGCGAGGCAGAAGTGGGCTCGCGAGGCAGAAGTGGGTTTCCGAGGCAGAAGTGGGCTCGCGAGGCAGAGGTGGGCTCGGGAGGCAGAAGTGGGGTCGCGAGGTAGAAGTGGGCTCGCGAGGCAGAAGTGGGCTCGGGAGCCAGAAGTGGGTTCGCGAGGCAGAAGTGGCCTCGCGGGGCGGAAATGGGGTCGCGAGGCAGAAGTGGGCTCGCGAGGCAGAAGTGGGCTCGCAAGGCAGAAGCGGGCGCGCGAGGCAGAAATGGGCTCGGGAGCCAGAAGTGGGCTCGCGAGGCAGAAGTGGGGTCGCGAGGCAGAAGTGGGCTCGCTAGGCAGAAGTGGGTTCGCGAGGCAGAAGTGGGGTCGCGAGGCAGAAGTGGGCTCGGGAGCCAGAAGTGGGTTCGCGAGGCAGAAGTGGGCTCGCGAGGCAGAAGTGGCCTCGCGGGGCGGAAGGGGGGTCGCGAGGCAGAAGTGGGCTCGGGAGCCAGAAGTGGGTTCGCGAGGCAGAAGTGGCCTCGCGAGGCAAAAGTGGGGTCGCGAGGCAGAAGTGGGTTCGCGAGGCAGAAGTGGGGTCGCGAGGCAGAAGTGGGGTCGCGAGGCAGAAGTGGGGTCGCGAGGCAGAAGTGGGGTCGCGAGGCAGAAGTGGGTTCGCGAGGCAGAAGTGGGCTCGCGAGGCAGAAGTGGCCTCGCGGCGCGGAAGTGGGGTCGCGAGGCAGAAGTGGGCTCGGGAGCCAGAAGTGCGGTCGCGAGGCAGAAGTGGGCTCGCGAGGCAGAAGTGGGCTCGCGAGCCAAAAGTGGGGTCGCGAGGCAGAAGTGGGCTCGGGAGCCAGAAGTGGGCTCGCGAGGCAGAAGTGGGGTCGCGAGGCAGAGGTGGGCTCGCGCGGCAGAAGTGGGTTCGCGAGGCAGAAGTGGGTTCGCGAGGCAGAAGTGGCTTGGCGAGGCAGAAGTGGGCTCGCGAGGCAAAAGTGGGTGAACGAGCCAAAAGTGGGTGAGCGAGCTGTTACGTCCTGAAGGGACTTCTGTGAATCGCCCTGAGCGGCTAGGATGATCCACGGGGTTCGTCGCTCTGTCGAGGTGCTAAAGCACGCCTTGACTATACTTACCATGAAGGATAAGGAGTAAAGGGGGTTCAATCAATGGTTACACGGGATTCAAGGGAGAAACAATAGACTAAAATATATTCTTGACGAAAGGTTAAAGTTACAGTTAGAACATACACTAGGGACGGCGCTCCGTCCCTGTTATCGCTATGCGCTCGGGTGTCGGCACGCTTGCCGTCTATCGTTTCGTACGCTCTTTAGGTCGCTCAACCTAGCGCAGGTCGTGGTCGCTCGCTGTGCTCTCGGGTGTCGGCGAAGTCGGAGTCCGTCGTTTCTATCTGTCTCGTTCCGTCACACGTCTTCGCGGAGTCAACGGCGGTTCGTATCGCGCGCAAGGGCTCTCCCGGCTAGGCCGTTCGCGGTATATCGGAAGGAGTTACCCAGGGCTGATCTCGACCGTCCGGACGGGTGTCGCGGTATCTACGTGGAGGCGAGGTCGCGAAATCTAGACGGCCCGCTGGCTCGTCGAAACTTCCTAGCACGAGCTCTCGATAACGAATCTATCTTCCGCGGCCCTCGATCGCGGGTCGAACCTCGGACAGTCCCCAGGAATGGGGGAAACTGCCCCGTCGGCAGCTGTTGCTTGGTTCGCTAATTCATCGATTATTGCGAAATAATCGGGGCCCGGGCCGAGCGCTGGCGTTGTCCCTACCGCTGTTGCCACGTGCTCAGCACAACGTGATTTCTACACGTGAGGCCATTCCGCTGAATCGCCTTCCCGAAAGAAAACGACGTGAGGACAGCAAGCACGGGATGGACCTGAAGGGCCCATGTAACAGAGCCAAAAGTGGGTGAGCGAGACAAAAGTGGGTGAGCGAGCCGGAAGTGGGCGAGCGAGCCAGAACTGGGCTCGCGAGGCAGAAGTGGGCTCGCCAGGCAGTAGTGGGCTCGCGCGGCAGAAGTGGGTTCGCGAGGCAGAAGTGGGCTCGCGAGGCAGAAGTGCGGTTGCGAGGCAGAAGTGGGCTCGCGAGGGAGAAGTGGGTTCGCGAGGCAGTAGTGGGCTCGCGAGGCAGAAGTGGGCTCGCGAGCCAAAAGTGGGGTCGCGAGGCAGAAGTGGCCTCGCGCGGCGGAAATGGGGTCGCGAGGCAGAAGTGGGCTCGCGAGGCAGAAGTGGGCTCGCGAGGCAGAAGTGGGCGCGCGAGGCAGAAGTGGGCTCGGGAGCCAGAAGTGGGCTCGCGAGGCAGAAGTGGGGTCGCGAGGCAGAAGTGGCCTCGCGGGGCGGAAGTGGGGTCGCGAGGCAGAACTGGGCTCGGGAGCCAGAAGTGGGTTCGCGAGGCAGAAGTGGGCTCGCGAGGCAGAAGTGGGCTCGCGAGCCAAAAGTGGGCTCGCGAGCCAAAAGTGGGGTCGCGAGGCAGAAGTGGGTTCGCGAGGCAGAAGTGGGTTCGCGAGGCAGAAGTGGGGTCGCGAGGCAGAAGTGGGCTCGCGAGGCAGAAGTGGGTTTCCGAGGCAGAAGTGGGCTCGGGAGGCAGAAGTGGGGTCGCGAGGCAGAAGTGGGCTCGCGAGGCAGAAGTGGGTTTCCGAGGCAGAAGTGGGCTCGCGAGGCAGAGGTGGGCTCGGGAGGCAGAAGTGGGGTCGCGAGGTAGAAGTGGGCTCGCGAGGCAGAAGTGGGCTCGGGAGCCAGAAGTGGGTTCGCGAGGCAGAAGTGGCCTCGCGGGGCGGAAATGGGGTCGCGAGGCAGAAGTGGGCTCGCGAGGCAGAAGTGGGCTCGCAAGGCAGAAGCGGGCGCGCGAGGCAGAAATGGGCTCGGGAGCCAGAAGTGGGCTCGCGAGGCAGAAGTGGGGTCGCGAGGCAGAAGTGGGCTCGCTAGGCAGAAGTGGGTTCGCGAGGCAGAAGTGGGGTCGCGAGGCAGAAGTGGGCTCGGGAGCCAGAAGTGGGTTCGCGAGGCAGAAGTGGGCTCGCGAGGCAGAAGTGGCCTCGCGGGGCGGAAGTGGGGTCGCGAGGCAGAAGTGGGCTCGGGAGCCAGAAGTGGGTTCGCGAGGCAGAAGTGGCCTCGCGAGGCAGAAGTGGGCTCGCGAGGCAGAAGTGGGGTCGCGAGGCAGAAGTGGGCTCGCGAGGCAGAAGTGGGTTGCCGAGGCAGAAGTGGGCTCGCGAGGCAAAAGTGGGTGAACGAGCCAAAAGTGGATGAGCGAGCTGTTACGTCCTGAAGGGACTTCTGTGAATCGCCCTGAGCGGCTAGGATGATCCACGGGGTTCGTCGCTCTGTCGAGGTGCTAAAGCACGCCTTGACTATACTTACCATGAAGGATAAGGAGTAAAGGGGGTTCAATCAATGGTTACACGGGATTCAAGGGAGAAACAATGGACTAAAATATATTCTTGACGAAAGGTTAAAGTTACAGTTAGAACATACACTAGGGACGGCGCTCCGTCCCTGTTATCGCTATGCGCTCGGGTGTCGGCACGCTTGCCGTCTATCGTTTCGTACGCTCTTTAGGTCGCTCAACCTAGCGCAGGTCGTGGTCGCTCGCTGTGCTCTCGGGTGTCGGCGAAGTCGGAGTCCGTCGTTTCTATCTGTCTCGTTCCGTCACACGTCTTCGCGGAGTCAACGGCGGTTCGTATCGCGCGCAAGGGCTCTCCCGGCTAGGCCGTTCGCGGTATATCGGAAGGAGTTACCCAGGGCTGATCTCGACCGTCCGGACGGGTGTCGTGGTATCTACGTGGAGGCGAGGTCGCGAAATCTAGACGGCCCGCTGGGTCGTCGAAACTTCCTAGCACGAGCTCTCGAAAACGAATCTATCTTCCGCGGCCCTCGATCGCGGGTCGAACCTCGGACAGTCCCCAGGAATGGGGGAAACTGCCCCGTCGGCAGCTGTTGCTTGGTTCGCTAATTCATCGATTATTGCGAAATAATCGGGGCCCGGGCCGAGCGCTGGCGTTGTCCCTACCGCTGTTGCCACGGGCTCAGCACAACGTGATTTCTACACGTGAGGCCATTCCGCTGAATCGCCTTCCCGAAAGAAAACGACGTGAGGACAGCAAGCACGGGATGGACCTGAAGGGCCCATGTAACAGAGCCAAAAGTGGGTGAGCGAGACAAAAGTGGGTGAGCGAGCCGGAAGTGGGCGAGCGAGCCAGAAGTGGCCTCGCGGGGCGGAAATGGGGTCGCGAGGCAGAAGTGGGCTCGCGAGGCAGAAGTGGGCTCGCGAGGCAGAAGTGGGCGCGCGAGGCAGAAGTGGGCTCGGGAGCCAGAAGTGGGGTCGCGAGGCAGAAGTGGGCTCGCGTGGCAGAAGTGGGCTCGCGAGCCAAAAGTGGGGTCGCGAGGCAGAAGTGGGCTCGGGAGCCAGAAGTGGGTTCGCGAGGCAGAAGTGGGATCGCGAGGCAGAAGTGGGCTCGGGAGGCACAAGTGGGGTCGCGAGGCAGAAGTGGGCTCGGGAGCCAGAAGTGGGCTCGCGAGGCAGAAGTGGGGTCGCGAGGCAGAGGTGGGCTCGCGCGGCAGAAGTGGGTTCGCGAGGCAGAAGTGGGTTCGCGAGGCAGAAGTGGCTTGGCGAGGCAGAAGTGGGCTCGCGAGGCAAAAGTGGGTGAACGAGCCAAAAGTGGGTGAGCGAGCTGTTACGTCCTGAAGGGACTTCTGTGAATCGCCCTGAGCGGCTAGGATGATCCACGGGGTTCGTCGCTCTGTCGAGGTGCTAAAGCACGCCTTGACTATACTTACCATGAAGGATAAGGAGTAAAGGGGGTTCAATCAATGGTTACACGGGATTCAAGGGAGAAACAATAGACTAAAATATATTCTTGACGAAAGGTTAAAGTTACAGTTAGAACATACACTAGGAACGGCGCTCCGTCCCTGTTATCGCTATGCGCTCGGGTGTCGGCACGCTTGCCGTCTATCGTTTCGTACGCTCTTTAGGTCGCTCAACCTAGCGCAGGTCGTGGTCGCTCGCTGTGCTCTCGGGTGTCGGCGAAGTCGGAGTCCGTCGTTTCTATCTGTCTCGTTCCGTCACACGTCTTCGCGGAGTCAACGGCGGTTCGTATCGCGCGCAAGGGCTCTCCCGGCTAGGCCGTTCGCGGTATATCGGAAGGAGTTACCCAGGGCTGATCTCGACCGTCCGGACGGGTGTCGCGGTATCTACGTGGAGGCGAGGTCGCGAAATCTAGACGGCCCGCTGGCTCGTCGAAACTTCCTAGCACGAGCTCTCGATAACGAATCTATCTTCCGCGGCCCTCGATCGCGGGTCGAACCTCGGACAGTCCCCAGGAATGGGGGAAACTGCCCCGTCGGCAGCTGTTGCTTGGTTCGCTAATTCATCGATTATTGCGAAATAATCGGGGCCCGGGCCGAGCGCTGGCGTTGTCCCTACCGCTGTTGCCACGTGCTCAGCACAACGTGATTTCTACACGTGAGGCCATTCCGCTGAATCGCCTTCCCGAAAGAAAACGACGTGAGGACAGCAAGCACGGGATGGACCTGAAGGGCCCATGTAACAGAGCCAAAAGTGGGTGAGCGAGACAAAAGTGGGTGAGCGAGCCGGAAGTGGGCGAGCGAGCCAGAACTGGGCTCGCGAGGCAGAAGTGGGCTCGCCAGGCAGTAGTGGGCTCGCGCGGCAGAAGTGGGTTCGCGAGGCAGAAGTGGGCTCGCGAGGCAGAAGTGCGGTTGCGAGGCAGAAGTGGGCTCGCGAGGGAGAAGTGGGTTCGCGAGGCAGTAGTGGGCTCGCGAGGCAGAAGTGGGCTCGCGAGCCAAAAGTGGGGTCGCGAGGCAGAAGTGGCCTCGCGCGGCGGAAATGGGGTCGCGAGGCAGAAGTGGGCTCGCGAGGCAGAAGTGGGCTCGCGAGGCAGAAGTGGGCGCGCGAGGCAGAAGTGGGCTCGGGAGCCAGAAGTGGGCTCGCGAGGCAGAAGTGGGGTCGCGAGGCAGAAGTGGCCTCGCGGGGCGGAAGTGGGGTCGCGAGGCAGAACTGGGCTCGGGAGCCAGAAGTGGGTTCGCGAGGCAGAAGTGGGCTCGCGAGGCAGAAGTGGGCTCGCGAGCCAAAAGTGGGCTCGCGAGCCAAAAGTGGGGTCGCGAGGCAGAAGTGGGTTCGCGAGGCAGAAGTGGGTTCGCGAGGCAGAAGTGGGGTCGCGAGGCAGAAGTGGGCTCGCGAGGCAGAAGTGGGTTTCCGAGGCAGAAGTGGGCTCGCGAGGCAGAAGTGGGCTCGGGAGGCAGAAGTGGGGTCGCGAGGCAGAAGTGGGCTCGCGAGGCAGAAGTGGGTTTCCGAGGCAGAAGTGGGCTCGCGAGGCAGAGGTGGGCTCGGGAGGCAGAAGTGGGGTCGCGAGGTAGAAGTGGGCTCGCGAGGCAGAAGTGGGCTCGGGAGCCAGAAGTGGGTTCGCGAGGCAGAAGTGGCCTCGCGGGGCGGAAATGGGGCCGCGAGGCAGAAGTGGGCTCGCGAGGCAGAAGTGGGCTCGCAAGGCAGAAGCGGGCGCGCGAGGCAGAAATGGGCTCGGGAGCCAGAAGTGGGCTCGCGAGGCAGAAGTGGGGTCGCGAGGCAGAAGTGGGCTCGCTAGGCAGAAGTGGGTTCGCGAGGCAGAAGTGGGGTCGCGAGGCAGAAGTGGGCTCGGGAGCCAGAAGTGGGTTCGCGAGGCAGAAGTGGGCTCGCGAGGCAGAAGTGGCCTCGCGGGGCGGAAGTGGGGTCGCGAGGCAGAAGTGGGCTCGGGAGCCAGAAGTGGGTTCGCGAGGCAGAAGTGGCCTCGCGAGGCAGAAGTGGGCTCGCGAGGCAGAAGTGGGGTCGCGAGGCAGAAGTGGGCTCGCGAGGCAGAAGTGGGTTGCCGAGGCAGAAGTGGGCTCGCGAGGCAAAAGTGGGTGAACGAGCCAAAAGTGGATGAGCGAGCTGTTACGTCCTGAAGGGACTTCTGTGAATCGCCCTGAGCGGCTAGGATGATCCACGGGGTTCGTCGCTCTGTCGAGGTGCTAAAGCACGCCTTGACTATACTTACCATGAAGGATAAGGAGTAAAGGGGGTTCAATCAATGGTTACACGGGATTCAAGGGAGAAACAATGGACTAAAATATATTCTTGACGAAAGGTTAAAGTTACAGTTAGAACATACACTAGGGACGGCGCTCCGTCCCTGTTATCGCTATGCGCTCGGGTGTCGGCACGCTTGCCGTCTATCGTTTCGTACGCTCTTTAGGTCGCTCAACCTAGCGCAGGTCGTGGTCGCTCGCTGTGCTCTCGGGTGTCGGCGAAGTCGGAGTCCGTCGTTTCTATCTGTCTCGTTCCGTCACACGTCTTCGCGGAGTCAACGGCGGTTCGTATCGCGCGCAAGGGCTCTCCCGGCTAGGCCGTTCGCGGTATATCGGAAGGAGTTACCCAGGGCTGATCTCGACCGTCCGGACGGGTGTCGCGGTATCTACGTGGAGGCGAGGTCGCGAAATCTAGACGGCCCGCTGGGTCGTCGAAACTTCCTAGCACGAGCTCTCGAAAACGAATCTATCTTCCGCGGCCCTCGATCGCGGGTCGAACCTCGGACAGTCCCCAGGAATGGGGGAAACTGCCCCGTCGGCAGCTGTTGCTTGGTTCGCTAATTCATCGATTATTGCGAAATAATCGGGGCCCGGGCCGAGCGCTGGCGTTGTCCCTACCGCTGTTGCCACGGGCTCAGCACAACGTGATTTCTACACGTGAGGCCATTCCGCTGAATCGCCTTCCCGAAAGAAAACGACGTGAGGACAGCAAGCACGGGATGGACCTGAAGGGCCCATGTAACAGAGCCAAAAGTGGGTGAGCGAGACAAAAGTGGGTGAGCGAGCCGGAAGTGGGCGAGCGAGCCAGAAGTGGCCTCGCGGGGCGGAAATGGGGTCGCGAGGCAGAAGTGGGCTCGCGAGGCAGAAGTGGGCTCGCGAGGCAGAAGTGGGCGCGCGAGGCAGAAGTGGGCTCGGGAGCCAGAAGTGGGGTCGCGAGGCAGAAGTGGGCTCGCGTGGCAGAAGTGGGCTCGCGAGCCAAAAGTGGGGTCGCGAGGCAGAAGTGGGCTCGGGAGCCAGAAGTGGGTTCGCGAGGCAGAAGTGGGATCGCGAGGCAGAAGTGGGCTCGGGAGGCACAAGTGGGGTCGCGAGGCAGAAGTGGGCTCGGGAGCCAGAAGTGGGCTCGCGAGGCAGAAGTGGGGTCGCGAGGCAGAGGTGGGCTCGCGCGGCAGAAGTGGGTTCGCGAGGCAGAAGTGGGTTCGCGAGGCAGAAGTGGCTTGGCGAGGCAGAAGTGGGCTCGCGAGGCAAAAGTGGGTGAACGAGCCAAAAGTGGGTGAGCGAGCTGTTACGTCCTGAAGGGACTTCTGTGAATCGCCCTGAGCGGCTAGGATGATCCACGGGGTTCGTCGCTCTGTCGAGGTGCTAAAGCACGCCTTGACTATACTTACCATGAAGGATAAGGAGTAAAGGGGGTTCAATCAATGGTTACACGGGATTCAAGGGAGAAACAATAGACTAAAATATATTCTTGACGAAAGGTTAAAGTTACAGTTAGAACATACACTAGGAACGGCGCTCCGTCCCTGTTATCGCTATGCGCTCGGGTGTCGGCACGCTTGCCGTCTATCGTTTCGTACGCTCTTTAGGTCGCTCAACCTAGCGCAGGTCGTGGTCGCTCGCTGTGCTCTCGGGTGTCGGCGAAGTCGGAGTCCGTCGTTTCTATCTGTCTCGTTCCGTCACACGTCTTCGCGGAGTCAACGGCGGTTCGTATCGCGCGCAAGGGCTCTCCCGGCTAGGCCGTTCGCGGTATATCGGAAGGAGTTACCCAGGGCTGATCTCGACCGTCCGGACGGGTGTCGCGGTATCTACGTGGAGGCGAGGTCGCGAAATCTAGACTGCCCGCTGGCTCGTCGAAACTTCCTAGCACGAGCTCTCGATAACGAATCTATCTTCCGCGGCCCTCGATCGCGGGTCGAACCTCGGACAGTCCCCAGGAATGGGGGAAACTGCCCCGTCGGCAGCTGTTGCTTGGTTCGCTAATTCATCGATTATTGCGAAATAATCGGGGCCCGGGCCGAGCGCTGGCGTTGTCCCTACCGCTGTTGCCACGGGCTCAGCACAACGTGATTTCTACACGTGAGGCCATTCCGCTGAATCGCCTTCCCGAAAGAAAACGACGTGAGGACAGCAAGCACGGGATGGACCTGAAGGGCCCATGTAACAGAGCCAAAAGTGGGTGAGCGAGACAAAAGTGGGTGAGCGAGCCGGAAGTGGGCGAGCGAGCCAGAACTGGGCTCGCGAGGCAGAAGTGGGCTCGCGAGGCAGTAGTGGGCTCGCGCGGCAGAAGTGGGTTCGCGAGGCAGAAGTGGGCTCGCGAGGCAGAAGTGCGGTTGCGAGGCAGAAGTGGGCTCGCGAGGGAGAAGTGGGTTCGCGAGGCAGTAGTGGGCTCGCGAGGCAGAAGTGGGCTCGCGAGCCAAAAGTGGGGTCGCGAGGCAGAAGTGGCCTCGCGCGGCGGAAATGGGGTCGCGAGGCAGAAGTGGGCTCGCGAGGCAGAAGTGGGCTCGCGAGGCAGAAGTGGGCTCGGGAGCCAGAAGTGGGTTCGCGAGGCAGAAGTGGGGTCGCGAGGCAGAAGTGGCCTTGCGAGGCAGAAGTGGGCTGGCGAGGCAGAAGTGTGGTCGCGAGGCAGAAGTGGCTCGCGAGCCAAAAGTGTGGTCGCGAGGCAGAAGTGGCTTGGCGAGGCAGAAGTGGGCTCGCGAGGCAAAAGTGGGTGAACGAGCCAAAAGTGGGTGAGCGAGCTGTTACGTCCTGAAGGGACTTCTGTGAATCGCCCTGAGCGGCTAGGATGATCCACGGGGTTCGTCGCTCTGTCGAGGTGCTAAAGCACGCCTTGACTATACTTACCATGAAGGATAAGGAGTAAAGGGGGTTCAATCAATGGTTACACGGGATTCAAGGGAGAAACAATAGACTAAAATATATTCTTGACGAAAGGTTAAAGTTACAGTTAGAACATACACTAGGAACGGCGCTCCGTCCCTGTTATCGCTATGCGCTCGGGTGTCGGCACGCTTGCCGTCTATCGTTTCGTACGCTCTTTAGGTCGCTCAACCTAGCGCAGGTCGTGGTCGCTCGCTGTGCTCTCGGGTGTCGGCGAAGTCGGAGTCCGTCGTTTCTATCTGTCTCGTTCCGTCACACGTCTTCGCGGAGTCAACGGCGGTTCGTATCGCGCGCAAGGGCTCTCCCGGCTAGGCCGTTCGCGGTATATCGGAAGGAGTTACCCAGGGCTGATCTCGACCGTCCGGACGGGTGTCGCGGTATCTACGTGGAGGCGAGGTCGCGAAATCTAGACGGCCCGCTGGCTCGTCGAAACTTCCTAGCACGAGCTCTCGATAACGAATCTATCTTCCGCGGCCCTCGATCGCGGGTCGAACCTCGGACAGTCCCCAGGAATGGGGGAAACTGCCCCGTCGGCAGCTGTTGCTTGGTTCGCTAATTCATCGATTATTGCGAAATAATCGGGGCCCGGGCCGAGCGCTGGCGTTGTCCCTACCGCTGTTGCCACGTGCTCAGCACAACGTGATTTCTACACGTGAGGCCATTCCGCTGAATCGCCTTCCCGAAAGAAAACGACGTGAGGACAGCAAGCACGGGATGGACCTGAAGGGCCCATGTAACAGAGCCAAAAGTGGGTGAGCGAGACAAAAGTGGGCGAGCGAGCCGGAAGTGGGCGAGCGAGCCAGAACTGGGCTCGCGAGGCAGAAGTGGGCTCGCCAGGCAGTAGTGGGCTCGCGCGGCAGAAGTGGGTTCGCGAGGCAGAAGTGGGCTCGCGAGGCAGAAGTGCGGTTGCGAGGCAGAAGTGGGCTCGCGAGGGAGAAGTGGGTTCGCGAGGCAGTAGTGGGCTCGCGAGGCAGAAGTGGGCTCGCGAGCCAAAAGTGGGGTCGCGAGGCAGAAGTGGCCTCGCGCGGCGGAAATGGGGTCGCGAGGCAGAAGTGGGCTCGCGAGGCAGAAGTGGGCTCGCGAGGCAGAAGTGGGCGCGCGAGGCAGAAGTGGGCTCGGGAGCCAGAAGTGGGCTCGCGAGGCAGAAGTGGGGTCGCGAGGCAGAAGTGGCCTCGCGGGGCGGAAGTGGGGTCGCGAGGCAGAACTGGGCTCGGGAGCCAGAAGTGGGTTCGCGAGGCAGAAGTGGGCTCGCGAGGCAGAAGTGGGCTCGCGAGCCAAAAGTGGGCTCGCGAGCCAAAAGTGGGGTCGCGAGGCAGAAGTGGGTTCGCGAGGCAGAAGTGGGTTCGCGAGGCAGAAGTGGGGTCGCGAGGCAGAAGTGGGCTCGCGAGGCAGAAGTGGGTTTCCGAGGCAGAAGTGGGCTCGCGAGGCAGAAGTGGGCTCGGGAGGCAGAAGTGGGGTCGCGAGGCAGAAGTGGGCTCGCGAGGCAGAAGTGGGTTTCCGAGGCAGAAGTGGGCTCGCGAGGCAGAGGTGGGCTCGGGAGGCAGAAGTGGGGTCGCGAGGTAGAAGTGGGCTCGCGAGGCAGAAGTGGGCTCGGGAGCCAGAAGTGGGTTCGCGAGGCAGAAGTGGCCTCGCGGGGCGGAAATGGGGTCGCGAGGCAGAAGTGGGCTCGCGAGGCAGAAGTGGGCTCGCAAGGCAGAAGCGGGCGCGCGAGGCAGAAATGGGCTCGGGAGCCAGAAGTGGGCTCGCGAGGCAGAAGTGGGGTCGCGAGGCAGAAGTGGGCTCGCTAGGCAGAAGTGGGTTCGCGAGGCAGAAGTGGGGTCGCGAGGCAGAAGTGGGCTCGGGAGCCAGAAGTGGGTTCGCGAGGCAGAAGTGGGCTCGCGAGGCAGAAGTGGCCTCGCGGGGCGGAAGTGGGGTCGCGAGGCAGAAGTGGGCTCGGGAGCCAGAAGTGGGTTCGCGAGGCAGAAGTGGCCTCGCGAGGCAGAAGTGGGCTCGCGAGGCAGAAGTGGGGTCGCGAGGCAGAAGTGGGCTCGCGAGGCAGAAGTGGGTTGCCGAGGCAGAAGTGGGCTCGCGAGGCAAAAGTGGGTGAACGAGCCAAAAGTGGATGAGCGAGCTGTTACGTCCTGAAGGGACTTCTGTGAATCGCCCTGAGCGGCTAGGATGATCCACGGGGTTCGTCGCTCTGTCGAGGTGCTAAAGCACGCCTTGACTATACTTACCATGAAGGATAAGGAGTAAAGGGGGTTCAATCAATGGTTACACGGGATTCAAGGGAGAAACAATGGACTAAAATATATTCTTGACGAAAGGTTAAAGTTACAGTTAGAACATACACTAGGGACGGCGCTCCGTCCCTGTTATCGCTATGCGCTCGGGTGTCGGCACGCTTGCCGTCTATCGTTTCGTACGCTCTTTAGGTCGCTCAACCTAGCGCAGGTCGTGGTCGCTCGCTGTGCTCTCGGGTGTCGGCGAAGTCGGAGTCCGTCGTTTCTATCTGTCTCGTTCCGTCACACGTCTTCGCGGAGTCAACGGCGGTTCGTATCGCGCGC
The DNA here is from genome assembly GCA_963932335.1 of Andrena marginata. Classification (NCBI taxonomy): domain Eukaryota; kingdom Metazoa; phylum Arthropoda; class Insecta; order Hymenoptera; family Andrenidae; genus Andrena; species Andrena marginata. The sequence goes on from OZ010660.1 coordinate 61,398, forward strand.
AAGGGCTCTCCCGGCTAGGCCGTTCGCGGTATATCGGAAGGAGTTACCCAGGGCTGATCTCGACCGTCCGGACGGGTGTCGCGGTATCTACGTGGAGGCGAGGTCGCGAAATCTAGACGGCCCGCTGGGTCGTCGAAACTTCCTAGCACGAGCTCTCGAAAACGAATCTATCTTCCGCGGCCCTCGATCGCGGGTCGAACCTCGGACAGTCCCCAGGAATGGGGGAAATTGCCCCGTCGGCAGCTGTTGCTTGGTTCGCTAATTCATCGATTATTGCGAAATAATCGGGGCCCGGGCCGAGCGCTGGCGTTGTCCCTACCGCTGTTGCCACGGGCTCAGCACAACGTGATTTCTACACGTGAGGCCATTCCGCTGAATCGCCTTCCCGAAAGAAAACGACGTGAGGACAGCAAGCACGGGATGGACCTGAAGGGCCCATGTAACAGAGCCAAAAGTGGGTGAGCGAGACAAAAGTGGGTGAGCGAGCCGGAAGTGGGCGAGCGAGCCAGAAGTGGCCTCGCGGGGCGGAAATGGGGTCGCGAGGCAGAAGTGGGCTCGCGAGGCAGAAGTGGGCTCGCGAGGCAGAAGTGGGCGCGCGAGGCAGAAGTGGGCTCGGGAGCCAGAAGTGGGGTCGCGAGGCAGAAGTGGGCTCGCGTGGCAGAAGTGGGCTCGCGAGCCAAAAGTGGGGTCGCGAGGCAGAAGTGGGCTCGGGAGCCAGAAGTGGGTTCGCGAGGCAGAAGTGGGATCGCGAGGCAGAAGTGGGCTCGGGAGGCACAAGTGGGGTCGCGAGGCAGAAGTGGGCTCGGGAGCCAGAAGTGGGCTCGCGAGGCAGAAGTGGGGTCGCGAGGCAGAGGTGGGCTCGCGCGGCAGAAGTGGGTTCGCGAGGCAGAAGTGGGTTCGCGAGGCAGAAGTGGCTTGGCGAGGCAGAAGTGGGCTCGCGAGGCAAAAGTGGGTGAACGAGCCAAAAGTGGGTGAGCGAGCTGTTACGTCCTGAAGGGACTTCTGTGAATCGCCCTGAGCGGCTAGGATGATCCACGGGGTTCGTCGCTCTGTCGAGGTGCTAAAGCACGCCTTGACTATACTTACCATGAAGGATAAGGAGTAAAGGGGGTTCAATCAATGGTTACACGGGATTCAAGGGAGAAACAATAGACTAAAATATATTCTTGACGAAAGGTTAAAGTTACAGTTAGAACATACACTAGGAACGGCGCTCCGTCCCTGTTATCGCTATGCGCTCGGGTGTCGGCACGCTTGCCGTCTATCGTTTCGTACGCTCTTTAGGTCGCTCAACCTAGCGCAGGTCGTGGTCGCTCGCTGTGCTCTCGGGTGTCGGCGAAGTCGGAGTCCGTCGTTTCTATCTGTCTCGTTCCGTCACACGTCTTCGCGGAGTCAACGGCGGTTCGTATCGCGCGCAAGGGCTCTCCCGGCTAGGCCGTTCGCGGTATATCGGAAGGAGTTACCCAGGGCTGATCTCGACCGTCCGGACGGGTGTCGCGGTATCTACGTGGAGGCGAGGTCGCGAAATCTAGACGGCCCGCTGGCTCGTCGAAACTTCCTAGCACGAGCTCTCGATAACGAATCTATCTTCCGCGGCCCTCGATCGCGGGTCGAACCTCGGACAGTCCCCAGGAATGGGGGAAACTGCCCCGTCGGCAGCTGTTGCTTGGTTCGCTAATTCATCGATTATTGCGAAATAATCGGGGCCCGGGCCGAGCGCTGGCGTTGTCCCTACCGCTGTTGCCACGGGCTCAGCACAACGTGATTTCTACACGTGAGGCCATTCCGCTGAATCGCCTTCCCGAAAGAAAACGACGTGAGGACAGCAAGCACGGGATGGACCTGAAGGGCCCATGTAACAGAGCCAAAAGTGGGTGAGCGAGACAAAAGTGGGTGAGCGAGCCGGAAGTGGGCGAGCGAGCCAGAAGTGGCCTCGCGGGGCGGAAATGGGGTCGCGAGGCAGAAGTGGGCTCGCGAGGTAGAAGTGGGCTCGCGAGGCAGAAGTGGGCGCGCGAGGCAGAAGTGGGCTCGGGAGCCAGAAGTGGGGTCGCGAGGCAGAGGTGGGTTCGCGAGGCAGTAGTGGGCTCGCGAGGCAGAAGTGGGCTCGCGAGCCAAAAGTGGGGTCGCGAGGCAGAAGTGGCCTCGCGCGGCGGAAATGGGGTCGCGAGGCAGAAGTGGGCTCGCGAGGCAGAAGTGGGCTCGCGAGGCAGAAGTGGGCTCGCGAGGCAGAAGTGGGCTCGGGAGCCAGAAGTGGGTTCGCGAGGCAGAAGTGGGCTCGCGAGGCAGAAGTGGGCTCGCGAGGCAGAAGTGGGCTCGCGAGGTAAAAGTGGGTGAACGAGCCAAAAGTGGATGAGCGAGCTGTTACGTCCTGAAGGGACTTCTGTGAATCGCCCTGAGCGGCTAGGATGATCCACGGGGTTCGTCGCTCTGTCGAGGTGCTAAAGCACGCCTTGACTATACTTACCATGAAGGATAAGGAGTAAAGGGGGTTCAATCAATGGTTACACGGGATTTAAGGGAGAAACAATAGACTAAAATATATTCTTGACGAAAGGTTAAAGTTACAGTTAGAACATACACTAGGGACGGCGCTCCGTCCCTGTTATCGCTATGCGCTCGGGTGTCGGCACGCTTGCCGTCTATCGTTTCGTACGCTCTTTAGGTCGCTCAACCTAGCGCAGGTCGTGGTCGCTCGCTGTGCTCTCGGGTGTCGGCGAAGTCGGAGTCCGTCGTTTCTATCTGTCTCGTTCCGTCACACGTCTTCGCGGAGTCAACGGCGGTTCGTATCGCGCGCAAGGGCTCTCCCGGCTAGGCCGTTCGCGGTATATCGGAAGGAGTTACCCAGGGCTGATCTCGACCGTCCGGACGGGTGTCGCGGTATCTACGTGGAGGCGAGGTCGCGAAATCTAGACGGCCCGCTGGCTCGTCGAAACTTCCTAGCACGAGCTCTCGATAACGAATCTATCTTCCGCGGCCCTCGATCGCGGGTCGAACCTCGGACAGTCCCCAGGAATGGGGGAAACTGCCCCGTCGGCAGCTGTTGCTTGGTTCGCTAATTCATCGATTATTGCGAAATAATCGGGGCCCGGGCCGAGCGCTGGCGTTGTCCCTACCGCTGTTGCCACGGGCTCAGCACAACGTGATTTCTACACGTGAGGCCATTCCGCTGAATCGCCTTCCCGAAAGAAAACGACGTGAGGACAGCAAGCACGGGATGGACCTGAAGGGCCCATGTAACAGAGCCAAAAGTGGGTGAGCGAGACAAAAGTGGGTGAGCGAGCCGGAAGTGGGCGAGCGAGCCAGAAGTGGGCGAGCGAGCCAGAAGTGGCCTCGAGGGGCGGAAATGGGGTCGCGAGGCAGAAGTGGGCTCGCGAGGCAGAAGTGGGCTTGCGAGGCAGAAGTGGGCGCGCGAGGCAGAAGTGGGCTCGGGAGCCAGAAGTGGGGTCGCGAGGCAGAAGTGGGCTCGCGAGGCAGAAGTGGGCTCGCGAGCCAAAAGTGGGGTCGCGAGGCAGAAGTGGGCTCGGGAGCCAGAAGTGGGGTCGCGAGGCAGAAGTGGGCTCGCGAGGCAGAAGTGGGCTCGCGAGCCAAAAGTGGGGTCGCGAGGCAGAAGTGGGGTCGCGAGGCAGAAGTGGGGTCGCGAGGCAGAAGTGGGCTTGCGAGCCAAAAGTGGGGTCGCGAGGCAGAAGTGGGTTCGCGAGGCAGAAGTGGGGTCGCGAGGCAGAAGTGGGGTCGCGAGGCAGAAGTGGGCTCGCGAGGCAGAAGTGGGCTCGCGAGCCAAAAGTGGGGTCGCGAGGCAGAAGTGGGCTCGGGAGCCAGAAGTGGGGTCGCGAGGCAGAAGTGGGCTCGCGAGGCAGAAGTGGGCTCGCGAGCCAAAAGTGGGGTCGCGAGGCAGAAGTGGGGTCGCGAGGCAGAAGTGGGGTCGCGAGGCAGAAGTGGGCTTGCGAGCCAAAAGTGGGGTCGCGAGGCAGAAGTGGGTTCGCGAGGCAGAAGTGGGGTCGCGAGGCAGAAGTGGGGTCGCGAGGCAGAAGTGGGGTCGCCAGGCAGAAGTGGGGTCGCGAGGCAGAAGTGGGTTCGCGAGGCAGAAGTGGGCTCGCGAGGCAGAAGTGGCCTCGCGGCGCGGAAGTGGGGTCGCGAGGCAGAAGTGGGCTCGCGTGGCAGAAGTGGGCTCGCGAGCCAAAAGTGGGGTCGCGAGGCAGAAGTGGGCTCGGGAGCCAGAAGTGGCCTCGCGAGGCAGAAGTGGGCTCGCGAGGCAGAAGTGGGGTCGGGAGGCACAAGTGGGGTCGCGAGGCAGAAGTGGGCTCGGGAGCCAGAAGTGGGCTCGCGAGGCAGAAGTGGGGTCGCGAGGCAGAGGTGGGCTCGCGCGGCAGAAGTGGGGTCGCGAGGCAGAAGTGGGTTCGCGAGGCAGAAGTGGGCTCGCAAGGCAGAAGCGGGCGCGCGAGGCAGAAATGGGCTCGGGAGCCAGAAGTGGGCTCGCGAGGCAGAAGTGGCCTCGCGGGGCGGAAATGGGGTCGCGAGGCAGAAGTGGGCTCGCGAGGCAGAAGTGGGCTCGCGAGGCAGAAGTGGGCGGGCGAGGCAGAAGTGGGCTCGGGAGCCAGAAGTGGGGTCGCGAGGCAGAAGTGGGCTCGCGTGGCAGAAGTGGGCTCGCGAGCCAAAAGTGGGGTCGCGAGGCAGAAGTGGGCTCGGGAGCCAGAAGTGGCCTCGCGAGGCAGAAGTGGGCTCGCGAGGCAGAAGTGGGGTCGGGAGGCACAAGTGGGGTCGCGAGGCAGAAGTGGGCTCGGGAGCCAGAAGTGGGCTCGCGAGGCAGAAGTGGGGTCGCGAGGCAGAGGTGGGCTCGCGCGGCAGAAGTGGGTTCGCGAGGCAGAAGTGGGTTCGCGAGGCAGAAGTGGCTTGGCGAGGCAGAAGTGGGCTCGCGAGGCAAAAGTGGGTGAACGAGCCAAAAGTGGGTGAGCGAGCTGTTACGTCCTGAAGGGACTTCTGTGAATCGCCCTGAGCGGCTAGGATGATCCACGGGGTTCGTCGCTCTGTCGAGGTGCTAAAGCACGCCTTGACTATACTTACCATGAAGGATAAGGAGTAAAGGGGGTTCAATCAATGGTTACACGGGATTCAAGGGAGAAACAATAGACTAAAATATATTCTTGACGAAAGGTTAAAGTTACAGTTAGAACATACACTAGGGACGGCGCTCCGTCCCTGTTATCGCTATGCGCTCGGGTGTCGGCACGCTTGCCGTCTATCGTTTCGTACGCTCTTTAGGTCGCTCAACCTAGCGCAGGTCGTGGTCGCTCGCTGTGCTCTCGGGTGTCGGCGGAGTCGGAGTCCGTCGTTTCTATCTGTCTCGTTCCGTCACACGTCTTCGCGGAGTCAACGGCGGTTCGTATCGCGCGCAAGGGCTCTCCCGGCTAGGCCGTTCGCGGTATATCGGAAGGAGTTACCCAGGGCTGATCTCGACCGTCCGGACGGGTGTCGCGGTATCTACGTGGAGGCGAGGTCGCGAAATCTAGACGGCCCGCTGGCTCGTCGAAACTTCCTAGCACGAGCTCTCGATAACGAATCTATCTTCCGCGGCCCTCGATCGCGGGTCGAACCTCGGACAGTCCCCAGGAATGGGGGAAACTGCCCCGTCGGCAGCTGTTGCTTGGTTCGCTAATTCATCGATTATTGCGAAATAATCGGGGCCCGGGCCGAGCGCTGGCGTTGTCCCTACCGCTGTTGCCACGGGCTCAGCACAACGTGATTTCTACACGTGAGGCCATTCCGCTGAATCGCCTTCCCGAAAGAAAACGACGTGAGGACAGCAAGCACGGGATGGACCTGAAGGGCCCATGTAACAGAGCCAAAAGTGGGTGAGCGAGACAAAAGTGGGTGAGCGAGCCGGAAGTGGGCGAGCGAGCCAGAACTGGGCTCGCGAGGCAGAAGTGGGCTCGCGAGGCAGTAGTGGGCTCGCGCGGCAGAAGTGGGTTCGCGAGGCAGAAGTGGGCTCGCGAGGCAGAAGTGCGGTTGCGAGGCAGAAGTGGGCTCGCGAGGGAGAAGTGGGTTCGCGAGGCAGTAGTGGGCTCGCGAGGCAGAAGTGGGCTCGCGAGCCAAAAGTGGGGTCGCGAGGCAGAAGTGGCCTCGCGCGGCGGAAATGGGGTCGCGAGGCAGAAGTGGGCTCGCGAGGCAGAAGTGGGCTCGCGAGGCAGAAGTGGGCTCGCGAGGCAGAAGTGGGCGCGCGAGGCAGAAGTGGGCTCGGGAGCCAGAAGTGGGCTCGCGAGGCAGAAGTGGGGTCGCGAGGCAGAAGTGGCCTCGCGGGGCGGAAGTGGGGTCGCGAGGCAGAACTGGGCTCGGGAGCCAGAAGTGGGTTCGCGAGGCAGAAGTGGGCTCGCGAGGCAGAAGTGGGCTCGCGAGCCAAAAGTGGGCTCGCGAGCCAAAAGTGGGCTCGCGAGCCAAAAGAGGGGTCGCGAGGCAGAAGTGGGTTCGCGAGGCAGAAGTGGGCTCGCGAGGCAGAAGTGGGCTCGGGAGCCAGAAGTGGGTCCGCGAGGCAGAAGTGGGGTCGCGAGGCAGAAGTGGCCTTGCGAGGCAGAAGTGGGCTCGCGAGGCAGAAGTGTGGTCGCGAGGCAGAAGTGGGCTCGCGAGCCAAAAGTGGGGTCGCGAGGCAGAAGTGGGCTCGGGAGCCAGAAGTGGGTTCGCGAGGCAGAAGTGGGTTCGCGAGGCAGAAGTGGGCTCGGGGGGCAGAAGTGGGGTCGCGAGGCAGAAGTGGGCTCGCGAGGCAGAAGTGGGCTCGCGAGCCAGAAGTGGGGTCGCGAGGCAGAAGTGGCCTCGCGGGGCGGAAATGGGGTTGCGAGGCAGAAGTCGGCTCGCGAGACAGAAGTGGGCTCGGGAGGCACAAGTGGGGTCGCGAGGCAGAAGTGGGCTCGGGAGCCAGAAGTGGGCTCGCGAGGCAGAAGTGGGGTCGCGAGGCAGAAGTGGGCTCGCGAGGCAGAAGTGGGTTCGCGAGGCAGAAGTGGGTTCGCGAGGCAGAAGTGGCTTGGCGAGGTAGAAGTGGGCTCGCGAGGCAAAAGTGGGTGAACGAGCCAAAAGTGGGTGAGCGAGCTGTTACGTCCTGAAGGGACTTCTGTGAATCGCCCTGAGCGGCTAGGATGATCCACGGGGTTCGTCGCTCTGTCGAGGTGCTAAAGCACGCCTTGACTATACTTACCATGAAGGATAAGGAGTAAAGGGGGTTCAATCAATGGTTACACGGGATTCAAGGGAGAAACAATAGACTAAAATATATTCTTGACGAAAGGTTAAAGTTACAGTTAGAACATACACTAGGGACGGCGCTCCGTCCCTGTTATCGCTATGCGCTCGGGTGTCGGCACGCTTGCCGTCTATCGTTTCGTACGCTCTTTAGGTCGCTCAACCTAGCGCAGGTCGTGGTCGCTCGCTGTGCTCTCGGGTGTCGGCGGAGTCGGAGTCCGTCGTTTCTATCTGTCTCGTTCCGTCACACGTCTTCGCGGAGTCAACGGCGGTTCGTATCGCGCGCAAGGGCTCTCCCGGCTAGGCCGTTCGCGGTATATCGGAAGGAGTTACCCAGGGCTGATCTCGACCGTCCGGACGGGTGTCGCGGTATCTACGTGGAGGCGAGGTCGCGAAATCTAGACGGCCCGCTGGCTCGTCGAAACTTCCTAGCACGAGCTCTCGATAACGAATCTATCTTCCGCGGCCCTCGATCGCGGGTCGAACCTCGGACAGTCCCCAGGAATGGGGGAAACTGCCCCGTCGGCAGCTGTTGCTTGGTTCGCTAATTCATCGATTATTGCGAAATAATCGGGGCCCGGGCCGAGCGCTGGCGTTGTCCCTACCGCTGTTGCCACGGGCTCAGCACAACGTGATTTCTACACGTGAGGCCATTCCGCTGAATCGCCTTCCCGAAGGAAAGCGACGTGAGGACAGCAAGCACGGGATGGACCTGAAGGGCCCATGTAACAGAGCCAAAAGTGGGTGAGCGAGACAAAAGTGGGTGAGCGAGCCGGAAGTGGGCGAGCGAGCCAGAAGTGGCCTCGCGGGGCGGAAATGGGGTCGCGAGGCAGAAGTGGGCTCGCGAGGCAGAAGTGGGCTCGCGAGGCAGAAGTGGGCGCGCGAGGCAGAAGTGGGCTCGGGAGCCAGAAGTGGGGCCGCGAGGCAGAAGTGGGCTCGCGAGGCAGAAGTGGGCTCGCGAGCCAAAAGTGGGGTCGCGAGGCAGAAGTGGCCTCGCGGGGCGGAAATGGGGTTGCGAGGCAGAAGTCGGCTCGCGAGGCAGAAGTGGGCTCGGGAGGCACAAGTGGGGTCGCGAGGCAGAAGTGGGCTCGGGAGCCAGAAGTGGGCTCGCGAGGCAGAAGTGGGGTTGCGAGGCAGAAGTGGGCTCGCGAGGCAGAAGTGGGTTCGCGATGCAGAAGTGGGTTCGCGAGGCAGAAGTGGGTTCGCGAGGCAGAAGTGGGCTCGGGAGGCAGAAGTGGGGTCGCGAGGCAGAAGTGGGCTCGCGAGGCAGAAGTGGGCTCGCGAGCCAAAAGTGGGGTCGCGAGGCAGAAGTGGGCTCGCGAGCCGGAAGTGGGCGAGCGAGCCAGAAGTGGCCTCGCCGGGCGGAAATGGGGTCGCGAGGCAGAAGTGGGCTCGCGAGGCAGAAGTGGGCTCGCGAGGCAGAAGTGGGCTCGCGAGGCAGAAGTGCGGTTGCGAGGCAGAAGTGGGCTCGCGAGACAGAAGTGGGTTCGCGAGGCAGAAGTGGGCTCGGGAGGCAGAAGTGGGGTTGCGAGGCAGAAGTGGGTTCGCGAGGCAGAAGTGGGTTCGCGAGGCAGAAGTGGGTTGGCGAGGCAGAAGTGGGCTCGCGAGGCAAAAGTGGGTGAACGAGCCAAAAGTGGATGAGCGAGCTGTTACGTCCTGAAGGGACTTCTGTGAATCGCCCTGAGCGGCTAGGATGATCCACGGGGTTCGTCGCTCTGTCGAGGTGATAAAGCACGCCTTGACTATACTTACCATGAAGGATAAGGAGTAAAGGGGGTTAAATCAATGGTTACACGGGATTCAAGGGAGAAACAATAGACTAAAATATATTCTTGACGAAAGGTTAAAGTTACAGTTAGAACATACACTAGGGACGGCGCTCCGTCCCTGTTATCGCTATGCGCTCGGGTGTCGGCACGCTTGCCGTCTATCGTTTCGTACGCTCTTTAGGTCGCTCAACCTAGCGCAGGTCGTGGTCGCTCGCTGTGCTCTCGGGTGTCGGCGAAGTCGGAGTCCGTCGTTTCTATCTGTCTCGTTCCGTCACACGTCTTCGCGGAGTCAACGGCGGTTCGTATCGCGCGCAAGGGCTCTCCCGGCTAGGCCGTTCGCGGTATATCGGAAGGAGTTACCCAGGGCTGATCTCGACCGTCCGGACGGGTGTCGCGGTATCTACGTGGAGGCGAGGTCGCGAAATCTAGACGGCCCGCTGGCTCGTCGAAACTTCCTAGCACGAGCTCTCGAAAACGAATCTATCTTCCGCGGCTCTCGATCGCGGGTCGAACCTCGGACAGTCCCCAGGAATGGGGGAAACTGCCCCGTCGGCAGCTGTTGCTTGGTTCGCTAATTCATCGATTATTGCGAAATAATCGGGGCCCGGGCCGAGCGCTGGCGTTGTCCCTACCGCTGTTGCCACGGGCTCAGCACAACGTGATTTCTACACGTGAGGCCATTCCGCTGAATCGCCTTCCCGAAAGAAAACGACGTGAGGACAGCAAGCACGGGATGGACCTGAAGGGCCCATGTAACAGAGCCAAAAGTGGGTGAGCGAACCAAAAGTGGGTGAGCGAGCCAAAAGTGGGTGAGCGAGCCGGAAGTGGGCGAGCGAGCCAGAAGTGGGCTCGGGAGGCAGAAGTGGGGTCGCGAGGCAGAAGTGGGCTCGCTAGGCAGAAGTGGGTTCGCGAGGCAGAAGTGGGGTCGCGAGGCAGAAGTGGGCTCGGGAGCCAGAAGTGGGTTCGCGAGGCAGAAGTGGGTTCGCGAGGCAGAAGTGGGCTCGGGAGGCAGAAGTGGGGTCGCGAGGCAGAAGTGGGCTCGGGAGCCAGAAGTGGGTTCGCGAGGCAGAAGTGGGTTCGCGAGGCAGAAGTGGTTTGGCGAGGCAGAAGTGGGCTCGCGAGGCAGAAGTGGTCTCGCGAGGCAGAAGTGGGTGAACGAGGCAAAAGTGGGTGAACGAGCCAAAAGTTGGTGAGCGAGCCAAAAGTGGGTGAGCGAGCTGTTACGTCCTGAAGGGACTTCTGTGAATCGCCCTGAGCGGCTAGGATGATCCACGGGGTTCGTCGCTCTGTCGAGGTGCTAAAGCACGCATTGACTATACTTACCATGATGGATAAGGAGTAAAGGGGGTTGAATCAATGGTTACATAGGTAATTTACTGTATTTTATTATTATGCATTAGGGATATTTCACGCGAAATCGGACACTTTTCGGAGTAACATTTCGGATGTTGCTGAAATTTGAATATTTTGTAGTCTTTAGTGATATTTAAATGTACCTCAAAGGATTTTTCAAAATTTTGAAAAATGTCGATTTTACAGCTGTTTGAAGGTAAGTGCTAACATTTTTTCAGTAAATTATAGCTATGGAAGTAGTAAACGGATGGAGATGAGCTTTACGGTGCTTATAGAGAAGAAATTGAGGTTTCAAGAAAAAATTATTTCAGTTTAAAAAATAATTTTTTTTAACCACTTTTGTGCAATTATTTTAAACAAATGCAGTTTTTTAACATCGGGCGCGATTTTAAAAATCTGAAAAAATAGGGGAATATATTTCTATCCTTCCCCTTGATGGACTAATTTTCAAAAATATGGACATTTTAAAATTGGCCTTGTGAAAATAGCCGAAATTTGGCGCTGCGTCAAATCACACCGGCTCGACTCGCTGAGTCGTGCGGTGCTCGCAGCTGCCAAGTGCTATTCTTATACAGTTTTCTCGAATATGGTAAGTATTTGTAAAAAAAACTGAAGAAGGAAAACTTTTACTGTTTTTTTATACACCACATAATACGGTAACTCAATTTTTGTTATTAACAATATTATTCTCTAAACGAAGGTAACTCATTTTTTTAAATGGAATGCTGTATATTTGATTATCCAATATGAAAGCGACTGTCAAGACAAAATCATCCATATGGTATACTATGACCTTTCAAGGATACACATGGTCAGGATTGAAAGAAGAAATTCAATCTACTATAGATACTTCGATATATTTATTTCATTCCTAACCATGTGTATCCTTCGAGGTCATAGTATACCATATGGTTGAATTTGTCTTGACAGTGGCTTTCATATTGGATAATCAAATATATAGCATTCCATTTCAAAAGCTGAGGGTCACCTTCGTTTCAAGGAAAATATTGCGAACACCAAAAATTTAGCAAACGTATTATGTTGTGTATAAAAAAACAGTAAAAGTTTTCCTTCTTCAGTTTTTTGCAAATACTTACCATATTCGGGAAAACTGTATAAGAATAGCACTTGGCCGCTGCGAGCACCGCACGGCTTAGCGAGTTGAGCCGGTGTGATTGGACGCAGCGCCAAGTTTCGGCAATTTTCACAAGGCCAATTTTAAAATGTCATTATTTTAAAAAATTAGTCCATCAAGGGGGAAGGATAGAACTATAGTCCCCTATTTTTTCAGATTTTTAAAATCGCGCCCGATGTTAAAAAACTGCATTTGTTTAAAATAATTGGACAAAAATGGTTAAAAAATTATATTTTTTAAACTGAAATAATTTTTTCTTAAAACCTCAATGTCTTCTCTATAAGCACCGTAAAGCTCATCTCCATCTGTTTACTACTTCCATAGCTATAATTTACTGAAAAAATGTTATCACTTACCTTCAAACAGCTGTAAAATCGACCGTTTTCAAAATTTTGAAAAATCCTTTGAGGTACATTTAAATGTCACTAAAGACTACAACATATTCAAATTTCAGCAACATCCGAAATGTCACTTCGAAAAGTGTCCGATTTCGCGTGGAATGTCCCAGTTATTAGTGACTGAAAACAATTCCCGTCGTCAGTAACGGTTATTAGTGACCAAAAAATATTTCCGTCGACACTTAATGGTTATCAGTAACCAAATAGATAAGTCTTAATATTTTTTAATCACTTCATTTTTCGGAAAATTGATGCAGTATTTAATGAAGACTGACTTCCATTTGAATAAAAATTAACTTTTTCTCAATGATTTTTTTCTAAAAAATTAAAAAAATTAACTGTTATTTCTGGTCTCTGCAATATTTATTGTTGGATGATGAATTTTTCCAACCATCTAAAAGTAGAACTGAATCTTTAGATTCCACACTGGTTATTGATTTTTTATAATCTTGAAATTTTGCATTCAGTAAATTATTCGACAACGTCTTTCTAGTTGGAATTTTATAATTCGGGTTCAATTTATGAACAAAGTTCTTAAAATGTTTAGATTCAATAACACTAAACGGAATATTACATCCAAAGAAATAATTTGCTAAAGCTTTATCAATTTCTTCAGAATCCATGCTGATAAGTTGATATATATGTATGTACAAATTAGAGTATCTTTTGTTCACCAAACTTATGAACTTTATTAAAAAATTTTGAAATTATTACTAGCTTAAAGCACCTGGTATTGCCCGGGTAAAACTTTGTCACAGAGTGTCAAGGGGGTGAAAATAAGAGGGAAGGGATGGCAGATTGGTAGAGGTTAATAGTTTGTATATGAATTTTTCACATTTTCTACATTTTCTACATTTTCTACATTTTCTACAAATATTTACATTTTTTACGCGTGTCACGTAGTAAATTCGATGTAACGTAGTAAACCCATCACTGGTGATAAGTCTATCCTATACTTCCTCGATGGCGTCGACGCTGACGTTATCTTATAGTTTTGTACTTGTAGACTAAAAGAAGTATACGTTGTTCTTGTTAGTTATTATCGTTTAATATGTTTGCTTGATGAAAAAAATTTTGGTGGATCTTAAAACTTTGATTTACATGTATAAATATTAGCATACAGAACTATCTTTTCAATCATATCGTCAGATAGAAAAAAGTCTCCACGCATCAATGGCCGTTTTAGCATTTTTAGCAGTAGGTCTTACGCCTTGACGTTCATTGACGACGTTATGTTTTTTAGTTTCACTCTTGTTCCTAGGTGGTATTTTAGACCATATTGTTGTTTTATCTTTGCCAATGCAATGGATCGTGGAGTTCTGGAAAATGTATTTTTATACAAATACATTGTAATTGATTTTAAAAATAAAATGTCATATCAAAATTTCAATTTATCATTTAATTTGTACTTTTTCATAATAACAATTATCTAATATATTTTATATTTATATTTTTGTTTAAAAAAAAAATATACTTATAAATTTATGACTTTGTAAACGTATTAAATTTTTATAATTTCCTCAGATTAGAAACTGCTTCTTGAAAGTAAAGAATAAACACTTGCGTTTCCTTCACTCAAAGTATATGCCTCCTCTACATCTATCTCTATATCCGCACAATCAATTTCCGAATCTGTATCGTGATCGGATTGTATAATATAATCAGAATCTTCTGCGGAATCACTGATCTCGTCTTCAATGCTTTCATTCATTAAGGGGTTAGGACACAGTAACCGGCCAAGAAAGCAGACGATTTTTAGATGACGATAATGAGAAAAGTAAACAATCGATTAATATAAGGTTTTGTGTGTTTAGTTCACTATATTATGAATTATAAGAAGAGCGTATAATATTTAAAAAATAGCATTTGTACGCCGTGCAATGTCTCCATTTAAAATATCCTTTTTTTTCCGGATGGCCAACTGGTGGGCCGGATTCCGGGAAATCGGATGAACTATAACAAAAACCCCAAAAATATCATAAACTATAATATATTTCCCAGGCATTGACGATCCAACATTTCAATTTTTGCGAAAATTGACAAAATGGCCGGTGTTTGAAAAATAATGATCAAATTTCGACAAAAGTGTGTGTGATCTTTCTGTTTATATTTTGTACAATAATTGAAAAATTTGAAGTGTTGGATCGTCAATGCCTAGGGAATATATTATAGTTTATGACACCCCACACCACCCCACCCCATCAGTAGTGTAGTACATTTCGCAAATTTGCCATCAGCACAGACCTCTTAAAGACCCCTCTTTCCAAACCAATGAAATCTTTCGTCTTTTGTTTTGTACTTTCTTTAATGAATTTACGAAATTCACAACATTCGCATCATATTATCTTCTCTTTCACTTTCTTCATACGCTTGCACATGTTTCTTCAAATTGAATTTTTTTTTAAACCGGCTTCTCTCTATAAAATATTTATAGAAAAACAAGCGTAATATACGTATAAAGTAAAATAAATTTTTTATGTACAACTTACCATTTCTCGTTGAATCCATCATTATGGCAAAAGGCAAACCGGATAAAAAGAAAATGAACACCACGAAAACTACATAATATAAATGGTTCAATAGTTAATTTTCTTTTTATCCGGTTTGCCTTTTGCTATAATAATGGATTCAACGAGAAATGGTAAGTCATATATATAAAGAAAATAATACAAATGTAAGATTATTTAAGCCAGAAATGCTTGGTACGTAATCGCACACAAAATGTCTTTCTGTGGTAGGACGAAATTGACAAAACACGATTCGCTATCGTAAGTTACAGAACAAATGCCTATCGATAGATTATACTTAGTTACCGCCGATAAACCTATTAAATTCGCGGCATTAATTGAGGGCTCGGATGCAATAAGGGGACTATAGCGCTCGAAAATGCGAAAAAGTATTGTCCAAACGCTAAGAAATATTGGATAATTAAATGTTGTTGAACTGTATTTTAAAAAATATAATGTTATAAAGCTCGCCGCGACACACATTTTTTCTATTTACAGTTTTCTTTTTTATCGAATCATTAGTATTCGAGATAAAAATTATAAACAAAAAAAATTTCTTCGACCAAAATCATTATTTGTTTAAACATAAATTGCGATAATTTGAGTAAATATTAACGGATCGTTATGAGACTTGAAACATAAAACTCTGAAAACTCTAGCGAAGCCGTAAAATGTATGCGCAAAACCCTTATGTTGAAAAATGTAATAATATTTAATTTAAAAGTAATAGTGGACATAACCCATGTCGTTCACTGTTCGCCGTTAAAAAGTATCGAGGGAATTTTGAGGTACATATAACTTGCAGCGACAAAGTTTTTTCCTAATATACAAGGAAGTTTTTTACCAATTTTTACACTGATTAATAAATAATTATAGAAGATATGACGATATATATAAATCCCGCGCGGCACCAACAGTAGTCGGCAGCTGCGCACAATCGCGTCACACTGCAAACATATGACATTCTCACTATTATGTGATTATATATTACAAAAAATATCGCGATATTATTTTCGAAATTTTTAGTAACATTTTTATTATAGTATTTACACGCAATATTTACAATATTTACACTGTCCTGTTTGCAATATTCTGTTATACGCGGAATTAATTAGAACGGCGCGAAATCCCCCCTTCGAGAATGATAGATGCCAGAAAAATTGCAATAAAAAATTACGAAGATTTATTGACGCCGAACAAAGATTTAAAGAGAATTAAAATAAGTCAAATCGTACGTATCATTTATTTTCCCAATGGGCAAGTAGATGTTTATTATAGTTACAATGGGGAACCTACTACTGTAAATATTAAAACATCTGTTGGCGGGGAAGATTTGAAAAAAAGCGTCACTGGCAGGCGGAGTAGGAGTGACTGCTGAAAAACGTAAAGACTTTGAAAATTTACTGCAATATTGTACCTCCAGTGGACAAGATTTTGGCAAAAAATTTTTAGGCGCGACATCAATAAAAAATACATTGTATAAAGAAGAAAAGATAAGCAAAAAGAAAATGAAAAAGGAGAAAAAGAAAAATTTATAAAAGAACAGAATATTGTAAACAGAACAGTGTGAATATTGTAAATATTACGTGTAAGTACTATAATAAAAATGTTACTAAATATTTCGAAAATAATATCGCAATATTTTTTTGTAATATACAATCATATAATAGCGAGAATGTCATGTGTTTGCAGTGTGACGCGATTGTGCGCAGCTGCCGACTACTGTTGGTGCCGCGCGGGATTTATATATATCGACATATCTTCTATAATTATTTATTAATCAGTGTGAAAATTGGTGAAAAACTTCCTTGTATATTAGGAAAAAAACTTTGTCGCCGCAAGTTATACCTATGTACCTGAAAATTCCCTCGATACTTTTTAACGGCGAACAGTGAAAGACATGGGTTATGTCCAGTATTACTTTTAAATGAAATATTATTACATTTTTCAACATAAGGATTTTGCGAATACATTTTACGGCTTCGCTAGAGTTTTCTGAGTTTTATGTTTCAAGTCTCATAACGATCCGTTAATATTTACTCAAGTTATCGCAATTTATGTTTAAAGAAATAATGATTTTGGTCGAGGAAATTTTTTTTGTTTATAATTTTTATCTCGAATACTAATGATTCGATAAAAAAGAAAACTGTAAATAGAAAAAATGTGTGTCGCGGCGAGCTTTATAACATTATATTTTGTAAAATACAGTTTAAAAACATTTAATTTTCCAATATTTCTTAGCGTTTGGACAATTCTTTTTCGCATTTTCGAGCGCTAGTCCCCTTATTGCATCCGAGCCCTCAATTGATATACTTGGGAAATTAAAGTAATACATATACAAGTAATATTGTTGTCACTTAGTTGGAAAGATTTATCAAATTTGAAACGTTAAACGTTTATACAGGGAAACAAGAAATACGCAATCCAACAAATTATCATTTATTATTATTCAACAGAATATTTTTAATCCATCATGTACTTACTTCGCTATACCATTTTTTATCTATAAAAGTCTCGAAGGTAATAACGAAACGCTGTTCAAATATGTATAATACAGTTTATTTTTAATACAAGTAACAATATTACAAATGAAGTTTGGGATTCTGAATTTTAGCTAATATTTTTTAATCGACTAACCTACGACTTTCAATACCGCTAATTATCGATAGTGAAAATAAGCCGTCGATAATTTTCGATAATGAGGACCATCGATAAATCTCCACCACTAGAGGAGACACACGCGTGCATTGCGCTTCGCCAACATGGACGTGTTCTCGGGACTTGCTTCTTTCGGACCACCTTACGATTCTTTGCTGGGCCTTAACGCGCGCGCGTGTGTCCGCTGGCCTGGACGCGTTTTTTTCTTTTTTCTTTTTTTTAAACGTTTTCAAAACGTTTTTGTGCCACACCTGGGCGCGTGTTCCTCAAAAAAGTATTTCTCGGTTCGTTTGGTGTCGCTTTGGTTAAATTTTCTTCCGAAATCGTCAGAAACGACGTTGGACGCGAGCCATGGAGATGGTACGTAACCTCAAAGTGTCAAAAAATGAACTCTGAATTTCTTCGATGTATCTATTCAGTTTAACGAATGCATCTATTGTTCGCCTAAACGTTGGAGTGGTGCATAGATATAGGTTCGGTGCATTCTCAGTTCGACAAGTGGTTCGAATTCATTAGTTATTATTTAAACATTAATAAAGTGCCTCGGAATACTGGCGCCCCCCACTTGTTGTTGCATGTATATTCTATATTCTTTAACGTTCTCTACCGTGCATATCCCCCCCGAGGCTTCTCCAGCATCTCGAGGGTGTTGCACAGCATTGTTAACGTTAAAGTTTGTTGTTAATTGTAAGGCTGGCATTGTTAAATTATAAATCTCTGTGCAACTTCCAAGCGTGATGGTTTGGAAGTTTTCAATCAGAGTCGCTCGAGGTAGGCAAAAATATTGGACAACGCATCGTCTAATCCTCTCCCCTCCCCCCTCCCGCCCCACTTCTCCTACGTAGCGTTCCCGCCGTCAGTAGCCCTTTGGATTCGATCGTGATCACGTCTCTCCGTAGCCAGTGGGCAGAAAACATCTTTCTCGCGATATTATATCAAGTTTCGTGTGCTCCGAGTATTCGAAATCGCGAAGAGGGATCGACGAGGCACGCGGATTTGCAGTTTTTGGCCCGAATCTCGCATCGAGCTGGGAAATATGAGTGAGTAAAGTTTTTGTTCGCCTCTACGCCGATCGGTGGTTGACGGCGTGGCGTCATACTTGATTTTTCGTTAATATCTCGAAAAATCCGCGAATTTCTCCCGAATATCGCGGGTTTCGTGTTCGTTTGCGCGTATATCAACATAATATGTTAATTGCGAGCGTTGTCGAGTAATTTTATACCGTTTTTTTTTCGCGAATATTGAATCCCCCCTTAACGTATGTACGATGGCGGTTGACCGCGGGCGCGGAAATTCGAATCTTGCAGTTTTCCAATATTCTCGGCCAATCACGTTCGAGCACCATTTGTTCTCCTTGTCATATAAGAAGGAGAACCCGCCAATTCAGACAACCACGACAATTCAGACCTGTAATCTGTCCTCTTTAGTTAAAATGTCCCATCTAGCACAATTTTGAAACAACCGAGAAAACCGAGGTTTTATCATTTACTTGTTATACCACACTTATTTCCCTTCATTCGAATTAAAACATGTTGTCATTATTGTGTAATAGCCTGATATAATTTTTTGTAATAGCTGTGTACCGGTGGGGAATGTTTTATTAACGTGCCAATTAATTAAGTGTTTTTGATAAGATATTTGAACCATTTTAAAAGAAGTTAGGTTAAATACATTAAACTGTTTATAAATATTTACGAAGCGCGTAGAGTTTTCTAACTTTACTTAAAAGGTAAAAGACGCGTGGAACTTGAAATATTTCAACGTATCTGAAAGAATGCTAGATAGGACAGTTTTAACTAAGGAGGGCGGCAGTGTTCTGCGCATGTGGCTATACCCCAGCCAGACAAACGCTCCCTCGAAGCCAATGAGTTTAATCTGCACGCGTCTCTCCGTTTAAATTTTCGATTGCGAGTTAATTAAATGCTGTGTTGGCTTGGCTTAAATGTTATAAAATTGCGAAGGCACCGTGAATAGTTGATATAGAGCGTAGCAACGCTTAACTCTGCGCACGACGATCTGTTCTAATTTATTTCGGAAGGATGCGAGTCGACGGTTCGACTTTTGCCTCGCTCTCTCTCTCTCTCTCTCTCTCTCTCTCTCTCTCTCTCTCTCTCTCTCTCTCTCTCTCTCTCTCTCTCTCTCTCTCTCTCTCTCTCTCTGTCTCTCTCTCTCTCTCTCTCTACGCTATTGTGAGAATTGAGAAAATTATTTCAACTTTTGGATGTAAATTCACTCACTGTGGCAAATTCTCGTTCTCTTCCATTTCATTTTTCTTCCCCTTTATCCCGCAAGTACGCTCTATAAACGAACGAAGGAGGGAGTAATGGTTATAGATAATAGTTTTCATTTTCTCATCTTCTTGTTTAAACGATATACAGTTTCTATGATTTATTTGTTGGAAAAATATACAAGCGTGGTAATGTGCAACAGAAATGTCGTGTACATTTATAATTATAACGATGCGATAAGAATTTTTAAACATATTGCAATGAAATTTTTATAGA
The DNA here is from genome assembly GCA_963932335.1 of Andrena marginata. Classification (NCBI taxonomy): domain Eukaryota; kingdom Metazoa; phylum Arthropoda; class Insecta; order Hymenoptera; family Andrenidae; genus Andrena; species Andrena marginata. Next base: position 80,943 of record OZ010660.1, read on the forward strand.
TAGAGAAATCAATAATAACTTCCGAGGAATTATTGCGATTGTCGATAGTACGGTATTTTGTTTTCTCTTGAGGATATTGGGCAGACTGTATCTAAAAGAAATGTAGACATACGAGAGATGTGGTCGAGGAAGCACTGCGCCGATACAACCTTGTTACGTGAGGGCGTTAATTTTAAGCGACCGAGCGGTTGAGTCTAATTTTCTCACGCAACGCTTAACGAATTTTAAAGAGAGGTTATAATTTTAACATAATTAACGTTATTACGCAAAAATCAGGATTGTTTTGGGGGTGTGGCTTTCGTCTACAACCCATACAGGTTGTCCAATCAGGATGTGGTATTTTGGATAGACTGGTTCGAAACAAAATGAGACGAGATTTCAGTAAAATAAAATACCATGTATTACAATAATAAACGAAAGGAAGTTTTGTAAGGTGGAACAAAAAGGGGAATTTACATGGATTTGTGTTATGTTTAACAATGAAAATATTAAATCACCGGATGTAGAATATTACAATATTCTGTGTTTGTTTTGGAGCTTACAATTGTTCTAAACTGGATTTTAAAACCAACAAACGACGAATACGGTTGCGAACATTAGTCGATAGACAACAATTGACGGACAATTATTAGTCGACAATAATTGACCGAGGGAAACCCCGCAACACGTAATGGTTGGATCAATTACCGCGCAAGTCCTTGATACTGAACATTCTCTAATTGAAAATGATTCAAGAATTGCGATACCCACGGAAGGAGGGCAGAACAGCTTATCGAGGGAGAGATCCCGTAACACACAATGGTTGGATCAACTGCCGCGCAAGTCCTTGATACTGAACATTCTCTAATTGAAAATGATTCAAGAATTGCGATACCCACGGAAGGAGGGCAGAACAGCTTATCGAGGGAGAGATCCCGTAACACACAATGGTTGGATCAACTGCCCCCTCCGTACATGGCAATGGAGAACAATTTTATAAAAAAAATTCAAATGATGAACACAATTGCTGAATATAGTAATGCAAATCACTCACCAACCTCGTACTCGTAGATCGTTAGGCTTTAATACCTTTTATTATCCGCCTTTCTTTCGCTCGAGCGCTCACTCTCTTTCTCGTTCTCTTTCTCACTCTCTCTCTGGAGACCTGGTCGTGACTGTCTCGTTCTCTCCTTCAGGAGGGTCCCGCGTCTAGATGTTGAACCGCAGGAGTGTCGCACAATACACCAATGTCAAAGACGGTTCACAATATATTGTTTTTAGATATTAAACGCAAGAATATAAGGATTTAACGATGGATTTTGAAAATGATAAAAACACAAAATATATATATATGTAGGTGAGTCTCTACGGGGACTGAGTCCTTCCACGTTCACTAAGCCACTATGGAACTCCGGCTCAAAAACTATATTCAAATAGTGATGTCCCTCGGACAGAACGTCAACGCACTATGCGATTTGTCAGGCGACTGCCTTAAATAGTGAAAAATAGGTAATATTGAATAAGATGAGATATAATTATATACAGTCTCTACGAGGGAACTGAGTCTTTCCGTTGTCACAAGATCACTCGGAACTCCAGCTCGAACGCCTATTATACAATATGGCAATATGTCCCTCGGACAGAACGACCGCGCACTACGCGACTTGCTAGCCGTCTGCCACGAGCGTTCGCAGGGTAGGCCCGAGCAACCCGGGACTTTGAAACAAAGAGCGCCAAATTGCTAACTCTGCACCTCATGCACACGGGCCCAACCGTCGTCGCCTCGGACCGTTCCCAGCCTCACGGGCTTGAGTTTATCGCATTCGACGTTCTAAGAACGCCGACGGTGTTGGAAGATTTTCGCATGGAAGAACGCAGTGGCGTAACGACTTACATTTAATTATTATTATAATTCAGGTTGTAGATCATTGACAATTGATCGAGGGAAACTCCCATAACACGCAATGGTTGAATCAGTTGTCAATGACGGTGTGATGGAAATTTAGAAGAAAGAAAAATATAAATGGTTTACTACAATGCTTAAGTTTCCGAAGGCTTATCACAGCGTGCATTCTAAGAACGTCGACGGCGTTGGGAGACTGCTGACAATAATCTTCCATGGGAATATGCCGTGGCGTGACAGGCGTGAAGCTGAATTAAATTACAACTATTAAGAGTATCACAGATAATCGACAATTGATTGAGGGAAGTTCCCATAACACGTGATGGTTGAACCAATGGTCGACATCTGTGTAGCGAAAAATATGATATGAATATAGCAAAAATTTTGAGATGAATTTAAAAAGTAACCGGCACGTAACACCCTTCCCCCCTTGGAATCATCGTCCCGATGATAACTAGATATAAGGACATTTAGAGTGCCGAGTATAATTTATAAAGACATGAAGTAACTGCCTGTCACGCCTGCGGGGCATCGCGCTCGTTCCGCCGACACGAATTTCGATTCGGTGGTTGTGAGGATCGCCACGCAGGGCGGAGTACACGCATTCTATAAAAGGGCGTCCTATATGTACGCAGCCCTCTAAGTTACACTATTGCTATTTTTGAACAATTTCTAACCAGACCACAAACATACACCCCGGTTATCGCTACAAGTCAATTCCCCGAGAAACGACAAGTCCTTAAGGAATCGAGCACCGACGTCCGAGTACAATAAGCTCGTTTGTAATTTCGCACACTGTTTCAATACACTTAATGCATCCAGCACGAACTCTTCGCACGTTGGTACACCTGGCGATGTTAAGCCATGATGATGGGTTTTAGACGTTGATCTCCTCGATGAATTCGTCCATTGTCCACCTATCCGCAGCATTTAGCTCCAGAACTCACGACATGAACACCATCTGGACAGTCTGATGTTCGTTAGGCTCTGCAATGTATTGTGCTGGAGTTTTTCGGATGTAGGAAAATCGGTGCTCTTAACGCCAAAACTCTGTAGGTTCGGATTGGCCGCCAAAAATGTCTCAAGTATGATGCCGCTACAATTCGCGTAGCGACCAATTGAGGGGTTCCTCAGGGAATTGACCCGCAGGTACTGCCAGCACCTGAAAGGCCGATGGTCAGGCGTGAAATGTTGTCACATCCGATCCTTCCAGCGCTGTACAGTTTTTCGCAACCAAGGTCAATAGCCGTGGCCATAGGTCCGTGGGAACCAATTCGTTATCTAAAACAATGTATCTTATAATAATGGCGCATCGCATACAAAGTACCCAATAGAAAGCAGTGATTGATACTATCCTGCAGAACTCAGGACAACTGAAGAGCGACTCGGTAGATCCCGCCAGTCGGTGGTTGTCGCATCGTGATGAACAATTTTTCGAAATACAATCCCGGAACGAATAAACTCTTGATGTTTCATGTGTTCTCCGATGGTTTGCGGAGGTTATCATGATCCAGGTCATCACAGAGAGAGAAGTTACCAATTTTCTTAATTTAATTTGACTCTATTCTACAATTATATCGGAAACTGAGGCCTAATCATTTTGGTGGTGTAGTAATAGTTTATCGGCATGCTTTACAAATCGTTCGCCAGACTTCCCTTGTAGTATAATGTTATTTTTTTCCAAAATTCCAACAATTTTGTAAGGGCCGTGATATCGACTGCCAAATTTACCTTTCCTGACTTCTACTAAAACGCGTGCCATGTCGCCAATTTTACCTTGGAATGGTCGCGCCTTTTCATCGTAGTGTAATTTTGATTTATGTTTAGCCGATATCAAATTTTGTGCAGCCAAGGTCTGCATCTCGGTTAACCGCGTTAATAAATCTCGAAGATAACCGTTATACGTTAGTAGAGATTCGTCTGTAGGGAACGCACTAGGACAGCGTGCTATTTCGCCAAACACTAATTCGTGAGGAGTGAAATTTGTTGCTTCGTGAACAGACGTGTTATACGAAAATATTGCAAATGGTACTATTTTATCCCAGTCATCAAAATCATTTAAATAGTGTTTTATGTATTCAGTCAAGACTATATGGCTACGTTCCAAAGCACCATTTGTTTGTGGACGGTACCCAGAAGTAGTTACATGATTAATTTTGAAAACTTTTGCCAGTTCTTTTAAAACTTTATTAATGAAACTAGTACCTTGATCAGTTAAGATTGCGCGTGGAGCCCCATATTGCAAAACCAAATGCGTGACCAGCGCGTGAGCTACAGTTTCTGCTTTTATATCCGGTACAGGAACTGCAATGCAGTATTTCGTAAGGTTATCCTGCATAGTCAAAATGTGTCGATTACCGCTAGGAGTCAATGGAAGAGGTCCCACAGTATCTAAGGATATTTTATCGAATGGTTTTAATGGGGTATCGGTTATTAGCATTGGTTCGCGAGTTCTTGTCCTAACAAGTTTGTTTTCCTGACAACTATTGCATGTTCTAATGAAATTTTGAATATCGTTACGCATCGATGGCCAATAAAATCTTTCCCGAATTCTTTGATATGTCTTTGTCACGCCCTTATGCCCTCCTATTAAGCTTTCGTGTAATTCCGAAATGATTTTCGGACGGAGTTCTTCGGGCGGTACCTGTACGTTTCCGGTGCACAGTGTTATTTTGATATCGCTATCCGCAAAAATATTTAATAAGATACCAGCTAGTGTACCCTGTGGAAGTGTATCAGTAAATTCACCGGATTTCGAAATTCTAAAGGTTTTTATGCCTGATTGTAAAAGTGTATATTTTAAATTTTTCAAAGCATTACCTAATTTTGCGACGGAAGTATCATCATAATGCTTTTCCTTGATTACTACACTGAAAATTTTGTATTTACCTCGCGGCGTAACGAGTACTTGGCCTTCTTTTGGCTTTGAATTTCGTAGATTTTCTATGCTTATTGCACCTATATCTGCGAGCAACTTACTTATCGGAGTTACCAATTCTACATCGGAAGAAATGAAATGAACATAATTTTCGCGAATGTTTGTTAAACTGTTTCGAGTAAATTTAATATTCTCTTCGCGTGGGCTTCGGAAGAAGGTCGGTGACGTTAATACGTCGGGAAGTATACTTTCCGTTATTTGAATTCCTGGTCGATACTGGTCAATTTTACTGTGGTCAATCGATTCAGGTGCAAGTGAACGTTTAGGAGTAGAAGGTGGATCAGAAACTGTTCCTGGTTTTGAATAAGTGGATTGTGAATAAGGAGTAGATAATGCAAGCGGTCTGTTGGACGGTAACGGGGTTGGTATCCTGGAGCTGCGCGGTGGACGGCGAATTAACGTATTGTCGAATCTTGAGGCAGTGTTTGGTTCTTCTTCCTCCTGTATGGATTCCAAAGGTCTCCCTAATTCGGATCTCGAAGTTACTACCTCGGTGCTTGTTGTTGCAGCATTACCTTGGCTTCGCGATTTATATTGTGCCCACAAGTCTTCTGCGCGTTTGTCCAGTTCTTCCCGGAATGAATTTTCTGCATCTAATTCTGATTCGTCGGATGAATTTTGAAGAATGTCGCTATGTTCCTGCAGCGATTTTTCGAAACGGTTAAAAGATTCCTGAAGTTCCGGAAGCCTAATAGATTGAGAAGTGTCGAGCTGAATCTCGTTATCATCACTATCACCCGATGGAGGTGCAATGTCTATGGTTATGCTTTCGGCAGGCATTGCAGGCGCAGCAGCTTCATCCTCTGTAGTGTCCAAAACCTCCGATTGGTCTTCAGATTGTACTTCTTTAGAAAGGGAGCGTTGAAATTCTTGAACCAATATTGGTGATTTGAGATTGGGTAACACGCTTTTTCGACCTCGAAATACCGGTGGGTCGACCACCTCGGTAGGCGGTTCTTCTTCGGAATTTTGTGAAGATTCAGTAGTAGTTAATTCCGCGTAATTAATGGGAGTTTTTGTCTCGGCAGTTTGAACTGCGGAACGCGTTCTTGTTGCAATGGCACTTTTATCTAATGGGAATGTACGTTTACTTCTCTTGACAATCGGTTTAGTTACGGATTTTAACTCCACAGGCGCGGATCTAGAAGTGCTTGGAGTTGATAACCTTTTATCGGCGGGAGGTTTCTTAATAGGCAAAATTTTGGAAATCCTAGTGTTACAATCCGAATCGCTATCGGATGTGTCTTTAGAACTGGAATCGGAACTAGTATTAATTTCTGTTACTGGGTTTCGAGACAGAGCATCTGCATTGGAATTTAGGCGTCCAGGTTTATGTACAAATTCATATTCATAATCGTGCAATTTTAATCTCCAACGCACTAAACGTTGTCCCGGGTCTTTTATCGAATCTATCCATTTTAAAGGCTCGTGATCACTAACCAAAGTAAATTTCCTTCCGTAAAGGTATGGTCGAAAATGTAATATTGCAAAAAGTACTGCTAGACATTCCTTTTCTGTGGTAAAATAATTTTGTTCCGGCTTCGTTAGATTTCTCGAAAGGTAAGCTACTGGCAAATCGTGTCCGTCCACATTTTGACTGAGTACGGCGCCTATTGCGTAATCAGATGCATCTGTAGTTAATGTGAAAGGCTTATTGAAATCGGGATATTGCAATATAGGACTTTTGCACAAAGATTTACGTAGAATTTTGAAACTCTTTTTATGTTTACTTCCCCATACAAATTTAGCGTTCTTTTGTAATAATTCTGTAAGAGGCTTGGCTTTGGCTGCAAAATCTTTGATAAATCGACGATAATATCCAGCTAATCCAAGAAATTGTCGTACATTTTTCTGATTTTTAGGACGAGGAAAATGTTTTACTGCCGTTAATTTCTTTGAATCTGGTCTTACTCCAGAACGACTAATAATATGGCCTAAATAAGTGACTTCGGTTCTCAAAAATTCGCATTTATCTGGCTGAAGGGTTAATTTTGCATCATTTAATCGAGTAAACAGACGTCGAACTTTCTTTTCGTGTTCTTCCAAATTTTTCGCGTAAACAACAATGTCATCGAGATAGACAAATACTTCCACACCCTGTAATCCGCGCAATACCTGATCCATCAGCCGTTGAAACGTCGCGGGAGCATTCTTAAGCCCTTCGGGCATACGAATATACTCGTAATGACCATTAGGTGTAGTAAAGGCTGTTTTAGCACGGTCTCGCGGATCCATTTCAATTTGTTGGAATCCGCTAGCGAGATCAAAGGTGGAAAAGTATTTTGCTTCGCCTAAGTGATCTAGAATTTCTGTGATGTTAGGAAGCGGATATGCATCACCAATTGTTTTTTCATTAAGATATCGAAAATCGATTACTATTCTCCACATTGGATTTCCCTCGGAATCAGGTTTCTTTGGTACTATCCAGATTGGTGAATTGTACGGAGAATTTGAAAGTGCAATAATTTTATCTGCCAATTTATTAGAAATTTGACGAGCTATTTCTTTTTGGTGGACTCGTGGAAACCGATATTGCCTGGTATTAATGGGCAAGTCATCTATTGTAGGTATTCGATGTTGTATTAAGGGAGTAGATTCTAATTTATCACCTGGTAGACGAAATCGTTCAGGAAATTCCTCGATTAATTTAATTACGTGATCTTTCTCTTCGTCATTTAAATGATCTAAACGCAATTTCGATAAAATTCTGGTTACACGGTCCGTTGATACCGGTGACTCCTGCTGTTCAGAGTCAGAATCGAAGTATTCGCGTTCTTCGGGAAAGTTATGATATTCGAATGGTAAAATTTCTTGCGGCGGTATTTCAATTTGAATGTCCTTATCCAAGGTATTTATTGCGAGAACATGGCACACGTTGTTTTTAACTTTTACAAGCGCTTCCCCAATGTAAATTCCATCTATTGTTTTAATTAATGGTAAATATCCTTCTTTCAAATCACAGTCGATGGTATCTATGGCGATTGCTTGTCGGGTACGACTACTAATACGATAAACACGCGGCGTACTATTTTTCTGAGGTGTTTCCTCCGGAGGAGTCTCGCCAATAAAATGGATCGGTCGAATTGGTTGACTTTGTGTAACAATTGTATTGTGTGCAAAAGAAATTTCGGCTTTTTCTTGTCTCAAATAAGCTTTTCCTAAAATACCGTCACTATGTATCGGAAAATTTGGTCTTACTACATGAAATAGGACTGGTTGATCCAAAATTGATACTATTGTAGTTCCTAATGTTTCCATTATTTCGTCCGTAATTCCTCTCATTTCGATGGAATCGCGTACGTCGACGGTTACATCCTCGTGCAATGCGTTTAATTTTATTACATTTATGTCTGCACCCGTATCAATCAAAAACGTTGCAGTTTTGTATCGTAATTGTTCCGCGGTTAATTTTACAACAGGCGATTCGTCGTTACAACCCAAATTTAATATTGTTGATCCTTTTCCAGAAATCTTACCGTCGGACGACGCTCTGAGTTTTGATTGTTCGACGGGCGACGCTCGGGATTTAGGTAACTCGTCGTCGCGTCTGTTCGAGGAGTTACACGAGAGTTTAAATCCGAATTATTACGTGGTTCTGACGAATTTTGGTTTGGCGAATACGGCCTGGACTCGCGAAACCCTACGGAATTCCGCGAATCGGAATTTGAATTTTTGTAACTAGTTGAAAAATTTGAATTTTGAGGCGCGACTTGCGTCGCCTGAGGAATTGGACTCGTGCTCCGTCCCAATTGTGGAGCCGTCGGAGTTTGTGCGTACGTCGAATTTGACGGAAAACGCGGATCCTGTGGATACGGCGGATAATATGGCGGATAAGGCATTTGATAAAAAGGTGGGTAAGGCATGTAGGGATACGGGGAATAAGCAGGATACCCATGTTCTGGATACCTACTCGATTCCGTGTTACTTCGCGATGGTTTAAGAATACCCGTTGGGAATTTTGAATAATCTGAATTTCCCGTCGCATTTGGACTCGGACTTCGCGAACGAGAATCTCCAAAATTTTGATGTCGCGAATCGCGATAAGTGAATAGGCTTTGACGCGAATTACTTTGAAGAGGGGAATCTGAACGGGAATTTGAACGAGAATCATCCTGCCTCGAAAGAAACAATCTATTTGTATCTCCAGTCGGTATTACTCCAGACCTCATTCGCGTCTCGACTCGCGTCGCATGTTTTAGCGCGTCCTCTAAAGTTTTTGGATCCCGCGCGTCTACGGCCCTGGCTATTTCGTCCGGCAAGCCCCGAATAAATGCTTCTAGCGCGCACTCCTTTATCGGGCGCAGCATCTTATCCGCGTCCTCGCCATACGAGTCTTCCAGCGCGAGTCGTGCTCCGCTAACCAAGATATTAAGCCGATCATGGAAATCATTTACAGTTTCGTTTCTACGCATGCGGATATTTTCAATTTCATGATGGTAATATGGGTAATCTTTCCCGGGAGCGAATCTAGTTTTCAAATGTTTAATTAATTCATTGACGGTATTAAAGGTTTTACCAAAAGTACTATCGCGTGCAGCTCCTTGTAATTTTCCTAGAACTGCTTTAACGAACGGTCCTTCCGACGCAGGCGGTACAAAAACTGCGCCGTTTTGCACATCTTGTAAGAAATCTTTCAAAGGTATATTTCTCCCGTTAAAGAAAGGAATATTCAGCGTCCCGTGCTGTAAAGCAAAGCATTCCGCCATAGACGTCATCATCGCGTTTGTTACCGATAGATTCGCAGACGTGTTAGCGGTTTCATTGGGATTAGCCATTTTGTTAAAATTTTCAAATTATTTCAAAGAATATACACAAAATATATAAATAAGCTGAATATATATATATATATAAAGAAGATAAATTAGAAGGCGATATCACGAATTTCCTAAAACATTCAAAACACAAAAGAAATAAAAATGTAAAGCATACCAATTAAATCACATATAAAAATTACATAGGCACTCTTTTATCTCGAACGTCTCAGAAAATACCACAACGGACGGGTTTGACAAAAGCAGAATCCCACCGCTGTCACCAGTTTAGCTGTTACGTGAGGGCGTTAATTTTAAGCGACCGAGCGGTTGAGTCTAATTTTCTCACGCAACGCTTAACGAATTTTAAAGAGAGGTTATAATTTTAATATAATTAGCGTTATTACGCAAAAATCAGGATTGTTTTGGGGGTGTGGCTTTCGTCTACAACCCATACAGGTTGTCCAATCAGGATGTGGTATTTTGGATAGACTGGTTCGAAACAAAATGAGACGAGATTTCAGTAAAATAAAATACCATGTATTACAATAATAAACGAAAGGAAGTTTTGTAAGGTGGAACAAAAAGGGGAATTTACATGGATTTGTGTTATGTTTAACAATGAAAATATTAAATCACCGGATGTAGAATATTACAATATTCTGTGTTTGTTTTGGAGCTTACAATTGTTCTAAACTGGATTTTAAAACCAACAAACGACGAATACGGTTGCGAACATTAGTCGATAGACAACAATTGACGGACAATTATTAGTCGACAATAATTGACCGAGGGAAACCCCGCAACACGTAATGGTTGGATCAATTACCGCGCAAGTCCTTGATACTGAACATTCTCTAATTGAAAATGATTCAAGAATTGCGATACCCACGGAAGGAGGGCAGAACAGCTTATCGAGGGAGAGATCCCGTAACACACAATGGTTGGATCAACTGCCGCGCAAGTCCTTGATACTGAACATTCTCTAATTGAAAATGATTCAAGAATTGCGATACCCACGGAAGGAGGGCAGAACAGCTTATCGAGGGAGAGATCCCGTAACACACAATGGTTGGATCAACTGCCCCCTCCGTACATGGCAATGGAGAACAATTTTATAAAAAAAATTCAAATGATGAACACAATTGCTGAATATAGTAATGCAAATCACTCACCAACCTCGTACTCGTAGATCGTTAGGCTTTAATACCTTTTATTATCCGCCTTTCTTTCGCTCGAGCGCTCACTCTCTTTCTCGTTCTCTTTCTCACTCTCTCTCTGGAGACCTGGTCGTGACTGTCTCGTTCTCTCCTTCAGGAGGGTCCCGCGTCTAGATGTTGAACCGCAGGAGTGTCGCACAATACACCAATGTCAAAGACGGTTCACAATATATTGTTTTTAGATATTAAACGCAAGAATATAAGGATTTAACGATGGATTTTGAAAATGATAAAAACACAAAATATATATATATGTAGGTGAGTCTCTACGGGGACTGAGTCCTTCCACGTTCACTAAGCCACTATGGAACTCCGGCTCAAAAACTATATTCAAATAGTGATGTCCCTCGGACAGAACGTCAACGCACTATGCGATTTGTCAGGCGACTGCCTTAAATAGTGAAAAATAGGTAATATTGAATAAGATGAGATATAATTATATACAGTCTCTACGAGGGAACTGAGTCTTTCCGTTGTCACAAGATCACTCGGAACTCCAGCTCGAACGCCTATTATACAATATGGCAATATGTCCCTCGGACAGAACGACCGCGCACTACGCGACTTGCTAGCCGTCTGCCACGAGCGTTCGCAGGGTAGGCCCGAGCAACCCGGGACTTTGAAACAAAGAGCGCCAAATTGCTAACTCTGCACCTCATGCACACGGGCCCAACCGTCGTCGCCTCGGACCGTTCCCAGCCTCACGGGCTTGAGTTTATCGCATTCGACGTTCTAAGAACGCCGACGGTGTTGGAAGATTTTCGCATGGAAGAACGCAGTGGCGTAACGACTTACATTTAATTATTATTATAATTCAGGTTGTAGATCATTGACAATTGATCGAGGGAAACTCCCATAACACGCAATGGTTGAATCAGTTGTCAATGACGGTGTGATGGAAATTTAGAAGAAAGAAAAATATAAATGGTTTACTACAATGCTTAAGTTTCCGAAGGCTTATCACAGCGTGCATTCTAAGAACGTCGACGGCGTTGGGAGACTGCTGACAATAATCTTCCATGGGAATATGCCGTGGCGTGACAGGCGTGAAGCTGAATTAAATTACAACTATTAAGAGTATCACAGATAATCGACAATTGATTGAGGGAAGTTCCCATAACACGTGATGGTTGAACCAATGGTCGACATCTGTGTAGCGAAAAATATGATATGAATATAGCAAAAATTTTGAGATGAATTTAAAAAGTAACCGGCACGTAACAACCTGTTATCGGTACGACAAGTCGGCCCGCTACGCGAACAGCCAATGCGGTTTGGGACGATAGGTGGAGACAAGTGGAGAGAATCTCTGTCGAACGTTGCGTCGCTCAAAGAGGGATATATTAAGTACAAAAAAGAACACATCGATATCGATGCTTATTATCCTTATTATGTTTGTTATATATTTAATGAGTAAAAATTATTTCTCTTTGTTACAGAATTCAGTACGCGAAGGAAAAACGAATACGTACGAGCGTGGACAGTCTACTACGTCTCTACGCGATGGTGTTCTACCAAGGAAACGACACAACTATCAACTATCGTTCTGTGCGTCAATTAAATTATAGAAATGGCGGCTTCGCTTCTAGAGAGAATGACACGCCATCTTCGGCGAATAAAAATGAAGTAAGTAAAAGTTGTTGCTTATATTATCGATGAAAAGTGATGGTAACATCTTAAAGAAAATGTTGCTAATTATAATTTTACGTATATTCGATAGATTCTCTGGTTTGTTCGAGCGAGTAAGAATAAAATAAAAATTGCAACAAAATACCCTCTCTGTTCTCGAATTTGTTTATTAATACAATTGAATTTTATTTTACGTACTTTAAAAAATGACATACTCGCACAATTTTATTATTCTTTTTATTATTTTAACAATGATTATCCTCGTTATGCTCGTGAACTAACAGAATTTTTACCTTTCTTTGTTACAGAAATGAGGAAAAGGAAATTTGGTGGCCGCGCGCAATGCGGTTGGTAGAATCGGTGCTTGTTGCGTAAAAGTTGAAAAAGAAAGTACTTTTTTCCCCACAGTGGAGAGTGGCTCCTTTTGCAGAATTTCTTTGCTTAATCACACGCGTGGATAGAGTCAGTGTTGCCATCGCATTTCAAGACTCAAGTCGCGGGATTAGAGTCAGTTTTGTTGTTCGAAATCTCTTTGTTCGGCAGAGAGGGAGAGGGACTGGGAGAGCGAGAGGGAGAGGGGGAGAGTGGTAGTCTTTTTTTATTTTTTTTTTATTTATAAACGTGAATTTAGTTATATCGGTATATCGGTATATCGGAGTAGTCGGAGTGCTGCGTCAGCTGAAGATGAGTTTCGCTGGCTCGGCAGGACCACGATGGAAGGATGTAAGTGTCTCGTTTCATTCCATTGTGTACTCGAAATACTCACTTTATAATTCAACATTTTCAAGTTTCAATCTTAAAGCTTGGATACGATTGAAAAATATCATTAGTTTCTAGTTCCTTTTTGTGCGACACCGTTCGTTATGATTGAAATTACACTGCGACGATCTTGGAAATAAATCATAATACGTTTTATTCTCGTTTGTTATAGGACTTGGCTGGACCAAGGCTGCCCCCCGGCTGCCCCCCGACACCCTCGATGACTCCTACGATGTCAGCTGTACTCTCCAAGTAGTAAGTCGCATGCTTTTCTTATTCCTCTGGTCTCGCACACTCATCGTGTCGTAGGACGAAAGGTCCGAAACGGCACGGGTGATCGGTGCCGGTTGTATACGTGCTTTGGCGAGCAAAGTGACCATGGGGGGGTATGTTGGTTTCCCGCTGCCACCCATGAGTAGTTAGTAACTATTACTTGTTGTTGTTCATGTGCCATTTCTTAGATCAGGATAGTTAGGGTCTTCTTGTACATCGCGTTTTTCCATATAGTAAGCTCTAGAATATGATTAATGATTTCTAATATAAATATTTGATCGAGATTGGATATTGTCGTGAATATTATCGATGTGCGAGTGAATTTGATTGTCGTGTACATAGTAGAGAAGTCGGATGCCATCCGATCATGTTCGATGATATTCAATAAACATTTCGTATACAATGTATGATACCGAACGAGTTAATTCTTCTCTATATTTTTAACAGGATATAGTTTGATAATAATCTTTGTATTTTTGTCCGTTTGTGAGAAAGTAATGATGTTGGATGCTGTTTATGTACAAGAAGGCAGTTCAGGGTGGGTGATTTCGTGGTCAAAATAAAAAAGCATCGTGTATATAGTTCTCTCCTCAGATAAGAAAGCAGATATGCTTTGACGACCAAGTCGCCCGAAATTTTCTTAACGTTTCCAAAAATCTTTGAAATCATTTATTCTCTGATCAGAGTCTTTCGTTTTTGTCTGAATGATCTTTATTAGAGTCTCTTTTATTCTTGAACAACTAATATTCTTCACAAATGCAACACTATTAATTAGAGTATTTTCCTTGAGAAAGAGTATTCTCGATTAATTGAGAAATACAAAGTCCAGTCATTTCCCCTAAAATTTCAATGAGAAAGTAAAAAGTAGGTAGACAGAATACACTAACGAGCTTCTTTCTAGATCAGGATTTTTAGGTTTTCCATTCCATGCTTTGTTGTCTCGAAACTCATTCACGTGCCCAGGCGCTACGTGACGATGGGTGACGACAACAGGGCATGATGACCTAGCTCGTAACTAACTAATAAACAAAACTAGCGGCTGGCATTGCGTTAGTGTGTACCGTGCACGACGTACTTCCACATTTGTGTATTGTGTGTGCGTGGTTAGTATGTGGTAGTGCGTCGGTTCATAAATATTTCTTCACACCTCTGTACATATCCCTTGATTTATAGTTTATACAATGTTTGCACAGTAGCTTCTATGGAATATGTACATGAATCTTATCGATCTCATTCAATCAAATGAGAAACTATTAGCATTTACATATAAATATATGTAACGACGTAGAGTAGTTAATCAACAGCCAAGTGCATTACACGCAATGGTCACTAGCCTTGTCAGTCGATTTCAGGCAAAATGGTACGTACCTTAGATTGTGTATGATGTGGGCCAAGCTCGGCTGACGGAGACGTCCCGGGACGTTCTCTCTAGTGTAGGCCAAAGCACCCGGGCGGTGATGCTTGAGAATCGTGGAGTGGGTTGTCACTGGGATGAGTGTGTTTGCGAGAATGTGTTTTGCCATGCTTTTTAAATACAGGTGCCGGGCAGGATAGGTAACTTACCCTCTGGTACGAATGTGTGACTTAAATATAAGTAGGTAGGGCCGGGGCGAGTGATCGCATTCTCTGATCGTGGGTGGGGTCGTTTTCTCGCGCGCGCGATCACCTGCTTTCAGGCGAACAATCCAGTGAGAAAAGTCGAGGGTGAAGCTGGCGCGAGCGGAGTATGCCGCCCTCGCTTCTGACTCGCTTCATCCTTTCGGCTTTTTCGCACACACCAGTGGTCGCCATTGCACATGGTCGCTGGTCGCGATCGGAACCGGGGTGGAGACAGGCTCGAAACGTATTATCTTTTCAACGGTCGAGATTGCAAAGTTAGCGAACGTGATGCAGACGATCGTCAACCGTCGTACCAACACTGACCACCACCCACTCTATGATGCATTCGACCCTTCGAAGCCAGCGACATTGCACTCTATGGTCGTTGGTCACGCATTCGCGAACGGAAAGATAGGCCCTCGAAACGTTTCGCGTTGCGCTCGTGACTCCGAGCAGGTGCGGATCTATTTTCGATCCGAAAAAAAGAAACGAGTGGCTAATGAGCCGAAGATAGCCCGGCCAGGGAAGAGGCCACGTCGTGTGGGCTGCTGAAATGGTTTTGCATCCCCCAGGGGTTGCGGGGTCATTTTTGCATTATTTTGTTACTGTGCTCGCCTGTAGTAGTAGTAGTAGTAGTAGTAGTAGTAGTAGTAGTAGTAGTAGTAGTAGTAGTAGTAGTTATTGGTCAGCTGTATGCTGGCCCATTGACATATCCACCCAGGGATGTTGGGGCAACTCGCGAGTTGAATTAGTGTTGCGAATGAAATGTTGACGGTTCGAGTTAGCGTTGCGAATAAAAGTTAATCGTGGTTCGCGGAATTATTCTTGCATGTTAGAATGTTTGCTTCGAGAGTAGCGTTGCGAATGAATGACGAACGCGATTATTTAAACTATTTTATTTATTCACACTTTGAATTAGTCTTCGAATTAATATTCTTGCATTATATGCTCCCCCCTTTTTTCAATAATTAGCGTTGCGATTTTGACTGATCGCGCGTTCTTTGATTCAGCGGTACCACATCGATGGTACCGATACCCCCCCCCCCTCCCGTTTTTTTATTTTTTATTTATAAAGATTAGCGCTGCGTCGATGAGTCCTTGTGTTGTTTGAATTAGAGTTAGATATAATATTAGTGTCGCGTCATCCACCGAGTTCGCGTTTCCCAATTAGAGTTGCGACCCCCAAAATGCTCGCATTGCCCACTGGGACCTGCATCGGGATCTGCACTAAAGCGATCCCAAGGTTGCGGCCTTCAGGAAGGCTGCAACGTCGTCGTACTTTAAAGTAAAGTTGCGTATTTTGAAACTGAATGACTGCATTACGATGAATTAGTGTTTTGCGAGCGATAAAGAGCTCTATATGGGGTTGCAGCTGTCGGGAGTTTGTTAGAAAACGTTGAAAAATCATTGAATCTGTAGAGCGACTATAATGATACCACACCACTCTAACGATGATGGATCGTTGGAAGCTTTCATTCTGTGTTTAATGAGTTTGTGTAAGAAATGAAGAAGCACCACCCGCGATAGTTTTGAAGACTTCCTGCATTTTGCATATACATAAATATTATAAAGTAACGTTGGGAAACAGATCCACTCGCGTGCGTCGTTGTCTTGCTTGAATTTCGAAAAGAGTGGATTATTAATAATAATTTTTTTATAGTTCACTTTCGCGTTACAATCTAACGTCGATCGTATACTCTTTTTCATTTTATTCGCGTGATTGTGTCAATGTGAGTCCTAACATCCTAGCGTATCCTACCGTGTCTTAACAATTTCTTTCCTTTTTACAATCATCACATAGGTAATTTAGTGTATTTTATTATTATGCATTATAATATTTAATTCACTTATGCTTAAATAATCATGTTTTATCTACATTTACTACTGTTACATATATATATATATATATATATATATTTAAATACATTGTTTTTACTAATATTTTATATTATTTTATTTTACAGAAATGCGTGTAAAGACATTGAAAGTAATAATAACCAACTGCAACATAAACGAAAAGAACGTGATAGCAACGATTCTACAAAGAACGATGACATATTAAATAATAATGAATTGGAGATTAGTCAACTTGATATCACAGAAAGCAATGCAAAGAAAATGACCAAGTTTGTAATAAAAGTATCAACACCGAGCTTGCGATAACTATAGAAGATCGTCGAAAACGAAAAAGTTGAAAAATTTTATTGATAGGACCAGTAAGGATGAAATAATTAAGATAAACGAATCTTTACTAGAATTATTAGTTGTTTTGAATGTTGGATTTGAGTATACAAAATCCAAGTATTTAAAGAACTTGGTAAATCAGTTACGACCGCCGTATAAACTTCCAACTGCTGAAGAATTGTCGGAACTTTTTTACCTAACGTGTATAAAAAACATTTAAACAGTATTCCGCGATTCGAGACTTGTGGAACATTATTGGTTTATCAAAACGACAAATGATAAACAATTTTTGAGCGCAATAGAGTGTAATGGATATGAGAATTTATTATATGTAAATTCTGAAGAATCCATTAACGATATAGAATCTTTCTTTTATTGTCCTATCAATTTCTTTAGCAAAAGAAAAATACGATGCTGATGTTCGTGCTATAGTTTGTGCTATATAGAATTATGTAAAAACCTTGGATTCTGGTTTTTGCTTTTTTGGTTGATTTCACAAAACAATTATGGTTATTTATTGAAAGTTTAACCGTCTGACATTTTTAAAATTTTTCAACTGTTATTAGACTGGTGTAAAAGTTGATTTCATAGATGTCCAAGATTTGTGCAGTTATTACAAAGCAACTTGCTTATCTTGTTTCAAAAACTTAAAGATAATGCGTCAACTTTTAATAGAAAATCGAACTATTTTTTCTAATAATCGCACTTTAATCTTACTCGATGCAACTTTTGAAAAAGATCTAGGCGAACTTGTAAACGTTTTCGAGCATATTTGTAATATTATTGAAAAGAGAAATAATTAATTATGTGACTGCAGATGCGATTGATGATTGGAAAAGTATGGAAAAATGATGAAAACAATGCCGCAGTATTCAAAACTATAATAGAAGAAAGTGCTCGGCTAATTTAATTTTATAAACAGTTCGTGCTGGTAGGAAACTTTTTGCATCCTGCATATCGGGGAAAGCAATTCAAACAATATGAACAAGAAACGATGCTATTTTTAATTGAGCATTTAAATGAAGCAGGAATGACAAGTTATTTTGAATTCCTAGAAAATAAAGGAATATTTGATGCTTTACTAAAAAAAAAAAGAATACGTATCATGGAAAGTATTCTGGAATTCGGTTTTAAAATTACATTCAGATTTAGCCGAAATGGCTCGGAAAATTCTTAGTATTCCTGCTTATAATGATAATTCAATGTTAGAATTATTTTATTTGTTAAAGATCAGCGAGTAAATACAAAAGATTTTAAGAAATGCGATCGATAGGAAAATTAATGTACTCGTCGTAGAACTACAACTGAATATTTGCTCTTATTTAAGAATTACAACAATTATAGGTTCTGCCTAGTTTATATAAGTAATATTACATACGTACCAAATGTTGTAATAAATCAAAAAAAGTTTGTATTTTTATAATGTATACGCATACTTTTCCTTAACAAAACCCTTAATATTTCAATGACGGTTTTTAGTTTTTATATGAATTTTTAAATCGTTAGATTTTGATTTATTAATAAAATGAATTTAACATAAGCATGAAATATAAAATTCTGTATCGTATCGTTAGAAATATACCTATTTCGTTTTCAATGCAAAAGTTCAAAAGTAATATTACATAGTATTTGCATAATTTAATCTACATCTTCGTCATTCAATTTGAAGGATATTATAGTTTGGTTATCTTTTAATTGCAATTCATAATACAAAGCCAACAACTGTGCTGCGGATGTGTCCATCTCGTAAACGATTCCTTCTCAAAGGATGAACGCACGAGCCCCCATTTGGAGAATAATCTTTCCAATTGTCCAGTAGATGAACATAAATTGTACAACTCTAATGCCAGTTGGCCAAGTTCTGGATAAAAATACCTCGATGCTCTCCAAAAAGTATTACGTGAATCGTAATTTCTTGAAAATAAAACTTCAAACGATCCAGTCTTATTTTTATAATGTTCAAGTTGAACAAGGCCATCATTTTCTGTTAACGTAGTTTTTAGAAAATCACGAAGAATATTTGCACACTTGGCATTTATTAAAAACCTTCTACCCTGAGAGCTCGGATTTAAGAAATTGGCAGCGAGTCCATAGCAGCAGTTTACAGACTTTTCGATTCGTTCGCAAATCATTCTCTTATAATTTTCATTATCTGCAGGAACATCTAATTTTAACCACATTTCAGTAGCTTCGGCGACTGGGCAATCCAAGGATTGACATCTATTAATTAATTCACAAATTGGATCGAGTATTAGTATATTATCGAAAAGCTTCATTTCAAATGTAGGATTGGAAAGCAAAGTTCTTATTTCTTCTTTTATATATTAAAATTCACCGCCGCGCGGTCCTTCGCGAGTATATAAAAATCGATCGCTAAAACGGCCTCTACATGGAAATGCCGGCGGATCTAGCGAATGGGCCCAACCTGACCGCGGAAATCACACGAAAAGGCTAACCTAACCGCGAAAATATAAAAATTGATCGCTAAAATGCGTTTCTAATCGAAAACCCCGCGGAAATAACGAATAGCACCAACCTGACCGCGGAAATAGCACGATAACGCAAACGTGACCGCGGAAATAACACGATAACGCTAACCTGACTCGAATTGAATTAACAAATAAAATCCGCGAAATCATACAAGCAATTCTCTTTTAATAAAATTTTTAACGATTATCTATTGCGTCATCACTAGACTCCACAACGGCGCATGCACATGAATGAGCAAAGGCGATATAAGAGAATTTCCCCCACCTCGCATGCACACTACGCCGGAGCTGCGTGTGCATTGTTGCGTATTTTCGCGGTGATTTTAAGAACAGAACGCGGGTTGGTGCCCGTGGAGCGCTGAACCGCTCTGCTCTGGAGAGTGCGCGGGTGTTATAAATAAAATGAAACTTTATTCTGGTAAAACTTGTAAATATATTCTTAATAAATTTTAAGCTGTAGCTTTTTGTGAGAACAAGTCTGGTACAGTTAAGCGTCAAGATCGTTCTGACTTCTCAGAGTCCTCCGTCGTTGCTCCTTCCCTCCTCGAACGTGGTGCCCTTTCCATCCCTGGGCGTCCTCCCAGTCCTTTGGCCAATCAGGATTAGGGATGAGCCGGATTCAAAGGGTAGGCTGTCCTGCGGATGTCCGTCCGCCCCCGCGAATCGACGTCCATCTTTCCCTGCGTCTTCGGGTGGTGGTGGAAACTCGGTGGAAGCGCGCTTTTCCGTTACACAGCGGGGTGCACACGTGGGAAGAGAAAGTTGGCTCGGCTACGAGGGTCGAGTAAACAACTCTTGAAGAGAGTTTATGACTGCCTTAGCGTCGCCAACACTTCTGGAGTCAATCAACACTCCTAAAGACTAACAAAGGACAAGGCCTTCTCAAGAGATTACGTGACTTAGAAGAAACTCGCGATTCGTTTCGGGGTTCGTTAATAGCTATCCTCTTCCTGTCCTCGAGCTCTGCCCAAGTTCTTTCCCACGAATGCCACCCGCATTGCGCATCCTTTATAATACTTCTTAATCATACGCAAATATCTATATACTTTCAAACTTCGCTCCTGATTTACCTATCGATTATATACATTTCTGTGACTACGTTCGCGTAATCACGCAACAGCTTACAGCATGCGCCGAGCTCGCGGGCACGCAGCTCCGGCGTAGTGTGCATGCGTGGTGGGGGAAATTCTCGAGTGTGTTGCGTGGCCGGCTAGGAATTCTGACGGCTTGAGGGAATTTCTATGTGGTCCTGTGTCCGTGGAGCCCTGAAGGACTCTGCTCGCGAACGCGTGAAGTTAAATGAACGAAACGTTTTGTAACAAATACTTAGAACTCAATAAAACCTATGAAACTGAATTGAATTAAATTGTCTAACGATTCGGAACTATTATGAACAAGAAACAGAACAAAAAATGTTTTAAGATTGATCAGAACTAGATTTATTGCAACACGTCCAGACTCTTACAACGTCGGAAATCAATTGCAAGGAGAAGAAACAAACTTCTTCTTACATTCGTTCCTCTTTTTATAAATTACATTGTTTTTTCAAGCGATAAGGGAGGAGGCGAAGATAAATTTTTAAAGTGATAGAGTTTATCTTTAACTCTATCCTATTTAAACTTCGCGTTTTAGGAGCTTGCGCTGAACGCCGCTAGAGCGAGGATCGCAACTCGCAACAAGTGCACCCGTCCTCGATCTGGTAACACTGGATATACCTCGGCTAGTGAAAATGCGCAGGCTGGATGCGCGTGATTAGTTTGTGGTTCCTGTTTAAAGGCTGTATGACAATAAATGTTTAGTGGCTATTTCCTTATTTTACGCTACAGTGTGAACTTTTTTTAACTTATCATCCTTTCAAAATATTACTGTTACGCCGCAACAGTATATTTATGAAGTCGAGGAATGTAATTGTTCGTAGTTAAGACATCAAAATTTCCATTCGTAACGTCATTTTCTGAGTACATTTCATCGAAATAGTAAGTTTTAGCTTAGCTTAGTTTGTTTATGTTTACCAAATTTTATGCGTTTATTATTAGACTCTAATTGTTTTTGGCTTCAATTTTCAGGTTTACAGATTTCTATGCTTGATAGAATTATGGCTGGTTTTGACATCAATTTTCGCGGTTGCAGGGTCATGCAATTCTTCATGATTGTAAATAATTTTAGATTCTATTCTTAAATTCGCATCTCCATGCGCCTTACTAGATTCTAATTGATTTTGGCTTAATTTTCAGGTTTACAGATCTGTGTTCTTAATGCGGTTATGAATTACCAGATCACTATAAGAAGCATGTGAAATTACAATTGCATGGGGCAGTATAATTGTATGAATGGATTAATCTGATAGATAATCGATCAATCTCATCCATCAAAATGTTATTAAAAAAAACATTCTTCTTCAGAGATTAACGAACATAGAATTAACTAAAAGGTTGGTGAGTCGCAGATGTGAACACATTTCATACAATATTATTTGAAACGCTATTATTCGCATATATTTCGATTTTGAAATAAAATTATGTTTTCTGATTTCAGGAAATAATTTGGACAATGTTGGATGCCATCTGAGACAATGGAATAATAATGTAGTCGTTCGATACTATTTACATTGTCACTGTCTTAACGCGGCGTGAATACAACTGTTATTTTAATAAGCTTTACTCCATGCTTTATTCTTAATAAGATATTGTGGAATTGGGTGACCGACAAGAATGTGAAAAACTGAGGTGACGAACACTGGCGAACTCGTCTATCAATCAATATCAGCACTTTGCATATGCACCACTTTAAAGAGTTATTGTAACTTATTTTCATTTCAAAATAAAGGGCTGACATCATATTTCTTACTGTTTTTCATTTGATTTTGCGTTAATCCTACTTTCATTTCGGTAGAAACAACTAATTATACCATAAACTGTTTATTATTTTTATATTACTACTACTTTGGACTATGACTTTGAAACACTTACAATTTTGCCAATTATTTCCAAATTTTCATTATCATTGTATCAAATGCTTGTACAACAAACTGAAAATCAACATAAACATTTGTCTCATTCAAGTGTAATTAACAGAAAATCGCTCTAATAGTGAATACAACATATATGAATGTGTAACACATAATGTTTAGTTAATTTGATCTGTTGAATTTAATTTGTTTCAAAAGGGATGTCTTTTTAACGTTATGATACGCAATTGGGGAATAATGCCAGGGGTTTTGAAGAAGGCTAATGATGTAGTTTTAATTTCATGAAATTTGGATTTTCTGTCGTCGAAGTGACAGTAAGTATAACCCATATGCTACATGACAATAAATGTTTATTGGATATTTCGTTCTTTTACACCGTATTGGTGATCATTTTATAACTCAACATCCTTCCAAAATATTATTGTTACGCCGTAACGATATTTTTATGAAATCGAGAAATGTAATTATGCGTGTTTAGAACATGAATATTTCCATTCGTAACGTCATATTCCGAGTATATTTCATCGGAATAGTATTTTCTAAATTAATTTGTTTATGTTTACAAAATTCGTGCGTTTTATTAGACTCTATTTAATTGTTTTTGGCTTCAATTTTCATGTTCACAGATTTCTGTGCTTGATGAGGTTATCGTTAGATTTATATAGCATAAATTTTCGTGTTTTCAGATTTATGAAATTATACGTGCTTTCAGATTTATGGAATTGTACGTGCTTTCAGAAACCTAACCTACCGTTATCCCAATTCCATGAGATTAAAACTATATGCATGATTAGCCTTCTTCAAAACCCCTGGCATTATTCCCTAATTGCGTATCATAACGTTAAAAAGACATCCCTTTTGAAACAAATTAAACTAAATAGATCAAATTAACTAAACTTTATGTGTTACACATTCATATATGTTGTATTCAGTATTAGAGCGATTTACTGTCAATTACACTTGAATGAGACAAATGTTTATGTTGATTTTCAGTTTGTTGTACAAGCATTTGATATGATGATGATGAAAATTGATGAAAATTTGGAAATAATTGTGAAAATTTCATCGTCGTAGGTATAGTTTTCACCAATGTAAAAGTTGGTAAAAATTACAGTTTAGTGCGACATTTTCAATTTTAGATTAGCCACTGAGATGATTTATCAGAAATTGCATCATTTGTACTATTTCGACTACGGTCGATCGATCGTAATGTACATCCAAGATACATATATGATGACGCACCTTTTTCCAAGTGGTTGCGAAACTTACATCGTAAAGTAGTCGGTGTAAAAAGATTTCTCAATTGTGCAATAATATAGCTTTATCGGAAAATGGAAAAGAATTTTACAAAGATGATATCTATTCGTAGCAACAATTTGTTCAGCAGTCGAGTCGCTGCGTTTCTTCGCGATGACGCTATAGGTATTTGCTACGTGGAAATCTTTGCGAAGAAATCTCTTTTAAATGTAGATGAGAAGATGGTACGATAAAGGGAGATAAAGCATGGGGGCAAGTATTGTATCACGAATGAAGAATTGTGCACGTGAGCTAATGAAATGCGGTAAACTTTGCAGTTAAGATGCCGAAGCGTACACATGTGTGTGCCGAAATTTCGGCTCTAATGTGCACGGAGGTATGCACATAGGTAACTAAGAACGGTGTGTGGGGGCGAGCGGCGCATTCGGAAGGCGCACGAGAATACCTAGGTGCTTCGGCGCTCACGCGGCGACGCGACTATACTTTGCCCCTACGCGGAGAGCGAGCAAGTCTAGTGGTGATGGGAATAATGGGTAGTCTAGGGTGGTTCGTTAGCGGTTGTCGTCGGTCGGCAGCCGGTAGTCGCGGTTGACCGTATTAAGAAAAAGTACGATAAATTACGGACAGTTGCGCGATCAGTTGCAAAAAGAAAATAGAAAAAAGAACGCGATGGAGTTGAACGAAGTGAATTGTGCTTTCGACACTGCGGAGGAAACTACGGAACTTTTGCCGCCGTCCCATCGCGATAACATGCAAGTGGAAAGTTATTTTATCGAATACGCTGTTCAGAAAGAGATGATAAATCGCAATCGGTGTACCGCGAGTCGTCGTTTACTCGGGCAAACGGCACAATCGACGGATTTTAATCTCGTCAATGCTAATCATCAAAAGGTCAAGTATCGTGCCAGTCTCCTTCTCTTCCTCCTCCTCCTCTTCTTCGAACTTTACTACTCGAGTACTACCCCCCTACCTACATATGTGTCTGGTGTCGTCGGGGGCTCGATGATGCCCGCGAATTTCCCTCGTCAACTTGTTCAGCTTCTAAGTTACGTACCTATTCTCGCGAAACATTATAAAATTCCGTTTTCCCTACCGACCTACGTTATCGCCCAAAAGTATCCGATCGCTTGTCAGGTATGCGTGCGTGCGTGCGTGTGTCTGTGTATGCATGTGTGAAGAGAAAATCGCAACTTCTTTCCACGCATTTGTGCGCTCGGATGTTTTGATGTTTTGTAGGGCGTTGCGAGCGTTTCGTTCCATCTTGATCTTGTCATGTAGGTACGATGTTGTGTTACATCTTGTTGCGATTCGACCGTTTTATTTTAACGCTGCCACCTTTTTCGTTTCCGTTTAACGTTCGTTGCGCTTTACTGTATTTTCTGGTTTATCGATGCGGTATATGTGTAACGAGTGGTCCGATTCTTCTAAACGACAATGTGCGTAAACACGTGCATACTTACGCAGCACATAGATACAACAAGATCCACGAGAATTCGATGAAAGAAGAATTAAACTTGTCGAACCAACGATGTTTGGTTTTTGTTTTCATGTTTTAGGACTCGCCGTGCGTTGGCATTAGCATGATACACACTTCGAACGCAAATTGGCCTCCTTCTAGAAAAAGAGAGGAAGCGAGAGCATTGGAAAATCTTCGAAAAAGGGTGGAGCAATCCAAGTTGTATAAAGCCACTCGAATTTCGGACACCTCTGCTGGATCGGCCTCCGGTTCTTTGGGCGTGAATAACGATCGACCTGAGCAGCTCGACAATCGACCGAAGCTTTTGAAAAAGGTGAGGGGCAACGAACGTCTCGTATGATACGATATGTGTCAAAACTCGTTATTATTTTTCTGTGGTAGATTCTGAGTAATAGACCGATGAGTATCGCGCACGATAGTAACGATCTAGAGACTGACTGGCGAGACAGCGAATTTATTACGGAATGTTTGTGCTGGCACAATGTTTATCGACAAAGGCACAACGCACCGCCGTTAACGATGTCACCGCAGGTACCTAACGTTCGTGTGATATAGTTGCTATGGATATTATGTAAGAGAAAAAAGAATCCACGGATCGCGGATTCGACGACACTCGGAACTAATTAAAGCATTGAGCTAAAAAAATCCAGAGCCGACTGGCGACACACACACACACACACAAAATAGTTATAAGTAGAAAAATCGTAATCGTTTGTTTAACAAATCGTCGTTTGCTTTGCAGTTGTGCGAGTATGCGCAAACGTGGGCCAATCACTTGGCGCATACGAATACGTTCTACTATAGAAACGATCGAGAAGTGGGGCAAAATCTTTACTGCCGACCCGGTGGTGCCGTACCTACTGATGTGACTGGACAAGACGTTGCGTCCTATTGGTACTCTGCCGTGAAACAGTACGATTTCTTGAAAGAACCGGATATACTTCATGCCAATGTGAACGCAGGTGAACGTATTTCCCGTGTTACACCCGATGATCGCGTTATACCTATGTAAACATCTGATACCCTGGTTGCGCATTCTTGTAAAATGTATTTCCCTTTTTCGCAGGTCATTTTACGCAAGTGATTTGGGCGAGTAGCAGTTACTTTGGAGTTGGAAAAGCTCGCAGCAGAAGCGGAAAGATTATTGTGGTAGCAAACTATCAACCGGTCGGAAATACATCGGGACATTTTCAGAATAACGTGTTACCCCCTTTACCGGAAAATCTTAGCGTAGCTGTATCGCCACCGCCACAGTCATCGTCGAAAATATTTCGCGATCATTACGTTGCGTCCGATTCACCGCCACCGCCGCCGGCTTCCTCCTCTGTCTTACCGCTTTCTGATACCGCGTCGACCGGTAGCGATCGTTCTTCCGTCAGTTCTACGCAATAATACAGACGACCGAATTGCCTCTTTTGCGTTTGCACGCGCGGATGACATGGCCGTTAATCACTTGACCCGATTTTATTATCGTCTTTCTTGAGTTTCGCTGATTTTCATCGCATCTCCTCCTTTCCCCGCCCCTCTCCTCTCCGCTCCGCATCAAACCACTGCGCATTTCGGTATACCGCGCGATTATTAACAATGACGAACAAACGAGCGATAAATCTGGTTCTGGGCGAAAATCGAAAAAATGAAACTTGTACCTACTCGCACCAGCACGAGTTACGTATTAGTGCGAATCAATCAAGATTTGGAGAGTGGAGAGAAGTGGAGGCAGGATAATAACTTGCAAACAATCGAATCGTAAGAGATCGTGTGTAGATTTCATAAAACGGGCATACGAGGGACTTGATACTTTTTTATTCGTAATTTTCACACACGCGCCGTGTGTGAATTCCAGGGGGAAGTTGATTCGTAACGAATAAAGTGTGATGCAACATTGCGAATGATTAATATTGCACATTGTGAAGGTTGCGTATGTCATACATGCGTGCGTATGATGTGCGTTTTCTACGATTCGCGCGAGTAGCGAAAAGTAAAACAGACTACCACCACCGCCGCCGGTAGGGGTGGTTGCATTTTTGGTACTTTGATTATCGTCGACGTATCGTTTCATGGACACGAATACACATTCGCATGCACAGGCAGACAGCAGCGCACACGCACACCCGAGCGTGTAACCTCTCATATGTCTGGAACGCTATACGTTGTATGTACGTTGTAGTATGTACATGGTCGGATCGCGCCTCTCTGTGTGTGTGTGTGTGTGTGTCGACGCGTACACGCTACATATACATGGCACTAATAGCGATGTAATAATTTTAGAGACTTTTATACGCTTTTGCGCCATCTAAGCCGAGTCCCTTGTCGCGAATATTGTCAGCTTTGAAAACCTGCGCGTTAACTCGCTCCCCGTGTGAGCACGGCTGATTAGGTACGAATAAAATTACTCTACCATTGGAGGAAACCGTATCGACCAACGAGTTCTGGGTCACGGAAACGAGGTGGTTGTTTGGAAAATTTCCAGCAAAGTGGGCGTTGGAAAGAGTTGTTGTATAGGTTTCGTACGTAAAAACACACAAGTTCTTAATCGGTCCAACTATTATACATACTCGGCGGGTCTGTTTGTGTTTGCAAAAGGGTATTGCTTGGGATTTCTCGACTATTTCTACTCTTTCCACTAACCGCAGAGTGGAGGGATTACGAGCTTAATGCTAGGTGAAACGTCGTCAAAATTGCGGACCACGTTAGGTTTTACGCTCGAGTGCGGCACGCGCCAAATTGCTGCCAATTTGGTACGGCGAATGTTTTCGTAGTTTCAAATTACAATGAACACGACTAGCGACTAACGCCCATCTCGTACTTGTTTCGAATCGTAAACGCGTTTCTATGAGATGACTAGTAACGCTTGGCGGTCGTACCATTTTAACAAAACAAGTAGTGCGTTGAAGAAACTTTGAATGGGCGATTAAAACCTACGAGTATGTATACCGACGAAGAATACACGTGTATGATTAAACGAGAATCCAAGTAAGATATGGCTAGGAAGGATCTAAGTAGTCGCTTCCTGGCGCCGTATGTATTTACCTCTAAAAATACTGCCAATAAACCGGGCTTTTATAAGCAAAATTGACATCCCAGCTGTCGGTCGGAAACTCTACGGACTCTCCTCGTTGTTGAGATTTATATGCACATATATATTGATCTTGGCTTGGTTAGGCACTTGTGTACACGTATCTTCGATATACGTGTGTGTAGGTATGCGACATCGGGGATGATGCAAAGTTTCGAAAAATGTCGCAAGTACAGTTGGGAAGCATCAATATTTATCGTTTGTTTAACGACGACATGTTTAGAGCAATTGTCGATAATCGTGCACGACAAACGATGTTGTTGTTGTTGTTGTTATTGTTATTATTACTGCTGCTGGTGTTGTTGTTGTTGGATTGTTGACTCGTAGATTAGTCGTCATCGGAATTGCGAGAAAACAACAAACATATTCGCTTTAAGGTTACTCTACGTACTCGTTTTTAATAAGACAACGTTAGGTATAATATGTACCAGGCCCGACCAACGTTTGCTCCTGCCTTCAAACAGCAACAGCGCTTTCGTTCTTGAGGGGCGCGAGAGTCCTGGATCGGTGCCTTCAAGAGCGAAAAGTAACTCACGATTGCTCGTGCGAGCAAATGCCTGGACAAGCCTGATATATACCTACTAAACGTGCCGTCTCCGAAATACGCGCAAGTATAATTTGTTATCTATAGATGCGACAGTATGTATGTATGATGTATGTAGATATGTACATACACACGTTCTTAGTACTATAAGAAAAGAGGAACGATCGAGGGTTCGTTCGATGCAAAATAGGACTATGTGTGTATATACCTATTCGAATTTAAACCGACCGCTTTCTTAGAGGTGATCCTACGAGAAGATCAAGTGCTCCCAAATAGCACACCTCGTCTTAGAGACGTCTAGTTTATGTCTATTTTAGGTCTGAACGTCTTGATTTGTAACAAGACGTCTTGTTACAAATCAAGACGTTCAGACCTAAAATAGACATAAACTAAACGTCTCTAAGACGAGGTGTGCTATCTGGGTAATAGAGAATGTTTTCCATTTCATGCGAAACTGGTGATCGCGACAGTAACAACGGCAGCTCGTCTAATGTACCGCGCTATTTTCGAAATCATTCGTGTAGCACGCGTGACATGACGTAGTAACGATACTACCGCGGGTCTTGTACGATATGTATCACTATTACTGATTAGCCGAGCGAACAATCAAAACCACTTACTCTACGTTATACGAGCCACACGAACGGCAAGTTGAATGACTGAACATAAATCGCGAACCCTCGCTGGTTCGTTATTGGGATTGGTAGTTGTGACGTCACCAAACGGTGGCGACCTGCTCTGTCAGATTCTAATTCGTATCGGAGCTTAGCCACCCAGATAGCACAACGTCTGGTAAAGTCTTAAAGACGTCCAAAAGGCATCTTAAAGACGTCTTGTTACAAATCAAGACGTTCAGACCTAAAATAGACATAAACTAGACGTCTCTAAGACGAGGTGTGCTATCTGGGCATTCCCAATACCCTCCTAGCGGCGGCATGAGCCTTTTAAGAGTTACACGAGCGGTGAAATAAAATTGAGTGATTTTCGATTGTACGTGCGGGCTTGTGTAATGTCATTGATTACGCCGAAGAAAATATACTTTTTATTAAAACCTATCGTCCATTAACTTTATCCGGGAACGCACATGTAGGTAGCGCATACATTCGCCTTGCTTCTCTCTTTGCCTCGAGTTTGCATAAAAGACAAACTTTGCTTCGACGGATCCACGATCCTTTTTTTCTCCCACTTCTTTCTTTCTTTCTTTCACTCGGCGCATTATTTCTTTTTCCACAAATTATCAAGGCAAGGGAAGCTGCCAAGTCAATGGCCAAGTAAGGCCATAGCCAACCAACGTCGACAACCGATTCCCCGGCGACACTGGCGTCGGTGAATTTTCCTTTTGGCGTTGATTGGTTCGACGGTGCGTGGCGTCATCGCGGGCATGCGTGGACGTGGGTAGCCGGCCCCACTCTCGTCCGACTACAGTGGTAGTCGTTTTCCTCGCCACGCTGGGAGTGGTTCTAATGTGTGGAGTGAGATGGCACGACGAATCGACGCCACGGCCAACCAGCTTCACCGGGAAATATGTTGTCGACGCTGGTTGGCCGCGGCGTCACTCCCTTGGCGCTGGCGTCGGTTCATCTCCAATCATGACGTTTCACGCACACATTACCACCACTCCTGTAGGTGTCCCCCCCCCCCCCGCCCCCAAAAACAAGCGTTGTCCAAGAACTTCCTTAGCATCCCTACGTCCATGGACGTCCATGGACTATGATGCACGGTTTAAAAATTGCGCAAGCACTCTAGTATAGTATATGCGGAAAGTATATCGGGGCGGAGAAGCTAGAGAGTGACAAAGATATACAGTACGCGATACCTACGTAAAAGAAACGTTTGCACGCGCGTTTCTGTGTACGAAGGAAGGTGTAGTGCAAACTGGCTAGACAGTGCTATCTACCATCCAGGATAACAGATTTTCGCGAACAATTTACAAAGTCGAGCAGTTTCGAAAATGGCGGCCAAGAGTGGTGGCAGCGATGAGTGGGTACCGATAATGAAACCAATATTAGCGGTATGGCAAGGCTTGTTCGACAAAAGTGAAATAATTGAATTGGCGAAGAGTATCGTAAAAAGGTAAGAGTTATTTCGCAAAACACAACAACTTATGGTGGGGTGAAGAATTTGTTACGAATTTTAAACGGATGACTGTTGATTCGTAAACCGCTTCTCCCTTGATTTTTTTTCACTGTCTCGTCATGTTTATTTTACAGCGAGAACAAACTCGTCTTGCACGGAGAGCAATATGAAACCTTTTACACGTCTGTGGCTGCTCTCGCCGCGGATTATATTAGCGGTTGTGCCGGTACCTGTAAGTTTCTCTGTCTCTGTCTCTCTTTCTCTCTCTGCGCGCGCGCGCGCGCGTGTGTGTGTGTGTGTGTGTGTGTGTGTACATATGTATATAAGCGTTGTGAAATGCGATTAGAGCGTATTTCACGAGCCTGTGTCGTATAATGATGTTTCTTTGACCGTTCGATACGATCGATCATCCGTCCCTCTTGTTCATGTTTTTCTTTATTCAGTTACCAAAGGTCAAATATCGATAGTTTGCCAAGCGTGCAAGCTTCTTCTACTCCGTCTCGTCGACAAATTGTCGCGTCACCAGAGTCAACTGGCGGATGGCACGCCTACCGCCCTGAGTACGAAGCAATTGCTGCTTCCGATTCGCGCGCTTTGTATCGGACAATCATTGCTCTCTTCCACCGAGGAGGTAGCTTTGATAGCGACGATGAAAAATTCAGAGATTCCGCCGTACATAGAATCGCCGCCGCCGCCTGGAAACGAGAAGGATGCATCTCAACCTTCGAAAGATGCTGTACGAATTCGAGGTGATTTGTCGGGCAGTATTCTGGAACAGTTGACTATGCCTCTACAAGACTTTACGTTATCCGTGCCCCTTGTCGTTGAAAATTCCAACGATAATGCAGTCAAGACGACAACGACGAACGAAGGAACTGGTAATGATGTTCATTCGGACGTTAAGGTTGGTACACATGAATGCGTAGAATCTTGGCCGCGCGGCGATCGATCTGTTTGTAAACGTTGTTGGTCGTGTAACAGCTAACGGCTGTGTTGTTGCCAATTTCCAGGCATCGTTTGTCGCCAACAACATAAATATCCTTCGAAACATGGGCGCGGGTGACGTCCTCTTGGACATGTGTTTGAACCTGCCTCACTTGTCGCGTTATACTCGCAAATACCAAGCATATTTGAACAAGAAAGGTTTCAGCCTACCGGCGAATGCTTCCGAAGCACACGCTGTACGTCACAGTCTGCACTCCGTGGCGAGTGACATTAACGTTGTTCACAGCGTAATGTCTCTACCTTTGCTCGAACCTTTGACACCGACAAAATTGGAAAAGCTGTCGACGTTGACCATGTCTTGCCTGTATTGCTCTATCGCGTATGCCACGGCATCCAGTATCGTTGGAATAACGAATGCCGTGTCGCCGAAATGTAGTACGAATACCTCGGCCGGAACGCAAACCACCGGTGGTGGGCAATGCGTGAAAAGTACCGAAGAAGAGTACGATGCTTTGGCGATCACAGTTGTCGAGAAAAGTCTGGAGATATTTGGGCTGGTCTCGAATGTAATAAAAAACAGTACGCGAGCAGGTGGCCATGTAAGAGATTTATATTTGCGCGCCGTCAAAGAGACGAGTAAAGTACTCGTTCCCTGCCGACCGACCGAGAGAGATTACGAATAATTTTTGTGTCGTTTGTAAAACAGATTCTACAGAATCACCTGCTGATCGGAGTATGGCTGCTGGTAACCGGTTTACAGACCCAACTATCGGTGAGCAGTTTTAGCGCGGCGGACAAGGGGAAAGAGGAAAAGGGAAAATCACCGAGTAAAGCGCGCGATGGAACTGTTCGAGTGAATCTCATGAAAGTGTAAGATATCCGTTGATACTCGAGGACAGTTTCTCTCCTGTACGATCGCGGGACGAGAAGAAAATTGATAAATTCTTGGATTTCAGTCAACAAGGTTTCGGCGTGCTCTCGGTAGCTTTAGCTTCGCACGCGCTCACGTTAATGAGCGCCCTCTTGGAAGATGTATCGGTCGAAGCGATCAACGATTCGTCGGTTCCCCCTGAACCAGCACCGTTGGATATATTGTCTAGCTGTAGCGCGCTTCAGAGAGCCATAACTTTCCTCCAAGCTGTACCGCTCAATCATCTGTTATTTTATTTGGCTACGATCAGTTACAGGAAGGTTAGTGTGTGTGGTGGTTGACTATTCTCGTTTACCCCCGTATCTATATGTAAAAAAAATACATCGCAGGCCTGTACGTTGAAACGAGTGCAAAAGCATCCTTTCGAAGGTGATGCTTTAAGCCAATCCGACTCCACGACGTATTACGAGGATCTGTTGAGTTGTTCGGATAATTCTACCGACGAAGGTAAGAGTAATGTAAAATTGCCAAATCGAGAGCGAGACCGAGACGTTTGACTTTGGATTGAGATGATTTCCAACATGCGTCTCGATAGAGGAGGACAGCGAACCCATCTTGGGCTTATGGTTCGAGGAAACCATCGCTCCCTCGGACGGATCGCCTGCCAACGGCGCCAAAGAAGCCAGCAACGAGACCAGCGGCGAGCGTACCGTCACCACCATTGTCCCTGATAACCGCGAACCTCACGGTGTAAGGAATGGTTTCCCTTAGCGCGTTGCAACACCATTGGCATGGGAATAATATCGTCATTTCCTCTGTTTCTCTCCTCTGTTGTTGCAGTACATTTCGCTGGCCACTAAAATTTTTCAATTTATGAACCAACATTTGATCGGCAGTAGAAGTTCGTACGTGCGGGAATACGTGGTAAATGGCCTGGTGGAGCAACAGATGGTGATATTAGCGGCGATAATCAGGGATTTGGATCACGAGACGGCTAGAACGGAAACCGGTGAATAGTCTTCGGGATCACTTTGATCACTTTCATTACTTTTACTTGCTTTTTTACTTGTTTTTGCATCATACTACCCGTCGATACATACTATCTATCGTCGTGTTTATTGTCGCCAGGTACCATCTCGGTATTCTACGGTGCCACCTTGGGCACCATGTATTCCGAGTTTTCCCAAGCTTTGAGTCGATACACTCACAATTTACTTGCTCGAAATACGCTGAGCGAAAGTTTGCAAAACACTCTTCTTCAACACTTGGGCGTGAATCCTTGGTCCGGGACGGACAGTACGATTCCGTGTACTTGGCCCCTC
Source organism: Andrena marginata (assembly GCA_963932335.1). Lineage (NCBI taxonomy): Eukaryota > Metazoa > Arthropoda > Insecta > Hymenoptera > Andrenidae > Andrena > Andrena marginata. The sequence continues at coordinate 115,203 of OZ010660.1, forward strand.
CAAGTGTATCCGAGGACCTTGAGCGTGTTGGCGCAGGTAGGTGGTTTCCTATTGGTTTCGAGTGGTAAATCCCTCCCTATTTTTACTCGACTGACTATGATAATTGCAAAAAGCAACGTTACCGACAGGTTCTTCTACTAAAACCTCCGTCGGAGAAGGAAGCGGCTTGTATAAGTATATGGCATCGTTTGGTAACGACTATCGTGGAGAACGTATGTAATCCACCTTCCACGTTCGAAGGAGAAAACGAAGGTACGTAACCGAGCGAATTGTTGTTGTTGTTGTTGATGTTCGAATTCGTTGCAGCGACGAGATCGTCGTTTGTATTTGCAGATTTAAACGTGGAACATGCTCAGTTGGTACTCATTTTGTTCCACTCATTGAACTTGATGCAAAAGAAGTCGGTGCTGCTCGTGACCGGTAGCGGTGCTGTACGCTGTAGCGAAGCGGTGAAAACTCCAATGAAGGATTCTCAGTTATTGCACTTGTCGCGATTGCTATTATTGCTCGAGTACATGATGAAGCATCTGTATGACGCGCCTCCCGCGTTACTCGAACAAGTAAGTTGAATCACAGCGGTCATTCGCCTGTAACGAAGCATTTGAAATTATTCCCCGCTTGTCGTGGTATCCTCGACTTTTACAATCTCATTCATCGTTGCGCGTCGTCTCGCGTTTCGTTGGACGGGGGAGTATGATGAGGAGAATCATAGAATTCGGGTTATTGGTACCGCGTTGAATAACGTTGTTCAACTACTATCAAATGCAAAAGCAACGCGGAGTTCGCGCGAGAACTAGACGTAGCAAGATACCAGGGCCGCCAAATCGAAAGACACGTTTGAGTGGTAGTAAGAATCTTGTACAATTTTATTTGTTTCACCCCGACTAGTAGTGATCTTTAGCATTTCCCAGCTATCGTCTATTGTTTTCGATGATATTTACTACGTACTTACGTACGCGCGGGTGCGCGCAGGTTCAATGGAACTTATTTTCGGCCACGAGTTTGGTTTGTGACGCCAAGGACGGTAATAAACAGACTGCCAGAATTTTTACACCGTGGGCGGAAATTGAGGACAATTATCGTAAATTCGGCACGCAAGATGAATTCTCGATGAAGCCCCGTTTCTACAATCTCTCTGCCAAGGACTTTAGTAATCAGGACATTCCGAAGCTGGATGGATTGGTTAGTATCGCTGCTGCCGTTTCGTACGTTCGGTGGTGTCCGCGAATGATATCACCCAACTTTTTACACCGTCGATTCATTCCTCCCTTCCTTCCTTCCTTCCTTACAGGCTTGCAATTTCATTCTGGGCGCGCCCGATAAGATGAAGTATCCACTGCTGGTCGATGCGCTAATTGACATCTTGAATGTTCTGAATCAGGCGGACATGCCGAAGAAAGTTGGGTCGGAGGGCAAAGATAAGGCGCCAACGTTCACGGGATTGTGCTCGATTCGGTATTGCTTTTCGATATGTTGGCGGTACGTATCGCAAACTTGGCTCAAATTTATTATAGCTCATGTCTCCGAACCCCTATGTAGAAATCTGTAACATTTCTCTGTATCGCCGTTGACAGATTGTTGTTAATGCTACCACCTTCTACACCGTACATGGACAAACTGGCTCTTGGCGAGGAAATTCCTGCCGGCCCGATGTTGCTTCATTCTTTGATTTGGGGACCTCGTGCCGCGTATAAAACTTTCACCAGCTGGATAAAGGTAAGTCGTGGTTGTTGGCTTCGATCGTAGAGATTCTGGCGGTACGTCATTCCGAACGTGTGTTAGACATTGGTAAACGCGAGAGGTTCACTGCTTCTCTGTTCTCGTAGGACTGTTTGGTCAGGCAAGGGATGTACATTCAGTATGCGGAGAACCTTTTGAAAACTGTGTCGTCCACCGTGAATTCCGTCAAGTATGACGTTACCGTTGCAAAAAACTGTATCACCGCATTGAAACCAGAAACAAGTTTCAACAACAAGATAATGCCGAAAAGTGCGTTACCGAGGCTTAGTTCCTTGTGTATCTTGGCCTCGGTTATCGGCAAGTTACAAGTTCTGTTCGACGAAAGTATATCGAAAAATCAGAGCGAGAGTGTGAAAAATTCCAAGTAAGTCGAACGAGATCGACTCCTCCTGCTCCTCCTCCTCCTCCTCCTCTTCTTCTTCTTCTTCTTCTTCTTCTTCTTCTTCTTCTTCTTCTTCTTCTTCTTCTTCTTCTTCTTCTTCTTCATCTTCTTCATCTTCTTCTTCTTCTTCTTTCCGTAGGAGTCCGCAAAACACTGATTCAGGGAGTACGAACGCGACCAAAATGATAATCAATATTCTTCCCCATGTACTCTCGTTAATCGAATCTATCTTATCCTCGTGCCGTTCGAGCATACTTCACCAAATGCTCGAATCTTTGGAACAAGAGGGTAAATACGGTCCACGGGATTACGCGATACTGGACGATATTGTTGCTATGACAGGTGCGAATTGGGCGACCGAAGCATCTATGATTACTTTTCTACCAAATTCCATTAAATCGGTCCTCGACAAATGGAAATCCATCGACGTTGCTCATATACCGTGGGTGAGTAGTATTGTACGCACGATGGATTGTGGCGCATCCAACTACACGCGCTGTTCCGTTATAAATGTTTCTCTCGCGTCGATTTACAGAATACTTACGCGAACGACATCATACCGGCGGAAACTTACATCCTGGCAACTGTGCACCATCACGTGAGTTCGCTCTCCGAATATCCAACGTTCTCGATTAATCCTTCTTTGAAGAGTCTACTGCACAGCTTAGTCGCCTTTATGGTGGAATACGTCACGTAAGTTTTTCGTCTCGAACGTGCAGGGTACCCACATATATACAGGTGTAAAGTAGATTTTGCTCGGTAGTCCTGCTACAGCATCGGAGAACTCGGACGTGCGTTCTCAAGCACTGGATATTCTTGTCGCTTTGTCGATGGATGCTCGTACCGATTATCTGCAGGACATGGCAAGCAAAACCTTGACGAAACTTGTCGGCGGTGACAACGACAGCGAAACGCGACAGTTGCGGGAACATCTCTACGTTTTGCATCACACGTACAATTTGATAATCGAGTATACGAGTGATAACCAAGATCCTGTCAAGTGAGTAATACCCTATATACGTTCACTCGCGTTGCTTTTCTCACGGCAGAAACGTTTACCATAACGCGCCTGATGCGCGCGCGATTCCATGTCTCTCCTCAGTATTATCGTCGACGAGAAGATTTTGAAACGGTGCATCAAGTATTGGGAGCAGCTGTTAGAGAAGCCAGTCGGATGCAAAGCCTTGGACATGTTTTTCGCCCCAAACACGGACAGATCCCTCGTGTCCGTTCTACTATGTATAACGTCGCCGCAATCGTCTCAGCAATTTGCCACTCTAGTTTTACGTTTCTTCAATTTGCTTTTCGAGATTGGTAAGATACGCCCCTTTTTATGCACGATCGATGCGCGAAATCCTCCTGTTACGAAATCATTATTGCGTAACGCACACGCCTGTTTTTCCACTCAGCTGAGAAAGGAAGCGACGGGTCGTTGGAGCGCCTTTGCGGATCCGTAACGAATCTGGCGTACGTGGAGACGGCCATGTTACAGACGTGGTTGAAACAAGTTATCCCAGGTGGCACATGTATTTCTCCGAGCGCGTCCTCGACCAACGTCCAAACACCCACGGCGACGATAGTGACCGCGAACGCGTAAGTGTGCGATTTTTGATTCTCTCTCTCTCGGCTTAACCCCGTTCCGGCCAACAACGGCGAATTAACGGAACGGTATGAAACGAACGGTAGGTTGGTCGCCGTCGCCGTCACCGGCGATACCGGTACCGGCTTGCCCGCCGCCGAAGACGCGCACAAACCGGACCAAGTGAATAACGCGTCGAGCAATGAGCAAGATCCGTGGCCGATATCGTTGTCGGATGGTTCTGTGAGCTATAACCAATTCGCAAGTATCATTAATCATCAGCAACAGCAACAGCTCCAACAGCAGCGTTCCGTATATGAGAATAGTCGGCTTTTGCGAGCGCTTACCAATTACATCGTCAAAGAGAAGAGGTAGGAAAAGTAGTTGTTTGTTGCATCGAATAGTTTTGGTTGTCCGTTTTACATCAGATTCCCGACACCGGCTTGTTTACATCAATATTATTTGTATAGCGGCGTAGGTGAAGGTGTGCCAGTTACTATTCTACAAGCGCTCATACCGTTGGCTTACCACATTCTATCTCCCGCGATCGAGGGTAATGGTTTCTCAGAGTTGATGAGCGTCATGTCTACGCTAGCCGACGCCAGCTCTGAGAAAGGACACTCGTTGCTGTTTAAAGCTGCGATCGAATGGGTCGAGCTATGGTAACGTTACTTGTTGAAAACTTTGACCCACTACTCCGGATCGAACGATCGGTCCATTTATTACTCTTACCACATTGCTCGTTCACACGTACATTTTCCTGCGCAGCAAGGAACAATTGATGAATAGAGATCTCCGGACTGTGGATAAACCGCTGTCGTTCGTGGAAGCCGGTTGTTGTATACTCAATTATATAGCGGATGTAGTGAGCGCGGTATGTCCTCGGTCGATGAATGCGCAAGATCGAGCGACGAGTCCTCCTTGGGAAGGTGCCACGCCGATCAACGACGTTAACGATAGTGACTGGGTGGACGAGATTCCGCACGAAGACGAGGACAGTGCCGCCGAGGATTCCGACGAGGATAGCCTGTGCAATAAGCTTTGCACTTTTACCATCACTCAAAAGGAGTTTATGAATCAACATTGGTATCATTGTCACACGTGCAACATGGTAGACGGGGTCGGTGTCTGCACGGTGTGTGCTCGTGTTTGTCATCGCGGGCACGATGTCACGTACGCGAAATACGGAAACTTTTTCTGCGACTGCGGTGCCAAGGATGACGGCTCTTGTCAAGCATTGACCAAACGTAGCCTTCAGACGTCGGAACACCAAACTGGCAACGCTAGTGTTGCCGTCGCAGTCGCCGCGTCCACCGCCGCCGCCGCCGCCACCACCTCCACCACCTGCGGTACTAGCGCGGTCGGTACGAGCTACAGCAACGCGCTCGGATCGTCCTCTCTTGAAAATCGAAATCTTCCAACGAGTGGTAGTAGTAGTAGTCTACGCCGGCGAACCTCCAGCCCTTTGAATTTTTACGACAAGCAAGAGAGGCAGTGCCGCGAGAAGCGAGGGAATTCGTATTTAGCCAAACAGCTGGGTAAACTGTCCCCCTCACCTTATGTATATACACGTGTACGCGTACACGTACGATACGCGAACCCTTGACTTATATCCCCCGTTCTCCTTTCTCGCGTTTGTCCGACACACAGAAGCATCGAAAGACTGGATACACGATCACCTCTGGAAGAGCGGTCTGGTGTCGTCGCTGGTGGATTTAACAGGCGCGCTGGTACCGGCTGTGGATGCGTCCTGTCGAACGAATTCGGCGGTTGGTTGTCACGCGCGTGCTCAAATGGCACTTGCGCAATTACACACAGCCGATAAAAAATTCGAATACACCGATCAATTGATGGTACGTGCGCGTGCTTGTTCCCGCGCTCGTTTGCTCCTTTTTTCTTCTTCTTCTTCTTCTTTCGACTTGTTTAAGTTTAATTCGACAATGTCGTTTGGCCTTTCAGCTTTCCACGTTGGGATCGCAAGAGGGTGCGTTTGAAAATGTTCGAATGAATTACACGGGCGATCAAGGGCAAACTATCAGACAGTTGTTGTCCGCGCACATGATACGTCGCGTTGCCATGTGCTGTCTCTCGTCTCCCCACGGCAAACGGCAACATCTCGGTAAGTTTTTTATCTACACCAATCGTCTCCTATACATGCTATATTATGCTCGCTCGTCTGTCAATCACGCGTCGCACACACGTTTCTGTTCCCGGTGCAGCAGTCTCGCACGAAAAGGGAAAAATCACGGTATTGCAATTGAGCGCTCTGTTGAAGCAGGCCGATTCGTCGAAAAGGAAATTAACATTAATGAGGCTCGCCTCGGCGCCAGTACCGTTCACCGTGCTATCGGTAACGGGTAATCAATGGAACGAGGACTTTCTGGCAGTGTGCGGTTTCAAGGATTGTCACGTGTTAACCTTCAATACCTCTGGAACGGTGTCCGATCATTTAGTGTTGCATCCTCAGCTGGAAACCAGCAATTTCATCATAAAAGCGATTTGGCTACCCGGTTCCCAAACTCGGTTGGCGTTAGTCACCGCGGACTTTGTCAAGATCTACGATCTTGGCAAAGATGCGCTGTGCCCGCAATATTACTTTCTCGTGCCAACCGGAAAGATACGCGACTGTACGTTCATGTACGCGGAAGATGGCGTCTTTTACCTACTGATAATGTCCTCGGCCGGTTATATTTACGGTCAGGCGATGGACGAGGAGAGTTCGGCGAAACACGGGCCCTTCTACGTGACCAACACTCTAGACGTGTATCACCCGGAAATTAAGGACAACGGGCAGGTTGGCGGCGGTGGCGTATCCATTTATTATTCTCACGCTTTGCAGTTGCTCTTCTTCAGTTACGCGTGTGGCAAAAGTTTTATCGCGCCGTTCAAACAGATGAACACGGACGTGACGATATTATTTCAAATCAATCTCGCCGGCAATAAGGCTTCGAACGGAAATAAATCCAACAACAATCAACCGCAACCGCTGTGCCAGTGGAGCGAAGTACCGAATCATCCCGGACTGATCTGCTCGGTTTTACAGACCAGCAATAACCCTGTCATATTGATGATTAAGCCCGATACGATAATGATCCAGGAGATTAAAGTGATCCCTGCCAAGGCTAAAATAATGGATACGGTCGCGATAAGGCATCCAAGCTCCAATGCCGAGCATCGTACAACCTTGATACTGTTATGCGAGGATGGCAGCCTGAGGATTTATATGGCTGGAATGGAACAAACCGGCTATTGGATGTCGCCTACGGTTCAACCCGTGGCGGGCACGATGGCCGCGGTGAAGCCGACGCGAAAGAAGAAAGCAACGAAAACGGGCAAACCGTCGAGTTTAGTTTCGTTCCCTATTGACTTTTTCGAGCATTGCCAAGCGATGAACGATGTCGAATTTGGTGGCAATGACTTGCTGCAGATTTATAACGTGGCACAAATCAAGCATAGACTCAACACAACTGGAATGTACGTTGTTTCCACAAAGGCGATGGGATTCAGCGTCGAGATTACCAATAACGATGCTGTTCTGGTTATGACGGGAATTCGGGTGTTACTTGGCAATCAGGACATTCAAAGGGCACCCATTTATCTGGAGGTAGATTATTTGCGGTCCCCCCCCCCCCCCCCCCCCGGTAATCGTTCTCTACCCTTTTTTCTACTTCGTCGCGTTTGTAGGTATTCGGTAGAAGTATTCGTACGACCTTGAGTAAAAGTCGCTGGTTCGATATTCCCTTAACTCGAGAGGAAAGTCTTCAAGCGGACAAAAAATTAATCATCACTTTTGGACCGTCTCAAGATACGGAAGGTGTCATTATGGTGGATTCCATTAAAATGTACGTATCTTTTATCTCGACTTTTAGCGTTGATCGTTGATCGTTGCTTACGAAATTAAACCCCCGTCAACTTTTTTTCTGTCCGTGTACACTCCTCAGATATGGTAAAACGAAAGACGCCTTTGGCTGGCCCGAAGAGATAGAAGACACCCCGACCGGTCAACAATCAACCTCTGCACCGGTAACCACGATAAACAATGATACGGAGAATGCCCTCGCTGTACCCGCTCCTTTGTCTTCGGTCAATAGGTATGTAGAAGAAACGTTTAGCTCGGTTTATATATATCGATATATAAATACATACGTTTTGGGGACTAGCCTGGATGTGCGTAGTTAAACTCGTCGTTGTTCTTGTAAGACGAAATGTTTTATCGTTATACGTAATGCTTTAGCTCCACAAAGGACAATTCCCATATTAATATCGAAAGGTAAGGAGAACTGGAAACACGATTAGTGTGTTTATGATTCGCAGCATTAGGAAACATCGAATAATTTACATATTCTGTGAAACGAATGAATCACGCTATTGGATGCTCGTCATTTTATTGTAGAATGATCGCTGGTATCCTGGAAGTTTTAGAGTTGTCGTTCAACGCATGTCCCAACTATAAGCATAGACTCTCGTTGAAAGCAACTGCGATCGATGTAGCATCGAGATTGCTTACACTGCCGACTCCGCCATCGGTACAGGTGCATACGACTGCGCTCCTAGCCGCCCTTCATGTAACCAGACGGGCATATCATCTACACAAGGTACACTGAATCAACATACACTTGAGAGTGAGTAGAGTGGAAAATAAAAATAAAAATAAAAATCTGTTTTCAGGATTATGTATTACTCACGCATGTACTGGATTCGTTAAAGTCGATGAGAGAGCTTAGTGACCCGCGTGACATCGACGCAGAAAACTTTTATAGGCTCGTACTCATTGTTCGGGGTATCTCCGTTTCGCGACCGCTAAACCTTGCCAAATTTACCGAGCAGTACACGAACGAGCCATTCGATGAAATTTACGGTGAGACACGAGTGTAGACTTGTTTGTTTCTTTGTTCTCTTTGCTTCGATAAGACTACATACACTTTAAAGACATTCACTAATCTCGCTGTATTTTGTTTCATCGATGCCTAGTACCAATTTTCGAAAAGGATCGAGCGAGTGCTGACCAGCTTTGTACAAGCGTGAACAAAAGCACGTACCAGCAGCAGCATTTGGTGGTACAACTTATGGAGATACTGTGGTCCCTACACATGGCTTATCCAAAAAACATGGCTCTCGCACCGGTGGTAGTTCCGGGATTGACACATGCCGAAGGGACAGTTCACGCGATCGTTGAAATTATTCATGCCTTTACGACATGCGATGTGGAGAAAAACGTGCCTTTGGCCGCGAAATTATATTTGCAACTGTTACTCTCGTCGGACACGACTATTAGTTTTAGCGCGAAACAGGCGATAATTCGTGTTCTGAAACCGAGATACGTAACCAAGCGAGTAGTTTACATACCACCAAGTCCACCCAGCTGCGTCACACCAGGTAAAATGATGATGATATCATCATCATCATCTTTACATTATTGAGCGCGACACTCTGTAAGCATGGGTTTTTTCCCTCTCTTCTTGCTTCCTTTCCGTTTCCGAATGCGCAGGAGTGGCTGTGGACGCGGAGGAAAGGCCAGCAGCAGCCTCTACGCGATCGCAACAGCTGGATAGTAGCGAACCGATCGGCGGTGGGGGATCGGCGATTGTCGACGATCCCCTGGCGATTATGCTCGCGGGCAACAGTGGTCAATGTTCCGCCACTTCTGCCGTAGCCGCTGTGGCAATGGCATCCGCTACAGCTAGCTCCTCTACCGGTAGTAGCGGATCAACTGCTAGAGGGACGGTAAATTCGTTGGAAACGTTGCTCGGTTCTGAAAGTTTCCCACAAATATTATACATACCACCACCGGAAACCGATGACGAGGCAACTATGGTGGAACTAGCGATCGCGCTCAGTTTACAAGACCACGAGGGGGTAGGAAGCGCCGATTTGCAAGCACTACGACCATTCCAATTCCAACAAAGTCTGTCCAACATACAAGGACTGGAGAGCCTTCGGGGCTTGACCGGGCCGACGTTACAGAGCCTACAAGCATTAGCCGCGCAAGGATTGGTTCAAGTTCAAAGTACGAGCCAGGTATGTTTCGGAATTTCGATTAATTCGACGCGCTCGTTTTGTTAGCGGGGTACGATCAGTTGTAACGGGATTGTTCAGGGTCAAGAAGGTGTAGGACACTATTCGGACACAACCGCTTCTGCTGGAGGTTCGGACGACGAGGGGTCGACTGCCGCCACGGATGGTAGCACGCTACGAACATCTCCGGCAGAGCAAGTGAGTTGAATCGCGCGAAAAAACACACTCCTCTTATCGTTTACTTGTGTACTACTCTCTGCTCTTGTTGTCGTTTACATACCACCACCACAACAACAACACTCGTATCGCATAAGTTGTGGAGAAGCATTATTAGTGTGTAGTTCGGGAAAGAGGCGAGGCGGGAGGGAGAGAGACTACCAGAATCTCGTATGTATCAGGTCGTAGTAACGTTTGGGGCACATTTTATGTTAGGGTGGTAGTGGTGGTAGCAAGGGTAGCGAGAGCGGTGGAAGCGAGAGCGGAGCAAGTGCCGTAGACAGCATGACGGGGGAGCATAATGTATCGGGGAGGAGCTCCGCGTACGGAGACAATGTTCCCGATTCCGTAACTCCGATGGGAGGAGGAATTGGCGTCAATCAAGCAACGACACATTCCGAAACTAATTCCGTGGGTGGTCTTCACGCGACTTTCACTGTAAGTGCTGCGCCGTCATTACCGCCGTTGCCGTAAATGTCACACTTTTTCCGAGCGCCGTTTTATTTTTCATCTCGTTTATTCATTCTCTCTCTCTCTCTCTCTCTCTCTCTCTCTCCCTCCCTCCCTCCCTCCTTTCTTGTGTGTGTGTGCGCGCGCGCGTGCGTGCGTGCGTGCGTGTGTGTGTGTGTCCATTTCTGACAGAGTAGACTGTAATAAATACAAAGCGCGTCCTGTATGCACGACAACACTTGCAGTGTTCTCACGTACTACCTTTGCAACTTGATCAACACCTCTTGTTGTTAGAGAGAGAGAGGGAGGGAGGAGAAAGAGAGAGAGAGAGCGCAAAGAACGACGTTCGAAGCGACGGCAGCAATCATGTGCAATTCACGCTGCGCATTCTACTCCTCTTTGTTCTTTGCTCTGATCCTACTACTAATGTCGGTCCTCGTCGCCGTCGTTTACTTTGACGGAAAATTAAACGCGCACCGTGATCAAAAAATGGATCAACACCATTTTCAAGGTCGTCGCCGAGCAAGAGAGGATGGGCGTGGAACAGCAAGACACCACCGAACAAGAAGATGATACCGGTTGCAAAGTCACCGCGACTCTGCATACTGTTCGATTGTTACTGCTCGAGAGATTGATGCAGTTCGTGCCAAACTTAACGAATGTGGCCGGCGTCTTGGCCATTCCATTTATGCAGGTGTGCGTCGTGGCTCTTGTCTTGTTTTTTTGTACTCTACACTTTTTTTTTTTAATATGATTACTCGGCATTATCAAGAACGTGTTGCTTCCGCGTAGGTGCTGTTGATGCTAACGTCCGATTTAGATGGGCAACAGGAGAAGGACAAAACTTGTGTCCAACAGCTACTTCGGATGTTGGTAAACGAATTGGAAATGGATAAACCTGATACGAGCGATATATGTCAACGCAGTAACAAGAGAGAAGTTCATTTGGTTATCATGCGGCTACTAAGTAAGTGTGACGGGACACAAAAGTTGTTATTAACGCGACACACTTTTCCTGGTTCTTTCAAAGTAAAACGTTTAATTTTCCCCTAATGATTCTCAGGTGTGCTAATGTCTCGCTCGAAATACGCCGCCAAAACGCAGTCGGAAAATTCGAATTTTGTATCCCAAACGGCAGCCGCGATACTTGGCAAGGCGGGGGTAATCGATTATTGTCTAACGTTGTTGAAAGCATTGTTGCAATATTGGAAAACGTAAGTGTTGCTGCTGTACACGTGTCTACAACGCGCAGCTCGCGGCAATGGATTGACATCCTGGCAAGTAGAATTTACCTTCATAGTTGTATTTCCTTGTTGCCCCGCGTATAGAACGTCGACCGAAGAAAGTGGAACAACCACCCTTGGCGGTCAGCTGCTCAAGCAACACCTCACGGCTTCTCCGCCGGACATGTCGCCTTTCTTTTTGCGGCAATACGTTAAAGGACACGCCGGCGATGTGTTCGAACCCTATCCACAATTATTGACGGAAATGGTGCTACGATTGCCCTATCAAGTGCACAAGTACGCCGAATGTGCAACAGCAGCGCAGCCGCCAGTTTTCGAACAACTGTGGTACTTTTATCTCTGTGAATACATGATGTTCTATCAAACCCCAGTTGTTAGACGGCAAGTGCGAAAATTGCTTCTCTTTATCTGTGGTAACAAGGAAAAGTACAGGCAATTGCGCGATCTGCATGCTCTGATTTCGCACGCCCAGGTAAGTGCTCCGATTTCGTAGGCTCGAGCCGTAAAATGTCGTTGCTCGGTACTGGTTGATTTTCAATTTCTTTGTGTGTGTAAAACAGTCGGTAGAACAATGCTGCGCCACCGGCGGATTCGAACCTCTTCAAACGCGTCCGCATTCCATAAATTTGCCATATGATTCGTTGGTGGAGTTGATCGAACACCTGAAATGCTGCGTCGAAATAGCAACTAGCCGTACTGGAAATTGGCAACGGTTCTGCTTGAAGCAGAACACCGTGTTATCCTACCTCTTTACTATATCGACGCTTTTGGACGAAGGCGTTAGCCCTACGGTGCTACAGCTGTTGCAGTGTGCTATATGCTCGAGCAACAAGCAGAAAGAGTCAAAGGATAGCAAATGCAAGGTAGTAAACGCGAGATGATTTGTCTGGAGAGTGATTCAATAAGTTGATTCCTTATTGTGTGATTCGCCTTGTTGTTTTCCGTCGTGCTAGGAAACAACGGCGAAATCCGTAACCGTGGCAGCGAAAGAGAGAGAACGCGAACGCTACAGCGAACGCGAGAGATCAGAAGACTCGGATACAGAAGCGAAATTCGAGCAAGTTCAATGCTTGGCTTTAGTCGAACAGATTCAGAAGCAAGTTTCCCCGAGCTTGTTGACGAAATTCATTCAAACTTTCTTGCTGGAGACCAACAATACCAATGTCCGATGGCAAGCGCACTCTTTGATACTGGCTATTTACAAGTAAGCGAATAATAAGCGGAACCGATCGGATCGATTGAGCTCGAGTTGTAGAGACTGTGGGTGACGACGGTGTTTCTCGTTTCGTTTTAGGAACTGCAGTCCGGCCGATCAGGAGACTTTGTTGGACTTGCTGTGGCGACTGTGGCCCCTATTGCCCGCGTACGGTCGAAAAGCGGCACAATTCGTAGATTTGCTCGGTTACTTTTCTCTCAAGACTCCTCACGCCAGCAAGAAGATGCACTGTTACATGGAGCAAGCGGTGGCGGTGCTGCGGGCACAAAATCAGTTGCTGGCGCGTCATCCGAACGCCAATCTCTATGCGAATCTCGCTCAGTTCGTCGAATTGGATGGCTATTATTTAGAGAGCGAGCCTTGCTTGGTCTGCAACAATCCCGAAGTGCCGATGTCGACGATCAAGCTTTCCTCGATCAAAGTCGATTCAAAGTTCACGACGACCACGCAGATCGTGAAATTGGTAGGAAGCCATACGATCGGTCGAATCACCCTTCGCATAGGTGACCTGAAACGAACGAAAATGGTCCGTACGATCAATATATATTATAACAATCGGTCGGTTCAGGCGGTGGTGGAACTAAAAAATAAACCAGCCTTGTGGCATAAGGCGAAGAAAATTACGCTGGCTCAAGGACAGACGGAGATCAAGATGGAGTTCCCGTTGCCGATCATCGCGTGCAACCTTATGATCGAGTATGCGGATTTCTACGAGAATATTCAGGCCTCTTCGGAGACTCTGCAATGCCCACGGTGTTCCGCGAACGTGCCAGCGAATCCGGGCGTTTGCGCCAACTGCGGGGAAAACGTGTTTCAGTGCCACAAGTGCCGAGCTATCAATTACGACGAGAAAGATCCGTTCTTGTGTCACGCCTGCGGTTTTTGTAAATACGCAAAGTTCGATTACACGCTGACCGGGAGGCCTTGCTGCGCCGTCGATCCGATCGAAAATGACGACGATCGAAAGAAAACAGTGGCGACTATCAATGCTCTGTTGGAGAAGGCTGACAGAGTGTACAAGACTTTGATCTCGAACAAACCGACTTTGGAAATGTTGCTGGTGAAAATATCGGAACACCGTTTGGATCGCGGTCTGGAGGACGGTGGCGGCGGCGTCGGCGTCGGCGTCGGCGGCGGCACGGCTATTCAAGTGTCCAGCGCAAGTGGTGGTACACAGGTGAACAGGGCCATACAGTTGCTCGCCCAAAGATACTGCGGTGAATGTAAAGCCTCGTTCGAAGAGCTGAGCAAGATTATACAAAAGGTTTTGGCTTGCCGACGAGAACTTGTGGCGTACGATCGTCAGCAACGAGGTCAAAATGTCGTCACCACCGCCGCCGCCGCTTGTCCGTCGACCGATACGACGACTACGACGACGACGTCGTCGTCATCGTCGTCGTCGTCGTCGTCGTCGTCGTCGTCGTCGTCGTCATCGTCGTCGTCTTCTCATAGCCACGGCGTTGCCAAAGAAGAACTCTTGATGACTATTCAAACCGCCGCGCCTGAAACAGCAGCGATCCAGCAACAGCCGCAAGAATCCATCAGCCGGATGCCCGCCGTAAGCCCGCAACCGGTGGGTCGTTGTTACGGTTGCGCGACCGCAGCTACGGAACACTGTTTAACTCTGTTACGCGCTTTGGCTACCAATCAAGTTGCCAAAGATGTGCTGTGCAAGCAAGGCTTAATTCCGGAGCTAGTCGAGCACAATTTACGAAAAGGTACCGTACAGATGCAGGAGGAGGTTCGGCAATTACTGTGCCTCGTTACCAGAGATAATCCGCAGTCTACGAAAGAACTTTCGTCTCTACTGTCCGGGAGGATCACTTTGACGCTTAGAGGTCGCGTGGCTACCTCGGATCTGTTCCTGGCGGTGCGGCACGAAATGGCGCTGTTGGCCGCTCTGGTCCAGAAAGAGGACGCGTGCTGGGAGCAGAAGCTGCGATGCGTGATGCAGCTGTTCTTGATGGCTTGCAAGGAATCGGCAAGTCCCGTTGTTATGGAAAGTATAATTCTGCCGTGCCTAAAGATACTACAAGGACTGGTGAAACCGGAACAACCGATCTCGAAGAAAAACAAAGACAAGACGATCGAGTCGCTGGCGACTGTACAGCCACCGGAGGGTATCACCATCGACGTGAGCAAGTGGTTAAACGGGGATCCCAAGTACTCGTATCCGGAGTGGATCCGTCGTATGCCGATGAAAAAGATGGTGGTGCCGCCGCCGCCGCCGTCGTCCTCGGGGGCGGGCAAGTCGGTGAAGAAGGAGGAAACCCGTGCCCTCTATCTGATGGAAAAGTATGGGCATAGATGGCGTAACCGTTCCGCGAAACAACAAGGCGTTCAACCGCTGAAATTGGCTGACGGTGCCTGGTTAAAAGAGGTTCTATTCAACCCGAGTTCGCGACTCGCGCGACAAGTTGCCTGTAACATGATAGAGAGCCTCTGCTGTCAGGGCACAGAGCGCAAGAAGGAGGTACTGGTCCTGCTCACCTGTTATTTAGAAGAGTTGCGCACGGCCGGCGAGAGCAGCACCGAATTCCTTACGTTGTACCAAAGTTTAATCAAGCAATCGCCTTGGAAGCAGTTTCTGGCTGTGCGCGGCGTTATGACCTTGATCGCGGATCTCTTGACAAGGGAGATCGACGAGCTTCATCGACTGGAGGAGACAACATTGACCAGCGACTTGGCGCAAGGTTACTCTCTGAAAATGCTCACGGAACTGATGGCCACGTTTCTCGAGCAGAAAAACATAAAACAGCAATACAAGGGGCGGCTGGTGGCCGCTGTTCTCAACGGTTATCTGTCCCTAAGGAGGTTGGTGGTCCAACGAACGAGGCTGATCGACGATACGCAGGAGAAACTGTTGGAGCTACTCGAAGAGATGACCACGGGCACGGAGGAGGAGACCAAGGCGTTTATGGCCATCTGCGTGGAGACGGTGCAAAAATATAGCGCGGAAGATGTCCGTACGCCGGTATTCATCTTCGAACGGCTCTGCTCCATCATCTATCCGGAAGAGAACGACGTCGGAGAATTCTTTTTGACGCTTGAGAAGGATTCGCAGCAAGAAGATTTCCTTCAAGGTCGAATGCTGGGAAATCCTTACAGCAGCCTGGAGCCTGGACTGGGGCCGCTTATGAGAGACGTTAAAAACAAGATTTGCCAAGATTGCGAGTTGGTAGCGTTGCTAGAGGATGACAACGGGATGGAGCTTTTGGTAAACAACAAGATTATTAGTCTGGATTTGCCTGTGAAAGAAGTGTACAAGAAGATCTGGGTGATGGAAGGCGGAGAGTGCGACGCGATGCGTGTTGTCTACCGAATGCGAGGATTGCTCGGCGACGCCACGGAGGAGTTTGTTGAAAGTTTGAACGCGAACAGCGAGCAAGAGGTGAACAACGAGGAGGTCTACAAGATGGCCAACGTTTTGGCCGACTGCGGCGGCCTTCGGGTAATGCTAAACCGATTGGCCGCGATACAAGACCTGAATCGAGCTCGGCCGTTGCTTCAGGTTCTACTCAAGCTCTTTCGACTCTCGGTGAAAGTGAAAAGGAATCAGGAGGTGCTGAGTAAGCCCGAGCTGGGGGCGATAACGGTGTTCCTGGACGTCCTGCAACGTTGCCTCGCCACCGAATCCGAGAATTCCCAAGCCAAAGTTACGGAGCAGCTGCTGGACATCATGGAAACGATTCTGACTCATGCAGCCTCCCAACCGTTGTCCAGTTTCGAGGCATTCTCGCGTACGCTTGGTGGACCGGAGCACATAAAGGCGCTTCTTTCTTGCACCCAATCCGCGGCGGCGGTCAGGCAAAGTAGCAACGTGTTGGCGCATCTCGCGCGAGTCCTGGCCGCGCTTACCTATGGCAATCGAGAGAAAATGGCTCTTCTCTGTGACTACTTTAAACGCGTGCTAAACTTTTACAAGTTCGACTTTGAGCACGCGCCGGAGGACGAACAGAAGCTCGAACTCTTTTGCATTCTCACACAGGCCATCGAACGAAACGCCATTGGAAATACCCTAAAGGACTACATCATAAGCATGGGTATTGTAAAAGATGCCTTCGACTACATAACCGTACACGCGCCCTGCGTCAAGCCAACCCTCTTGCGAACAGATAGCGACGAGTTGAAGGATTTTATCTCGAAGCCGGCGCTCAAGTATATCCTACGATTCCTTACCGGCTTGGCAACGGACCACGAGCCTACGCAGCTAACGGTATCGCAAGTTACCATCAGTATAATACACAGGCTGGAACAAGTGTCCTCGGACGAGCACGTCGGCTCCTTGGCGGAAAATCTTTTGGAGGCTCTGTGCACGAACAAACGTGTAGCGGATTTGATCGAAGAGGCTCGACAGCATACGCGCAGCGAGAAGAAACGCTTGGCGATGGCGATGCGGGAGCGACAGTTGGGCGCTTTAGGCATGCAGACGAACGACAAGGGTCAAGTGATGGCCAGTGGAACGATTCTTCAACAGATGGAGGATCTGGGTGACGAAACAGGACTGGTCTGTGTCATATGCCGCGAGGGATACAAATTCAAGCCGAACATGGTAAAGTTGATCGCTCCGACATCAATTCGATTCGTGGTTAGGTTCATTAATTAGTAAGGATGACGAGACAACCATACACCACCTTCGACTTATCTGTTCTCAGGTTTTGGGCATCTACACTTTCACGAAACGCTGCAACGTGGAAGAATTCGAAACGAAACAAAGGAAAACCGTAGGCTACACCACCGTTACGCACTTCAATGTTGTACACGTTGACTGCCATATGTCGGCCGTAAGGTTGGCACGAGCCAGGGACGAGTGGGAAAGCGCGGCCCTACAAAATGCAAATACCAAGTGCAACGGACTTTTGCCTTTATGGGGTCCTCAAGTTCCGGAATCTGCTTTCGCTAGTTGTTTGGCAAGGCACAATGCCTATTTGCAAGAATGTACCAGTCACCGCGACATATCTTATTCCTCGACTGTTCACGATTTGAAATTATTGTTACTACGATTTGCCCAGGAAAAGAGTTTTCACGAAGATACGGGAGGAGGAGGACCTCAGTCCAACATGCACATGGTCCCTTATCTCATCCATATGGCACTTTACGTGATTAACAGGTATGCAGTCGAATAAAACCTATACGCCTAATCCTTCGGTAAGACCTCTTTCTATACCGCGCGCATTTCTGATAAATGTGAGGTGTGCTACTGAAGGATTTCAGTAGAGTAAATACATATGTACATACACCTTACTTCAACACAACATATTGTGTTCGAATATTCTGTGTATGTGTTGTAGCACGCGATCGGCCGTGAGGGAAGATAAAACCTTGATCGGATATTTGGAAGCTCCTTCCGGATCTAGTTGGCTCGAGAATTGCTACGAAGCCGAGGGACCGTTTTTCCAGTGCACAATCTCTCTTCTACTGCTTACACCGACCCGCTGGAAAGCATACAGGATCGTCCATTTGAACAGATTAATCGTTCTTGCCCACCAGCGGTACATTTCGCCCTCGGCCGCTACGAAAACTATCGTCGACGTTACCGTCAAGGATTACGCGGTATACAAAAGCGCTTTGATCTTTTTCGGACTAGTCGACTGTATTTATGCCAATTTCTTCAAGGTATGCGCTCTCCTCCGTTATGCTTTGCTGGATAGGGTAAACGATACAGTGGTTGACCATCTAAAAGCTTCAGTTCAGATAAACGTTAAGGAATAAGTAACTTGAATTTTATATACGCGCAGAATCGCGCGCAGGTCCATTAGACTAGGGTGACAGAAATTTGAAGTGGTCAACTTGTGTACCCTGGTCAATAATTGTATCGATTAAAGGGCCCCGTCTCTCTCTCTCTCTCTCTCTCTCTCTCTCTCTCTCTCTCTCTCTCTCTCTCTCTCTCTCTCTCTCTCTCTCTCTCTCTCTCTCTCTCTCTCTCTCTCTCGAAAACTTGTGTGTCTCGATATTTTTGTCTCTTTTCGCTTTCTGTATTTTAGAAGGTTAACGTATTATCCGACGATCAATGGCCGTCAGTTTTGGCCGAATACATCAGGCACAATGACGAAGCCATGCTAAAAGCTTCGGAACGCGTGCTGGCTACTTATCGCGATGAACTATTACCTTGTACGTCGTTTGAAGAATTCTGCGACGTTATCGGTAAGAATACGGTGGAAGTGGTGTGTCGTCGCTCTCTGGTACGACGGAACCAAGTAATTTTCAAATTCTAAATTCCTGCTTAATTTTTCTTACAGGTTTGTTGGAGGAAATTTTAAATCCTTCCGCGTATATAGATGACATCATACGAGGTCTCGGTTAGAAACGGGAATACCACAACAGTACGCCGCTCACATTGGAAGAAAACTTGCTCTTTTACGTAAATACTACATATTAGATACATACTCTTACCTCTAGAGTTTCCGAATTGCGTTTTCTTTTGTTTGGTTTTTGTTTTCGTTTTCGTATCGATGAGATTTATCAAGGCTCGCTCGATATATCGAGTTAATTAATCGGTTATCTCGGCGATTAATACGTGAAAGTGACTCCAATTAATTAACGACACACTCGCTCTGTAAATTACGAGTGAACTTTTGCTTTCGGCGGTAGATCGGAAAGATCCATTCATCGTATCCCGCGCGTGTTGTTACAAAATTCTGCAACTATTGTACGTTTAAAAAAAGTCTGTGCTTTAATAAAATAAGAAATATTGATTTGTGGTTGTGTTAAATTGGATCGAACAAAAGTTGCGTGTGGGAACTCGATGTCTCTCAACTACGTCTACATAGTTGGAGGTTCGAAGAAGGTATATACAAAATATGCGCAACAGCCAATCTCAGGTACGAAAATATATATGTATATATATATTTTTTTTTTCGATTTGTTTACACAAGCGTTGACAGGTTACAAGGTTTCGGGTTTTTATTTACTTTTCTTTGCTTTTTCTTTCCTTTGTGTACATATTTCAGGATATATTGTACATACGAGTAACCAACGACGCGCGATGACAGTAACGGTAAGTTTTTTTACTTGCTCCGCGTTTAGTATGTCCGTTTTACAAGTGACGGAATATGACACAAGTACATCAACTGTTGTTGTTTTGTTTATCCTTTGATTTCAACGTAGTAAATTCGCACTACGAGTAGTTGCACAGTGTAGGTCTTTGATATACATACATGGGTGTTGCTTCGGTACCGCATCGCGGAGCGTAATGCGTATAGAAACGAGATGAAACTCCGATTGCCACGAGGCAAACGGAAAGACGAATCGATACATATTATGATGTCGATAACGTGAAGAGTGGTGTGATACGATGGAGAAACAAGATGCAAGAAATCCTACAAGACGAAACAAGGGGAAAGTAGATTTTTTAACGAGCGTGTTCCGTGCTGCTTTACAGACGTCGTTTCGATGAAATCGTAAATACCGTGCCTCTTCTACGTATCACTTTTCCACAACTTAATAGTTTTATCGTTTTCAAGAGCGGCCGAAGCTATAATGTTATCCGTCGGATGACACGTTGTGCATAGTACGACATCTATGAAATGATGAATAAAATTTGTGATTAAGTCGCGTATGCCTCGACGGATATTTGATGGTCATCGCCCGTGGAGCATATGCACATACCTGTGTGACCTTGTAGTTTTTGAACAATTTCCTTGGTTTGTAAATTCCAGA
Organism: Andrena marginata; assembly: GCA_963932335.1. Lineage (NCBI taxonomy): Eukaryota > Metazoa > Arthropoda > Insecta > Hymenoptera > Andrenidae > Andrena > Andrena marginata. The sequence goes on from OZ010660.1 coordinate 135,704, forward strand.
TATACACCATATTATCTTCCGAACCCGAAACAATCCACTGCAAACGGTAAAGTGAAACATCAATGGAAACAGTAATAGTAGCAGTAGCAGTAGCAGTAACAGTAACAGTAACAGTAACAGTAACAGTAACAGTAGCAGTAGCAGTAGCAGTAGCAGTAGCAGTAGCAGTAGCAGTAGCAGTAGCTGTAGCAGTAGCAGTAGCTGTAGCAGTAGCTGTAGCAGTAGCAGTAGCAGTAGCAGTAGCAGTAGTAGTAAGAAATAAAGCAAAATACGCAATGCACACACATACCTTTCCTCCCGTTACAGAGAAATTCGCAAATATACAGTACTTTTCATTTTTGTGACCGGTATACGTTTTCAAGCATTTTCCTTTACTATAATCCCAAAGTTTTAACGTATTATCCAAGGTTGCTGCCAAGATGTATTTTCCATTTGGCGAGAACTTTACGAAAGACACCGGCGGATTGTCGTCGTCTATTAGAGTTTTTAAGCACTGGCCCGATGCTGTGTCCCATATTCGACTATATATAATTATATATCCCTTAGTATAATTTCTTAACTTGTATACTCGGAATGATGCATGGAAAAGAAGACACGTGCGTACCATAATCCGTCATAACTACTAGACACAATCAACGATCCGTCCCTGTTGAAATGTACGGCGCTTACGGGATCCGAGTGAGCGGGTAACGTTTTCAAACATTTTCCAGTCCTCACGTCCCATATTCGAACGCTTTCGTCGAACTAGGAATATTTATTAGATTTGACGAACAAGTATATGTAGGTTTCAAGCGCATCGGCGGGCATACTTTTCTCTTTCCTCAAGCGCGTAAGCAACAATTTGTAAATTTCCGAACAAACTTTATAATTAATAGTATTCTTGACATACCACCGTGTTTACCCCGCCCCGCCCCCAAATATCGTGGTTAATTTGATTCGTAAAATTTAAAACAAAATTTTCAATTTCTAGCGCAAGATATGTTTACGAGGTAAGAGGCTGTACACACGCAAAAGTACGACCAAAGATACTTACGGAACCAGAAACTATAAGATTCGATTGTGGATTGAAATTACAACAGAACACATAATTACTGTGACCCTTTAACGTTTTCAAGCACTTTCCCTAAAAATAAACAGAGAGAGAGAGAGAGAGAGAGAGAGAGAGAGAGAGATAAACTATTTTTAGTATTAAAGCATAATTCGACTGTCGACTACACTTTTATAAGAGGGAATACTTGACATGTTGCAAAATGTATACATACGGAACTTAACTCCCAAATTTTCAAAGTCTTATCGTCGGAAGCGGATACCAATAGTCTGCTATCGCTGGACCATGCTACATCCGAAATGCCAAGCTTATGACCTGATATGGTTTTCTCAAATTTCCCATCGTAGGAACCCCATATTTTGATTAATTTATCTGCGGCTACAAATGAGAAAATTCATCACGCACGACTCGACGAAAACTATTACAAGGCTCGAGGTGATGATTAAATTGAAGATGATTCTATTTACAGGAGCTTGCGAGCCATTCTCCGTTGGGACTAAATTTCACGGAAGAAACTGCTTTAGTATGACCTGCCAGAGTATACTTTAGCGTGTAGTTCGGTTTCTGAAATACAAAAGGAAGCCAACGATAAAGATGAATCGGAAAAAACAGAAAAACGTGTATCGTGTGTGATTGCGTAGAGCTGCTTACCAATGTAGAGCTGCTCTTGGTTCCAGTGGCAGCAGGAGCAGTTGCAGTATTGTTGACAGATGTTTGATGCCCTGGCGATGGCCCGAGTGGTACCATTTTCGACGAGTTCCGCAATTAATATATCAACAATTTATCCAGGGGGCAGAATCTCCAGCAAAAGTTTTGGATCCGTATTTCAACGCCATCTAATTTATGAAAGATTGTTTAGAACTAAAATTCAACATGGCGACCCAAACCGGGAAAATTGAAATACGGTCAGAATCTGCGTTGATTTGCGAACTGCAATATAGAATAAGAGATACATTTGTTGACATGTTAAGAATATTTGGATACGAAACTCGGGTGTTAAAGAAAAACATTTAATTAAATTTGCAATAAATGAATGTAATTAAATATTTCTCATTCGCCTGAAGTTTCTTATTCAAACCTTCCGATTTTTTCAATTATTGTTGCCATAATTTGCCAACAATAATTGATAATGCCAAGAAATATATCTGTTACTCTACATTTTGTATAAGATACTTAATTGTAAAAAATATAAGTAGAGGTAAGGATTAGTGAGTGGCTCAGAGTTTTCTTTGAAAAATGTTCCTTGTATTCAATTTGACAGTTTGCTTAAACACTATAGTGCTAAGTAATTATATTAATTACTTATATCGCATTATTCATGTATGTATGTACATATATACAACCTTCATACACAACGTCCATATACATGGTGTTCCTCTACCTTTGGTCAGTACTTTGAGGGGTGATTCTACCGGCAAATAAAAGAATGCAGAGGTCAGGGGAATGTCCTACGGGCAGTATACTGTTGACCGATACATCTTAGCTGGATTTTGCCCCAAGCAAGAACCAACAAGTTCTATATACAACATAAAGGATATTTTACTTATTATTATCATAATTATCATAATTATCATAATTATTACCACTATTACATCATGCATACCTGCGACGACACCCGTACCAGCCTGGCGCGCTTTGTCTGAACCATACTCAGTTCAACCATTGTTCGCTCCTTATCGCATTCTTAGGGAAGCTGTGTTTCTTTATATTGGTGTTCAAAGTACAACTTGGCACTATGCATTGCCAATATACTATTGATCCTCTCCGTCCTCTCTCTGCAACTAACAAAATTCATTTTGTTGTCTTTTAATAGTATTTAACGAGTACGTTCAAAAAATACAAGTTTTAAGTTTAGGAAATCATTTTTAATATCTTTTACAATAAATTGAAAGTTTCTGATAATAGAGTTTATAACCTAAAAATACAAAAACATCACGAATATTCAAATAAGTGTCTCAAATGTAACGCAAACCGTACATAAAACTTTCTTACCTGTCACCCTCTTTGCAGTTGCTCGATTCATCTGCACATTCATTTTAAGTTATTAAACAGTAAAGACAAGTAAACACTAGTGTTTCATTCACTTTCATTTATAAAACAGTTTAAGGGGGTAGACACGTCACGTGACACGGATAGACACGGGAAATGCAGCGCGCTGTAATACCGACAATCTAACCTAAAACATGGGTTTTTGATTTTTCGTTTTTCGTCCTTATATGAGCAGATTTTGGGCTGGGCGAGATCTCATTCGAAAGAGGAAGATTCAATGCGGAGCGCTCTGCTCACCGTCTGAGTCACAAAACTCTTTTAGTGACCTAAAAATACTTAAGGAGGTAAACACCCCACGTGACACGGGTAATGCAGCGCGCTGCATACCGACACAATCTGGCCCAAAACATGGGTTTGGGAAATTACGTTGTTTGTCCTTATATGAGCAAATTTTGGGCTGGGCGAGGTCTCATTCGAAAGAGGAAGGTTCAATGCAGCCCGCTCTGGTCATAGCTTGAGTCATAAAACTCTTTTAGTGACCTACAAATCAGGGACCCGGAACGGAACAGAAACGAAAACGATAAACGAAAAAAACGAAATATTTTTCCGGAACAGAAACAGAAACGAAACGAAATTCTTAACCCTGTTACAGGAGTGAAAACGTAATAACCGAAATAAAAAATCCGACTAATAACGTTCTGTACACTTCGGGTTAAAAAATTTCAATTGAGCGTGCCCCTTATTTTCATCATGTTTCGTGTCGGTTCAGACCCTTGATAGGGCTGACTGCGGTGCTAGGAGAGGCGTTGGGAGTCTTGCCCTCGTGGGCACCGCTTGCAACTGAAAGCATCAAAACTCTAAATTCTTTTCTTAAGACGTAATATATAATATTCTATAAGACATAACTATAACGTATAATATTTTATAATATAAGTACCAAAGGCAATAAAATTGTTGAAATAAGTTTATACTAGTTTTTTTTACCAATGAAATAACCGGTTCGGAACAAAATTTGTTTTTCGTTCTGATGGAAACGAAATATTTTTCACCAGGAACGATATTAACCGAAACAAAATTATTATTATCGGAGCTGAACCGAAACGAAACGAAAAAACATTTCGTTCCAGGTCCCTGCTACAAATACTTGGAATCTGCGACTGTATTTTGTCAATTTTTTCTCTACTTTGGACACTCATATTATCAGATATCAACACAATCTCGTTGAGCCATGACCAGAGCGGGCTGCATTGAACCTTCCTCTTTCGAATGAGACCTCGCCCAGCCCAAAATTTGCTCATATAAGGACAAACAACGTAATTTCCCAAACCCATGTTTTGGGCCAGATTGTGTCGGTATACAGCGCGCTGCATTACCCGTGTCTACCCCCTTAAGCAGGGTCATCGACGAAGTATAGGATAGACCTATCACGCAATGTAATTTTGTGTCACATGCTCGGGGGGCTCGCGAGCCCCCTTACCATTTTCGTGTCACACCCAACGTTATCGATTCAGTCTAAAATAAGATTACAATGCTACGAGTGGTAGGAATTAAAATTAAATCTTATCGGAAACATTTAAAATCTAAAACAGCCTGACCGTTACGACTACTTTCTAGAAACATGTTGTATAATTCCGTTTACTAATACATTTTGATAGAAGCATAATTTGCACTTATTTCCATAAATTTCGATCAGAAATATTATATAAATGCAACCGCGTAATAAACATTTGTACAGTCTCTTAGTTAGGTTATATTTTCTGTCACTTCGACGAGCGGATTTTCTGTAGCCTCGAAGTGACAGAAAATATACTTAACCTATATGCTACATGATAATTTCGTTCTTTTACGCTACATTTGTGAACTTTTTATTACTTAACATCCTTCCCAAATATTATTATTACGCTGCAACGGTATATTTATGAAGTCGATGAGCGTAATTATTAATAACGTCATTTTCTGAGTACATTTCATCGAAATAGTAAGTTTTAGCTTAATTTGTTTATGTTTGCTAAATTCATGTGTTTTATTAGTCTCAAATTGATTTTAGCATCAATTTTCATGTTTACAGATTTCTATGCTTCATGAGGTTTTGGCATCAATTTCATTTTCATTCGATTGTAACTAATTTTAGCTTCTATTCTTAAATTCACATCCCTGTGCACAGAAAAAGGTCAGCACCGTTGGGAACGGTGCTCGAAAAGTGAGCACCATCGGCGACGGTGCCAGCCAGCACAAGGGAAGGGCGATTCTACCCGATTCTTCTAGAATCGATCGATTCTCTTTCTGAAGAATCGATTATTTTACCGATTATTCTAGGAATCGATTCTCGATAACTCGATTATTTTCTAATCAAGAATCGAGGAAAATCAACATTTTTTCTATCTCTGTTCCACGACGGAACGGACGTCCGTTGTAGATACGTTGTGATACGTATCTCAGCCGCTGCCCGCTTCTATTCGCCTCAATATCTTAACGATATTATCGATATATCAAAATATCGATAACATTTCGATATTGTCGACATTTATCGATAGTCACACCTCTACCTCAAAGTGACAGAAAATATAACCTATATGCTATACCCAATTTCATAAATATACCGTTGCGGCGTAACAATAATATTTTGAAAGGATGTTAAGTTATAAAAAGTTCACAAATGTATCGTAAAAGAACGAAATAGCCAATAAACATTTATTGGCATGTAGCATATAGGTTATATTTTCTGTCTCTTCGAGGAGGGGACCACATAATAATCACGCGCATCCAGCCTGCGCATTTTCCCTAGCCTGGGCGACCGCATGAAAGGAGTACTTTCCCCACCCTACATCAGTGGTGGTTGGAACGATATTTTTGAGCCTGGATACGCGGAAAATTGACTTGTGGTCCCAAGCGGGAGAAAAGTTATTTCATTAAATTCTTTATATTTAGTGGGATTATTACTAGCCAATATGGCCTGTAGCCATAATTAATTCTTTTATATTTCGAAGAACTGCAGTCTTTAAATGTTTAAATAATTACTTTAAGTCACCCTGGCATTCAATTGACTAACCTGCTAAGAAAACTATTAAAAATGTTATATTACGCGGCTAAATACATGCTTTTCTGACTTTCTTTCTTCCATAAAATATGGTAAGATCGGATTTTTCGAGTCGGTCTTATAAACGTTTTACATTTATGCTTGAGACAACGCAATACAGTATTTGCTCTAGTTCCTATCACTCTTCTAAATATGGAAACATAGGTATCAGGTTTACATAGGTTTCTACAATTGTTCAGAAGCTACCGACTCTTTATAAGAACATGTTGGTTGGCGCTTGGAAGGAATACAGGAGCATTAATATGCAGTATCCTCTAATGGAAAAATAATTTTTTAATATTTTTATCATTATACAAACATCTGTATTGTATGTCAGATTTTTGTACAAAAATGAAACCAATTACGACGCAGTATAGTATGAGGAAGGTAGGGCAAAAGATTGGTACAGAAAGAGGTAATATCATAACATATGTTTTTAAAGTCCAACAAATAATACGCTAGCGAACGTTCAGTAGATGTGCAGTCTTTTTCTCATCGATTGTTGAGGTCAAGGCCCCCGAAAAGTTCGTTTTTTTTTAAAACAAAAATCGATGCGACTTGAAATGTCTCGCAAGAGTTGCAAGCAGAGCTCGCTAAATCCGGCGTTTGCTCTTAACGAATCTTTACCAGTTCGTACTACTTGTCAAGCCAAATATGCCAATAACACTTTTTGCAAGTAAATGGCTAAGACTTGACAGGATGTTAACAATTGAAATTGCACCGCCTCTAACGTTCTTAAGTATGTACATGTGTATGTATGTATGTATTTCCTAAGTACTGATGAGTTTGGTGTATCGGTTGAGTGATGACAAACGTGAAACAGACGATGCGTTGATACTTTGTCTCGCTACGTCTTTCCACGCCTGATCGCTTATTTATACGAAAAAAATTATTCGTGCCACAGCTCGCTCGCGTGGCCAGGTAGCGATCAGTAACCAAAGGTGGGAACGCGTGTTAGATGAAATCATCTATAGTATTGAAAAATGAAATTTTTATATTTTCTGTTTTATTTCCATCACGGTATTTGTAACATATTGTTTGAAATTTTCCAAATGAAAAGAAAGCCAAACACGACGCCCTTCCTACAATTACTCCGATTGCGCATGAATCCGTTGCTTATACTTCCGCCTCCTCTTTGTCCTATAAAGTGATAATGTGAAAATTTATTTAAATAACTTACAATTTGGAATTCAAAGTATAGTTGGAAACTAGTAAGAACGGTATCTCAAGAATACATTTCTGCTTTGGCTGCATGTTTTTTGTTGATATAGGTACATTGAAAAAAAAACAATTAAATCGTATGATAAAAAATTGGTTCAAAGAGTAAAACCAATGAAAAAGTTAAACCGTGCAACATGGACTTGAACTCACCCCAAGAAAACGAAGTTAGAATTTGTTTAGAACTGATAAGCGCATCGAAGCCCAGCTATATTTCTCCGGATCACTATATAGATTACGATTATATAGATTACCATTTCGCCTTTGTTTTTGTAAAGGCGAGAAGGAAACGATATAAGCACTTTAGTTTTTGCGTAAACTTTAACAATATCTTCCTTCGCACCGGTGCGGCATATGGTTTTTTAAAAACTTTTTTCTCTTATTGAGTGGAGCATGTTGATGTAAAAAGAATTTAACTTGCTCGAATGACGTCGTGTTTGATTTTCTATTATTAAAAAAAACTCACTAATTTGCCATAAATGCTCGAATAATGACGAAAAATAAGCAGAGAATGTAAAAATTTCATCTTACAATTAGCTTAGCATGTGTACATACATGTTTTCCGCTTTTAGTTACTGATTACGACTTTTGCAGAATTTATAGAAAAAAAATGAAATCTGCTTCAATAGGTACGGGCATTTGAACATAGCTTGTCCGTGGGCCGACATCGACATGCAAAAATCAGGCGCACGGAGAACGCAAGAAGACAATGTAGGTATCATACTTTGTTGCCGCTGCCAGAATGATCGTTTGTCGTGTAAAGGACCTCCGTGCCGTTTCCCTCCAATTTTATCTCACTCACGAGTCGCGACGTCCGTAAAACAGAACCTTTTTTTTACTTGTGCTTTAAAAAATACCATAACTTTTCTCATATGTACTCTAGGAATAATGAAAACAGACCTTAACGCAAGCGATACGCTCGGGTACTTACATCGTAGATGTTCTTTACAATTTTTAAATCCATACAATAGTTAATAAGAAAAGGGCCAATCAGTTTGTAACGAAACGTAGAGTTTTAACTACTAATCTACCGTTCCCAAGTAATAAATAAACTATTGCAAAATGTCCTAGGGTCCCGAAAACTACAAATATAAATATTGCAAAAACGTTTGGATTCCTTGTTCTCAATGATTTATTCGTGTCGTACGATGAGCACCGTCTATTTAGATATGCGCGGAGTGCAGAGATTTGCAGGAATGTCAGTAACAGCGTCAATTTTTAATATTTTTCGACATACGACACGCGAAAATGTTAGTTAACTGTTCCACTACACGTAAAGTACTAACAATCAATGTTATCTTGCAATTTATAGCTTGTATAAGCTTTCAAGAAGAGCCATGTTTCGGCGAAATATAGTTTCCATATCACCGAAATACATTTTCGGAGAAAAATCCACGTCAATCCACGTGAGTCGCTGACAAACCGAGCCAAAGCATAGCGTAGCAAAAGTCTGCCCTCTATGTGAAACTCTCGCGCTAAACAAGTCACATGTATACAAGCACGCACACACCTTTCAGCATTTCAACACATTTCAGAGTAGTTCCGGAGTTGGACGCTGTTCATGAACAGAGGCCGCTAAATTCAGTCCTCAAATTATGGGTCGGTAACACAGTTCGGGTGGTGACACGAAGTCCCATAAGGTGATAGGTCTATTCTATACTTCGTCGATGGCAGGGTATTGACACTCTTATGAGGAACTGTTCCCACGAGATTAGTTTTACCCCAGCCCGTATAGCGGCGCTGTACTCAATTTAGTGAGAGAATTGTACGCTAGATGGTGTTGGTCGCGCAAATATGTGGGGAGCCGCCACGAGAGGCGCTCCCGGCGCCTCCATGGAACGTGTTGTAGCGGAGAGGAGAAAGCGGCCATTGTGTCTCAGCCTCTCCAAGCCCCTCCAGCGTGTATAAACGCTTATATCAGTGGTATAAACTGGTATATAAGCGTGCACGTCCATACCCACACAGCACACAACATCCCGAGGACGTCTGTTTTAGGTCCGTTCTAGGACTGTAGGTCTGAATGTCCCGATTTGTAACAAAACGTCCCCGGGACGTCTGTGGACGGCTCTGGGATGTCTATAGACGGTTTCGGGACGTTTTTGGGACATTGTATAACTACAGTAACGCCATCTGTACAATGTCCTAAGGACGTCTTGGGGATGCGTTTCAAGACGTCGTATGTTAGGTTAGGTTTAGATTGCTTCGCCGTTCGTTATAATAATAACAACCCTGGTGGTTGGTTAGGCGTTATAGAACGCCCGCGCGCCATTTGCACCGCACGCGCGCTTCAGATAGCGCGCGCACATTATGGAGCCTTGTCAAACCGACAAGACGAATCCCCAAGCATAGGGCTGAGTCTCAACAGATCGCAGCGTGGTAACTGCTCTACCGAGTAAAACACCCCGCCAGGTACTAAGTCGTCTACAAACGATTCCGAGTCTCGACGTCGAACTTGGAGTACCCACCCAGATAGCACAGGACGTTTTAAAAACGTCCATTTTACGCCCATTTTACGTCTGAACGTCTTGATTTGTAACCAGACGTTCAGACCTAAAATAGACATAAACTAGACGTCTCTAAGACGAGGTGTGCTATCTGGGTCTGGGCATGATCGACCGTTAGAGCGCCATGTCCACCAGTCGGTGAGATCCCGATGGTGGGTACAGAGACGCCCGTACGGCAAACTGGGGCCCGTGCGATGATCGGCCACGAGGACCGACCACCTAATTTATCGATAAATAGGTCTTAATTACGTCTTCCGAACACCTGTTCAATCCTAATCCATGCGCTTAAAGACGTACCCGGGACCACTTTTTTTGTAATATTCGTCATTCAGAGGATCTATATAAACCGTACGTGGGAAATTCAGGACGTCCCCGGGACATGCGGTACGTGTGGGACGGACGTCCCCGGGACGTTTCGAGGACGGTTGTGTGCTGTGTGCGAGACGTCCCCGGGACCACTGTTTTTGTAACATTCGTCATTCAGAGGACGTACGTAAGCCGTTCGTGGGACATTCGGGACGTCCGGTACGGCTGGGACGAACGTCCTCGGGACGTTTTGGGGACGATTGTGTGCTGTGTGGGTAAGCGTCATTTAGTTCAAAGTGTTTCGTAAATTAAGAATATTGTGAATTTATACATTGCAAACTTTGAATCAGCAGGTAAAGCTAATGTACCGTATCGGCCGGGTATGTGTAATACGTTAATGGAAGCCATGAATATTTGTAATAAAAAATAGTGTAAATAAAGAAAATGTGTATTGTTTCATTCCTTTCTGTTGAGAAACAAACGATTGAGATACAACTTCTGCATGACTTTTAAATTGTATATAGGATGCATAAAATATGATTATGTGTAGTCATACAGACATTGTATCTCAGTCGTTTCTGAAATTCAATGAATTTAATAGCAAATTTGGCAGGTACGCACTGGCACTGCACTGGTACCAGAAATTATCATACATGACTGTAATTGGTTGTTTCTGATAGATAAGAAAATAACTCTATAAGAATCAACCGATCAAAGTTACGCACGATAATTTCTGGCACGCATTGCTGTGCCAGTGCGTGCCTGCTGATTTCGCTCTAAGTGAACAGTACTGAACCCATGTTTCAAATTTCCCTCCTACTAATTTTTAGTTTCACCCCAGCCCGCTCAGATGGCGCTGACGTGATAACAAAATAATACATTGAGTGTCAATACCCTGGCGGGATCGCATTTAATGATCTGCATCAGGTTGTGTGGTTGCATATCCATCGGCAGCCTTAGCGGTAGGTTGATCAGTGTCACGCGCCCAACTGCTACTTCAGCATCATCTTTGAAGCGGATTCGGTGTCCAGGCACGGAACGTACGAGCGAACTTTCCACGATGGCAGATATGTCAATGAATATCGTCACACCGCGGAAAATGTCTTTCGGTATCAATGGGAAATTGAACGGCTTGGAAAGTAAAACACCTTTTCTAATCGGGGTTTCAGGCGGCACGGCTAGTGGCAAAGTAAGTAACACTTCGATACACCTCCTTAATACGGTTCGATCAATTTTACATGTTATTCTACGAACCAATGCAATTCGAACCAGTGTAACCGGAAAGTTGCACGGTCCTTCGATGTATTAATCGATCGCGGGATTCGCAATTATTTACGGTTGCCATACGTCCCGTATTTCACTAGTACTCGCTGAGTAAAATAAGCCCATTACCTACCCAATTTGTTCAGTGCTTGGCAATTACGGCAAGCCTACAATTATTAGCATTCTCCTCGTGATTTCAGTCGACCGTATGCAAACGTATAATGGAGAAACTGGGGCAAGTAGATATGGATCACATGAAACGACAAGTAGTTTGTATCTCGCAAGATAGTTTTTATCGAGACCTTACACCAACCGAGAAGCTGAAAGCTGAAAAGGGTCAATTCAATTTTGATCACCCCGACGCGTTCGATAATGATTTGATACTACAGACGTTACAGGACATATTGGCTGGTGTGAAGTGCGAAATACCAGCTTACGATTACAGGACAAACAGCTTGTACGTACACCTTTGCCGCTACAAATTACAAGCCATGTGTTGCAATGCGATGCTAATCATACCTTTGGGTTTCAGAGTAAAAGATCAGATTACGACGATCTACCCAGCTGACGTAGTTCTGTTCGAAGGGATTTTAGTGTTCTATTTCCCTAAAATACGAGATCTGTTTCATATGAAACTCTTTGTGGATACTGATTCAGACATCAGACTAGCCAGAAGAGGTAACAACACGACTCTTACTGACTCTTAAAGGGGGTAGATTACCCTCAAAATTTTCGAAAAATGATTTTTAAGATTTTTGCATATTCCACTGGCTACGATAAAACTGCATGTCCAACTTTAAACGCGATTTCCCACAAACTATGTTTTACAAGACTGTGAACATAAAATCTCGAAAACTGCTCCAATGATTTGGATGAAAATTTAATGAGAGATGCAGAAAAACATTCCCTAGGATGTGTCGGGAGCAGAATTTCGAGATAAATTCTGAAAAAAAAAAAGATAAAAAATATGTTTTTCCCCGAAAATCTGCTCCCGACACAGAGAAGGAATGATTTTCGGTATCTCTCGTTAAATTTCCATCCAAATCGTTTGAACGGTTTTCGAGATTTTATGTTCACCATCAAACGGTGCACCGCGTACACGCCTTTACGTTTTGACTCACAACTGTTCTGTACATAAAGATATTTAGACTTTTCTTTGTGTGCGCGTGCGTGCGTGCGTGCGCGCGCGCGTGTGTTAAAGCTCATAGAATAACGATTAAAACTAGAAAAAAAAACGTTCTCTCTACTATTATTTATCACTTTATAATTTGCGTTTGAAAAAAGGCCTGTTGTAGGGCTATCGAGGGTGACCTATCCCCCCTCCCATTAATACACCTCTATATGTTGGCATTTATTCTTAATTGTTCTCGCAGTACCGAGAGATATAAACGAAAGGGGGAGAGACTTGGATTATGTATTAAACCAGTATATGAATTTTGTGAAACCTGCCTTTGAGGAGTTCTGTCTTCCTACAAAGAAATTTGCGGATGTCATTATACCGAGGGGCGCAGATAATACAGGTATATGTGGTAGCATTGCCACGATATATATGTCAACTGTACGCAACACTATAATTTTACGTATAGTATTACTTACATTTTGGACTTTTTACCACTTTTTTTTGTATTAAACGTGTAATAAGCATTAACTTTTTTATTATAAATTTGCATTATGTCATAACCTGAATTCATTATCATCCGGCCTGCACCTAATTTATGAGACACAAAGAGTTGAGGCAGTGAGTGCAAAAATGGACAAACCCACATTTTTCTCGAAATTGAGTTAGTAGTAATAATGTATTCCGATTGGCTCTACCAAGCATATAAACTAGAGGAAAATTTTTTTTTCAATGTGAGTTAATCCGTTTTTGCTCTAACTGCCTCGGCTAACCATGATAATAAGTTCACTCGTACGGACATAAATGCTTAACATTCATCGCTCGTCAGAGGAGCATATCGATTAACATAATTTAGGTGCAGACCTGAAATAGTAAGGCAGCTTAAATCTTTATTCTCTATATTTGTACGTGTCTATATAGCTATTCATGGGTGCTGCCTGGTATGTAAAGGCTGCCGAAACAAGCTGTCTTTTAAGTTAGTGCGAGAATTAAGGTCATATATGAAAACGTAAAACATGGTTTGGTTGTTGTATGCTTGCAGTGGCAATAGACCTTATAGTGCACCACATCTGGGACATTTTGCGTTTGAAAAAGGCTGAAAACTCATCCGGGCAGCATCCATGCATCTACCAACATAGGCGTACCTCGACATCATCCAACACGCTCAGCAGATGATTTAAGCATGATATGCCCACTTATAAGCACCACGTTTTGATATACACATATATACATGTATATGTATATCAAACATTTGTGTGTATCAAGTTTGCAGTAACCTTGGATCTTGTTCTGTTTTTCGTTCCAAATACTTAACACGTCTTTTCTATACTTACAAAACTGTATTTATATTACATTTATACTAAGCAACGGAGAGCATTGCTTTTAAATATGTGTGCATCCACTGGGGCCCTCGCGCGGGGGTTAAAATGAATTTACACTGTTCCTAAAATGTGGACGTACTGCATGATTTTACAAAGTACCTTTTCAAATATTGTAATCCCGATCTTGTACGATTACTCGAATTTACACATATGACTAATATATTAGAGAGAAACAGAGAGAGAGAGAAAGAGAGATTTAAGTATTATTTACATGTAAGAACCTTTGTAAGTATGTGTGTATGGACAATTCCGCATGTTATTGAACATTTTAGATTTTTTTATACCGTGTTATTTTATAGCAACTTCTCGATGCTTTGCGCATCCATATGAAGACACACCGAAATTTTATATAAAATGATTTTGAGTGAGCATAATCCTTCGACGTATGATATATTTAATTTAAAGCAGTGCGTTACACAGCAGATACTGCCATGTTCAAAGACATTGAATTGCGTCATCCAATATGGTGCTAATCTCTTTATTCAGTTCTCTAGTCTCGCATGCTCAAATCAATTTAACCCGAATGAGAATTACGTTGTTATTATATGGGGCAACTGTAGTTTCTATCGTGTAATTTGATATACCATTTTGTTTAGATTGTAAAATGTAATTCATAATAAAGAAATTCAATTCCCTGTCGTTGGACGAGCAATCTTCGATCGTTTATATTTATACTTTATATTTTGTTGCAGTGGGGATAGATTTGATAGTGCAACACATAAGAGACTTCTTAAGCGACAGAGGTAGGATCGCGCTGGAACCTGAAAGTTCGGTAAACAGAACAGAGAAATTGTTCAAGAGGCCACATTAATCTTGCGTCGGATCTAAAGCTCGCTAGAGAATAAGTTAAACGATCGTGTTTTTTTGTTACTTTCAATACTCGCGTATTTTTTTAATGTAGTACACCTATGTTGAATTAGTGATAAATTTACAGTAATATAACAAAGTTTCAAAGGACGTAGATTAAACGTTTTGTCGAGCAATCTGAAAACCTTGGTTACAAAGTATCGACGTGAAATCTCACATTTTACAGTGCGAGAAAGGCTATATTTGGTTGTATAAAACAAACTTGTAGCGATATTTGGATGTTAAGTAACAGTTGCCAGCAGGAAAGTTTGCGCGGCGTAAACATCAGCAACGGTATGGAATCGGATTATTTGTACCGTGGCTGTTCATGTTTGTTTATTGTATAGCTATTATATACATTGTACATTTAAATATTATTGTAAGATATAAAATCCTGAAACGCTTAAATATAAAAGTTACTGTTACTGTTATTGTGTCCGTATTTGATGTTAATTTATTCAGCGGTAATCGTTAATTAGTTATTGATAATAGAGTTCTAAATTCATGCCATCGTGAATTTCATCTAAAACGCTATGTTAAGGAAGAAGCGTTGAGAATTATCCAGAATTGTACGCGCAACATGGGAAATACATATTTAATGTAAAAAGGATACAGTCTTGTAGCTTTATATGATCCTTGAATATAGTGTACCATTTCTTCAAAACAATCTTCTCCCAATGCGTCCCCGTTTGGGCGGCTATCAATTTCTTTAAATCACCTATCGTGTCATCCGGATTGCATTTGACCCTAACTTTTTTACCGAGACGGTCATTGCAGGTAATTTCTAGCATTTTCTATCTCGCCAAAGTGCGAATAAAAAAATCATCACTTAGAATAATGTATGTTACTCTTAAACATCAATAAGAAATCTACACGGTGTTCATATATTAACAGCGAACCAAATTAAAACGAGTTCGAAAGAAGTTTCCAAGTTCGCTGTTACTTTAAAGCGATATTAAAGACGATAAACTGGAACTATGAAAACTAATTCAAACTCGATTATACCCTCTGCGTCTGAAAGCCAATATCCTATTTAGCAAAGCAATCTATCACGCTTAGAGGTTAGGGTGCGTCGAAGAGTAAATACCGCGAACAATAACCTAGAATCCTACGAATTATGCCTCGAATTAAATACACGTTAAATGCTAATTTATACGAAATCCTTCGCTTATGAATATAATAATACTGCGCAACGTTTACTTACAGCGTGCTCTTATATTAAACCCTCGAAGAAGTGAAACTTACTCGCTTCGCGCCCTCGTAGACGAAATGAAATGAAACGAAACGTGATCGTTGCTCTTTCACTCGTCTCGCAAGGGAGCTTGAATTTTGCGTTTGCGTATGCGTATGCGACGTACGCTTGCATGCATCGACGATCTGTCTTGCAGCAAACACTTGCAAAGCTCGAGATGTTAACCGAACCCGAACGAGCAGAATGATATGAATAAATACAGAATAATAGCAGCGACGTCGATGCAGCTCGTCCAGCTCGTCGACTCGTTCCGTCGCGAGCAACAGCAGGAGCAGATGGACGCGCTCCTCCCGTTTTTTTCTTTCAAGATATCCCGAACTTAGGGGGTGCACAGTTCTTTGAAGACGGAAATAAAAATACGAAGGAGAGCACGTTCGCGGTGCCTTTTGATATCTAAGCTTCTGCCATTACCAAATTCTCCGTGCAGGACGATGGCGGACGCAGCAGATCTTCCCGGCGCTTCCTCCAGCCAGAAGATGTCGTCGAAACTATTAAGGCAGAGGGCACAAGAATTTCTAGCATCGAGGAAACATGCGAATAATTTAGTGGACATAATCGCTCAGTGGGATGTAAGTGCGATTTCAAAGATGAATTTCAAAGACACGGGATACGCGAGCCTCCCGAGGTTATGTCGTTTACTAAAATACCTGATCACCCTCTATAAGGAATCCACCTCGTCCTGCCTGCTCACGATAGAGACGATATTCGTGGAGATCTTGAGAAGAGGAGACATGTATCTGGAGCGCACGATAACGCTCACGATATCAGGTACGCCTAACTATTTATTCAAACACACCTATCCCGGTTGTTTGACAACACGTACATGTTGTTCCTGCGAGCTTCCTACCGACAATCGTGGTACGTGTATCTCCGCACGTTTATATTTTGTGAGAACCATCTGCTTGGGCACAAAGCTTAAACGCGATTGTAACGAATGTAGAGTTTTGGCTTTATAAAGATACGGGGACATGGAACAGCTTTTCCATAAGATTTCTGAAACAGAGCCAAGTCCCGAAGCGAGATATGTCAACTGGTTGAGGAACTGTTACGAGGAGACATGGGAGAAGATACTTCTATCTATGGAAAAGTGTCGGCCCGCCGTTCAGCTGCAGGCTCTGACTACCGCTTTAAAGCTCATGGCGGAGGAGGGCAAAAATCCGCTGGAACCGACCGGTAATTTGGGGTACTACTTTCCGCTACATCGGTTGAAACCCATCCTGATGAGCTTGCTATCGCCGGAAAAAGACAATGCCGCTTTAATATCTAGATTTCAAGAGGTCATAGAGTACCCCGATGCTCTTTATTATACCTGGAAATGTCTTCCCTCTCTGACCCCGAAGAGGCAGCCGCATCAAGTGTACATCAAAAATTTACTCGAACTTGTACATAAATTACCACTGCCAAAGGAATCCGAAGGTAGGAATCGAGGGAGCTCGAATATTGTAAATTCCGATACGATCTCTGCTGGGTTTCCGATATACGACGCTTTTAATTTCTGTTTCAGAGAACGATATATCTGAAAATAAAAATTTATTATGCGGTCCGCAGCAAGGTGGGTAAAGATTTTCTATTCAGTTGCGATTTCTCGAGCACGCAGTATCTTTTATTTTCTTTTCTCTCTCTCTCTCTCTTTTTTTTTTCTTTTCCAGATACCAAGAGCTTTGTGTGGGACCAAGCAGGGGCCAGGCGCGCGTTGAATAAAGTCTGGGCTTGTGTCATGCACTGGGAATTGACCCCGCAGTTACATAAACAGTTATTAGTGGTGCTTTTAGAACGAGTGATGCCACACTTAGAGAAGCCTGTCCTACTAACAGATTTCCTGATGGATTCCTTGGACGCCGACGGGCCTATTGGTTTACTCGCGTTGCAAGGCGTGTTTCTACTGGTTACTAAACACAACCTGGAATATCCAAATATCTTTGCCAAACTTTATTCCATGTTCGAGCCGGAAATCTTTCACACCAAGTACAAAGCCCGTTTGTTTTACTTGTCCGATCTTTTCCTCAGTTCGACGTAAGTGTTTGGCGATACCTTGCGGCGGCACCCCCATATCCGATAAATAACCAGACGACCCAGTTTCTTTCCATCACTTTTCAGACACTTACCAGAGGCGTTAGTCGCTGCCTTCGCGAAGCGATTGGCGCGTTTAACTCTGGTCGCGCCACCCGAAGATATTCTTATCATCTTACTATTCGTCGGGAACCTTCTGCTCAGGCATCCTGGCTTGAAACGTCTGATCGATCATCCGCAAGGTGAGATTTCCTCGGAAGAGAATAACGGTGCTGGAGATCCATTCCTGATGGAGGAGCGGGACCCGTTGTTGAGCAACGCTCTTCTCAGCAGTCTATGGGAGATCAAAGCTCTGCAGTGGCACATCGTGCCAAGTATCGCCAGTGCCGCTCGATTTATTCGCGAGCCTCTCCCCTCCGTCGAGTACGACATGGCATCCGCTTTGGAGCGCACCGGCGGCCACTTATTCGATCGTGAATTAAAGAACAAGGTGAAAGACATCATGCTGACGTTCGAGAGACCGAACTCCATGGCTTTACCAAAAGGTGAAAGACTATTTCAATATTGGCAGCTAACGACAATGCACTGACTGGCGATATTCAAGTTATGCATTACGTGTGCATATTGTGCAATATGCATCGCTACGAGAATGAAAAAAAAAAGAAGAAAAAAAAGGAGTACTTTTGGATGAACAAGAGAACGCGAGGGGAATGATGAACCTTCCGCGCTTCTTTTTTATACGTTAAAAGAATATGGTGGGTACGAAGGATATTGCATACTTTTATATTATTTAAAAATCTAAAAATAATAATTGTAAAGGAATTGATTCGGAATACATTGTTTCACGAGCAACATGTAGATATGTATTTTTAGATTCTCAATCACGCTGTTATCTAGCACAATAGCCATTTGTGAGTGCGCACCAGTTCTGTTAAATCAAGTCATTTGTATGCGTGAATGTGTGATAATAAAAATGAAAGATATTTTAATTTAATAGACCGCCAGTGTTTCATTCGTAAACGCAATGTCTGTTCAAGATATTCGCAATATCTTTATCTTTAGCGAGCATCCCGCAGGTAAGCATACATAAGTGGATTTTGTAATTAAACCGTATCACGATACAATTTTATATTTTAAAATCAATAATCAAATAATTAAATCGTTTACTATAGTACATTTGAATAAGCACCCTATGTATTATTGCCAGTTGTTATGTATAAACTACCTATGTACATAATTAGAAGTACTTAATTTCTCATAGTATTATGTATACCGTCTGTTCTCCAAAACCTGGAACATTAAAATACCATTGATCATCATTTCTAAAGAACACGAGACAACAAACGAATAAACTGTAAAATTAAACAAGAAAATAAATTATTTTGTTTATAATACAAATGTATTGTGTAAAGAAGATATAAAAAGTTTAATAAGTTATAATCCCGAACCTCTATTAATTGTCGCCACTCGTCCTCGTTCAATGCGTGCTTTATCTTCACCAAAATGTTTGCCGGAATTTCGGGGGTCGATGTTGATATGTGTTCTTGTTTAGCCGGCACGTATTGTATCTGCAAAAGCTCGGCCACCGTCGGCCTTACCTTTGGATTGTGCTGAAGGCATTTACGCATCACATCGATTAAAACTGGCGGCGACGGTATAGCTTTGTCTCCCTCTGCCGATGGCAACGTTGCAGGGAAATGAATGTTTGGTTTCGGATTAGTTATCGCGTGCACCTTGGCCCATTGCGAACGCACATGATGAAACGGTGTATGACCATACACTAAACTGTACAAAATACATCCTAACGACCACACGTCCGACTTGAAACTAATCTGTGGGAAAAACATATCTGTAGTACATTTTTATACAGACTTATGCAGACGTATATGTATATTTATAACGTTCACCTCTCATACCTTATATTTGACATTCTGCGTAGGAGAATCTGAATTTCCGCCAATGTCCATCAGCGCTTCCGGACTGATATAATTTAATGTTCCGATTGGACAGTTTTTTACAACAGACGTCATATCTGCGTTCATGCTAGAAGCAATTCCAAAATCTATCAGCTTTAATCTTCCTCGTACTAATAGAAAATTGGCTGGCTTCAAATCCGAGTGAATCACTCCTGTATCAATATACGGACATAAAGTAAGCGAGACTGTAAGAAATCTTTATATATTAAAAATGCTTACCATTATCGTGTATGTGTTTAACAGCTGTTAACATCTCAGTCCAATAATAAAGAATCATTGTGAGAGGAATTTGTTTTTCTTGCGTGATCGTTTTTAGAAGGCGACTGAGATCGGTATCTCCCATTTCCATTACCACGTAGACCATGGGATATTTAATCTCGCTACGGCAGAAAACTTTAATGTAACTGTCAGTGCACGTATTGCGCGTGGAATGTATATTTACAAAATAATCCCTTACTAGTCGAACATCTTAACGACGCATGGTGCTTGCAGTTTACGTAGCATCGAAATTTCTTCCAGGCAACCTTGTGCCGAGTCCTTGTCCATACAATTAAGATTAACACATTTAATGGCACGCAACTCGGGGGAAGATACATCCTGCACTCTCAAAACCTCTCCGCTCATACCTTGACCGAGCTTGCCCAAGATCAAATACTCTTTTCCTTTTACAAAAATACTTTTACTCTGTTTCGATTTGAGGATGTTAGAGGGCATAGAAAACTGCACGCTCGAACCACTTTCCACGGTCCTGTTCGGCGGCTCTTTCTGCTGGCTCTGACTACCAACCACTACTACTACTGGATACTGACTTTGAGATTCATTTTGTACTGATTTCAAGGGTTCCTTATTATCGTTACTAGAATGGGTAACGTGCGTGCTGTTTGATATTATTTTCTCTACTACTGCCTGCTGCTGCTGCTGCTTGTCCTCCACATTTGGATATTTATTTTCCTTCAATTCCTCATTAACGTCCGACTCCAACTGCGCGGCGACATTTTCCGACCCTTTAAATGTTTGCTTGGCCAAGCTCGTCTTATTATTTAAATTTTCACTGGATAACTTATTTTGGAGCTTAGGTGTGACTGTGTTTACTTTAGACACTTGAGAGCCCTGTAACAAACGCCTGTTCGCGATACTATTCTGTGGAAAACTTCCCGCATCCGCTAAAGGCTGCCGCGCTTTACCCTCCATATTCAAATACCTGCAATAAAATATTCGGTTCAGAGACTAGGCATAGTAGATGCACCCACCCGTGATATTTGTATTACCTACCTCGGAGTCTCGTGCCTTATCATGCCCGATGTGAAATAAACAGAATTAGGAGTTTGCATGAAATTCAAACTGGCACTCTTATTTTGAAGCGGCGTTTGCTTTACATTATTTTGAGGCCAGTGGGACGAAACCGTAGACGGAGTTATTAATCCATGATTCTTAGACATATCCGGTAATTTGCTTTGAGGCGTCTGAACGATATTTCTACGAGAGAAACAAGGATCTGGACGTGAAGAACCAGCTGGTGCGTGTTTTAAAGGAGTCTGCAATGCTAACTGGTCTACGGAATTTAATAATGCTTCCACATCGGACGTCAATGATTTATTAGTAGAAGAGATATTTTCATTGTGCCCTTGTTCTTCATTTATTAGTAATCTCTGTTCTAGCATCTCTAATTTTGTGTTTGCATTCTGTAAATTACAGCTCGCGATAGATTTAAATTCGCTGTTAATCGATTTTCTACAAGGCTTCTGTTGATCCATGAACTGAAAATCATTTTTATACGTTTGCTGCTTCCCATTCGATTGTCTTTTAACGTCCACATGGGTGGCGTGACTATTTTCCTCCTTGCTTCGAGGAACTTGTTCTCGTGGATGAGTATTCTCGATGCTTAATTCCACGTGATTTAATTCAGAGTTCAGATTTCTCTGGCTTCTTCCGTTAGATTCGTCTTCGTGAAATTTCAAAGTCTGCGGCACAGTGACTTCGCCCTTAGCACCAATATCAATGTCGAAGTTGATGGACCAAGATGTTTTACGATGGTCCAGTTTGGAGTCTTTAGCTTTGTTATCGTGGATATCAACGTTACGCTTATTGTGTATAGAAAGATGCACTTCGGGAACCACGCTATTCGTCTCGCATTCTTTGATGTTGTTGTCCACCGAAAGGGATTCTCCAGGTTTTGAAGGGACATTTGTCCGTGAAGCTTTGCAAGTTAAGCTCGAATCGTAATTACATTTCTCACCCTCGATGCTATCATCCTGGGGCAACGGCTGAAGCTCGTCGGAGTCAGACTCCGTGTCGGAGCCCTGTAATTTATCCTCACTCTCGTCGTCGTCGCTCTCATAATAGTGTAACAACTCCTTCACGCGTATTGGTTGGAATTTTGGCCTCGAGTTTGCGTGACTATGATAACCCATGCCACTCGACGCGGACGCAGGCTTGGCATTTGTTGACAGATCCGACATTCCCGAATAATACACCTCGAACTGTTCACGCTGATCAATGAAGCAAAGTGTAATTCGAAACACATATGATAGATTGAAGCACTTTCTCTTTCGCGAAAGCTATCGAAAACTCTCGAGAACTGCTTAGCCCTCGTTCATCAGAAAGCATCGTTGTACATATAATTAATTGGGAAAATCGCCATCAACTTTCGCACTAAACTGATAACTGTAACAGGTATCGTTAGAGGTACAGTGTGCCGATTATCAGATACCGCGAGAAACGTTTACATCTTACAACGAAACATTGGTAAACAGAGTGTTGACTTTTGCGATGCCGGACTGTTTGATTTTGTATGTTTGCATTTGTATCGTAATTCGTACCGGTTTTTCTTTTTCGACACGTCACTATGTAGATTCGAATTCTACAGGCGCGCGTTCATTGGCTCCCTATCGCAGTGCTACACCGCGCAACTTCGCCGTGCTAGGGATATTTCGCGGAGCCAGTTTGGCGCGTATTTCAAACCACTTACGAATGTCCAATTCCATATTAAACGCTTAAATAACGTAATTTATTCAAATAAATATAAAAATATTTTTATTGTTACACCACGATGTAAAAATAAAAATAGAAAATAATAGCCTAAATATTTTACATAGCACATTACGACATCTACTAAATAATAAAGATGATGACTGCTTTTAACGTAAAATACCACTTATTTATTAACACAAACTTTTCCGGAGATTGTTTACACTTAGACTTTACAGAAATTGTAAAAATTAGATATTTCGAAGGTACTTTTTAATGTTTTTTAAGTGTCAATTTTTTTTAAAAAACTCTAATGCGCGTACCTATTTAGTATAGTATCGGGATATATCAAAGCACGATAATGGAAATCGAAAAAACTGGACCTGTTAAAATTTGTTTCAGAATTGAATACACAATGCAATAGGAAATATTGTCATTCTTTAATTTCATTTATGCAAATATTACTTTTAAATAAATTAGAGTTTAAATACAATACTTGTTAAAAAAAAAAAAACAAAAAAAAACTAATAAGTTTAATGATACGCAACTTATCCGATTTAATACAAACAACAATTTTGAACATTTATAATAACCGTAATACAAAAAGAATTGTATTAATCACTTCTATTTTTCTATATTAAAATATGTACTGTTCGCGTTAAATACATGTCATATTCAGAAAGTGTATGGAATTTTCTTTCTGCTTGCTAAATGTTCCGCGTAACGTTTCAAACAGCTGCGATAGAAAAGAAGATTTTACAGAATAGTATGTACTTAGTCTTTGCTTTCACACTTACTTCGTATCTCGCTTATCCGAGCTTTATTAAGATAAATCATGTATAAATAAATTGCTTCTTTTTTTTCCTTTTTAGTTCACGCTCGTATCCCTTTTTCCGTTGTTAAATTAAAAGGGCATTCAAGAAATTGATGAATTTACTTATCGTTTCCTCTGAAAAATGAATTCAGGATCCGGTGCTACCTGCCCCCCTCCCCACTATCTCACGGTCAATCCTCGCCTGTAACTTCCATCGCGTGTAGGACGTACAGGCAGCCAATCACGGAGATGCAAAATTCGTCTAACGGATATATTCTATTCATGATTCTCATCTGCTCCCTTACACCCTAATAATTATCCTAAGTATGCATTTCATCTGTTGCTTTAATGGACAAGACTTGATGTAACGATACAAATATGATTTTCAACACGAAAGGAAAAATTGTTACTAAAATTGAAATAAAAACGAGCATGGCGCTTAACGAGCATTAAAAATTTGATATATCACTCTTTAATCTTTTCGGCATACTATAAATACCGTGGAAAAGTCCGAAAAGCATAGAGTGTCGCGGCTTAATCTGGCAATCGGTCGATGGTGAAGAAAACGATTAGCATTTTAGCGCCTTGCTAAGATGTATAAAGAGCGATATAAAAAATAATATTTTATTTAATCCTTAGGGACGAAATTAGGAATTATGATTAATGAAAAAAATGTTCTAGACTATATTATAATGCTCTTAACGTTTCCCATTATTGTAATTAAGAGACCGCAGTGGTGTTTTAAATGTTGACGCAGACTGTTGTTGAATCTGATATGCTAAGGGGTGAATTTTAAAGCCGTATAACCTGAAAAAATATTAAGCATGTCTCTTTAACATGATTTGGAATATGGAAATCCTGCTCTCACAGTACGATTAAAAAGCAAAATTTGACGAGTATCTTGTAAAGGGATCACTGACTCTTGTCGCAAAAGAGGAAAGCTTCGTGATACTTGTCGCATCCTTACCTAGGTACGAATTGGTTAGCTGGACGTTTTGGTCGATACTCTGGGTGAACCATAAAAAGCATATGTGGAAATCCTGTACCAAAATACGCTCCGTCGGTATGATGGTGCCGTGAGCTCTTGGGCGTGTAAACGTCCATACATTTAGGGCAGTAACTTTTCACCATTGCCTCCCCGGGAACATCGCTAAGACCTAATGGCAACATCGGCTGCGACTCGCAGTATACACGTGGACAATGACCAAAGTCGCCGGCTTGATATTTCTCGATCATTTGAGCAATGCCACGATTAGTAAGGATATAACGGGCGTGGATCAATCCGTACAGCAACTCTGCTGCCTGCTCTATCAACTCTGACTGATTCGGGTGGCCGTCTAAATCGTCATCTGTGGTACGGAACGGGACTTTGAAAATAATTTTGATATTTACTGTCACTGAGCCAACAAATATTTACCAGGTTCGAGATCGAGAACCATGTCTAACGCTTGTCTGTAATGCGGCACTTGCTCGTTCAGTCCGGTCAAATTAAATTTATCTTGGATATAATCTTCGTCGACCTGCAAGAACGTTACATTCGCCCCTTGTAAATAACGCGAGGGTTTAGCGATTCTCCGCGTTTAACGCTAAATCGTGCCGCGTTAGATTCGTGCGGAAATCGCGGCTCCCGGTTTCGCGGAAGCGCAGCACGTTGGACTGGGTAATGGTGGGATTACGGGGCTTCCGTGGAAATATCAACAACATAAAAATCTTTAACCTCGAAAGATTATGCGATGTGGCCATCGGCGGATGCGAAACGTGCAAATACTGATAGCGTTTAGGCGTCATAACACAACAAGCATACTCGCCTCGCAAAAAAATTCATTGCCCCTGAGGTTGCAAAACCACGAAATCCAGGATACCTCCTCGGAGCTGCTCATTTTCCTGTGAATAAAGAATCAACCGCTAGAAATACTTCTCCTTCGTCGAGACGTTCGCCGCGTCCGCGTATAAAGGCGCAGGGGTGCGCGCGTGTAAAATGCGTAAAGTTGCGTGCGCGAAACAGTTCTCGATATATATGTATCTCTAGGTATATTATACCCACACTCTTGTACACGCGTCGGTGCACGGTGCACGCCTGGCAATTGGTTAGAAAGGCGCCAACGAGAAACTAGATACACACGGCGGGGGAGAAAGATTGGTTGCAGGGTGTGTGTGTGTGTGTGTGTGTTGTGTGTGTGGGGGGGGGGGGGGGGGGAGCAAATGGAGTTTTCACTTTACTAGGCAAAGATGCGCAACGTTACGGCCTGTCCGGCAGATTCACCTACGTTTTCGTGGTCATTGCTGCTTCGTCAACTGATTTTCAAGCACGATGTACAGTCCGACACGGCCAGGAAGCACATTACTCGTGAAAAAGCCTCGCAGGACGAACGAAAACCCAAAAATAAACAGCCCTTACGGCTTACCTTTTGGTGCTTTGATTAGCCACGCTTGCTCGTCCCAACGATGTACATAGATAGCGCTGTCGTTGCTTCACCGTATCCGCCACCTTCCGGCTCTTTTTCACCCAATCAACCCGAATCGCCCTGCCTTTATCCGACCGGGCCCCCTTTTTCCACACGCTCCTGATTAAATTCCACAATCAGCTGGATACCCATCGACGCGATAGGCTATTTCTGCTAAATTATCGGCCGAATGTTTACAAGCGCACGCTTGCTGCCGAGTTGGTCAATGAAGACGATCGGTGCGTGTTCGACACGGCGTTCCGGCCACCAATTTCTCTACAACGGACTCGCGTGTTTCGTTGGGAATTACAGGAATATGCCGTGTAGCGTGTAGCCTCAGTTTACCTTACCATCATTCTCATCATTTCGATGAGCACCTGGTTCGTGATTCTTCGCGACAGGAAAGAATTTAAACCTATCTAAAACATGAATATCGCACTCGCGCGAGTCATCACTCCGCGCCACTCCGCACTCCGCGCTTCTTACAATTAGCAACTTGAAACAACGCCGAGGCTCGAGCGGTCTGCTGCAATCTGCAATTATTAGCAGGAATAGCAGGTCTAATTGCGAGAATGCGATTAAATACACTTTCTACGTTCGATCGGAGTGGGGTTACCGCCGTGTGATATCGCGTTAACATTTCATGAAACAGCATTACCTACCTAGGCTATCCCACATAGCACAAACGTCTGAAAGACGTAAATTCTATTTACGTCCGTTTTAGGTCTGGACGGCTTTAGGACGTCTTCGAGTCTTTTGGGCGTCTTTAGACGCTCTGTGTGCTATCTGGATATGTATATGTGCCGTATGTGCTTTTCGCTCGCGGGTATTCTACTTGGGAACGCGGCGTCAGATTTTACTTGACGCTATTGTCCCGATTAATGAGCCCGCGAAGCGTAATGACCAACCGTAGCGGTTGGAGCGTCCACGAACGGTGAATGCTTGTACAATTTGAAATGTGAGCTTAGCTTGCTGTCAATGGGCCATAAATAATATGTACAGTTGAGTCATTAAGAAAGAAGTGGGTAAAGCTAGGTGGAGTGCAGAATGTAGAACACAGAATTGTACACACACACACACGCGCGCACACATTCCTTATCGGTCGATTTAATTATCCGAAACTTTATTGTACGTTTCAAAAGATTCACATTGATTACAGTAAGTATAACCTCGGTTACACGTTTCTCTTTTTTCCAATTCTTATCACAATTAACTGTTAAAACTGTGCCTGCCGTTAGATGCATATGTGGTTTTGGCTCGGAAACAATTTAGGTAGTTTCCTATTCCCGGGGTACAATGTTACTACAGTTTTGAGCTTTCTGTGCACCTGCTTAGGTCTGACAGCACTGGCAATACTATACGAAGGTATGAAAATCTTGCAGATTAAGATACAACGCAGTGCTACGATTCTTGTACAAAGACCGACTGCTCAAACATCGGAAAACTCCTCTTTGTTATCTAAAATATCCTCGAGGTCTATCGGGGCTCGATATTCCTTACGCTGGTACGTGACTACTTTCAAGCTCTTTAAAACAAAAATAAGCAACTCGATCTTGCTGTTATAAACTGATGTTATCTATACTTTCCCCAGTATTCGTTGGTCTACGTGGAGCATTCAAGCGTTTCATTGGTTTATACACACGTTTGTCGGCTACCTTCTAATGTTGGCTGTAATGACTTACAATGTCTATATCAACATTGCTCTTGTGCTGGGAGGATGTATCGGATATTGGGTATTCGGCCCTAAGCTCGTAGAACTCAAACTGGCACGATTTCACGAGAAACAGAGATTATTACAGTGCGATAAAGAATGCGCAGGTAATATTCCGAGTATCGTTAAGGCGGAAGCCCTATTTAGGACGCTAGAAATAAGGTGATTCTTGGGAATTTTTTTTTTTACGAAACTGTTAAGTGGATATTTTCCAAACTTTCAGGGTATTTTAGTTCACATTCAAAGAATAAAAATGAATTTTTACGTTACAAAGTGTTCGGACTCGCGCGCCGGAGTTGCAAATTGCAGATGCCGGAAATGAAAAAACCAAGGATTTTCTTATTTCTAGTATAATTACATTGTCGACGAACCTAAGACATTGATAAATAAATCGAATCGAACAACTCCTTTTCCATAAATAGTACGAAATATCTTTTTCTTTCAAGTCCCACCAATTTGCCAACTTTTAACTTTCTTTTCGTTTGTTAGGTTCATCGACTGTTGTATGTAATTATACTAGAAATAAGAAAATCCTTGGTTTTTTTATTTCAGGGAAGAAATGGGAGCAATGGGGCCACCATTACAATCGCCAATTTGTAAAAATTAATTTTCACTCTTTGAATGTGAACTAATGTACCCTGAAAGTTCGGAAAAGATCCGGTTAACAGTTTCTTAGAGAAAAAAAATTCCCAAGAATCAGCTTATTCCTAGCTTCCTATACAGGGCTCCCCCCTTGAACAGGCTTTTTAGAACTTTCATAGTATTCGTGAGAAATTGTAGATAACATAGTGAATCACCAAAGACCGGGAACAAATGTCTCTATCATCGCGGAGCAATTAGTGACGGAAGCCACCGTAGAAGTTCACACGCCAAGAAGCGATTGAATCCAAAGCCAACACACAAATCTCCTGTATAAAGAATAGTGATTTATTGCTCATTCATATAAATGATATATTTTATTTTATATAAACGTATTGTACATAATTAAGGCAGTTGTTTGATACATAAAGATGAACCAGATAAAGAAAAATTAGTCTTTTCGTCTTTTCATATATAATATTTATATTATTCTAGCTGCAAAAAAATTTTTTTTACGTTACATTACGCGTGTTCTCGAATAAGCGTCTGTAACAACTGTTATTCGCATCCAGAAAGTGATCGTACGCGTCGTACGAAGTAATGTGCGCTCCGCACAGCCAGCAGAAGCGAGCTTTGCAATGAATGCACGTCATTTTGTTGCACCCCGAAATTTTCACGGTCATGGTCCGACAACTTGGACAAGCCTTGGCATTTTTCTGTAAATAAAACATTTACGTGATTGATATTACGTAAGATGGCATGCGAATCAAAGATAAAGATGTACATTCAGATATTCCACTGTTAAGTGTTTCTCCACGATTATCTGTATTTGCTTTCTTCCATGTCTCTTTTCTAGCAATCTTTTCTGTTGCCGATTTCCATTTTCATAATCTTGAATGAGTTCGATCGCGTCGTACGCCGTCATATCGCATGGCGAAATTCCGTGATACGCCTGATACATAATTCGTTAAGAAGAATGAGAATGAAGCCTGTTCACCGAAATAGACAGTTCCTTACCTTATAACAGTAACTGCAGAAGGCATAATCACATTTAGCACAAACTAATAAAGTATCATCTGTATCCTTGACATGTGGACATTGGCATGAAATTCGTGGGCAATATAATACATCCTTCATAGTGCTCAACGTTATCCTTAACGATAAACATTCGTATTTGGGGAATAATTTTGGACAGAGATCCTTGATTTGGTGGATTGCGATGGAAGAATCGCAGCTTATGGAAGGGCACACGAGATTATTTACAGTACCGTCGTTAATCTTTATAGCTACATACTCCTGCATACATGTTTTGCAATAAATATGACTACAATCGCTAAGCTTTATGCATTTCTCTCCGCAGTATACCTCATAGCAGATAATACATATGTAGTAATTATTTCGAAATTCAGTCCTGCGCCGACCCTTGTCGTAATTAATCAGAAATTGTAACGGATTGACGTATAGCGTGTTATACACAGCTCTAGCGTCGCTTTCAAATATTAGATTCAACTTAAAGTAATCTTCTAGATTATAATATACCATATGCAAGAATGAAATGTCCAACACATCAGTGATGCGAAGGAATCTAAGAAGATCGTTCCTGAGAAACTCAAGCCACAGGAATATTATCTCCTCCCCTTTGTTATCTATCCATACTTGGTCTAATTTTTGGCAAACGCACGATATTTGCCAGGGGGATAGCCACGAAGTTGTGACATAAAAATTCGGTGGACTTTTGGAAGGGTAATCATCGGGGAGCTTTAAATATACTCGAACTGGTGGTAGATACATGACAACATACTCGGAGAGCAGACCAGATTCCAAGTTCTCGTCGTTTTTGTAAACGTTTTTCAACGTCAATGAACTAGCTTTGAGAAATATATTACAATAACACTCTATTATATCTCCTCGGACATACGAAAACTCGTAATTACTGTTATAAATACTTGAAAGCGCTAAAATTTCGTCTTCTTGGCGAACTCGATCGCTTTCTATTTTTCGTAACATTCTCAAGCTCAACTATCGCGTATTAATCTTCTATTAATTATATTAATTTTACCGGCAACCTGTGGATATTTGCAAATTGAGTAGGTCAGTGTCACTGTGTCGCGCTTGCGAATGAGAATGTTTCTTTCAATTACCTATACTCGTGTAATAATTTATTTCATTGCTAAAGCACTTAAAATTTTATAATTTATAAATGCTTTTTAGAATATATCGAGCTTTCGTCTAGGCATTTGTCGTAAATAAGATACGATGATACAGAGCAATCGGGATAATACTTACACAGGGGAATCAAGGGGACTAAACAAACTGGGCGGCGAGCAGAGCATTAATTGCGTCATGTACTGCATAATGGCGCGTCGTTTTGAAGTAATAGTAGTAATAGAAGGTACCTGTTAATTGATCTCGTCCATAAAAATGATATTTATCGCGATAAATTTACAAACATTTAAATAGATAAGCTTTAAAACAAACAAAGCAGTTCTGTTTTTCGCAGATCGTTTATCGTTTATTAATGTTCCGTCATCGAGGATTTAATTAAATATTTAATAATCAACGATAAGTCACTTTGACTTATCATGCTGACGATGAATTTTGCAATTCAAAGCAATTCAAGGCACGTTTACGTTTCAAGAGTATCAGGGAAGAAGGTTTGTTTGAATTTTCATCGGCAGTACACTCTTTTTTCATTTATCCGAAGATATTAATAAGAAAATACTGGTAATGAAATCGTATAATTTTAGATTCTTTTAATGTGTTAATATATTTTATTCTGAAAGAAGTACATATTTTTCACCGTATATATTGGGTGGTCGTGGTACTAAGCAGTACTAAGCCAAGTGGTGGCCAAGTGGCACATTTTTGTGTGATCGAAAGCGGTATAGCCGCAGGTATACTTAAAGGAAATTATAATTGTCCTGGAAAATGACAGAAGTTCAAGCCAGGCATACTCTCCACAGCGGAATTTTTCATCCCGTTCTACGGCAATGGCAATCGCCGAACGTAGAGATTACTGTTAACAATCTTATGTATCCAATTTTCATCTCGTAAGTACGATTCATAACCTACCGCTTCTGCCATAAATATGTATATCTACATATGTATACCTGGTATTGTCGCATATGGACAACAGTATGTGTTCTAGTTTATAGGAAAATGGTAATGAATGAACTAATGGGAAGAATTGTAACAGTTTCATCTTGGTGGAAAGTAGGTCTCTATGCGTTACGTAAGAATCTGAGAGAATGTATCGATAGCATCACTGGAAAAATGGAATGTGTCGCTTCTAAGGAATTAAACTAAGCTAATTAATACGCTTTCTTTCAGGGACGAGCGGGATGCTAAGGACTCGATTGATAGTATGCCAGGTGTTCATCGTTATGGCATTAATCAATTACGGAAAATGTTACAACCATTGGTTTCCAAGGGGCTGCAATCGATATTACTGTTCGGAGTATCTAAACACCTGAAGAAGGTAATCTAGATCCATCAAAAATGTTTCTAGATTAATTATTTAATACTCGATGCTCTTTGCAGGATCATATAGGAAGCAATGCGGATAGCCCACAGAATCCCATTATTCAAGCAGTGCCTCTGATAAGACAGTGGTTCCCCGGTTTATTGATAGCTTGCGATGTTTGTCTCTGCCCTTATACCATTCACGGACATTGCGGAATTTTGAACCAAGATGGAAGCATAAATAATAAAGCTAGCATCGCTCGGATCGCAGAGGTTGCTGGCGCTTACGCGAAAGCTGGTGAGATACACCTTTCGCTAGAAATCTGATTAAAGCGAAGTCGAATACCACTGACTTGTCGTTCGTGAAATTGCACGATAAAGGAACTCAGATCGTGGCCCCATCTGATATGATGGACGGAAGAATAGGTGCGATAAAGCAAAAATTAGCAGCAGCTGGATTAGCTAACAAAGTTGCAGTTTTATCGTACGCCGTGAAGTTTGCGTCAGGATTCTACGGACCTTTCAGAGATGCCTCGCAATCGGCACCTCAGTTTGGAGATAGGAAATGTTACCAACTACCTCCGGGAAGTAACGGATTAGCTGCCAGAGCGGCTGTAAGAATTTTTCTATCCTAGATTTCTTTATCCCGTTACTTTGCCCCAAGAAATTGAACTATTAAATTTTCTGCTTAAAGGCTAGGGATGTTTCCGAAGGAGCTGACATGCTTATGGTGAAACCGGGTTTGCCTTATTTAGATGTCGTAAGGCACACCAAAGATGCGCATCCGGAATATCCGATGTTCGTGTATCAGGTGTCTGGAGAATACGCCATGCTTTACCATGGCGCTCGCAACGGCGCGATCAATTTGGAAAATGTGTTGAACGAAGTTCTTCTGTCAATGAGAAGAGCAGGCGCTGATTGCATCATAACATATTTTACACCCTTGATTCTAGATATGTTGCAACCGAAAAGCAAATATTGACAACGTTTATATGTGACGAAGCGGCAGCGATTCTTTCATATTTTAAATAAAGACCCCGTATCTAGGAATGTATTTTATCCATTTGTCCGTAAAAAATTATTCAAGATATAGGGCGCGGAGCGTAGAGCGATCGCGCGTACCTGCGTGTACCACGCACGTCATTTGAGGCGAAGCGAAAAGCAAGTCCCGTTAGATTTCGTTACATTGATCGAGGTTCGAGGTTCCTACGAATGCCTGTAGAATTTGAAAATCATTCTTTCCACATAATAGTGTAGGTACCTATTCGCTCGAAGAAGCGTTTTCCAAAGGATCTTAATAAGATACGTGTACACACTAAACACGTATATAAAAAGATTAAGTGGCGTACGCGAGGTATATTATTATACATCGATAAGAAAGTTTGCGGACAACAAGTGGTTGAATATATTTTCACGGCGCTACTGGGCGCTACTGGCCCCGCGATTCGGCACCGATCCCTCCAATGGGAGATGCACGGATGCATCCGAAATTTCCAGAAGCGAGATACCGTTGTGACGTGGGCCTATCGACAGGAGACAACTGTATATACGTCGACAAATCAGCGGGCCCCTTTCCATTGGCACTGGTTCCCGGCGACCAATCGGTTTTGGCCACGACGAAATTTTCTCGTTAATATTCCAGTACTGAGATCGGCCTGTAGTCAGTCATTCCTGCTTGTTCCCGTTGCTCGTTGAGCTTGCTCCGGAGTAATCGGGTTTGGTTTCTTAACAAAAAAAAAATAAAAAGAAAGAAGAAAAGTGTGCACGCATAATTGTTGAACTGGGTAAGTGCTGAGAGTAATAACGCCTTATTCGATTGAAAATTAACATCGATAAATCACTGACGAGTGACGATCGTACTTTTGGAATATTATCGAGCGTCCAGCGTTCGGTGTCTGCCACGTCTTGCTTAAAAAGTGTAATTCCTTCGTAGTACGCGCGATGGAAATTTAATTATCCTTTCTGTTGCTTCCGCGAAAAGTGACGTTCATAAATGTTTCGCCCGCTATGTGCTTCTCTTGTTAACGTTTCATAAACGTTTCCAAAGTGTTCCGCATCCGTATGATATCTTAGGCACTGAAATGTATGCTTACCGAAATCGAGAGTTTTACAGACGGACAATAGCTTTCCTGTAATTTATCGCCCTCCTCACTGGTCACGTTTCTTTGTGGGGAAACTGCTGTTTCGTATTGTTTAAGATTTTCATACAGTTTTTGGATATTTCTAACGCTTCGCGTTTCGGGACTAGAATCTTCTATGCATCGATGTTTCATTTCGCTCGCGATATCATTGAAACAGCATTTAACATATTCCCCAGGCGAATGACTTAAACAATTCTGCGATTATTTCTTATTTCTTATTTCTTATTTCTTATTTCTTATTTCTTATTTCTTATTTCTTATTTCTTATTTCTTATTTCCGTATAATTCGTAGGATCGCTTTTACACAGAGAAAAATGAAGGGAGTTAAAGCTCTGCTGTTGCTGGGATTGGCAGTGACCTTAACCGCCGCCAAGAATGAGATACAGAAGGAGGACATCGGAACAGTCATTGGAATTGACTTGGGCACGACGTATTCATGGTAAACGAGAGCAATCTGAAGTGCATTTTTCTCAGAGATAATAATATGCATTTTTATTTAATAAATACCAATTTGAAATGTAATTGTTTCAGCGTTGGTGTTTACAAGAATGGACGAGCGGAAATCATAGCTAACGATCAAGGAAATAGAATTACACCCTCTTACGTGGCCTTCACCGCCGATGGTGAACGTTTAATCGGAGATGCTGCCAAGAATCAGTTGACCACGAATCCAGAAAATACTGTCTTCGATGCCAAACGATTGATTGGTAGAGAATGGTCGGACCGTGCTGTACAGCACGATATCAAGTTCTTCCCGTTTAAAGTGATCGAGAAGAACAGCAAGCCGCACATAAGAGTGCTGGTTAACGGCGAAGAAAAAGTGTTCGCACCCGAAGAAATCTCTGCCATGGTTCTCGGCAAAATGAAGGAGACTGCAGAGGCATATTTGGGTAAAAAGGTTACTCACGCTGTCGTTACTGTGCCAGCCTACTTCAATGACGCACAGAGACAAGTAAGCGCAAACCATATGCTTCGTTACAAAACAATTTAGATTGAATTGCGGAGGGAGGTTACTTTGTGTTAATCGATTGATTATTTTTTATTTAGGCTACCAAAGACGCAGGAACCATTTCTGGACTGATTGTGATGAGAATTATCAATGAACCTACTGCTGCCGCCATTGCTTACGGTTTAGACAAGAAAGATGGAGAAAAGAACGTTTTGGTATTCGACTTGGGCGGCGGTACCTTTGATGTCAGCTTGCTCACCATCGATAATGGAGTGTTCGAGGTCGTGGCGACGAACGGCGACACTCACTTGGGTGGCGAAGATTTCGATCAACGCGTGATGGATCATTTCATCAAGCTGTACAAGAAGAAGAAGGGCAAGGACATCCGCAAGGACAGCAGATCGTTACAGAAGCTGCGTCGCGAAGTTGAGAAAGCTAAGAGGGCGCTCAGCGTTAGCCACCAAGTATGTAAAAAGCTTTCTAAGAAGTTGCTCCAGCTGACGAAACTCTTATACTAACGATGTGTTCTCGTCTCTTCCAATAGGTGAGAATCGAAATCGAATCGTTCTTCGAGGGCGAAGACTTCTCCGAAACCTTGACTCGTGCCAAATTCGAGGAGCTGAACATGGATCTGTTCCGCAGCACTTTGAAACCCGTGCAGAAAGTTTTGGAAGACTCTGACATGCATCAGAAAGACGTAGACGAAATTGTACTTGTCGGAGGATCCACTAGGATCCCCAAAGTCCAGCAATTGGTGAAAGAATTCTTCGGCGGTAAAGAACCATCCCGGGGCATTAATCCCGACGAAGCCGTTGCATATGGCGCCGCTGTTCAGGCAGGCGTACTCTCCGGAGAGCAAGATACGGACGCCATTGTGCTTTTGGACGTGAACCCACTAACTATGGGAATCGAGACTGTTGGAGGTGTGATGACAAAACTTATCCCTAGGTAAGAATAATAACCCGTTCAATCTTTTACTTTCGTCGAAATCACCCGTTCGACCCGTGCAAATGCAAATGCAAATGCAAATGCAAATGAAAATGAATAAACATATTTTTCTTCTTTGTTCTAGAAATACCGTGATTCCGACCAAGAAATCGCAAATCTTCTCCACTGCGTCAGACAACCAACACACGGTCACCATTCAAGTATACGAAGGTGAACGCCCCATGACGAAGGACAACCATCTTCTCGGTAAATTCGATCTTACCGGTATCCCGCCAGCGCCCCGAGGTATCCCCCAAATCGAGGTCACTTTCGAAATCGATGCCAACGGTATCCTGCAAGTGTCCGCGGAGGACAAAGGCACCGGCAATCGCGAGAAGATCATCATCACCAACGACCAGAACCGACTTACCCCCGACGATATCGAGAGAATGATCAAGGACGCCGAGAAGTTCGCCGACGACGACAAGAAGTTGAAGGAACGAGTCGAAGCGCGTAACGAACTGGAGTCGTACTCTTACTCGCTGAAGAATCAATTGGGCGACAAGGAGAAGCTCGGCTCGAAGATCTCCGATTCCGACAAGGCCAAGATGGAGGAGGCTATCGATGAGAAGATCAAGTGGCTCGAGGATAACCCCGACACTGACCCCGAGGAGTACAAGAAACAGAAGAAAGAGCTCACCGACATCGTTCAGCCCATCATAGCGAAATTGTACCAGGGTGCAGGCGGCGGTGTCCCACCCACGGGCGGAGAGGACGACGATCTGAAGGACGAGCTTTAACTGTAAAGCAACCGGTGCATGGTATTCTCGTCCCAACTTGGACTGAATTTCTCACCGAGATCTCTAATGCGAAGCGCGCTGCAGAGGTTTAATGCATCGTTGATACGTCGAGTATAAAAGACTGATCGACGAACGTTCGTTATGTTCATTACACGGCCTGTGATGAGATCCACTTCTGTGTAAATCCGTCGCGTAACATAATACATATTAACGCTCACACCCCGATCCTCCCCATAACAAGAAGGTATATGAAAATGGAAAAAGAAAAGAAAAAAAAGAAGAAGCAAGTACACTTAAACGGAAAGAATATTACTCTCGGGAGTAGCGTCGTCGCCAGTGTTCGAGATCAAGATTCCGCGCGTTAATTTATTTTACACTTAATTTCGTTTTGTATGTTTCCATTACATGTAATCGATTAAATAGATCGCGTGGCTGCAAGCAGTTACGTGTTATATGATGCAGTGTGCGGTTGGGTGGGCGAGTGCGAATTAGAATGACTGTTAGTGCAAGTATGCGTCATTTTTGCGCCTATCACTACTGCCTGTTTTATTAGGAAGAGCTATATCGTACTATGTACAATATAGGTGTTGTCTGTCTGCTGTGTGGCGGCGAGTGGATATGTCCATATGTATCTCAGTATCACCGAAATAAACATTTTTTCAGTAAAACCTAAACGTCGCTTCAAGTTCAGGTGTGGTGTACGGACTACGGGCAGTAAGTAGCGTACCTCGCAATTCGCAAGGGAATTAATTGAATGTGTCCACGGTGGATTTGGAACGAATTTTATTCGAAGATACAGTTCATGATTGTACATAACAAAAATAGTTGAAAATTTATAGACAGGGTTAGTTCTTTATACTTTTAATTGCCTGTTGTATCTATTTTTATCGAAATATAATATTAGCAGACGTAATATAATACGTACATAATCATAATAATGATAGAACGTACTTCTTGAACAGCTTCCTGATATTCTTTTGTTTGCTCGAAAGGATCCACGCGCTAAACACACATTTCGTTTATGTCGCACAAATCACAGATCTTTCACGGTACAAAAATAACTGACAGAATCCTGTTAACAATCATTTCGTTTTCCTCTCGCAATGAAATTTTTCATTTAGCCGTCGATTTCGCGCGACCGACCACTTCTCGCGGCGCATACCTTTCGGTGCTCTGTGATTTCTAAAACAGCGTCGTTCGATGCAGACTGTAAAAATTATTAATACTATTCACGGCCAACGACGTATCTCTCTTTCACGCGTAAACTGATTAGCAAAAGAATATGTTGTACGCGCGTCCGCATTGTTCCTTTTCTTCTCCCTCGCTATTTACTAATGCAACAATAATCGTAAACCAACGAATAAGCGGGAGACACCTATGCGCACGTTACATCGAATGTAAGAACCGTTCGCTTCACGCAGTTAGAGAGTACACTTTCTTTTCTACTTCTTTTTATAGAAAAGTAAGGCCGAAAAGTAGGCATCCTGTATTGAACCGTGGATTCGGACATTCAATTCTTTTGCGAGCATTATCAGTGTATCTCCCAGTCTTGTATCCGCCGATACTGAGAGCAGGACGAGGTATTTCGTTATCTTTTGTACGGTAAAAATTTAACATCCTTCTTTTTGGCATTGCTTTCATAGACATTACACGCGACAGAGGCTGAGTGCTCTCTTCCCGGATTACCAAATGGACGATTCACTAAAAATGCGATTACAATAGCCCCCTTCTCGTTTTAATCTCATTAATCCTAAGGAACATCTTGTTATCGTACTACTCGTGCATACTCTCGGACTCTGAAACTCCGTGGTAATAATTCGTATACGTTGATCAATTACGTAAACAATTGTGAATTACGTATCCGCAGGACGACCCGCGCTTCCTGATCGAAATCAAGTGTCTCGGTTCGAATAAAACCTGAATGTTCGTTTTTCACAAGGAAGCCGATCTCTCACGTCTCTTGCGTTACAAAAATGTAACATGTTAACGCGTTACACCTCCTCTGCATTGCTACGCGATCCCGAATTTTTCCTCTATTTTCATTTTTTCATTTGCTCTTCACGGTAAATATCTTTTTTTTCTATCCCCCGTTTTGGTAACTAGTATGAACACATGCAACGTATTGTTTTTCTTTCTTTCCCATTCCAGTTAGACGGAGCAGCGCAGCCTGAAATCAGTGAACATTGTGAGAAGAGACCGCAGAAAGTACGCGTTTCCTTCAGGCAGCTGTCGCTGTTCTTGCATTATTACAGCTTTTCGCCTGTTTTTTTTTCAACTCGCCGGACGCATTGTTATAACAGACAATGGGCGAGCGTCTAGTTTACAGTGTACGACCGAAAAGAACTATCGATTTGAAGCGTCCACTGACGAGAACGTGACGGCTCTTAAGCATTGCACGTTACAATACGAGAATAACAATTGCTAAAAGTTATTAGTACCGTTGCTAACGTCGATAAGAAGTTATCTGTTGTGACGCATAAAAAGATTGGCAGTTGACGAGATGACAGTGGCGATGTGTAATTTAAAATTCTGTATCTCAAATGCACGAAAACTAAGCGGAAAGTATGTACAGGGATGTCCCATCGATGATAAATTATGCCCAAAGATAAAAAATAAAAAAAAAAACACCGAATCATTCCTCCAACATTTTTCTTGTATCCTCGAAACAATTAGGAATAGGTACTCGAGACGATTATGATGTAAAAGATAAAATGGGACACTCTTGTACATTAGACTACTACGTGTGATATCAATGAATACGACTAAGCTACGAATACAGATGTAGCATACATTCCTATTACTCTGAATGAGTAAAATAGTAACTAGCGCGCGACATTCTTCACGTTCGCTATCGCAACGTTTCTCGCGAAGAAAACCTTTTTAGTATCTTCCATTCGGTAGATTACACGCAATCTAGCTGCCCATCGTGGTATAAATAATTTTTCTTTTTAAGCGCATTATCGGCCGGTGAAATTCGCTTAGAAAAAACATGTCTAAAAAATACTATTACTTTCGATAAACTTATGATTTACAATGTTCCCTACAAGGCATCATCGCGCAACTAAGATTACAAGGTTACAAGGTGAACTTCTTTCGGAAAATGGAATACCTAGAAAATAATCGATGGAATATTTTTTTTTTTTAATTTCGTAGTAATTTATATTGCTCCCATCGACTATGTTTACAATTAGTAACACGCGTGTGTAACGCTTGGTATCTTTTGTGACTGAGAAGAACGTGGTTACCCTTAGAATTTGTTTCCATTCTGTT
The DNA here is from genome assembly GCA_963932335.1 of Andrena marginata. Lineage (NCBI taxonomy): Eukaryota > Metazoa > Arthropoda > Insecta > Hymenoptera > Andrenidae > Andrena > Andrena marginata. The sequence continues at coordinate 175,755 of OZ010660.1, forward strand.
TTCATACGAGAAACTGTAAAATACAGCTATATTATAGTAAAATTAGTACTAGTCGATCAGATATCGATCCTTGAATGGCCAGGCAGGCTGCAAAGACCACGTGAATATTAAGCACTTAAATTTAATGTTCGTCGAACCTGAGAATTCATCCACGATGTACTTTTTAGCGACATATCGTTAAGAAGAGCTTTGCTTCTCGCTTTGGAAACCAAGCCAAAGGACTTTCGGCGATGGTAATTCAAGGATCGAGCAATTATCAATGGTGTTCCTAGATGCCGTCTTTTTTTCTTTTTCTTTTAAGGAGAACCGAGGAAATCGACGCACTAATAAGTGTAGATCACTAATCAACAGATAAAGCAGAGACGTGGTGCGCCCCTGGCAACGTTTACTTCTTAACCTTTAGTCCTAGTATGAACAATAACAATGTACTTCGTATCACAGCATTATATATCAGTAGTTGTATTTAGTATTTGTCGCATTTACTTTGGATATGGCAAATATGAAATATGAAATATAAAATAGTAAAATTATACTAATGTAAGTCTATACTTCTTTGGGGCAAAATGCATATCACAGTGGGAAATTTTTCAACTATTTTTTTGTTTTTTCCTTTGTTTTTCAATTCTTATCCCTTTGTATCAGAGACGCACCAGTCTCGGAAACGTGTCGTTTTAAAAATCACATTAAATCTACCTATCTACGTGTATGTATATCTTATTAGAGATATTATAGAGAAGCTTAACCGCCAACCAGTGGAAATAAGCAGGCAATGAATGATATATATATACTAAAGTAAATCTTTTACCGAGAGTAGTTGAAAATGCACCTTACGTTATTTTATAGCGAATTCAGTACATCGCACTGACTCTGCACTGGTGCCAGAAAATGACTTGGATTGGTTGTTTCTGATAGAAGCGAAGATAGCTCTGTAAGAATTAATCAATCCAAGTCATTTTTTGGCATCAGTGCAGAGTCAGTGCGAGTTACCGAATTCGCTATTAGATACTCGTTCGTACCTAATACGCAGTTACCCTATTATCCTAATTTCTTTTTTTTTGTTTTTTTTTTAGCTGCGCAACTGATTATATATAATCGAAAACGGTAAATTGTATCTGTTCCTAAATGATACAGGGTGGCCCGTGTTACTCGAGATGCTTTCAGTTCGTACAATCAAATGAGCGCCGATCACAGATTTATCACATTCATTTACTTTTCAGTTACTGGTTTACTCGATCATCCGTGTGCCATTCGTTTAAAGAAATATTTAAAAAATTCATTTGGAGACCACCCCCTATAGAACACAAATGAAATTGCGGTCCAAATGGTTACACAGCTTATTCTAAATGCTAAAAACATGCAGTAAATATCGTTGAATAACGTTGATGTGTTAGTATGAATATGAGATTAATTATATATCGTTACGAGCTAGCGACGAAGAATCGTGAATGCCGAAACGCCCCTTCTCTCTCTCTCTCTCTTTCTCGTTACATCCCGAACTTGTATGAAAAGACGAGAGAATTTAAATAATTTCTTACGAGTATGGTTTTGTACTAAAGTGAACATGTACCGTCGATTGACAATAATACGGAAGAAAGTATCGTGGGCTAAACAATGTTTTCGGCGGAGTTTTAAAAGATATTCATACTTTCTTCGTACTTTTTCTCTTTAAATACTCGTGCATCGCCATTAAATTTCTTTAATTTCAATGATAAAAGCTCGAAGCTAGAAGCTCGAGTCTCGTGTATTGGTCTCTGCGATAGTTATAAATACGCAGAAACCTGACGTTAAAAATGATTCTAGCTATAAATTTTCAAATACTTTATAGAACTTTGTTCAACTATTGTCCTTAACTAACAACAATAACGTGAAAATGATATTCCGGAGTTTAGTCCTCGATTAGCAGCTAGCAGCTAGTACTCCCTGCCGGATAATGAATTGTTATGCGAGCGATGATTAAAACAGAGATTTTGCGAAAGCCTGTATAACCATAGGGACACTAGCGTCGAAGCCGTTAATCGTTAAAATATTTTCATCGCGTTTTTCCTTACGGTAGGTCGACGAGGCACATACAGCACAATTTATCAACCTGAAAATGCATAGGCGTATGAAATTACAATGCCAATTACAGTAGAGTAACATAATAGAACTCACTTTGTATTTGGATGCTTAAGTTTTGTCCTGTATGCTTGAAGGGCTTCCTCGGAAGTATCGGACTTTTCGAATATTTGATCGACGATGTTAATAAATACGTCGTATCTATTATTCTGATAAGCAGCCCACGACATTGGTTTACCCAAATTTACAGTCCCAACAGGCATCTGCTTTAATCTCCTTATAGCTTGGCCGAAAGAAGCTGTCTTATCGATATTGACAGTATGGATTCCAACGTTCTTAAACGTCGCAACGGTCACGTTCTTCTCACTGCGAAGAAGGGCAAGTGCAATCATGCATCCCGCTTCCGCACCGTTCACGTTACCACTGCGCCAAGTACGCGTCTCCAACATTATTTTGTTCATATTGATCGTCACCATGTAACGCAAGCCAGTCGGTTGAAGGTGCTGGAAACATTGACTGGTAAATTAGTGTAACGAGAATCATGACGCGCAAGGGAGCCTGTACTCACGTGGAACGAAAGATTTAACATTTTATAGAGAGCATCGATGATCTTGGAATTCGATTTGGGCGGAGTTGGCAGAGGTCTATCAAATTGTTCTCTGAGTTTCCTTTTCTCGTACGTCAGCGGCCTTGAAGAAATCATGCGTTAGACGTTGACGGTTGCTTCTTACATTAGTAGCATCGGTATTTCAAATTGCGAACATTGCTACCTACTTTCCAGAGTTTTCATAGTCTCTTATTGTAATTAACACTAAAGCCGGGTGAACCTTGTCCCTGGTAATATACTCTTCGCAAGTGACTTGATCCACTATTTTAGAAATTGTCGGCGAGTTTGGTTTCAGTAATTCGAGATTGTGGATTCTTTGCAGATTGGTTAGAAGCAAGTTTAAATTCATTGACGGTATTAATGCATTCCAAACCTAGAGATTATAATGAAATTATGTATCGTATACACACAATGCAAGGATATTGAAAGGTCGTGCCTAGTTGGCAGGGGAAAAGGAAAAAACCTGATTTTCGGGAATTTTTCGTGGAAAATCTGATGCATATTTTTTACAGGTATTTGCTTATTTTAAAAGCACATATATTCATCAACTCTCAGTAATTTTGTTATAGGAAAATATTAAAAACTGAGCGAATAACAGCCACTCTCCCGGAAGCTATTTTCTTTTTCTTTCTTCTTTTTTTTTTAGCGGCGAGCACAATTTCTCCGAGTCGGATCATCTGAAATCGAACAGTCGAACAAATCGATTCTGTTAGTATACGAGTTTATCCGGTTCGTGAACGAAGGATTTTTGTTTTTGACCGAAACGCTCTATTTTCAATTCACGAAAAACGAACAATTCAGACATCGAAGAATCATGATTTTGCGTTAAACGGCCGCCATTTTGCCTGAAATCATTTTTTTTTTCAAAAATCCTTCGTTCACGAACCAGATAAACTCGTATATTAACAGAATCTTCTTCACTTTCTGTTAATATACGATACATATACGATCATTATAAAAACAGCTTCCGCAAGAGTGGCTGTAATTCCTACGTTATTTAATATTTTCCTACAACAAAATTCCTGAGGGTGGCTGAATATATGTACTTTTAAAATAGGGGTCATACATCGCATTTATCACAAATAATTCTGGAAAATGGCGTTCTTTCTCGTGTGCTAGCTAGGCATGACCCTTTAAGAAGTCATTTATGGTTTTGCCTCTTTTGACTTCAGCAGATGTCCAGGTATATGATCCAACGTCAATTTATACACTTCCAAAAGCGTCGCTGCTCGAACCTCGTCCGTACAGTGTTTGAAATCCTCGACATGTTCGATGTACTCCACTATCTCTGTAATCGTGGGGTCTTCGCTGTGTGCGTTTTTTATTTCTTCCAGACCGCGTATTATGTACTTAAGGACCAATTCTCTCCCTGTTTAATAGTTTACTGTTTACTGTTTACTGTCAACGACATTAATTATTTATCAGACAGTTAAGTGCGAATGAAATAAGTACCAGGATTATTGGGTACAGGATGAGACAATTTTATAATATCTTTATGCTTCCAACCATATCTGCCTTTGTACCTCGTCACACATTTTGCCAGCTCTATCGGGCTTTTCGATAAATACCAGTTATTTACAGCCTTCCTTAAACCCTGGCCCCATCCATGTTTAGAGCTACTGGTCGCATCCAATTCCTTCTGTTTACTAATCTGGGATGCGAACTTTATAAACAAAATGAAATGTTGCGGGGACACGCAGATTTTGTTCAATGCTGTGTACGCCGAGTGTCGTAAACTTTCACTTTTCGTTTGCCTGCAGCAAACTGCAAGAGCAAACACTAATGCTTCCGGATTCGGAACTAGGTCGCTTTCACATGCCTATAGAAGATGCATATTAGTCGAATTATCAATATGGTTTACCAATGATAAAACTTTACCTTTGTGATTATCTGAACCGGCAATAACTGTTTCTCTGGATTCTCAGCCAGTTCCTCTATCGATGGAACATTTCTAGCCAAGAAGTAGTTATGAGCGAACCAATTGCCAGGCTGATAATCCGGATACTCTTTTCCAATATATAAAAACTGCGATAGCCGTACTTCCGGATCATTTGGCTCGAAATCTACTGCCATTTCTCAATACACAATGCTGCAAACTATAGCGAGTAGGTATAAAGCACTGAAATTCATTTTCCATCTACGTAACAACAATTCTTTAAAATATGTAGATTGCTCTCAATAAATGAACTTGTGGTATCGAGCTACCTTTCCCTAAAATCATTGTTAAAAAGAGCGTGATTAGGACAGACAGTGTAACCAAAATTTCTGATCCCCTTTTCGTTCAAAACAGATCAGGTGTTGGAATGTTTATAAGTAAAGAATTCCGACATCGAGGTATCAAGATAGTAACGGGTAACGGGTAACGGGTAACGGGTAACGGGTAACGGGTATCACTCGATGACCCGATAAGGTAACACGAAAATATGGGATCTGCCATTATAGTGATATGTCGTGCAAGTAGAAATTGTGCATGGTCGCGAGAACTCCTATTCATTCGTATAATTTCCATTACGTGCATTCTCCTATTACCTTGCGTTAATTGAAAAGGCACGACGTTTTGTGACGTAGAAAAGCACGCTGTCGGAAGAAGTCATACAGCCCGTGTGGACCTCGGGTCGAGTACAAAATACAAAAGCTCATTGACCCCTAGAAAGACGCAGACGTCCGTGCGTGTAACGGTCTTTTCTCGATCAAAGATAAGAATCCGTTCGGGCGAATTTCTTGTTCTCTGGTTTTATCGCTCCTACGTATATCCAAAATGATTTTTCACCGCTGTGCTCTTTGCTCTTAATATTTTCGCATTGTGGCAGGGTAGGGGGGCTGAGGAGGGGGGAGGAAGGGGGAGGGATAGTGAATATTCGCTGCCTGCGCACGCGTTGAATTGAACGTTCATTTTAGTCACCAGCTTCCACGCATTCCACGATTGCGATTTAAATCAGCTCGGTGAAAACGAAGATCGGGGAGATATTCTTGCTCTTCCGAAATTGAGTATGAACGATTTAATATTGCATTTTTTATGAGAGCTTCTTAAATACGGTTCCCGCGCTATATAGGTATTGCGGATAAGTCTCGACGTATAAAGTAAAGATAAAAAACGCTCGTTGTTTCAAATAAGTGTAAAGAATTTTGTATATGCTTGGGTATCGGCCGTTATTTGTTAGGGATCTTGTGTGGTAAATGTTAAAATCATTTGGAATAAAACTAGGATTTAAGGAAATCGGCGATTGAGGAAGGAGGTTGGTCGATGGATGTTTTAAGTAAGTTTTAAGTTTTAAGTGGGGTATGCCAAGTTTGTTGACGAGAAAATTTTCACCATTTACCATTGTTTTTTTAAGCTGCTCGAATAAATTTTGGCGAATTTCAGTGTCCACGGACGGTAAATGGAATTACTAAATCACTCAGAGTAGTCAGAGTAGTGTCGATACTGATACGCCGCCTGACGATGCCGACAATGGGGGAGCAGTTGCGAAGAAAGTTGCTTCGCCTTGGCGAACTAAATACCGATGAAGAGAAAAAAGAGATCTTGACGGAGATCGGGATCGTGGTGAAGACTTTAAGAAACAGACACGCCGAACAGATCAATTCTACCTTGGACTTTGGTGAATTGTTTGCTCAGTTAACCTCAAACGACAGGTACCATGACAACGCTAATTTTCTATATAGGTAGTCCCGAAGGGGTTTGTGGTTTATCATGCTCATCGTGCTAATCGATGTAGTAGCGGGAGAAAGCATTGTAGAAATTTGTTATCTTGAAAGCATTATAAACATCAGTTTATCTCTTGCAGAGGAGTTATAGAGCAAGCCTGCGATATTTTGCGGACGTTGTTCGCTCTGTTAGACCCTGGGGAAGTGTATCACAGATATCCAACGCAATTGTCTCAATTGATAACTCATCAGGACGCCTTAGTTAGGTCCCTCGTACTCCATGAAATTGTCCGCGCCGCTTCTCACCCGCCGAAGGTGTCTTCGTTACTAGCGGACACGAATTTACTAGTGGCCATTGCAAATAGGATCGCGGATGACAGTTTCCAAGTAGCCAAGTGCGCGATGCGTATAATGACAGAGGTCGGCAAGAATAAGGATGGATTGCAGATCGTGTACAAAGGTGAATTGTTAAGGAGCCTTGCTAGATTATTAGTAAAGAACAACGTCATCAGCTTTCGCGTGTACGAAGTCGTCGTGGACATAGCGATATCTTCCAAAGAAGCTTTAGAGGCGTCCGCTGAATCGGGATTTCTGAATAGTCTGTTCGAGGTTCTGGAAAGCGAAGACGTGCTCTTGCAAGTGTCCGCGTTAGATACTTTAAGATATTTGTCATCGACGGAGGAAGGATTAAGTTATCTGGAACAGCAGGAAGTGTTCGGAAAATTAGTTCAGAAAATAGCGCAAGCTAATGAGAATCCACTATCGAATCTATTAATTCCTGGTCTAATAAAATTTTTTGGAAACGTCGCCCATCGGTGGCCCAACGAAATCTTCTCGAAATATCCGGTGGTGGCTTCTGCATTATTCCAAGTGCTGGAGAGTCCGGATCACACTGTCGTTGGCGTCGCGTTAGACACATTGGGTTACATCGCGTCGAGCGCGGAAGGTAAATATGCTCTGCAAGCTTTGGGAAAGGCGATGCCGTGCGCGTTGAAGAAAATCGGTGAAATTGTACAGGGAATGCCTATCGAATTACGAATTCGTGGTCTCTACGCTTTAGCTGTTATACTCGATGTACAGAAATCGGAGCAGGACAACAGAATCCTGTCTTTAACAAAGTCATGGTTCGACTCTCTTGACGACGATCCTTTGAGCATGATCGTAGGGATATGCAGGCAGCCGTTTCCAGATATTTGCGAAGCGGGGTTTGATGTATTAGCAGTTGTAGCGTCGCAAACGTGGGGTCAAGAGTACATGTCTACTCAGCCGGGTCTCGCGGAGTTTTTATTAGAGAGAAGCCTCGATAGCACCAAGGCGTGCAAGGATGGTAAATACGAAGTTGTTAGTCGGCTCTCTGAAGCCAAAGGAAATATATTCGACGCGAGCACGATGCAGAAGTTTAAAGAGTACGTGAGGCAGGGAGCCCACTTCGTCGACATCGGTAGAGAAGTTGCGACAGAAAGTGGTATGTGAAGTCTATTGTTTATAGTTTTTCCTGCTTTTTCCACGGTGAAGTGGAGAACGTTGAGAGTTATTTAATGACTGCTCGCCGGATTCTGTAAAAAGCGACGTCACGCGGCAAGGTGGAGCGCAATAATTTATATACAAGTATGTATTCTGAGGTGTGAAAATATACGAACGTACAAATAGAGAAATAATTTATTTCATAAGTAACAATACATAGAAAAGCTAAGACTACGGGTTGCGGGTTACACGCGATTCTTACACCGTGTTTGTAACGTATCGATGTTCCTTGGCCGATCGGTGAGTTTTCTTTTTTACATTACTTACATACAAGGCGTATAAAGGCGTATAAATAATTTTGCCTGGACGGCCGGTTCACTGCACGCGTTTCCGTTTCTTCGGGGAAAGTATCTTCAACATACTCACTATGGGAGCTTCGAATGACAAGGATATGATGAACGACAGCAAGTACGACACGATCAGCTGCCCGAAGAAAGTGATCATCTGAAAAGACGGTATCGTATCGTTTCGTTAGCGCTCTTCCATTGGGAAGTAGAAGCGAAGATTTTTCTACGTTTATACGGTGATACCATAGTATAGTTTCCTAAGTGGAACGGCGAGTCCATATTTATGATCGTTACTCGAATCACGAGGGGATGCACCAAGTAGGCACAGTACGTTATCCTGCTGACCGGGTAGAGAATCGGTGCTGACAAAATACTGTTCACGTACCCTGTAAATATCGAACCTTGTGAATATTAGCCGGCAGTTTTTTTACTCTGTATTATCTTAAATCCTGACGATTTACCTCCGTAGCCGGTGCTGCAGGCAATCACGATCCACGATAAACCAAGAGCCCAGATACTGTGGCTCAGCGAGGAATAAGCGGCCGCCATTACGGGGCTGAGCTCGGTTTCGTACAAGCCGTACAGCAAGCTCAGTAGACATGCCGAAGATAGGAGCCAGCCGACAGTGACGGTTGTCTGAAAAGTAGATTGGCAATTGTTTAGAGAGGCAGAGGCAGAGACAGAGGCAGAGGCAGAGGCAGAGGCAGAGGCAGAGGCAGAGGCAGAGGCAGAGGCAGAGGCAGAGGCAGAGGCAGAGGCAGAGGCAGAGGCAGAGGCAGGTGCGTTGTTGAGGGCGGGAAAGTTAGTAGACTAGCTAGTTACCTACCTTGGACATTTTCACTTTGCAATCTGTCTTGAAGAGAAAGTACCCGATCGACATGCCTATGAGATAAGGGCCCAGCCTGGTCCACGGTTTATCGTAGATCTTGTCGAACAGCGCCAGCGGGTCGTCCAAGCTCGGCATGTGGTTGTTCGTCAGGGCGATGTAACCGGTCGTCAGCCAGGAGCTGAGAAGCAGAGCGATCGTCGCGAATGTCGCTGTCTTGAAGTGGCTCGTCGCCAGGATCAGAATCACAGCGCCGACGATGTAGAACTGGGTGTCGTCCGCTACGTACCAGCTCCAGATCATGCACTGAAAGAAGTCGTATGTTCGAACGAGGAAGTTGTCTTGTCGATAACGTGCCATTCAATTGTGTTAATGACGCGGACTCACCATCTGGTCGACCGGGAACAGGGTGTTGATATAAAGCAAGTTCCTCCACCAATAATTCGGGCAGTTATAATGATCAGCGCTCGACGGCTCGAACACCGAGTTCGAGTGGAACCACTTCATGGAGATCTGAACGATGCCCAGCACGAACATGTACGGGGCGGTGAGTCTACAGAAGCGGTAGAGAAGGAGCCCGATGAACTTGAGGGTGCCGGAAGCGAAGCCCCGCGTGCCCTGGGTGAGCGTCTTCAAGTCCCCCTTCGCGTTCGTCCGGAAGAAGAGGAAGCTGACGAGCAGCCCGCCCATGAAGAAGAACGTGTCGACGCTGAACGGGCCGTTGGAGATGGTTTGGAAGAGAAACTTCCTCTCCACGACCTTGCGGTACTCCATGTTGTCGGCGTACTTGTAGGCGGTGATGCAAGTGTGGCCCAGGATCACCCACGCCATCGATATCGCCCTGAGACCGTGAATGGTGCTGATAGTGTCCCCGCCGACCTTGCCGTCGCAGATGATCCTCACGTTCGCGCGGACCGAGAAGGACATGAGCAACTCCCCGACGAGGCCTGCGAACATGTTCGAAAGCAGCGTCACTACTAATTCGCCTCTCTCCTCTCCTCTCCTCTCCTCTCCTCTCTCCGTTCCTGTCTCGAGCGGCCACTTACTGAATTTCTGCTCATCCGGGCTAGCCGATCGCAGGCTGCCTTCGTGATCGTTGTTGTTGTTGTTGTTGTTATTGTTATTAATCGCCAACGATTGGGGCCCGCCGATGATCGCTTCTGCCGCTGGAACAGGAAGGTAGACCTTACCTTCAAAAGCTACGGAATATAATAATAAAAGTGTGTCACTGTCTCTGCTACAGTCATTGTCCTGCGATAGTCTGTTGCGAGTTAGTGTTACGTGTTAGTCGCCCTTCTGTTTATAGGAGGTGACTATGTATAGGAGGTGACCGGCAGTGATTCGGTAACCTTACCACTTAGCGGCTTCGGCTTCGGCTTCGGCTTCGGCTTCGGCTTCGGCTTCGGCTTCTGGTTCCTGCCGGCCAGCTGCTCGAGCTTCGCGTGCCTCTCGAGATCGTACATCACGTTCCTACTCCGGGCGGAGGTTCTCGTTACGTAGAGGTCGTACCCGGTTCCGACCGCCATGCAGGCGAACACCACGACGGTCGCGCCTCTGAAACATGTTGAATTTTCTAATCCCTTCTGCCCAAGTTAAATTTCGTACTGTTACAACTGAACGTACAGTAGAATCCAGAAGACCGGGTCCTCGTACATGTTGTACGTGTCGTGCTGGTCCCGAATGCTCTCGATCAACGAGTGTCTTCCCGCGAGCGAGCTCGCGGCGAGCTTTGCTATCACGGACACGTCGGAGGAGGAGCAGGAGAATGGTAGACACACTCCCAGATAAATTGTTCTCGCCTGTAACGAATATTGTGCGTACACTATGCGCTGGGGAGTGGCGTTTGGAACAGCAAATAGAAAATAGAACTCGAATGGTTTTCATCGTTTACCACAGGCAGCACGGTGGCGGTGGCGTTCAGTGAAATCGTCATCATGTAAAAGCCCACTTTGTAAGGCGGTTTGCTCGATCTCACCCCGCTCCAAATAGCTTTCCCACTGATGCCGACGTTTCTTTTCGGCGCTGCTGTGTTAACTTCATCCGCTCCCTCCGTGATTTTCCTTTCGTAGTCTTCATTGATGTAGACACACTCGGTGGACGATCCCACGTAGTACACGTTTCCCCAAAGGAAACTGTTCGTGTACCTCCCCGAGGCGTCGTCCACTGTCAAACAGATCGAGCATTAGCCCTTCGACAGTTTAATAAAATCTATATTTCTTTTTCTTCAAAAATCTTTCCGTTTATGATGAAAAGTGTACATTTATATTTTATTTTATATACCTAATTATTTAGTAGTTAGTACGGGGAGGGGGGAGGGGAGGGTCAAGGGAAGTATATAGGATGCAACAGCTTTGTAAAAAGAAAAACAAATGGATTTTATTACTTAAATAAATTTGTAGAATCATCTGTGGTAGGGAAATTTGATTGAATTTGCGTTAAATATATTTTTATTCTTTCGGCTCGGCTCCTTCCAAGATTAAATGCTGAGCGCGCTACTGATTGGAAGAGTCCGTTTTTCTTCTCAGCGCCTCGAAGGGTTAAATGCTGCAAGCCTTTGGAGTTGGATGAAGAAGAAACGACAGTCGACGAGGAGCAGTTTAATATCAATTGGGCACTGGGCCTTGTTCGTTTCCAGCATCGAATGAGCTACCTAGTAGCTAGTACCTACATAAGTAGTCACGATGACTACTCGACCCACTTCATCGTCCAAGAAAGATACTTTCCCTCCGTGCCGAAGAGCCAGCACTTCCGGATCGGATCGAAATTCCGACGAACAGGTTCCGAAATCCGAAGGCGGGTATCGGACACCAGTACTTCCCTTTGTGCAATCGGGGGCTTCGTTCACCGTAATTCGAGATGTTGCGCCGTGCATCGGTGTCGCAATCTCGACAACGGTCCCCGGCGCGGGCGTTCGCTTACACTTTCATAAGAGACACTCGTCCGATAATACATCATTTTTCTTAGCAAACACGACTTACGACAAGCACCGAGAGAGCAGTAGTTTCCTCTCATCAGACTTTCTAACTCGAGAAGAAAGTCACGTTATCTAATCGCGGACGGTGCTGAGCCTGCTAGGCTAATCGCAGGGGCTGGTTGCGATAGTTGTTGACGATAGATTGCGGTTACGGGATAAATCGCCGCGTCATACTTCCACGCGAAAACAGATTCGCCGAGATTTCCGCCGAGCTGTTTCGTAATCGGGGATCTCGTAACGCGCCGTCTCATGTACCAGAGAAATTTCACCGACCAGCACGGGCATCTTATCCTCGGGATATCGGCGGCGATTGGGTTTCGCAGTTTTCGCAGCCCGATTGGAAAGTGGATCTTGACCTTGCACGCTCGCGTGGAAATTAGAATAACGATGGATTCTACAGAGCGTCGGGGGCGTGAAAGTCAAGTTGAATCGTCGCACGTGACCCGAGTCGCAGCCAACCGGTCATTTGGCTGTCGGGGGTGTAATAAACCGGGCCTTTCGAGACGACTGCGTTGCCGAGGCTCGAAGGGCATTCGCGAATGCATAGCTGACGACTCGGACAAAAGCGATATTACCTTACAGTTTCTATTATTTTCCTATAGGTATTGGCTTTGTTATTTTTCTTGTTATCATCGTTATCATCGTTATCATCGTTATCATCGTTATCGTTATTATTATTTCTAACACATGTGATCCGAAATCCGTTCTACCCGCTTCCATAGTATCTCGGTGAGAATTTGGAGCCACCGTGAATATGTGTATTAGTGAACTATCGGCGTGGGTTAGATTCAAGTGTCTCTGATCTAACGCGCATTTCGACCGAGTCTGATTCAGTGTAGGGAGGAATCGGAGTATGTTTGATTCCGCGCATCCTGGGGGGAACCAAGTTGAACGGATGAAAATATGTTAGTAATGCAAATTCAATAAAATTCATTAGGTGATTAGAAAAATTTATTTAAAGAAGACAAGACAAAAGCTACTTTGATTAAAAGAACGTTCCGTTTATCCTTACTTTTAACCAACACTTTGATTTGGTAAAACGAACGAAAGTTCCCGTCGCGGTCGACCTAATATAAGTTATATTGTATTTAATATTTAATATTTAATATTTAATATTTAATATTGAATATCTATTTGCTTGTCGAAACAACGATACCTAGCTTTCGTCCTTAAGAATCATGTTTGAAAATTTGATTTTTACGAGCGAAGCCATAAAGTATTATACAAGTATTTACAAAGTAGGTTATTTCGGCTTGCCTTTCGCGATCGATCCTAAACGAGCAGTTTCCGGCTGGCAAACTACGAATAGAGGTATGTATCTACGATCATTGACCGTGACAATAGGATTAGGATCTACCGTCCATTTCTGATGGATCGAAACGTGGTAAGTGCCACGTTCCGGCCATCGCTGGGGAAAGTAATTTCTGAAAGAGAAAGGCTCTCCTTTAGGCTCTCATTGCCGATCGCGTTGCCCAATATCGATGCCCGTACGGACGTGCTTGTCTTTCGAGCACACATTAGACTGAAATCATATTCCGGCCGCGTGGCTACCGTCAGGATTCCTTCAAAATATCCTCGCGACAGAACGTACACCGTTTCACGTCGATTCGTCGTGATGCAGCGAAAATGGACGAATAAGAAATTATTTATAACGCACGTCTAGGACGCCTAGGAAAAGTGAAACTCGTAGCTTATTATATCTTGAAATACCTACTGATAAAGGAACGTAGATTTTAATACTGCCTACCCACAATTTTCACCGAATTTTCGAATTTCTCGTGAAAAATTAAGTAAAGGCAAGTTATGAGTTTCGACACACTGCGCGTCGCGGTCGCACGCGGTGCTTGCCACGATCTATCGCTGTCCGAAGGCAGCCCCGTAATTGGCGACCAGTCAGCGAAAACGGTCCTCGGTTACGTTCGCTCGCCCTCCCTAGCAGAATTACAATAATTAGAATTCACCTTCGACACGTTGTTCAGCCTCCCACACCGCGAACGATTCATTTTGCATTGGAAAAGGTTCGCCTGATTTGGCGGAAGTATACTTGGAAGAAACTGGACGTCGCGTATCTCTAGGCTGTTACGCAAGTCGAAGGCTGTTTTCCAGCCTTTCTTCTATTGTTTTTAACTCTCCATAAACTCCAACAAATTCTGCCAAGCGCCTAGCGTTAATATTGCTCGAAGATAGGACCCGTCTTGACTCGAACAGCCTCCGCGGAATCTCTCGGAAGCGCGCCAGTAAAATAGACAGGCGATACTTAGAATTAGGGCCGCGTTCCACTTGCCTCGTGCAAGTTTACCCGCAAGGAAACCCGTTTCGACTGTTTGGAGGCGAAGCACGTAGAAAGTGCACGAGGGAGTACCTATCTGCTTACGTAATAGGTACGCACGCGGTCGAAAGATTAATCGGGCGCGAGAAAAGATCCAGTACAGTTACCTCGACGCCTACGATCTAGCAGTTTAATCGCTTCATGTTGTACAGAAGCAGGCCGGGCTTGTCCCTATTGGCAAAATTAGCCAGCTGCCTAAGCTGCCTAAGCTGCCTAAGCTGCCTAAGCTGCCTAGAGTGTGAAGGTGCCAAGAGGTGCAAAGTGATATTTTAAAAACAAAGTTAAGGATTTAACGGGTCTCCCTACTTTGACGCCTTGCAAAAAAGAGCGCGATATTCGGGATTATTTTTTAGAGAAACCCTTCAATTATATTAATTGAAAATCTATGCGTAAGAAAAAAAGTTTATTCAAATAAACGGCACCAGAAGCTTTAAACGCGTTTTTCGAATTTGTTGGCACGATGCTTCAGAAACCAATCAGCCGATTTGCTTGAAACTTGGCACATATCTTCGGTACATGTCCCATCCTCGCCGGTACTAAAACCAAATGTTTCTTTTTCTCGCAAATTTGGGGCTTTTACGATCGAGAAAAACAGCGAATTATCTTTTTGCATAAATCGATGTGTTTTTTAATTTTTTTTAATTTTCAGTATCACATACTGATTACAGAAATGTTTAAATCTTCGATTTCAGACAACTACAGCGGCTGCACTATAATAACTCCGCGTATAACCACTATTTTTGCATACAATTTCTTTTAAAAATATTCTCTAAAGATTGCCAAATGAAGCCACACAGCTGCAGGTATAGGTGTAAAAATGTCCGTCACGGTAGGAAGACCCCTTAAATGAAATATTACAAGTTCATATCTATTATAAATATTTTAAGCTGCGAATGAAAATTTAGAGTAAGGTCATGAAAAAGCTTAAAGAAATGTATTAGGTATAAATAAAGGCCCGAATCTGTAGAGAGGGTTGGTAAATAAAAAGCGCGCCTGTTCCACGCGCCCTTTAAAGTGGATTAGCTGAGAAACGAGGCTTCTTACAAGCAACCTTTAGTCTACGCTTTCGTTTAAACCTATAATTTCTTGTCAGCTGTATCATATGCTTTTAGGCATCCTGTACAGCCGAGGAAAGTCAGCGCACGTAGAAATTCCGATAGTTGGCGAGCTGCGAGGCTGGATTCCTCTGACGGCGCTTATGTCACTTACGAAAAAGAGAACTCGAGGGATCGTTTTACCGAAGAAAATTCCGGTTACGTGAAAGTTGCGATCGCAAGCCCGCCTTCCATGTAATCCACGTGCAGTGACGCAATTCTGATAATTGCGGCGGTTTCTCTGCATCGGTGGCCGTGCTCCTTCGCGGGCCTCCTCTTCCTCAAACTTTCTATCCTGACTTTTTCCACGATTCGCTGGAGATGCTCGCGGAAGCGGCGAGCGCGCGGCCATGTCGACCATTATTATCGCGTGTAATTATCAAATTACTCGGTCGCTCGGCTGTATCGTCTTCGTTTTAACGTCCGTAGGTATATGTAGTTCGGTGGCGGTCCAAAGGACACGTATTCGCTTAAGTATTCACTGCTCTCTATTGACTCGCGGCAAACCGAGCAACGCGTGACGCAACATCCGCTACAACGCTGATGCTCCTTTCACCTTTCACCTTTCACCTTTTACCTTTCCCCGCGCACTCGTACAAATTTGAACTTGCTGTGACGATAATGGAGCACGCGGCTCTGACGGAGGAGAAAGTCAAGGCGCCGTGGACTTTTCCTCCAGGGAATTGAGGGAACTTCTCTCTCCTCCAGGGAATTGGGGGGAAATTCTGCTCTCCAGAGGAGGTAGAAAGCAGGCAGAGACTTATGGATCCAAGTATTCTAATCCTCTTTTCTCTTTCGTCTTTCCTCTTTCCTCTTTTTCTCTATCTTTGCAGAAAGCACGTTCTGGGATCGGCCGCGCTGGCCTGTTCGTAACGGGATACATGGAAAGTACCGTGGTAGGTAGAAACCAGTGTGCTCCTTTTTGGGCACACGCGCGGCTTATCGAGACGATTATACGGTCGATCGACGACGACTCAACCTCCATTGTCCTATTCACTGTGAAGAGGAGAAGCAGTTGGAAATGTAAGGACGGCGGAGAAAAGAAAGCAGACGGCAAACCAGTAGGTAATGTCGGCCGGTTTTCGGCGTTCGTGCGCGAACCTCGAAGCTCGAGTCTCTTTTCCTCCGTTCTCCTCTCTTTTACTCGCCGTAACTGTGCGATCTTGTCGCGCAATTAACTAAGAACGATTGCTGACGTTATGTATTTTCCTACTCGCCAGAAATTACCGCTTCGTTCCTTTTATCGCCGTGTTCGCGTCTGGTTTCCTTGAGCGCGGAGCCCAAGGAACGACCCTGACCAACCAGAGTCCAGACCCTTTCACCTGCATCCGTTCTGTACCTTGGCACGAGTCCTCCGACAAAGGGTGGGTGCGACGCGAGGCGACGAAAACTAGGTACCGGTTATTCTTAGTTTACATATTGGCATTCTTCGCCTTGCGCCACCCTTTAATTCCTTTCCGTTCAGATCAAGCTGATTTTCCCGGCTTCGTTCCGATCCGATTTAGATCTCCGATCGAACGCGGGAGTGTGAATTAAACGGCGCTGCTGAATGGCAGGCGCGAAGATGGCATTGACCGTGGGGCACAAGTAAAACGTCGAAAGCGTTCACCTAGCTATATAGCCGAGCTCTTTCTGTCGCGAGAAGTGAAATTTCGCGATGAAAGTAGGCAAACCAGGTGGAACTGACCCCGGAGGGGAACGGGCAGATGCCTTGGCGAACCTCCAGGCATATCCATTCTCGATTTCCTCGCGAAAGCGAGATTACAGTAGGCAGCTACATAGATGGGGGTTAACGCGCTCGTAAAAGCGGCAGCCCCAAAGCTTTGGAACTAGAAATCTCCCATTCTTTTTGGCAGGTAATAAGGTGATATGTAGCTTTCCAGACCTCTTGTTCCGAAACTTCGCAGCTGTAGGTACTCGTATCTGCCAAAAACTTAAAGCCTGCAAAGCCTGGGAGGCCTGCAGCTCTTACGACTTACAACCTCGCCATATCCCTTCCAGACATGTACCATAGTATTATAGTGTTATAGCGTTATAGCGTTATAGCGTTATAGCGTTATAGCGTTATAGCGTTATAGCGTTATAGCGTTATAGTGTTATAGTATTATATCATGCCGCTTCCGAAAAACCGCGCCCGACTGAATCGCGAGCCGTGTTAAAGCAAACGGGACTGTTACATCGGTTCCCGCACGTAACGCGTACCGTACCTTTCAGCGCCCATACCTCGCTCCTCTTCAGCCCCTCGATGTACCTCGTCACGTCCTTGGAACACTGCTCCTCTACGGGGTACTTGCCCTCGGTCCAATTGCTCGCGAGGTGACGGACGTCGAAGATATCCAGAGCGTCCGACAGGCTGGTCCAGTTCCTCCCTGATCCTCTCTCAGCGTCCGACACAGTCCGATGGTACGCGACGGTTGCGAGGTCCTGCGCAGGATTCTCCGACGCGTTCGAAGAGGACTTGACACCGCGGCTCGCGAGGCACGCGAGGCACGCGAACAGAATGCAGAGCCACGGCTGGTTCATGCTTTACACTGTTTACACTGTTCGCACGATACTTCCGCACTAAACACTGCTTTAACAAGTCTCTCGAGAGCCTCGCAGTCTCAGCTAATCATTGTCAGCCTGTTCAAGCTAGCGATAAGTCCCGTAAGCCCCTTGCAGTCGAGTTACCCCTTTCAGCGAGGGATAAAGGCAGAACGTTGCGCAGGTCCTTTAAAGTCACGTGAATAGTTCAAGTCGCATTCTCGGCTGCTTCCAGGCTACTTGTTGCTCGCGGAGCACTTTCGTTTCGATAATCGTGAGCACAGCGAGACCGCGAGAGGATGAGGACAAGGACGAGGACGAGGACGAGGACGAGGACGAGGACGAGGACGAGGGTCTCGAAGAGGAGTCGCCTGTCTACCGCGTGGCACCTCCTTCTTTGATGGCCAACGAACAGCTAGAGCGACGAGGCTGACAGTGGTAGAAAAATGGCTTCGCCGGATGAATATCTTGGTAGTAATGAAAGTGCGAGGGGGCATGTGGTGGGGCGGCAGAAACCTCCCCGTATCGAAAAGTGAACGCCAGAGTGGCGGGCACCGTTGCCCGGCGTTCGTTGGCCATCGGCCACGGCTGGCCACGGCTTCGGCTCCGCGTCGCTTAGCATAATTTCGTGTCCATCCAAGGAACGAAGTAGTAGGTAGATTGTAAACAGCTAAGCCTGTACCCTCCAGGGCTTCCACCACGAGCTCCTGTTTAGCTGTTAGGTACGCGTGAGAACGGATGAATGGTCCTATAGAGATCCAGAGGATTCCATTAACAAACACATTGCTGCCATTTTGACATATATATGTAAACAGGGAGCTCCGCGATAGAATGCACACCAATGCACTCGATAGAAGATTAATTAAAGGACAAGGGGAAAGTCGAGTGTTTCGTTCCAGCGCGGAGTGGGAATTTTCTGTTTTTAACCACCTACCTACAACCAAATCTTTAACGCTACCTTGCAGGGGCGTCTGAACTAATTATCACACCTTTGTGATTCGACACCAACAAAATATCCTATAAATAAATCGGAAAATCACGATAAACGAGCATTCCACGTTTTCCCCCCTTAGACTCGAAGCTCGGATTATTAAGGCTCTTAAGAGACTAACGGGCGTTAAATAAATTGGCTAATTTACAGGAGCCGGTTAAGAACGATGAGTGGCTTTCGATAATGTTTTACATGAATTCGCCTTGAACCGACGAGTTTCACCGGGAAATTTCGTGTTATTAGAATAGCGTTTCCCTTTCTCTGGGAATGGCAGTTCCGTTGAACCCTGTCATTGGCTGCTCGGTCGTGCTGAAATTCGTTTTCTTCGTTTTCCTTTTCAGCGTGCGCCGCTCTTTTTATGAACCGTACAAGCCTCGCTTTTAAATAATCTCCACAACTATCCATCTACTCACCAGTGTTATCGCGCGTCAATGCTACGTATCTCGTTCGATTCATTGAGAAAATCGTTAAATGTGTTTGAGTTCGAGTTCGCAAGTATTCGTGGCACGTGCCGTTGCAACGCGAGTCGCGTGAAAATCGAACGCGGCGTAGGTAGGCAGTAGTTGACGTAACTGATACGCGTACCTAGCCCTTGTTTTGGGTTGGCAGACAGAGGCAAGTCTTTTTAGAGCTTCACTGTATCCGACTTAACTTGGCTAACTGAATAGTGAAAGTTCGAAAACGTAACCAGTCCCCGTTTCTGAAACTCGCTGTATTAATGTGCCACGAACTTCGTCGACGTAAGACAATAATGTAATATAATATAATATAACAAGCAGAGACCTCAATTTCAACGTATAATACTTTTCGACTCCTGCATTTCGAATTAACTTAATGGTCCGCCACTTCCGTGTTCTTCAAGCATAGCGCGATACACGTTGATAATTGAAGAGTCCTTGTAGAACACACTGTGCCGAGAATCAAATTTTTCAGAAGAGAGAAAAAACTTTCCTGACTCTCAATGATTTACGAAATTTCATTTCTTTTGATTGCTAAATGTGCTTGAGCGTGCAACTACATTGCAACCACCCAAATGCATCAGAAAATTCTCTTTTCTTAGCATTAATATAGTTGAAATTCGTGAGAAAAATAATTGTATTTGTAGGAAAGATGGAATAAAAAAAAATACAAGGACCCTTCGATCGTCTTCTTTCTTCCTGGGGCCACAGACTAATAACACTCGCGATCGTTTCCGACAGTTTTTGCGGGAAGAATGGTTAAAGCGCTATGATCGTTTTAATTATGGATCTCTCTAAATTGTCGGAGTCGCATATTTGTTCTGCGACGTACATGTGTGAGTGAGGCTGGAAACTCGAAACTGTTCAAAGGGGATATTTTTAATTTCACGGAGCCCTGCTTTTTGTCGCACGATTACCAAGGTCCTTTGGAACCTACCCAACGAGATCTCGATTCACTTCTATTTCAATACAGCCCCATTGATCATCGATCATCGATCATCGCTTCTTCGTCACAGAATTACCCATGAGCAATCCAAGGTGAAGCATGACTGTCGGACATATACGGATTGGGTTGGTTGCATTTGATTCGAGGGAAGGCTGGATTAATGGAAGAAAGAAGTCGGTCCGAAGGATGCAGTGCCGTTGTCTGGTTTCTTTTAATTTCCAACTTACGCTACCTCTATCGCGAGATTAGCCATGAATTTTAATTAGTCTACTTATGCATAAACCGACCTATAGACCTCTCTTCAAGCTGTTGAACAAGTTTTTCTTGGAACTGCTTATTGAATTCTTCCCTTTCTGCGAGTAGCTAATCGCCTCGATCATATGTTTCTTCTTACAGCGTAATTAAAAGCTCCGTGCTACTAAAATTAAGCGTCGCCTCTTCAGCAAGTATCCACGGATACTTCAGCGAGGACGAATAGATCGGATCTCGTTCCTTTTTCTCGAGCACGCGTCGGAGTCGATTAGCTGCTAGGTATCGATAACAAATCGGAGCAAGCAAGAAAAGTTGCTCGATTCGGTTGGCCACGAAACAGTTAAGAACGTCGCGTCGATCGCGTAAGTACTAATAATAGGCCATACATCTTGAAAGTAAAATTAGGGCTTCCTTTGAGTTACTCCGTTTTCCACTGTCTTAGGGGATGAACTATTCTGAGTAGAGACACCATAGGAGCCTCGAAGAGCAAGCTGATGAACAGTCCAGCGGCATACGACGCCACGGTGAATCCGAGGAACATAATTGTCTGCGAAATATTTTCGATTTGTTGAAAATGATGGAAAATTCAGTATGTACCTATGCCCAATATTCGAAGCGAAATCCTCCGTTCGGGACGAGCGCTTTTCGTCGCACTTTCTCCGAGGGGAAAGAGTGAAAGTCGGGAGGGGGGTTAATGAGAGCGTGGGGAGAAGTGGGAGAAGTGGCTTTGGAAATGAAAGGAAGCGCTCTGGCCGATCGGTATAATTGGGTATAATCGAGAAATATGGTTGATCGTACCATGAATCCCTCCGTCAGATGCACCGAGGTCTCTCCTGCTATTGTAGCAGGGTGTAGCAGGTACACGCAGTAACTCAGCCTGGAGAGTGGGTACAAGTACTTGCAGGACAGGACAGCACTTGCGGATTTTTAAACGTGGCGGCCTTGTCTGCCGCCCTTTCCGTCAAATCTCAAGTATTTTAATATTTTAATATTTTAATATTTTAATATTTTAATATTTTAATTTGACCCTTCCTGGTCACGGTGGATCCAATTTGAGCTTTGAAATGGCATTGACCTGACGTTTTACGATTGTATCGAGGTCATCTAGAAACTTGTACAGTTTCGGAAAAGAATCCAAATGTTCGGGTAAGCATAGTTCCTTTCATAGTTATAGGGAGTAAGACTTACTTACTACTGTGTAGTATGAATAGCTAATTAAATAATAAACAGTGTTACTAGTCACAGACTACGGTACCTTATTTAATTCCGCGGTGCGACGAACGCTGAAACAGAGGGTGGCTAAATTCATGCCGACCAAGAAGGGTGGCAAGTGCCTTTTACGTTCAGCTTTTTTGTCCTGCCATTGGAGGAATCGGCTTGCCATCCGTCGGCATTGGCCGGGAGATCCTACCCACGGCGCATTGCCGGAAAGCAAACTCCACGAATGCTTTCCAGTCGCGTCTGCCACTAAAAAAATCGTTACAGCCATCGTAAAGTGAAAGGCACCCTCGTTAATCTCTGATAAAGGTTCGATCGTTTCGAGATCATTTGCCGAGGGCATGCAGCATCGATACCCGGAAGCTTCTAGGAAACATAATCGTTTCCATTGGTTTCTCACTTCCTACAGAAACACTTTGTTACATAAAGATCAAGTTCCTTTCGGTTCAATGCCGTCTCATTCGTATTCTGTTCTCTACGGTGTTTGAAAGAATTACGGGCAGACCCGGCTGGCGCGGGAACAGCAGAAGCGCTTCCCTGTTACTTTTATTCAATCAAGGGGAGAATGTAGAAAAAAGGGTCCCGGCGAGTTGAAGGGAAAATTGTTTTTGTAGGAAATCCAGCACGAAATAATTGTAATTAATTTAAGGGGTTAGCTACCGTCAGGAGCTAGAAAAACAATCGATTCTTTGGGGATTTATTTCGGAAAGTACATGCATATTTTTATGCAATGGTTTTTGTATTCCGATGAGGGACACTTTAACAGGTTAAAAGGTATTATACATATTATGTTTTGGTAGAAGAATATTTAGTTATTGCAAAACTACAACTGATTTCCCAGAAGCTGTTTTTAGAAATACGTTTTGCGGTGACCACGGTTTCTCCAAAACCGCTTCACCAATCTTTCGGAAACTTTGTAAGTTTCTTCTCTAGACACACAAATCTAGTCTTTAATCGAAGCATTTGTTTTTCCAATGCATAGTTTTTATTTTCTGGATGAAAAATGAGTGTTTCTTTTTCTACGAAGATCGATCATTTCACTTAAAACATCTGCCATTTTGTCCCAGATTAATATCTTATAAAACGGAACGATTAAAGACTAGACAAACTATTGTACTAACTAAAGCTTCTTCGTTTTTTCACTTCAGATAGCCCAGTTCCGAATAATGTTGGTCACTGCAAAACGTGTTTCTAAAAACAGCTTCCGGGAAATCAGTTATAATTGTGGAATAAATAAATATTTTTCTACCAAAACATAATATAATACCTTTTAACCTGTCAAAGTAGGTATCCCTCGCCTGAATACAAAAACCATTGCATAAAAATGTGCATGTAGTTTCTGAAATAAATTCCCAATGAATCGATTGTTTTTCTCAGTTTTTCTACCTGCTGACTGCTGCTGACGGTAGCGTCGCGTCGGTAGCTACCTAACCCCTTAAACGGTATGTAAGTATCTTGAATTATTTAGATGGTAAGTTACAAGTGCTATCAAATTTTAGCTGAGAAATTAATTATTTTTTTGTTCCACTACAGATTTGTTTCTTCTCGGCGTGAAGAAAATTTAGTATGATATAATATGAATTACGCCACATCGCGGGAACGAATTAATGGTAGGAATTTCAGATTGTTTCAGATTGTTACCGGTTTCCCGAGGTTTATGCAATTGAATGTAACGTACGTTAAGCGATTTGCTGCCGGATCGAAAGCACGAAGAAAGTCTCATCCATTACGGTAAAACCGGTCTGAACGTGCGTTAACAATTTCCTCTATATAGTAGAGTAGGTGCTATAGAGCAATTTCCTCATACCGCAACACCCGCGGTTTACATGGTCATTTTACATAGATATTTAAGCACCGTTCAAATACGATCATTAGGTATAACGCAGGAAAAGTCCCATCTCAACCTGACCCTTGCCTGACCAAATGCTATTATATTCATTGCATTACCCACTGCACAGTTTTTTTCTAACGAGGTGTGGGGATGCTTGTAAATTTTCCCACAAATTTCTTAATTTGCATTAAAAATATTTTTATCCCTTCAACTCTACTCCGACAATATTAAATTCGATTGCGAGGTATCGTTGTTAGTTTTCCACTCAATTTCATTCGATTTAAACCCATTGGCGAAGCAGAGCTCGAGGAGCAAGAGCAACCAGTGCCCGACAAACATGTTCGATTTCTTCAAAAGTTACACTCGGAGAATTTTCCGATTAATAATTATCCTAAATTATGGTTGAAAATTATGCGAGAAGATATTACATAGATACCAAAAGCGCGAAAGACAGTGACGAATCCTGGTAGGAAATTCCTCGTAACGGTTCGATTCAATTTTCAAATACATCGATGGGTAAAGGCGTTGCTCTTACACTTACTGCCGCTATCGAACCTAGTGCATGGTCAGATATAGTCTGTTAGCCGTCTCCTACTTTACTGTTTTTACTGCTTTCATCATTCCTTGTATTTCAAATTCACTTCACTTTTCCCGAACAGTTCGATCAACGGTCGGATGCAATAAGGGGACTAGCGCTGGAAAATGGGGAAAATTATTGTCCAAACGCTAAGAAAGATTGTTAGGCTGTACTTTAAAAAATGTAGTATTGTAAAGCTCTTCCGGACACATCTTTTTTCCATTTACAATCATTACTATTTGGGCAAACAATTTTTCATCGTCCAAAGTCAATTTCCGTAAATATTAACAGATTTTTATGAGATTTAAAAGAAAACATAACTTCAGAAAACTCTAGCGAAACCGTCAAATTTATGCACAAAACCCTTATGTTAAAAAATGTAATTTGTAATTTATTAATTCCACGGAAGTGTTATTCGACGAAGAAAAATAGCGCTGGATCAAACTATCGAGGGATTTCGAATGAGATCTGCGCTCGAGCATGCGCAACGGCTAGACGAACGTTTCGAAATGCATACGTAAATAAATCAGGCTATAGCGTTATTTGGACATCTCTCTTTATCCTTTTCTTTCTCCTTCTCCTTCGTACGGCGACGAGAAGGAAGAAGCATGTGATCGAAACAAACGCGTACTGTTGTAGAACTTATACCGCATAGGTATACTTATGTACATATGTAGACATAGCCCCAAATAACTGCCTTCGCGCAAAGATAAAACCAAATCATCTGCGTGACGTCGCGCAAAGTAACGATCGAGCTTCCGTAATGTATAAAAATTCCAATTCTCTATACAACTTGTTTGCACCATAATTATTAATAATTGTGCAAGAATTATTCGCAGAGAAAGTATTATCCACCATATTGAATTATCTTTCGCCCACAGTTTTTTTCCCCGTTATCTTGGCCGTGCTGCTCCGCGTCTACAAGTAATTAGTTGGCACAAGTCAGTACAAGTATAGTAGGTACATAGGTAGTGGATACTTGCATATGGACATGTATGGGCTATGGCTGTGTGCTGTAGAACACTTGAGATTTGAGAACACTACTCTAGAACATAACCAAACCTGGCGTGTGTAAGTAGGAGTCTAGATGTTACGGAAGTAAACAGTTGATAATTCGTTGGAATAATGGATATAATAATTGACACGAAAGGCGAAGCGGATTTAGCGACGAGAGATCGCTTGATAGAAAGCGACGACGATGATTTAGACTTTGAAAATACTGGTAATTCACTTGGTAAGTCACTCCATTCTGTCGTTCGGCGAGGTTGGAAACATTTCACAGCTTTCTAATGCTCCTTGTGTTTACGTCGATCGAGCAGGCATACAGGTGTTGAACGGCTTTGGCGTAGAGAACCATCCAATTGAAAATGACGGCCCAAAGAAGAAGACGAAGCGCGACGGAACCGACGACCTCGATCTTGAAGAATTTGAGAGCGATATGGGTTGGGCAGATACGCGGAAGAAACAAAAGGGGTCCGCTCCGAACGTTGCTCGCCTGACAAAGGAATTGACGGCAGTGGACAAGGTACTTCGGAGAAGCGTTATAAAGCCTGGGTTCGAGCAGCTAGAAGCTGTGCCACCTTACGAACAGAGCAAGAGGCAGTCGAAACTCGAAAGACGCAAGGAGCGTGCCTTAACCAAGGGCAAAGACTGGTTTAACATGCGTCCTCCCGAGATGACGCCCGAGATCAGACACGACCTTCAGGTCCTACAAATGAGATCCGCGTTAGACCCGAAGCACTTCTATAAGAAGAACGATCTGAAGGTTCTGCCGAAATACTTCCAGATTGGTAAAGTTGTCGATTCGCCACTGGAATATTATTCGGGACGCTTGACCAAGAAAGAGCGGAAGAAAACTATCGTGGACGAACTTATGGCTGACGCAGAGTTTTCTAAATACAATAAACGTAAATATAAGCAGATCGTAGAGGAAAAGAAGAAGTTGCATCATAAAGCTCACAAGCATTCGAAGAAGCTGAAGGGAAAGAAAAAGTGACGTACTTGGTTGGAAAATATATATTTGGAATACGTGTAATCAGAAGTACCCCTGTAAACGAGTATCAATACATCCCCCCTGTAACATCGATACATGCTCCATTGACGTAGGAGCTCTTGCTCGATCCCAAAAATGCTATAACTTCTGCCACTTCCTCCGGCTTTCCCATTCTACGGAGCGGTATTCTTTTCATGAAGATATGTTTCACGTTATCGGGTACAACCTCTGTCATAGGAGTTTCTATAAACCCTGGTAGAACTGTATTAACACGGATCCCGAATCTGTAATGGCAGTGTACTCTATGAAGTTCTAGCATCGCGATGTATCGCTAGTTATCGTTCTAATACTCACTGTCCAAATTCAATGGAAGCAGTCTTTGCGAGTGCTATTACGCCAGCTTTCGAGGCAGCATAATTAGCTTGTCCCATGTTTCCCATTTTAGCGATAATAGAGCTTATATTAACGATCGAACCACCATTGCTTACATCCGCAGCGATCATTTCCTGCACCGCGGTTTTCGTTACAAGGAACGTTCCCTTCAAGTTCGCATCGAGCACTTGGTCAAAGTCATGTTCGCTAAGTTTCAATAGAAACTGATCGCGAGTGATGCCTGCAGAATTGACTATGATAGTGGGAGGCTTTGAATATTTGGTTCTCACATTTTCAAATGCCTCCTTGATGCTCTCTGAATCTGAGACTTCTATATGAACTGGCAGGTGTTCAGAATCTACGAGAAATCGCGCAATTATACACGATCAATTAAAGTAAACAATAACGGAAAATATGAATAATCTTTTTTATGTTCGAACCATTGAAAGGCTGAACCGTTTCTTGCGCAACCTTTAAATTCCGATCAGCTGCGACAACTTTCGCCCCTTGCCTCGCCAAAATACGGCAGACTTCTCTGCCGATACCGCTTGCCGCGCCTGCAATTAAAACAACGCTCAAATAGGTATCATTGTAGTACGCGCAACGGTGCTCTCGATCTTTTCTTGTTCCGCTCGCTTCTGTTTGATGAAATAACTACACACCTGTTACGAGAGCAACTTTACCAGCTACCATTTTCTTTTCCGAGCAAAGAGCAAGTGCAAAGTCTAGCGGTCATAATGTAAAGCCGAACATTATCGGTGTGATAATTTAAGCCGGAGATTGGATCTTACGAGCATGTGAGTAAATTAGCGTGCCACGTGACGAGGTAATCGGACGGTATCGAAGGAATCAATATTACCGATCCACGAGTCATCCTTGGATGTTTCGAATGTTTTTTTTCTCTTTGGCTGCCGCCGGGTATACGCGTAACGGCGTAACGGCGTAACGGCGTAACAGCGTAACGTGTTGTCTAGGTAACCGGATCGTACGCTGCTGCTGACGTCAAAGCACGTCTGCAGTGGCGTCAGAAACGGAACGCTGGGCTAGTACTTAGTAGCTGTGTTTACAGGAAAATTGAACTTGAATTATAGACAATTATAGAGCCCTACTCTAAATAGCCGTACGTCGAGGAGAGTGCAAAGAGAGCTTTCGACGCACGGTTTTAACTGACAAGGGAGCAAAGTGATCCAAGGTCCAGAAGAGGATATTAATAAATATCAAAGCAAATGAAAAAGTAATATCGAAAGTGCTTAAATTCAGAACATGTCCACACCACGAAAATACGAAGCAAAACGTGTGCCTTCCCCTTTTCCCAAAACGAAGTAATAAATACATAAAAAATATACACCTGTCCCATCAAATTTCCCTCCTCGTCTAGAAAACAACGATATATATGTATCTGTACATATGCTTGAATATCGAAGACCCAAGATATTAGCAGCGAGAGTAATTAGTACGTTTTTTCGGTCGCATTAAATTCGGCGGAGCAACGTTAACGAACTTAGTGATATCTGTGTGGGTGTCGAATAGCAGGTTACGAAAGTTGGTAGAGGAATTGTTGAAAAATGAGGGAACAATGACGTTGTAGTATAAAGTTTGTAAAAGAACTAAGAAGCGAGCACAGAGCGAACAGGTAGAATTCAAACGGAGGAACAGGAAGAAAATAAATGAGTTGGAGGGGGCGGAATTGTTGGCAGCACCGGCGCAAGAAACACAGCCCCTCGGGTTCGGCGGGCTTAAGCCACAGTTATGGAAGGGGAAACACCTACTGGAGCGGTGGTAATGTGTGCGTGAAGTGACGCCAGCGCTAAGCCAGCTAAGCGGCCCCAGACGCGAAGCCAACCAGCATCGACAATGGTCGACAATGTATTTCCCGGCGACGCTGGTTGGCCGTGGTTTGCTTCGTGTCTGGGGCCGCTTGGCTCTGGAGTCAGTTCACGCACGCATTACCATCACTCCAGTAGGTATTTCCCCTTCCATCACCGTGACTTAAGCCCGCCGAACCAAAGCGGGCCGCATCGCTCGTGCCAGTTTTCTTTCTGTAGGGTTCAGTAGGGCTGCCGAGAAGAAGCGCCGGGGGGGGGGGGGGGTCAGGCAGGAAGGATAGAAAGGAGTTTCGTGCCCGATTACGGGGCAGATCGCGCTCCATCGCGCTCGAACGGAAAGCGATAGGTAGGGAAGACGGTGGACGCGACGTTACGGTCACGTGCAGATTCGCTCGATTGGGTGAGAACGGTGCAGCTCAGGGAAAGTCGGACGGCGTGTTTGCTGTGAAGTCGCGCATCGGAAAGTAGGTTCGTCTCGGCTCGGCGGCTGGCGTAAGAAGAAGAAGAAGAAAGAGGGAGGAGGCGCGCGCGCGCGCGTGTGTATGCTCTGTGTTTGTGTGTGTGTGTGTTCGCGCGCGCGCGTGTGTGTCTGCCTGTGTATAAAGATAGAGGAAGGAAAAGAAAAGGAGAGAAGAGGTGTGCGAGGACGCGTCCGCGAGTGGCGTGTGAGGTGAGGGAACGGGCGACTAGCTGCGGCGTGTGGTGAAAGCCGTGGCGAGGCCGGGGAGAAAAATTCGGCGTCGACCGGTAGCGGCGAGGCTACCAACGTGTTCCGGGGCGCAGCAGCAGTGGCCCAGGATGCTGCCCGACGGAGCAAGAAGATGGCCGTGATCGGCGAGCAGAGGTATCGCACGGCGATCCGTGAGAACGCGTACACGGAGTTCTCGTGTCGTAGGTTCGAGGTTGCGGCAGCCAGGTCGCCGTCCCCCTCGTCCTCGACGCTGTCATCTGGTCGCCGCCGCCGGCAGAGGAAGAAGCCGTCGCGCTCACCTGCACGGCTAACCATGTCCTCGTCACGGGGCAGTGGCCCGGACTCCGGGGAGCTCAGCGACTCCGAGGACGGTTACCTGGACACAGATCCTCTAAGGTACGAGCTGAAAAATATCCAAAATGTGATACACGTTACTCGCCAGAACATTGACGCACTGAACAATCGCTTCGCCGGATTCCAACATCCACCGTCTATATACCTAAACGAGTACCAGGAGCTGACCAGTAAGTTGCACGATCTAGAGTCCAAGGAGCAGAAGCTCAACGAAATGTTGAACGCTGGAAGAGTGTCCAGCAGCGTCTCCATATCGGAGAGCGAATCTCGCGAAGCCAGCACCACTCCTAGGGGCCACAGAATTCCGATGAGATCTCTGCTCAGAGCGTATCTGCCTAATCAACAGCGTACAAGCGTGCAGGTTCGCGAGAGACTGTCTCTAAGAGACGCGCTCGCCAAGGCGATGAAGTTGAGGAACCTAACCACGCAAATGTGCGTCGTGTATATCTTGGGCGCGGACAACTCAAAGTATCTTACGTCTTGGGACACAGATATCTCCTTACTGAATTGCGATGAAATATCGGTGGAGATATTGGACAAGTTTCCCATAACTACTTCCATATCGCACAACTTTGTGCGCAAGACTTTCTTCTCGCTGGCGTTCTGCGAGTGCTGCAGAAAGCTCCTCTTTCAGGGATTTTACTGCAGATCGTGCAATTATAGATTCCACCAAAGGTGCGCAGGTGGAGTACCCGCCCTGTGTCATCAAGTACGCATGCAGGATGCTTACTACAAAGCATTGCTTGCGCACAATCTTGAAAGTACTACCGGGATTTTGCAACTTCCTTCTGATTACAGTTTAAGCAGAAGCATGTCCCCGTCTCTGGCTCCCTCGAGGAATCAAAGGCATCCACGTTCCTTGGGGCAACAGGATCGCTCCAGCTCCGCGCCTAACGTTTGCTTTAATATGGTGAAACCGAACGGAGACTCTGCGAATCTAGACGAGTACAGTAGATCTCAGAGCTTAGGTCGCCCCGTTGGTATCAATCAAACCGCAGTGTCGCCAGGTAGTAGCCCCACAAAGTATAGCCAGTCGACGCAGGCCAGTCCCACCAGTACCTTAAGGCCAAAGCGACCGAGAGCAAGATCAGCCGATGAATCCTCTAAAAATCTGCTGGCACCAAGAGAATCGATCGAAGATTGGGAAATTCCAGCGGACGAGATCTTATTCGCTGCTCGCATCGGATCAGGCTCATTTGGAACGGTATACAAGGCCCACTGGCACGGACCGGTGGCTGCGAAGATGCTTAACGTGAAGATACCCACTGCTGCCCAGTTACAAGCGTTCAAAAACGAAGTGGCAGTTCTACGGAAAACACGGCACGTAAATATTCTGTTGTTTATGGGATGCGTTAGCAAGCCGCAGCTGGCAATTGTCACTCAGTGGTGCGAGGGCTCCTCGTTGTATAAACATTTGCACGTATTCGAGACCAAGTTCGATCTGTTTACGTTGATCGAGATTGGAAGGCAAACGGCGCAGGGTATGGACTACCTGCACGCAAAGAATATCATTCATCGGGACTTGAAGAGTAACAATATATTTCTGCACGAGGACCTCACTGTAAAGATTGGGGACTTTGGTTTAGCCACAGCCAAGACTAGGTGGTCCGGCTCCCAGCAATTCCATCAGCCAACTGGATCTATACTGTGGATGGCGCCAGAAGTGATACGAATGCAAGAGGAAAATCCGTACAGCTTCCAGTCCGATGTCTACGCGTTCGGCGTTGTTTTGTTCGAATTGTTATCTGGTCAGCTACCGTATTCCCATGTTAACAACAAGGATCAAATACTGTTTATGGTCGGACGCGGGAACCTGCGTCCCGACCTGAACAAATTGCGTTCGGACACGCCAAAAGCACTGAGGAGACTGACAGAGGATTGCATCAAGTTCTCTAGGGTGGAGAGACCGATATTCCGCCAGATCTTAGCCAGTCTAGAGGGCCTGTCGCGCGGGCTACCGAAAATCACGAGATCGGCGTCCGAGCCGAACCTGAACAGGACGCAGCTGCAATCTGACGACTTTGTATACACCTGTGCATCGCCAAAAACTCCGGTGAACTTCCAGTTCGGAGCGTTCTCCTTTTATCCTTCCGGTGGAAACATATAGAGAAAAACTATCGCCCGAACCAATGAGTCTGACGCGATTTCCGTCAATCGAATATTTAACGAATTTTAGAGAACGAGATGGAAGAAGAGGGAATCATAATAAACCTAGCTACGAACAATCTATGTAATTCTTTCCGACTACGCTGCGCGTCGCGACTGTTCGCGCGATGTAGAATGTGATTGTAACACTTAACGCAAGCAGCGCGGAACGAACAGAGAGCGATCTTGCGAAGCCGCGTGTCTCGCGGCAAGAATGTGTAGCTTCTACCTGTGCATACTTACTATCTATCGAGAGGGACGGAGTTGTATTGCTCGTGTATAAATGCATATTTATAAAAATCACGCGTAATACAGGCGCGCGCGCCGCTATAGAGGTCTGTTACTTTTCTGGGATCCTTGTGAAGGATGTAAAAAATAAATTAAGTAATAGGGGTAACGATATTTAATTCGCGTGGGCCGTCGTTCGTCTGTCAAGTATTTTTGCATTAAGTGGTCTTTCTACCTACTTCCTTCGTTCTACCGTCTTCAATATGCTCACACAACGATTGTTCCTTTTCATAAGATATAAGTTATAGTCTGGCGCTAGATTGTACATAAGTTTCAATTGGAATTACCGGAAATCTCTGTGCGTCGCCTTTAAAATTCAGGGGCGAGAGGTTTTAAGTGAGGGTAGTAGGCATTCTTTAGTAATAGCGATATTTAATATTTTACCATTACTTCTCTGCCTGTTTGGTAACCATTTCTCTCACTAATCGTCACGTCTGACTGATTCTTGTTGTTTCTTGTTTTACATACTCTGTTTCTACGAGATAATGAAATCCGTTTCGGTCGAACGGTATCGGAAGGATTCATCGCGTTCGAGCGGCGAGGATAAGCGGAAGTGAAGTGAAGTGAAGTGAAGTGAAGTGAAGTAAAGTAAAGTAAAGCGAAGTAAAAAGCGATAGGTGTATTTGGCCTTTGACTCTAAGACTTTAACAAATGATACGGGGCTACAATTGTAGAGATGTTTAGCGAGTCATTAGTTGAAAATTGAATCGAGGCCTAAATCTGTGTAACTCTTGTGTATCGACTAACTTCCGTTTCCTAACATGTATCGTAGTCGACCGTTGCGTTGTTCCTCGCATTTTACTATTTATTCATTTGTCACTGTTACTTTCTCTTTTTTTTTGTAATTCAGTTCTCTACTAGGGCTATAACGAGTATTCGAATGCTCCAGATTTTTCGTATTCGAATTATTACAGCAATTATCTGGCCCGTCGGTCGTGCGAGACTCGCGATGCAGGAAGAGGCACGCACGAACTTCTACTCGTTACGTATCATCGAAGGTTCCGGTTACACGTGTGGCGATCATAAGCTTTTGTTATAAGCTGTAGATAACGGCCCGACGAGCGGCAAAGTATGTAAATACAGGGGAAACGTGCTTCGCGGACTGCCTAGCGTAAAAAAGACCAACGATGAAACCGATTACGTAACGAATGTCCTCCGTCGCGTCATTAGAAAAATGAATCTTTGCGACTCGAGATCGGCAGTCGATTGCACTAACTTAACGTTTCCCAAAGCGTTAAGGGGGGTAAAAAATGGCCTAACAGCAAATCTTCGAAATTCCTGACGATCTTATTTCTAAAGCACGCGGCATCCCGATTTATTATTTATTTATTTATGTGTAATCCGGTGTGATGAGTCGCAACTAAAGGACGAATAAAAGTAGAGGGAAGAAGTGAATTAAGTGGCGCGTTCTGAAAAATCTCATCGAGGCGGGGAGAGAGAGAGAGAGAGAGAGAGAGAGAGGGTGCTGTGTGTACGAGCGTGTGCGCATGGCTGAGAGAGCGCGCGTTAGAGCATGCGAGGAGGGTGACTTGTCGTCGGGAAAAACGGAACGAAGGCACGCCAGAAAGGAGGACGTGTTGCGCAAAGCTCGGCGGCGTAGCCCTTCTCAACGGTTGTCAGCGATTATTTTGTTATCAACGCCCGGGACGGTCGTTTTGCAATTCCACCGTTCAGCAGAGAATTTGGAAAGCTGTTCCTTTTTGCTTCTCTTTTTGAATCTCTGCGGAGCGTTATAATCCTCGATTAACGACGCGAACGAACTGTCTCTTTCCTCTTCGTGTATTGTATTTCATGCATCCCCTCGCGGGAGGAGCATCGAACGCAAGTAGAAATGTGTACAAGGACTTGAACCTTTAATCGAGCATGTGAAATGGACGACTGAGGGTACAGATAAAGCTCGCGGTGTCCGCGATCGATCTTCCTCTACGCCATTATTGAACTCTCTAGAATACTATTTTCTTTTACGACATTCCTTTTCTGCATTGCTTCAGTGTGTACCGTACACGTAGAAGCGTTTTCGTGTCAGTCATGTACAGTCTATAAAGAAAAGGGGCATTCTGTTTCAAAGGACCATATTCTCCCTCGAAGTGTTCGCAGTAAAGACGTTCTACTCGGCGCAAGAAACGAGAGGTAATTCGAACTTGCTAATAGATTTCGACAGCTCCGAAACTGGACGATTGTCGAATCAGTTTGAAAAAGGGGCAAGTCTGAACGTCACGCGAGAGGTTCTAATTTCAAAACGGGTCTGACACGAAAATCGATCGGGCGAGCATTTTTTCATTTGATCGATGGACGGACGTCGCGTTCTCCGTTAACAGGATTTTCGGCTACGTGACGCTGTGTCAAGCGAACCGCGTCTCTTGTGACGGGATAGCGTGGCTGAGGATTGGAGATACTTAATTCAATCAATCGCAACCACCGATTGATCATTGTATTCGACAAAAAAAAATGGGAAAAAGAAAGAAAAAATAAAAAATTGACTGTTCGTGTAAACAAGTGTCGTTTTTTCTTCCAGTAGGGAAGCGGAGTTCCCTAACACTGTACTTCGAAATAGTACAGAACTACATACCGGCGAGGATCAATTACAAGGATCACGATCGACTCTCAGATTGCACTGATCGCATTAAATACGATTACCGCCGATTAAGGATCGTTTCGAAGAAAGCGAATGGCATGGTCATCCCAGACCTAGACACACTCGGCCATGCCAACGTGTGCACGCGTTTACAGCTGTATAGTCGATACGTAAGCCCCCTGTAATTGCATTTGAATCGAGCACCGCGTCACGTTCGAGCGTCGATGATTCTTTTTAGCAGCCGACACAAAGGCATCGGTGGATTCGTCGAAAGAGCGGTAAATAGAATGCAGGAATCCGAGTGGAATTATGTCCCTGTGCTATCCTGTTAAATAAAAACTAAGCAAATATGAGCAGGCTGTTTCCTCTCTACATCTGCGCGCCATCGGTTTAATATTCCAGCACGGCCACTAACGTCACGTGTTAATATTTGCTAAAAACAAAACGCTGGCGTGGTACTACGATGTACCCACTGTGCGGTGTGACTCAGGCCTGATTAATTCAAAATTATTTAACTTGGCTGGTACGACCGGCTCGTGCTGCGAAAAATATACTTGGTAAAAATATCGGTTAATCCGGCGGGTACACGTGTACCGTTACGACAACGCCAGCTTTCGGCGCAATCATGGAAACGAGGAATCCCCGTCGGAAGGTCGTGTCATCGCCGGATCCTGGTAATCCTCCCCGAGGCTCTCGCACCTCCGCCCTTTACCTGAGCCGCCTATCAATCCCAGATTAACTCTTCCTGGAGTCTGCAGTGGCCACGTTTTCATAAAACGCGTCAGGTCGTCCCGTAGTGAATCTACTTTTCTCCGCTTTTTAAAACGGGAATGAAATTGTTGCCTCGCTGGTGGAAGAATTTTAGTCCAAGCAGCCTTTCAATTCTCTATAAATATTCATATCACATAGTATACCTGTCTTTTTTACATTAAAAAGTTGCTTGGCACCGTGCAATTAAGTGGGCGCTCGCGAAATAGGGCGAATGTTTAATGAATCGATGCAGCGAACGAATTAAATTCGTTGCTTTTGTTGAACGTAGTTTATTTATGTCTCGAATGAACTAGATGCTCGTGTGAGTGAGTGAACGCGTCGTGTCACACACGCATTCTACATACGTGCATCCTACGGAATTCCACTGTAGTAGTCAGCTATCCAGGTATATGTATAATTGTATAAATACGCTTGCCTGTACGAAGGAGATGAACGAGGCTGGTGCGTGCGTGGCCCCCGTCCGTCTGTGTGTCCAACACCCGTGCGCGTGGCCGTGGGATGTAACGGCGCACGAGGGGTGGGGTGGGGTGGGGGGCGCATGCGCAAATCCAGCTGGCGCCTCGGCCGGCTGAATAGTCGATGCTGGAACCTCGTAGTGCGAGTGTCTGTGTTCCTCGTCCTTCGCGTCTCGTCGTGAATTCGTACGCGAATTAGATCGCCGTGCATGCACATACACGCGCGCGGGTATGTAGAATAGAGTAAAGAGCCTCCGTTCGCTTGTGATCGCGGTGAACAGGTGGACATTGCCGAGGTCGATCGCCTTCCTGCGCGAGAAACGAGGTTAGTCGACTTGGAATCGAATTTCGGTTAACACGTCACCCCTTTGTGATCCTCCACAGGGGAACGACATCGGGTTTAATCTTCCCCTCCGGTAGTAGAATTTGGCGCTCCTGCGTGTGCGTATGTTTTTGCCTTCCTTTATTTTCGAACGAGTGTCACGCGTTGTGGTCAGCGACGGTGGCGAGTACGAACTTCACGGATCGACGGTCGATCCTCGTTTTTCGGGCGTGATTATCGAGCCCCGCGATACATCGGACGAAAATAGTAGCGCGCGTTTCGGGGCTTAGCCGAGCCCCTCGTTGATCCAGTAACGTTGCATAGGTAGGTTTACGTATGTATATTTCGCCGATTGTATAGAGGGCACGAGTCGCCGCTGCGAAACGCGAAAGGGAGAGATCGTAATTGTATTTAGCCGGAACACGTCGGCGGTGGAAGGGCTCCGTGCGCTGGCAGATTGTTCCAGGCCTGGTGTTTAATCGTATTCCTATGAGCAGAGAGCACTGATAGAGGAGTGGTAATCTGTTCTGTGTTGTCGCGCCGAGCGAGGGGCAACTTGTCGAATTGAAAACGCCGTCGCGTAGAGGATCGATAAGCATCGATTATACATTGGCGTAATTACAGTGAAAGAGCAACGCGAAATCCGATTAACCGCCCTCTACTATTGTGTGGGAGATTGTTCGCCAGTGGGAAACATCGCGGTAACGTAATACAGGCCGCTAATTAATCGCGTACAGGGGCGGGGGCGGGGGGGGGGGGGGGAGGAATCGAAGCGGGCGACATTGACCGAGAAACAGGGAAACGGATGGCGGCGTATAAATTTTACGCCGTCGCAGTATCGAGTGCTCCTCGAGCATCCGATACACGTCGAACGAGCTTCCCTTCTCTAATTACCGCGCGACGCGTCTATTCACTGAAATCTAATTTAGTTGCTTTCTCTCTGCGTCGGAAATTCGATAATTTTGATATTCTGCCTCGCGTCGTTCCCGAGGCAGTAGTCGCCGGTGGACGAGGAAACAAGAATTTTTGTGACGAAGAAACGGCGCGCTGTATCGCGACGATAAGAATTGCGATAACAAAGCCGGACTATTGACGAAGGCTCGCGCGGCCGTGGATTTTCACGGGTTGGCATTGGTCGATTCTCGATCGTTACTTCTTGCCACGGTGTTTGAATTTTAATTCCTGCTGGGGCGGACCTAGCAGCGCGCCATTTTTCATTGAAAGCAATGCCCCCTCCCCTCCCCCTTGAATGCTCGACACTCGTACGGAAGCGGAGCCAACGTGTCGAGGAAGGCAAACAGTGGCGTTTTCCTCGTAGCAAACGTAAACACGGCGCGTTCACCTTTCGATTTTCCTGGCAGCCTCGGACCACACGGCTATTATCCGTAAATGCATGGCGTGTTTGCATTCGCGCCGCTAATAATTACCCGCTCGTGTCTCATTACCGCGGCGATACCGCGTCGGTCACAGCTCTAATCTTGCGTTTTCCTTTGCAGCGGCCAGTGTAATCGAATGGAATTCGATCGACGACTCAACAGACGTTCACCTCGATAGCGAGAAGGGCGAAGGAGAAGGCTGAGGGGATCGAACGAATTCGTCTCTGCCACGCAACGTCGAGCCTGTTCCTTAACTTTCTGCCTCCTCCGAGGACTGTGGAAATTCGAGTGTTCTTAACCGATCACCGCTATCCAGGGACCTCCGGTTGGGGACCCGAAGAACGATGGAGCAGCCCTGGTCGATCGACGGCTCGAACGACTCGGTCAGTAGGTAGAGTGGAGGGACTCTGGTGTTGGCGAGCGGAGAGTTGGTCGAGGGCAGTGGTCGGTAGCTGAGGAACGAATGTGTAGATCGACGGAGCGGGAGGATGCCCGGCTGGCCCCTTTAGACATGGGATAGATGATAGATCGCGGACGATGGGGTGGTAGAAGAGGCAGGAGGGAACGCAAAATGGATTGGGTGCCTTGGCTCAGGTAGCCAGAGACGACCAAGTCGCGGGCGCCACGACCAAACGAGCCCCGGGGGAGGTTGGATGTGCTCTCTCCTTCTAAAGACTGTTCCCTCTTTCACCGCGAATTGTAGCATCGGGAGTGAACGTATCGGAGGGGGATTCGTTATAAAGAGAAGAAGCTGCCCGCGGAGATCGTGCAACGGGACGTTCTCTGGTTCCTGAAAAGACTGAATCGCCGATTAGAGAGTTTTCGTGTATCGTGTACAGCCACGAGCTTAGGGCACGTATCCGATTGGTATACATATTTCCAGTGCGAGAAGAACTCTTTCGGTGGCTAGGGTACGGCGGAGGATACGGATATTTATGTTGACGCGGTAGCCAGCATTTTTCTATGAGTATTTAGGGAGCATTCTTCTCATCTTGGGAGTGTTAGGAACGCGCGGCGGAGGCTGAAGACCGCACGCAAGTGAGCGGGAAGCAAAGTCGCGGGCTTGTAAGAGAGCAGGATGGGTTGTGGGCAGAGCAAGATCGGCAACATCTATCCGAAGAACAAGAAGAATAAAAACAACAGCGGAAAGAAAAACGGAGAAGCTGTGGGTGAGTGGCGTGATCCCAACTCTTATCTCTATATACCTACCGCTCGACGCAATATTCTGCCGAATAATTGAAAGTAAATGGCCAAGAGAAGACATAGGCATACACAATCTTCTTAAAAATCACGTACGAAGTAAATAAGACAGAGATACATACAATTTTAGAAAACTTATAACGAGGACTAATTTGTCGCTTGTTTACTAATTCTTAGATCTGAAACAATACGCCGCCCGATCGGCAAAAAAATACAGCGTCCAGCGGTATATCGGAATACTCTTTTACGTTGAATTTGTGGGTGATTTAATAATCGACCGCTGGAACAACCCTCCCCCTAACACCGCAGTCAGCTTTAGCCAGCAAATAGGAGCCTGATCGTAATCAGTGCCCCGGGCACTGGATCAGTCCTACTGTCCAAGCGCAACGTGCGCATTGTCCTCGCTGCCGTGCTTTTTCCGTCAGCCCCGGACCAATCCCGTCCCGCGAACTGTATCGCAATCGTAGCCTAGGTCGTGTCGCCAGCGTAAATATGTAACACCGGGTTCGTCGAGGTCCCCTCGCTGGCTGAACGCGGAGGAGGGAACGGCATTGTTCGCGTAATTGGCGTGCTTGCTCGTCAATCTGGATCCCCCGCGTAATTATTGACTCGGCGACTCTAATTAAACAGATGCGTCTGAATGTGGGGCATCGACACCCGCGGCGCGAGTTCCGACGAAAGGCATAAATCGCCGCGGTTTTATGGGCGGTGCTTTTCTTCGGCGCGGAACCGCTCGCGCACCTCTGTCTTGGCACAGAGGCTACCGAAGCTTTCTGGCGGTGCCGAAAATAATTAGCAAATCACGTTTCTGTACAACTTTGCAGAACGGGTGCTACGTGACCTTAGAAATATCGTTGGTCGATATGAAACTCGTCTAGGACTCTCCACCTTGGAACCTAGCATCTACGCGTACCTACCTAATTCTTTTAATTGAGGACCTTGCAGCAAGAGAGGTGCAGCCCCGTCTTTACCAACTTCGGCAAAATGCGAAGAAACTGTTGATAAAATTATTCATTTGACTTAACTTTAAAAAGAGAAGATTAACTGAAAAATATACATTCTCACCGAATACGTAGTAGATAGTTATTAAGTTGAGAAGTTTTTATTTCTATTTTTGGCGAAAAATATTCTATAATAGAAATATTAATATTTCTATTTCCATTTCCATTTCCATTTCCATTTCCATTTCCATTTCTATTTCTATTTATTTCCAATAAATCGCTCATTTCACCTCGGATTTGCTGCAAACGATGTAGATTTTTTTTACTAATATTAGGTACACGTCATGAATCAAAAACTGTACGAAACGGAGCTGCACCCTACTTGCTGCAAGGTTCTCGTTTGCTTCGTTGTCGTATCGCACTCTAGCCTCAGATTCGCAAACATAAATTTAAACCTTGGAATCTCGTTCTCCAACAGCTAAAGCTTCCCGCCATCTTCGCGAAACAGAAATTCGTTTAGACGCCGCGAATTCGTCTGGAGGCTAAGTCCCCGATCCACGTTGTACAATTAGCGCAGGCTCTCGCAGTACCGCTCCCCTGTGACGCGTATCTCGCAGACTTTGCAGGTCCTCTCGTTAGAACGTTTAACGTTCATCGAACGCAAGGGGACAGGCAGCGCCGCCGTTATCATTGAGTCAGTAGGAATCGTCGACTCACTACCGAGATTAGAAAAGGGGTATCCATTTTTTTTAAATTTAAAATAGCGACAAAACTTCTTACACGTTTGCTGGCAGATAGGTATGTGGTAGATTCTGGCGTTACTTTGTACCTTGTTCGGGGAAGAAATTACGGAAGGCTTATATAATTCTAAGAAACCGCAATTCTTTGTGTTAGAATCGTGTATTCTTTGAACTATTTAGTTTAGACTGCACTCCGAATCACAGCCCAATTTCCTTTCAAACCTTTTCCACTTATCTCAAGAGTCATCCAAATCGTATGCCAGTACAACTAAGCAGATACGCAATACACATATCGCCTACAAGATAAAGTAGAAACGAAGAAGGTAATTCCACGTGATACAAACGCGTATGTACCTATAGACAACGGTTCATTTCTTCATTGTCTAAATATCATCGAAGTCGAGTTGTTCTGGTTTCGAGGGAGTTCCCTTAAGGCCAAATGGCACCTAATACCGGCCACTAGCTATATCTGTGATATTCGAAACGCCACCGAGCCGTTATTGCGCGCAAGCCGTAGAGAGGCTAGAAATAACAACATCTAAGTAGCTCTCGACACGTTCCAGTCGCGTGTGCGCAGCTAAGGAGATTCATTTAATATCATTTCTTTCTTCTTAGAAAAGACAACCTTAAGCGTCCAACACTGGGGGGATTTTCCCTACTCAGCTGCTCCGAAAGTGTTCCCGCGAGTCCCTCGACAATCGCATTTCTGACTCATCCGTCGACGGTGTTTGCTAAACCCGAACACGTGATGAGTGACAGCCGCGCTACGACGGACATCTAGTAGATAAGGGGCTTCGTCGGACTCTTTATCGCTTGATTTTCTGCCATAATCATAAGAAAAAGTTGAGTGGAGCGACGACAGGGTTGTGCGTGTCCACGCACACGTACGACCGATCGATACTATTCTTCGGCGCGCATCGCTCGAGGTGGATTAGTCTGTTTGGGTTAGGTCGCGCGAAAGGGGGAGCGTAACCTTCCGAACGGTAAACTGGCATTCGGGAACCTGTTGTGTTTCGTTGCGCACTGGCCCCCCGCCTTTTATCTGCTAAAAGGCGACGGTGCTCGATAAGTGCCGGATGCACTTACTCCTGGCACCCTTCGCCCCCCTTTATTCCTTCTATTACCATTCTAGCCAGAGAGAATCCGCATCGCAGTTTACACCACCTCGCTCTGTTTCCAGTATTCGACGACCCAATTTTCACAGAAATAAATTATCAACGACGATTAAGCGCCGATGGATTTTTTATTCCGCAGGGTCACGGGACCTGCATTCGCCGACTCGAATCACTCTCGCGTGTTTTCTCCCTTTTCCTTTTCCTCGCCCTCGTCCTCGTCCGCGTCGATGAGTGGTGCTTCTTTGAAGCCGATTGTCAATAGGTAACGTTCGAACGATCCGCGCCGGAATCGAGCCCGCGAGGGGGATGGTCGAGCATGTGACTTGCACTCGAAATGAATAGGGAAATGAAAACAAATATCTACGCTGGCCGCGAGTCTCGAAATCGCTCGCCGGATCGCGGTTCGTTGTTTATCGTCATCGACGTCTGCGAGCTAAATATAACCGGCGCGATAATTCTGATATTTATATATATCGTTACAGTTGCTTTGCTTACGGTACTTGTGCATGCTGTCGCGTACTTCGCGCGCGCGCATCTACATTATGCATCCTTGGTTATTTTTTGCTACTTAAGCGCAATGACTTTTAATAATAGGTAACCCTGAGGGGCATTCGAGATGTTTACAGGTGAACGTTAAACCGCGCTGCGATTCGTTATGTCATATCTAAATCTCGGCTTCCCGCTAAAAAGAAACGGAGCACGTTGCGCGCGTCGGGGCTAAAAATTTTTTCGAGCCTTCGTTGTACGGCGTACTATCGATGGAACAGGGTGATTCAGCTTGAAAGAATATACCGCAAGTGTAGAGTAGAATTTTATC
The DNA here is from genome assembly GCA_963932335.1 of Andrena marginata. NCBI lineage: Eukaryota > Metazoa > Arthropoda > Insecta > Hymenoptera > Andrenidae > Andrena > Andrena marginata. Next base: position 217,873 of record OZ010660.1, read on the forward strand.
CCCCGCTTTTCTTCTCCACGAATTATTAAATTAAACTGCACCGTTCACTTCTGAAACACCCTGTAGCGACAGATAAACCTTAGGTCCCAGTGCTTACCCGCGCCTTATCGTTGATAATTGCAAATTTCTGGTGGCAGCAGGAAATACAAAAAACAATCGGCTTGTTTACGAAATTATACAGTACGATTATCGCAATTGCCTATCTAGAAAGTGTTTACTCTGTTTCGAACTTGAACGCCGATAAATATACCGCGCGATGCCTTACGTAACCGCAAGCGAATTAAAATTTGAAGAGGCGCCATGCCCCGACAACAAACACCGATCCACTCGTTCGGGATCCCGATCGTTAAATCCGGAGTATCGTATTTCGCGCGATTTTCAATTTTCCGCCGAGCGCGAGAGGCTGCGCGCGCAGCTGGCCTGCCGGTTTACAGCGTCCCGCGACGTTGCCGCCTTTTAAGCGGGAGCGTTTGTGTAATGCCGGCAAACGGTCAAAGTGCCTCGGTGGTGCGCGCGTACGTTCGTGGTTCTGGTGTTGGATTCCCACAGTGCTGTACGGCGCGTCTCGTGAAAATACGCTAGAGCCAGTGCGTCGTCTTTACTCGGTAAACAAGACAAGTTCCAAGGCCCGGGGCCGATATCATCGCGCTCGGTAGTAGAGCAGCCGACGGCATGCCTACGTGATCGTTGTCCCGCCTATAAAAGGGTCGCGCCTCTCTAGCGTCGGTGTCTGTCTGTCGTGGTAATTTCGCGTGAGAGCATCGTTCGATCTTCGATTCTCGCGAGAACGCCAGTTTCGTCGGCATAAAACAAACTGTCTTTCCTCTATCGATCGCTGGTGAATAACGAACTATTACCGATCTGCGCGCGTCGCAAAAAAAGAAGAAGAAGAAGAAAGTGAGGTTAAGTAGCCGGCGCTCGGCGAGGAGGCAGACTTTTGTCGTCGGTAGGTGATAGTGAGAAGCATTCTGCAACGCGTCGAATCGACATTTCCCTCGGGTGGAGGCCGTTCGTCTCGCCAGAACGTCGGATTTCGAGAGTAAGCAGAAAGGGGTAAAGATGTGGCTGAAGGTGCTAAGGCAGAACATATCCCATTTGGCCCGCCGGGCGAAAGGTAAGGTCCCACCGTTCGCATCTGTCGGTTAAAATCGCGGAGGGGAACCGGGGAACGTGACGTGTCGATATTACCATGAGCCGGGGAGTTATTTATAGCTTGTGCGTTACTGGAGCCTCGCTCTTTCACGCGACGATGCCTCGAATCGCCATTTGTAAACACGCCGCGATCGGCGACGCGCATTTCTGTGCTCGGGAGGGCCGTGCTCGCCGAGCGTGGACGTAGAGTAATTCTACCCTCGAATTAGGCTGCATCTAATTTAGGAAGCTCGTCTCGCGTTTCGCGGTCTTTCAGAGAAGAGAATTGTGGAATGCGCCGTGGCGACGGTGCTCCCTCTTGCATGAGTCTCTCTCTGCGTGAGTCACGCGGCTGCTTCAGCGAAACACGTATCCGGCTTTTGCATTGTTTCGAGTTTCTTCACCCCACGGAAAAATCCGCGGCGAATGCTCCTCGTGCTTGGAATTTAGGCTTCGCGGCGGCTCCGTGCCGCGTGACTCAAATAATTCTACTACGAATAATAATGGAATGAAGGAACCGATGGACGTTCGCTATGCAATTCAATATGCTATTTACGCGCCAGTGGTGAAAATAATCTATCGTAGTCTGTGCGCTTATGCGTAATACCGGCGATTTGAATTGTGAATTTTAACGATCCCACGGAATACTTACATGGCACTCGGTAAAACCTGATCGTAGCCATGTCAGCCTTTCCGTTTCCGACGGCCTTGAGAAATGAGATACAAGCTGGATGCTCGTTTCGGGCGCGTTCGAATCGTTATCCGATACACTCGGATGATTTGGAAACACACATTCAAACGTAGACACTGTCGCGATCTGTCAACACAAAGATTAATCGAAACCTTCGAATTCCCTTCGTCGAACCGTCCAAGTGTTTCGATTTCTCCCCGTTCGACGGACGGCGATGTGCCTGCTATTTTTAATTTTAGAGAAACTACCAAGTGCGATGGTTATATTAGGCAGCGGTCAAGACGAAGGCGCGAGCTTTGCGTGGCGCGGGACGCATCCTCACCGAGCGAGAACGAGTTTCGGTCGATCTAACCCGACGCCACGGCGGTCGACGTCACTTTCCCCTCCGCGGCACGCCCCGATCACCGTGGGGCTGAGGAAACCTGGGGAAAAATGCGTAGCTCGTGACAGCCGTGAGAGCAGCCTCTATACATAGCGCGCTATATTGTGCGCAGTGGCGTGGACGTTGGAGAAACACGGGCGACCATGGTTCTGCGCGCTCACTTTTATGAACGCGTCCCGCGGGGACGACTGACCTGCTTGATTAATTCATACAAATCGGTAATTTATTTCGAGGGTCGTCCATGGTCGTCTGTGTTTCGGTGTCGTTCGCATGCCGCCCCAGTCGTTTCTACCTACATCCGACCTTTCTCTGTCGGTGGTGAACTTTGTCATGCTCTTTCAGCGATCGGCAGTGCTAATTGCGTTGTGTCATTGATTAATTCCTGTTTGTACAACGACGGTCCATAGCTACTGCATATGGAAACACGTGTTTCATTCCTCTAGTATCTAGTAACGTCCACTTTCGGCGCACCAAAAGGCGGTAGCGCTCTGTCACCCAGATCCTGTTCCAGATAACACGTAGTACTACTAACGTGTTTGCATCGCAAAAGCGCGAAACAAGAGTTAATCTTGTTAATCAACGGCGAACCGAGCGGCGTGTTTGCGGAATTGCAGACCGTGACGCCGGGCTGCATTAGCAATGGCTTTTAGGAATGATAGTACGTCGGGGGAGTTGTTTTCGTTTCTCGGTGCACGCGAGCGGAGGCGCGTGTTCCGCGCCAAGTTTTCGGAATACCAGACCGCCCCGCAGGTGAAAAGTGCGCCGCGCGCAGATAACGAGTGCGATATTCGACGGTATCTCGCTCCTTATCGGCTAATAAAAATCTTTATTACGTACGGAACCAGTGTTATTTGGCCGAGTCCACCCACCTAAGCATCCTAATGCACCGCTGGTTACGCGGTGTTCAATCGCGCGCGATTACGGTACCGCGCGCCGCGGGCTCTTTCGCGAAATATTGAATGGTGAAAGACGAGTCGCGCAGTATTCTCGGGAATCCTTCGAAACACGCCGGCTCAACAACGCAGTCACTCCAACCTGGCGGAATAATTATTTATTTGCTCTGGCAATTAATAGCTCGAAAATAACAGGGCACGAGGGAGTTTGCTTTGTCTGTTAGTTGATGCGTTATAATAGATCCAAAGGCTGCTCGCCGAGACACGTAGAATATTTGACTAGCTGATTATCGCTCTGTCTAAAATCGATTTTTACGATTTTTACGATTTTTACGATTTTTATATTCGCGCTTACCCGACAAAACGAACCGTTGCATCTTTTACGCAGCTTTAAAGAAAACAGTCCGAGGATCACAGAATCCTCGCAAGTGTACGGTTCAGGTGGGCTCCCCGATCCCTTTCGAAAATAACCAACCGAAAACGTGGAATGAAACTGTTCGGTCGGGGCTCTCGTTTCCCAGACAATCGACTTCGAAACGGCGCGCAGTGGCGCCTCTGCGCTCTACTTTCAAAGTCGAGTTTATTTCTCAAGAACGAGGGCTAGCGTGGAAGAATCTACTTACCTACTTCTACGTTTTCGATTCGGTTTTCCTGAAAGAGTCGCGTACAATCAGCTCGCGGACCGTCCGCATCGCTTTAAAACGTCATGCTTGTTATTTCTTTGTCGGGCGGAACTAATCTTTCTTTTTTTATCGCTGCGATATAAAGTTTCCGCGAACGTGCGCGGTTCGAAGTTCGCTCTCCCCGTTCAAAGAACTCTCTTTGCGGACACGCCCTCGCGGTACGCTCGCCAAGGACGCGGGAACCTTGGTAACACCTGTAGTCCGACTCGGAAAAATATCTGCCCGTTTCCGCGGTGTCACTTTCAGCGGTTTCGCCGGCACGCTCTCGCCTGACAACATGGCGGATGCCCGATAGCAACGCGCAGCTTTTCCGCCGCGAAAAGCTTCCTACTCCTCGCTATCCTCGCCCCAAGACTCTTTCACTTTATGGAGGCTCGAGATACTCGCAATTCCGTCCAATTTATTTCCAGGGGAGCAGTTTCGCATTCCCTCCTTCCCCTTTCATTTCACTGTACCACCCGAGGGCGAGATTCGCGTGCTGCGTTCGTTTTACTTTTCGAGTAGGGTCAACACGATTCCGATTTAGAGGCATCCTAGATTAAGCGGGCTAGACTCTTCTCGCTACGGCGGTACTGTGTTAGATTCTCGTATCTGCAGGCCCGGCGGAATTCCACATTCGGTCATTTCGAAGGCGTTTCACGATTTTTAAATGATTTTATTCAGCTTCGATCCTCCGTTTCTTGCATGTGTGTTTGATCGTTTGTTTGTTTGGTTCAAATCTAGAAACTCAATTTTCTACGAATTCGATAGACTTGGAACTTTGCAGGCGTACGTAGTTATGATGACAATACAATTTAAAAACAAAACACCCTCGAAGGAGTGAAAGAATCGCAGCCCCCGCAGTAAACACGTATGTCCAGAAATCCAAACGACTTGAAATCAGCCTATAACCGCAAATCAAAACTTAAACGCCAAAGAGTAAATAATAAAAAACATTTTAAGTTAAACGATTTTATTTAATTTGATAAAAAATGCACTAAAAAACAAAGACATTATTTAAATGAAATCGTGGGGCAGTTTATTTCATGACAGAATATGAATCAATTTCATGCAGAAATGACGAATGAGCGACGAAAAGCGATGAAATATCCTGCCCCACGATTTTATTTAAATTACTTTTTAGTTTTTAGTGGATTTTTGATCGATCTAAATAGAATGGTGTAAGTTAAAAAATTTATTTTGCTCTATTAAAATTGGATGAATTGCTGACGGTATCTATCTTCCGCGCGAAATCTTCCTGTATAGAAGTAAAAGTTTATTATTCCCTGATCGTGAAACTTTCGAAGAGAAGTTAGACGAGTTTCGTCGCGGGAAAATAGTCTACCTCTTGGAGGAACGATACAAGAGCCAGGCAATAAGCTTTTGCCACTCGTTCCCGCGGACGCCGCACTCTCGTGGGGGATCCGCGTTTATCAGCGTCGCCAATTACGAGGCGAGTGTCGTGTGCTCGAATCGCAGGTGCGAAACATCGTTGCAAAACTCTTCGTAACGGTGCGAATCCCCGATGAGATTTTACACGAGATTTTTCCATCGCGAGGGAAAAATCTCGGCAACAACTGCATGTAGTAAATAATGGATGGAAATAGTCGCGAGAGATTTTTGAAAATCTATCATGAAAGGGTCATTCCACGCGAAGTCGGACACTTTTCGGAGTAACATTTCGGATTTTGGTGCAACTTGGATATGTTGTAGTATTTAGGGGTATATAAACACATCTCGAAGGATTTTTCGAAATGTCAAAAATTGTGGATGTTACAGCTCTTTGAAATATAGTGTTTACTTTTTTTCCAAAAATTATAACTGTGGAACTAACAAACTGATAAAAATGACCTTCCGGGTGCTTACAGTGGAGATATAAGGGTACCTAATAAAAATTATTTCACTTAATGAAAACGAATATTTGACCATTTATTTAGCAATTGTTCTTAACAAATGCAATTTTATAGTTGAAGGCACCTTTTTAAAAATTTAGAAAAAATATGAGGATGTAGCCCTGTTTTTCCTCTTTACGGACATGTTTTGAAAAACGTGGACGTTTTATAATTGGCCAAATGAAAATTAATTGAATGTAACGCTGCTTCAAATCACACCGGTTCGACTGGTCGCTCGGGCCGTGCGATACTCGCAGCGGCCAAGCGGCTATACCTGCCACTTTTATATAGGGTATTAATGAGGATCGCTGCAAGGTTTAATACCGTTAATAGTTACTGGAAACTCACTCTCTGTCGATGTCACTTATTGTTTGAAACATTTAAGTAGCCATTGTTCAATGGAAACCACGAGAAGGTGGTGAGTATTCTTCCATCGGGAGAGGATGGGATATGATGGGATTATGTTAAAAGATAAATATTTTGTCGTATCTTTGAGCATCTTTTGGAATAAATGGACGGTTATGCGATTACTTATTTGATAATTGCTACAACTTTTGATTTGTCACTGTATGAATAGACTTTATCTTTTAAATGAAACACTGTGTCCGTTGGTATAAATTAATGACAGTTTCGCGTTCCAGAACTTGTTTTTGCAAGTCCACGTCTCTCTAGTAATAATCGTGAATGTTTTTTATATTGTTCTATTGAGTTGAATTGAAAATGAATGTTTTGAATGTTGGCAGTCGCCCAATCAAACAATTTTTGTGGTGTCGTTATTTGTTCTTCTGTCTTTGTAAACTGGCTCGAGCTGCAAGACGTTTTAATGACCCCCCCAATACCATTTCATGCATTTTTGCCATGTGATGTTGCAAAAATATGCCACTCAAATGACAAACAGAGACTAAGAAACCAAGAAACCCCACCCTTGGCAAGTTTGAATACGTCTAAGGACCAATAAAAGAAATGCAGGATGACTCAGAACACAGGTCATAAAATGTTTGAAACAATAAGTGCCATCGACAGAGAGTGAGTTTCCAGTAACTATTAACGGTATTAAACCTTGCAGCGATCCTCATTAATACCCTATATAAAAGTGGCAGGTATAGCCGCTTGGCCGCTGCGAGTATCGCACGGCCCGAGCGACCAGTCGAACCGGTGTGATTTGAAGCAGCGTTACATTCAATTAATTTTCATTTGGCCAATTATAAAACGTCCACGTTTTTCAAAACATGTCCGTAAAGAGGAAAAACAGGGCTACATCCTCATATTTTTTCTAAATTTTTAAAAAGGTGCCTTCAACTATAAAATTGCATTTGTTAAGAACAATTGCTAAATAAATGGTCAAATATTCGTTTTCATTAAGTGAAATAATTTTTATTAGGTACCCTTATATCTCCACTGTAAGCACCCGGAAGGTCATTTTTATCAGTTTGTTAGTTCCACAGTTATAATTTTTGGAAAAAAAGTAAACACTATATTTCAAAGAGCTGTAACATCCACAATTTTTGACATTTCGAAAAATCCTTCGAGATATGTTTATATACCCCTAAATACTACAACATATCCAAGTTGCACCAAAATCCGAAATGTTACTCCGAAAAGTGTCCGACTTCGCGTGGAATGACCCGAAACTTGTTCGGCGAAAAAAACTGATTTGAAAAATAATGAAATAATTGTGTTTAGAGTATCTCGAAAGGAAAGAGACAGCTGGCGTTCCTCAGGGAGCGTCGTCGTAGTGGCGCATCCGCGCAATTATCATCGCGGAGTGGCGGTAAATTTCAATCTGGCCGTTGGCGATAGTCATCGACGGGGGCCGCCGGTGTACACAATAAATTTCAATTACGAGCGGCTTCCATTCCGAACGCTGAGCGTTCGGGTTTCCTCTGCTTGCCACTAGAAAGAGAGATTTCTCGGCCAGACTATTACGTTTCCCGCGAAGAAATTGCACGACGCCCTTAATAGAGGTCGCGGGTTCCTCTCGTTTCTTTTGCTTCTATAAAAGAGGAGAGATAGGCCTGGTCTGGCAAGCGCTGGAATCGCTATCAATCGTCGCGGATGTATTGATTTCCACGGAAAGCAGCCAGTACCGCGGTGTAATTCGAGCCCTCCTCGCTGGCTCGTATCCGTATAATACCATTCGACGGACAGCGGCGCGCCTCTTTTCCTACTTTGCCTGTAAATCTCGCCGCGCGTACCTATCGCTTCCTTCCGCTGTTTTTACTGTCAAAAAATAATTTTTATTTATAATTTATAATTAAATATAAAGGAAGGAAGTGAAGGAAGTGAAGGAATCTCGATCTTCACCTTTTCAGGGGAATTATTGATAACGTAGGTACGTACTTAGTGCCGAATCGGTTCGAGTATTATTTCATATTCAGAAATTGCTCCAAGTGGATTCATTCGCGCAGAAAAGGTTCGGTGAAACGCTCGCCGCCCGCGGCTATTTAGCAGGTCGATCTTTAAGGCGAAGCCTGAATTATTTATGGAGCAGCGTTAGGCTTCGTTTCACGAAACTAGGATATCGGACACCGTGCACGCGGCAAGGTATTCGCCGCTTATCAGTCGCCTTAAAAAAGATCAGTTCCCGGCCAGGGGACTAGCCAGATAGATAAAAAGGGGAGTGCGAGTGAGGGACAGACAGCGCGCTGTATCGAGGTCAATTTTGGCTGCGGATAAGACCGAGTGTCTCGTCGCTCGGATATATCGATTCCTCCTTGTTTCTCTCGCGCCGCCGATCCGCGGTTTTGCCTCGGGAGTCGTTCACCTTAAGGCTCCCCCAAACCTTATCTGATCCGCGCTGCGATATTCGCGTTGCTTTGGTGGGGGAGCCTCTAAACTAGCCGGGCGTTCGTATCGAACGCTGCCCTGCCGAACGTAACATCTGCTCCGATCTGATCGATCCCCGAAACAGTCTGCGAAGTTATCTGGAACTCCGCTCCGAAAACGACGCGGCGTAGCCATAGACAGTAGATACCATATTCCTCGGGGAGCATCGACTCACGGATCGCGAAACACAGCCGAGTGGAAACTGACATCCAGCTCGCTTTAGAACAGACCACGTCAGGGTGCCCCACGGTCTCGTGGCATTTTTTTCTATTCTTCCTTGCTCTCCAGAAGCCTGCTTCTGTTCCATAAATCAAAAGAAGTGTGTATATTACTACTACTACTACTACTACTACTACTACTACTACTACTACTACTACTACTACTACTACTACTACTACTACTACTACTACGAATAATAATAATAATACGTCTTCGTTATATTCCCATAAAAACACAAAGAGAAGTAACGGGCAAGACTGTTTTTAAGTCTAACACTTTACGGATTGAGTAAAAGAAGAAAAAAAGAGAAAATCAAAGATACGAATAACTGGCACATAGGTAGGTATGAAGGATATTTACAAGTCGCTACGATCTTGCAACATTATGTCACGCAATTAAGTTTATATATTACTCCTTGATAGCGTAAAAAAATGTTGTTTCCACGTGTACGCGAGCTGTCCAGTCGTTAATTGGAAAGCAGACCCCCCTAAAACCCTCCCCTAAAAACGCTTAATCCTAGCGACCTCGAAATATTGGCCGATTAGTCGTTAAAACCTAGATTTTATGCTTGTAAAAATCAAGCCTGTAATATGTAATACTATCTGGACCGAGAGTCGGGACTTGCAACGAGCCGGAGCTCGGGTTTAAATAAACTCCGTGCGTAAGTAGTTAATATCTGCGATGATCTGGCAAGGATGAGCGCGCCGCCGAACCGTTCCCTCTAATCCCAATCGCGTGATCGGTGGAAGCAGTGCGGGCGATCGCTCGAGAAAGACGGTCGCAGAGTCACGATGGATAGAAAGTCCCGTCCTATATTTCGCCCCGCCTGCTGCCAACACGCATTAACGGCAGACGTGCGCGGGGTGAATCAACTAGTGGCGGGCCGTTGTTCGATTTTCTATCGAGAGTCCGCTGCGCGTCCATTACGAATCGAATCTCATTTCGTATTTTTAGCTTTTCGTCCGCGGGATTACGAGGCGAGCGGGTAAACAACGCGGGAACCTACGGTTGTTACGCGATGGAAACTCGCGATTTCGCGTTGATTGCCTGTAAATGTACCGCGGGGGATGTGGGAACTGATCGAGGTCGCGATTTATATATTTATTATTTCTCATTAGGCATTATAGCAGATACAACTGGGCCTCGCCTTTTCACCATACCATGGACAATTGGTGCGGTAAAATATCGTTCCCAGGGTCCGGAGAATGTTGGGCGTCGCTGGAATTCGGTGAAGTGTTGGGCACGAGACGGTCGCTGCTTTCGCTTCCTATCTGCTTAGGGACAGGTCTAATTTAATTGTACAGGTGAATTCCGCGAAGCTGGCTAAGCCTCCGAAGCAAGGATTTTATTGAACGAGATTATCAAAAGATGCGGCTTCGTATCGATCATTCGCATGCCCGTCCTTGTTGGCGCGTGCCATCTGCCTGGCTGGCTGGTGGTTCGTCGCTGACCTATTTAATCATAGTCGACCGCTCAGACCCGCCCTTTCAGCCAGCCTTTTTTCTTTTTCTTACGAATACCTAGCTCCGCCTCATACTCCAGCATCCCTTGCGGATAAAGCCGTGCTGTCCCAGCGACATATGTATGTAAGTAACCGTTCGATGATTGGTATTCGTCATAGGGATCGATGAGTTACGGTGCTCGGGCGAGGTTGAGTAATCGCATTCCCGGCGAGCGTTATTACTGGAATTTCCACGTCACGGATATCGAAAGATCTGTCATCGAGTTACATACGTCGATCGTCACGGGTATAACTATAGCAGCGCTACCGTTTGCCGCAAGCACGTGCAGCTCCTTAACGAATCACGCCCGATCACTAAATATAGATCCCAGATCGGAGAATTACGATCAACTATTTATGGAAAAGACGGAGATGGGAAGGTAGCATGTGGTTTGACATCGAGATTTGTCTACCGTAGAGTGCAGGCATTTGTAAAAAGGGTAATGCTCGGGTAGCGGATATTTGCTATACGTTTGGAGGAGCCTTAACTCCTCGTTCCTGCCTTAGGAGCGCCACGCTTGCGACAATAGGTAGGTATTATTCGCGATTAGAATTACGCGGAGATTCAGTAACGGAATTCAATTTACATGCGTGCCCGCGTCTCGGGTGCATGCACGATATGAATCTATTAGACGGAGGCCTCGAAAGCATCGAATTATAGCACGCGACACCCACACACCGGCATGAATAATTCATGGGCCAATAGCGCGGGGGTTCTCGGGCGGAAGCTTTTACCTCGACGGAAATATATATTCCCCGTGTACCGGGTGCCCCGACGTCGAGGAATCTGCATAACGTAGGAACGGGAGGGGGGGGGGGGGGGCATGAAATTAACTCGGTCCCTTTGCACAGCTTTGCCTCTCTTCGCCTCGCTTTGCCTCGCGTTGCCCCGCTTTGCCCCGCTTTTCCGCCTTTTTTTCTCTGTAAATTCAATTATTCCGTATTGGAGGCAACGACGATATCGGCGGTATTACGAGCCGAGATTCCATCGGAGGGGAAGATCGATCGTACCCCATCTGTACATTGTAAATCGGGATTCTCTCCATTCTCCGTCGCGGACATTTTCGTCTCGTTGCATCCACGGTGCAACGAGCACGCGAGGCTATTTCCCTCGCGCGGACAGCTGTTTCGCATTCATCTCCGCTTGAAATATTTATCGAATCGATCGCCAACCGTATTTACCGATGCCTCGCCTATAGGTACAGCTTGAAACTGAAACTGAAACTGAAACTGAAACTGGTGTTAAATCATAGAATTCCAAGACCAAAGAGATAGGTAGGGCAGACCTTTCTTCGTTTCTTATTTAAAAATAGGATATATTTAAAAATTTTTTAACAACCTTGTATCGCTACTCGTAATTTGTCGATAGCAGGTAGCGTTTAAATTATTGAGAGGGAAAAATGTTATTCTACTTTGAACCTTTTTAGGCTCCCTTTGCCTCGGTCTTTCCTACACAGGTACATGCCTACCTGCTTCAAGAAATGCGAAATAAGAAATCCCTTTCCTGAAATTGAAAGAGATGAGAGGGAACGCGAGCAGAGACACGACCAGAAATCGAGAAACTCCGCTCGATCCCTCCCGCCATGTGGCCGAGAAGAAAATATTTCATTTCCCACGGATTAATCGAAATACGAGGCGGTCGATCTCTCTCTCTCTCCTTTATTTTTATCGCCGGCCTTCGTGATTCTGTATACCCACGGCTCGCGAATCCAAGGTGAATGCGTGGCTCTCAGATTTTCCCGTCGGTGTGCCTGTATTACGTTAGTCGCTGCTCGTGAACAACGACTGTCTTCCGGCAATAGTCCGTCACGGTTTCGTCACTTCCGGCCGGAAATTCTCGCGGAATTTGGGCGGAAAGCGTGCGCTCCCATTGCGAGGCATATGGAAAATGGAAATCCAGCTCGAAGACATGCATTCCATTCGTAATGCTTCGCTGCAAAAATTCCAAACAATTCACTGAATTTTCTGGGAATATTCAACCACGTTCGCATAGCCCGGCGAACGTGAATGGAGGAAAGCCCTACTATAGTAAGTCAATGTCCAACAGCTTTTTGGGAATTGCGCTCGCGATCCGTTGCCAGCGTCTACGATGCCGCGCGATTCGCATCATCGACCTCGAAACTTTTTCCCATCGGAGGCGATTCGTCGTCCCTCTGGTACGAAGTGTTAGCATCCTTCCCAACAATCTACTATACGCGGTGGAGGAAGTGGCGCGACGCACTCGTTTATAATGTCCAAAATTCGTCGATCATCGATCCATTGACCTCTAGCTTTGAAAAATTTCGGCGAATCGATTTTGGGGGAAGAGCGTCGATGGGTATCGGTCGCTAGGACCACGGGCAAATTTGGGAAAATACCTGTGCCTTTATCTCGCGCCGCCGACGGCGATCTAATTGCGTCGCAGTTAATTACGCTGAATGCACGTCCGTCGTACGGCTTTCAGTGTCCCTCGGCATTATTAACCTTGTTAATCGTTTTCCAAGCGAAGGCAGGAAGAAACTGCGCGGCACTTTGTTTTTCTTTCCACTCCCCTTATTTTATTGGGGGCCGCTCCCGAACACCGTCTCAATGCCTCGTTTATTTTCGGCCAGACAATAGAATTCGCCCCGCTCTTCCGGAAGGCCGAGGAACGCCTTCAAAGCGATCCTGCTCGGGCTCGTTTCGCCGAAATTAAGAGAATTTCGCTAGAATCAATCCGATAGCTTGAAAGGCACAGTGCTGAGAGTATTTATGTGTATCGTGCCACTCGCAAATTTGCCTAGCGTGCAGGATTATCACGGCAACGTGATTCACAAAACCAGCTACACATTTTTCCAATATTTTCCTGATTGTAATAATACGAGAGGTGTAAGTGAGTGTCAGAGGTTATTTATATTGGAAATGGGTAATGAAATAAACAGTAATCACAGAATATACTCTTTATGAACTCTGCTTTATTTACTAAGCTTGGAAGGACGTCGTGTCTGACGGAAAGCTAGACTCGAAGTGAAGAGAAAGCGCAACTTTGCCTTTAGGCAATTCGAAAAGTCCGTTTGCCACTTCAGATAAAGGGACAGGCCTGCGTTATGTCTCTTACCCTGACAGTTAGGTATAAGGAAAACTCGGCAGACCCATGGGTCCGCTGGCCTCTGGTTTACTGCTTTAGACAGTGGTTCTCACACGTAACAAAATTCATTTTTGTTCTTAGGAACGTAATTGTTACCAACAATCCAACAATTTAAATATTGCGCCTTCTGTATTTCTTTTGTTTCACTCGTCGCCGTTGTGCTGTGTGTCTCTCTAAAGATCCACTGTATACTTTCCTTTATACCAGAATAGTAATGAAACAATTTCGACTCAGGGAGAGTTTTGTTCGATAAACTTAATACGTGATCAATAAATATATCCAGTACTACTGTGTGCTTCTATTGTAGTCGAATGAATCGAGCGTTTGGCGTATCCCGTTCATCGTGGAACGAAAGGGGAAGGAGATACGAAAGCTTTCTCCGTTATCGCGGGTTATCGCGCCGCTCTTTTTCCCCCGCCGCGCCGCGCCGTCAACACATCAGCCATTACGCGAAAGATTGCGCTTATCTGACGCCGATGGATTAAACGTGTGATCGATTGCTCCTCGTAACGAATATTCAGCCTCGATTACAGACACGCTAGTTTACAGCCATTTTGCGCAGCAGGTGCCACAATTTTTTCTTCTGTAAAATGGGCCGCCGATTCCGAAAATAAGGTTTAAAATAAATTTCTATGGTTACGTTTTCCAGATATCGGCAGGTGATCTCTTTACCTGTCGATTCGCAATTATGTGGGAGCACCTTATTGACAGACAGGTAAAAAGTGCACCTGTCGATATCTCGAAAACCTATCCATAGAATTTTTTATTAGAGCTTATTTTCGGAATCAGCAGTGCATTTTACATAAGAAAAAGATAGCGGTATCTGTTGCAGAATTTTTTTTTATTTTGTAATCTAGTATTACCGACGCTGTCGCGGCTAATACATTTACCTAGGTAATTCATCGAAGTCGCCCGTTTCCAGCGAAAATCGATCTGATCGAGCCGCGAGACCACCGTGCCGCGAAACAGGCAGAGGAACTTGATCCCGTTCCGACCTAATTGATAATTTCGTGGTACTTCTAAAGGTGCTGTTGGCAATTCGACGAATCAATATCTTTGCCATCCATTCTGGCCGGGATTGCATCGAGTCGTGATATCGCAGATCATTATGTATCTGATTGATCAATGTACAAGAGCCGGTGATATTCGGGAGGTTTGGTGGGATTGGTGGGGATTAAGAGGATCGAGCGACAGTACCGCGGTAATGGAGTTGCTACGTTATGCAGGTGTAATAGAACCGTAATGGAATCGGACAGGGCGAATAATTGCCGATCGATCGGCGACGCGTTGCCCGCGTTTTCTCGCGATATCTATCATGCTCCTCCGGAGGAAATGGAAATCCGGAGTGGAAGAAATGAGACGCTAAGGTTTGCTAGGGCGGGGTTGGGAACGTTTCAGGAGAAATATTAAGACGCTCCTCTGTTCCAGGAAGCAATCGCCACGTTCTTGACACTCGCTGACCGATTGCAACGATTCTTCAAGTACCATAGGTACCTACTCTATCATAATTCGATTACAGAACGAAATAACGAATACCATTTTCGTAGCTACCCAAATTCCTGTGGCAATTCAACGGAACGTATAGGTATACGCTTCGCCTTTAGTTTTAATTTCTCCTTGGAATTTCTGCGCGCCGTCAGCCCCGTCATTCACTAACGCTGGCGTGCACCAGGATCACCTACGTCTATACGTAGGTATATTTAGTGGAGAGTGTCGACGCGACGCGACGCGACGCGACGCGACGCGCGTAACTTTACGTCACGTTTCATGTGCACCAGCCTCGACTGCTTAAATATACCTGCATAAGGTCGCCAGCGTTCTCAATGATGCATAGGGGGCGGTCATCGGCTACCAGAGAGCGTGGCCCAGTTCGCGGCTATCGGGTTCGCGATGTAAATTTAGGACCACGATGTGCATGCCGGCGCGTAATATCCTTGCGTCATTTCTGCGTCCAGTGGTCGCGTGACGCCAGTCTCTTGGCTCCCTTTTCCTCTGTATCCCTCTGTCTCTCGTAATTCTCCTGCTATTTTACCGGACCAGTGTAGCCTCTCTCGCTAGTCGAACGTTCTTTCTTTTACCAACGAATTACGAGGCAATCCCCGGGTGGCTCTTTAACGAACTCGTTTCACCCCTGATTGCTCGTTCGATTTCAATGGATGCAAGGTATGCTCTGGTATCATTCTGTAGGAATAGGTTTTGTAATACCTGTGTTGAAGAGCCGCGGACTTGCGGATCCAGCCCCACCAACGTCGGACTCCCTTTATGGGGGTTCTCGTCATCTGTAGCAGCTTAATGCGTGAACAGTGTGAACGTTGCTCGGCAATTGTGTACAGCGAGAGACTTATGGGGGTGAGCAAGGTCGGATAAGACGTTTAGTAGCCCTAAGCACTTAAAAGATTTTCAGGCCCGCTAGAAGTAAAAATTTCTATGACTCCCCCTTTCTCCTGATTCCCCAAGCACGTGTTGAATATTTTGCTTATTGCTTAATTCAACAACTGGTGTTGAAAGGGGAAGTCGAGGAGCCGTCCGGCAAAATTCCTAGTTGATCCAAGACGAACGCGAGACATCAAACACTCTAGAGGAGCACTCAAGTTTTCATAAATTCCCCACGATCATTGCGTGAGCGTCGGTGGTTGCCCGGGCACGCTACGCGGGCTTCCCACCGCGATAAAAGCGACAAGAAGATGAACGAGCGGCGGTTTTCCGTGTGTGTCACCGATAGCAAGCTTTCCCTGGCCCGCGTCAGGAACTCGCTACCTATCGGGGATCGAATCGAACACTACGAAATTACCCTCGCGTTTCCTCTTATTTGTTCGGGGCCCGCTCCCTGGCGCGGCCATTCACTCGAATCGTCGCCATAATTCTATTATTAATCGAGGGAGAGATAGCAGGAATACGAGCGAGTGTATCGTGTATCGTGTACCGTGTACCGTGTACCGTGTACCGACAAGTCGACTGCCACTCTTTTTTCCAACGAACACCTTCGAATGTTCCGCTGCACAGTTCGCAAACGCATGTTCCGCAATCTGCATATTTCCCCCATCTCCCACAGAACAGGTCTTCTATCCTCCGCCTTCCGCCCCTTCCAGGCAAGTCTAGCCAACGCTGGCGTTTTAAGGAATATCAGAATTCCACGCTCCCCGACGTGTATGTACGTGCGTCGTTGACCTTCGGCACGATGCCAGCTCGAATCCCGCTGGGAATTCCAGACCGATGAACGAAGACCATTGCCACGAATTGATTTTTCGGTACCGCGCGGGGAAAACTCGTGGCGAGTAAACGGATCAGGCGACGTTAGGTAACGGCGTTGAAGCTTTATTAATGGGATCGTGTGGCGCGACGATCGAGCCGCGGATGAGAAGCGAGCCGGCAGCTTAACGCCGTAAACACTGTTCGAGAACGTGCTCGCTGGGACGGGATCGGAAATAAAATTCACGCAGCACCGGGGCCGAGTAATTGGCGGTTCGGCCGCAAATTGGCGATCGATGGCTTCCCTCCTACCCCAAGCTTCCTGTACCAGAGACGCGGGAACACGATCTTCCTCGGCGCGTCCCACGGTCCCGTGCTTCCAGCTGATGTCAGACCGTTTTCCTCCCATTATCCAATAAATTCCCTTGTCACTGGCAGCCGCTTGTTGTTCGGAGGAAGTAACGCGCAACAGAACATTAACGAGGAAAGAATTCGGCCAGTTTCACGGGAGGATTGCTCGATTAATTGCGGCCTGTTCCGTAAATAAGGCACTCGGTTACTTTTATATATAATAACTAATAACTTTATTTCCGTAGACTTTAATGGCTTTAATTTTACCAGCTCTGGAGGTAGATGTAAGGCACTCGGTTACTTTTAAATAATAACTTCATTTTATCACGTTCCGATCGATGAATAGTAGTAACAGCTGAAAAATCCTTAACGACAAAGGAGCTTGTACAAAATACAAGCCGAGGACAAGGCACGGGGTGTAATATCACTGGTACTTTCACCAGAGTCTGTCGGCAAGTGAGACTAAAGTCTGCAAGTATCTCCGGCACAGGAATAAGATGAATAGTCTTAAGCGGTCTGTAGACGCGCAATAATATTGATCGTCTAGGAGCTGCTTAACCAGGCTACCTCTGTGTCCGAAGTCACCCACGCATTACCCACCGACAGAGCAATATACGGATTAACGCAGACTCAACAATTTATTGGCCTTTAGAAATTTGGCAAACAGATGTTGTCGTAACGTTCTTGGAAAAATAATAAATTATCGATCGTAAAGAACGAACGAATTTTCGCCTGGCTCTCAGCCCGCTTTTGTCCCGACGCACGTGAGAAAGATGCCACCGATATAGCAATTAACAAGTATTATCCACCAAGTCCACCATCGATACGCATCGAGGAGAGACACAGGAAGAAAAGGGGTAGTCCGCTGACTGCGCGTGCTTCCGCCTGCGTCGTCCTCCCTTCGACTTAAACGCGGATCCGATCCCTTATCTCTCCAGTACCTATAACCACGCGCTCGATTTTCAAAACAGAAGCACGCGTTCACGTATTTCGTGCGAGAGAAGGTGGGCCTCGTGTTCGTGGCGCGAACAAGACACTACCACCCCCGCTGTTTCCTATTCCAGCTGCTTTTCTACCCGTGATAATCAGTAAATTTGCAAACGCAATATCTCCAGAACTAATTGAAATAACGTGTATACATTATAGGTTATTGAATTTCTCTTGAAACGCCGTATCAAGTGATCTGTAAAAAAAAATAGTTCCATTTAAAAAACCGGACTTGACCATCGTATCTTTTACAATAATAATCGAAGGAAAAATTCGTCTGCGCTAATAAATTTGCCCCCCCGAGGCAAGGAAATATCCAGCTGTTTACTGTTCCCGCGGACACCCTGTACAATGAAATAAAATATAAAATATATGTCGGAGAAGGCAAGCACTTACGAGCTACGCTACGATCTTAATTAATAGGTCTATTTTACGTCACTTTTTCCCCCACGCGATTCGCACAATATCTGTATTGTACAATCTTCCAACATGATCCACAGACGGTCAATATTATTCTGCAACATTCAATATTGTACGAGAAATATCAAAACCGTTTTGATTCACGCAATATATGTATTGTGCAATCTTCCAATATCATCCATAGATGGTCAATAATATTGTGCAATATTGAATATTGCGCAATAATTTTGATCGTCTACAGACCGCTTTAGAGAATTGTTAGGGAACTGGGTTGGACGCGGCAGGGGAACTCGAGGAGGGGGGGATATTGGTTCGAAGCGATTAGAAACTGGAGAAGCTGCAATACGGATTCCGAGAGGGGCGGGAGCGCGCTCATCGCTGTATTTAGTAGCAGTCAGCTCGCGCTCGCGCTCGCCTCGCCTCGCCTCGCCTCGCCTCGCCTCGCGTCTGTTTCTGCCTCGGCCTCTGCGTTTTAATCGAAGCGCGTGGGCGTCGCGATTTCGCGCGACAGCCGTCTGCGAGTCGTGATCGTGGTAATTGCAACGCGAGGCGCTACAGTAGCTGAGCGTCAGAGAGAAACTACCTACTGACCTACACACGTGTACATACCCAGAGCCACGTATTTGCACGTGTGTGCGTGCGTGCCTGTCGCCGAGTTTATTTGCGTGCCATTGTAATCCGAGTTCATTCTCCTTTTGCTCTCTCTCTCCCTCTCTCGATCTTTCGCCTCGCGTGCCAATGAATGGACCACATGTGCGCGAGGGTTATACCTCGGGTACGTGTATTTATCGTCCTGTCGGAAATAATTCCTTTAAAATCGGAGCGGCGGGGCTGAATCGCGAGGCCCGGTAAGACGCGCCCTCGGGCCTCCGGTCGCGGGGCGACCAAACACGGAATTATTCATTGTTGTGTTCCAATAGTGTATGGATGGAGAACATGGAATTAATATAATCGCTTTTGATTATGCTGTGTTTCTACGCTGAGATAATATTGGAAAGAAAAGAAGAAAAGGAGGAAAGGAAAATATAGGGAAAGAGTAGGATTTACGCGACAAAGCAGAAAACAGAGGAGGGTAGGTAGCCACCTACCTAGTACCTAGTCGAGGTAGTGGTGATTAATGTCCTTGTGTCTGATTATTACGGTTACATTTTACGTACTGCTTTGTTTTTCGAGAAGGGATAAGACAGTACACGTATTGGAGCCCATAAGGAAGCCCCAGCTTCCTCGGGAAAAACAAACACGCGAACCGTTCAGGGACTAAAAGCTCATTGAGAGAGATATCGCTTGCCCCTGGCGCCAGTGTAATCTACATTTCTCGCAAAGCCTGGCTGTCGGGACTGTCCCCCCAAATCCTGCCCGCCCATTCACTGGTATGCACACACTCGCGATCGCCTCGCGAGTCGAGTCGACTCGAGTCTCTTCCCCATATAATACGTAGGTATCTGTGTCACCGAAAGCAGCAGCAGACTCGCCGCGGACGAGCCTCGAGCTTGCTTCTCGGCGCTGGTCATCCGTGGTCTATTTTAATCGTATACACTCGGTTTGGACTCGAGCCCGAGTGGGACGGCCCTTAAAAGTGCGAAGCGGCTCGTTGATAAGATTAAACGTGTTTACGAAACGCAATCTTGAACCTTGCACCCACCGCGGCCGCCTTTCATACCGTATGCGCTTCTTTTTGCGCCCGCGCTCCCGAACAGAATATTGTACTGCTTTCGGCCTGCGCACACGCGCTCTTATTTCCCAGCTCGCTTCCGCGGCCATTCCGCGCGATAATCACGCTCGAGTTCGCGACCTTTCCACAGATGCATCGCTCAAGCAGCAGCCACTCGAACTTGCGCGTTCAACAATTGCATCGCCCTCGAAGGTTAACAGGACTCCTATTCCTCGTTTCTTTCTCCATTTTCGGACTTTCAGAGGCTTGCTAAAAGGAAAAGAAAACTCGATTTTATTCTTTAAATGAATTTTTATTTTGCATTAAAAATATCTTTATCCTTGGAAGGAATTGTTTTTGTTGTCTGAACGTCGTCTAGTTGAAACTCGCTCCGCTATAGAAAACGGCAATCTCGTTGAATTGTTCGATCGAGAAACTCAATCCCTCCATACATACATATTGTTCGAGATATCTATCTAATGATTGTACCATTGGCGTTTGTATTACAGGTTCAGCGTCCGTGGAGCAGAAGAATGGAAACGGCAACGCGAAGAACAACAAGACGAACAACAACGGGGTGGAGGTGAATCGAAACGAGGAGCAGAATGGCACGGGCGAGGTTAAAGGCCAGGCGAAGAAGAAGCCTAGCGCGCCCGGAAGCGGTCCTCTGTTGCAACAAGCGTAAGTTTCGGCCGTTGCCTCGCCACCGTGGCCACTCCTGCTCCCCTCGAGCCACTACCTACCACCTGCTTCGAAATTAACGCTCTACCGGCGACGCGGACGGTCGCGCGCGAACGCTTGCCTCCCTCGAGGTCCTCCTGGCGACGAGCGACGCAGCGGAATCTAACGTCGGACTGGAAAATGTGAGAATCCGTCGAGCTACGCGAGCGGCGAGCGGCGAGCGGCGAAATCCGCTCCTTTTCCTCCCTTGTCCTCGGGGAGGAAGGTCGATCGTCGACTTTGCCCGCCGCTCCAACTTCTTCTAATTATAGTCCCTATCGGTGGTCCGCGTTGCGTAACGCGTTATTCGCATTCACCATGCCGCCGCTGCGAATAGCCCTGCCAAATAAATAGTGCCACTTTAAAATAACCGCGAAAACAATCGCGCCGGTCGCGATATCTATGCCCTGTTTTCTAACATATCATACTAACTGACCAGTTGCACGTTTCCATTTTTTACAGAGAGATATCCACCAGTCAGCTCGACTTCTTCAAGATGCTCGACGAGAAGATCGAGAACGTGAGTACCTTCTGCCAGACCATTAGCTTTATCTTCCTCCGAAATTCACGTCGCGTTGCCGCTTCTATCCTGGAAAGCGGCATACCCATATAGAAAGATATCGGGATCAGCTTGGAACGCCGCGTTGGAATCAGGCCATGCAAAATAGACGACGTCCCTGTAAGGCTTAGCCCGACCTTGCGGCAGCCTTGTCTCAATAATAATATTAATCGGTTGGAAGTTTTATCGCGGTACGGGGATACATGGGATCGGGATCGGGATCGGGATCGGGATTCTGCTCGATCCTCGTACCGGTCGTACTTGACCCTTCTGCGCCTGATCTCGTTCATCGTTTCTGGTTCGGCGCGCGCGAGAACGACTGAATTGCTACGGTAATTGCTGCGTTTCACTCGCGTCCCATTCGTTCAGATATATAAGCTGGGGCGGATTTGGGTATGGGGTAAATAGGCTGCGCCTAGGGCGCCGAATTTTCGCCAGAATTACTTACCAATCACTGATTATGAGATGTGAGTTGCCGTAGGTGTGGTATTGAATTAATCTTGAAATTCTCTCGACCTTTTGAAATTCAAATATTTAATGATATTTCGCGGATTTCAGGGCCCAGACTACGACGAGAGCGTGGACACGACGGCCAGAGCTGAGCGGGTCTCGAATCTGCTGCGTCAGTGGGAGCTGGCCAGCGTGACCTGGTCGAGCGTGTCCGAGCTGAACAACGCCTCCCCGACCGACACGAAGAACCGCACCTCGGCGTCGAACACGCCCCGACAGAGCCTGAGCGCGAAGGACCGCGAAGGGATGAGGAACATAGTAGGCGGCAGGCCGGAGAGCGCACCGATCTACATGAGGAACGCGAACCGCGTGGACGGCCTGCAGGAGGCCCATCACTGCCCGTCGCCCAACATGCCGAGACACGTGCTGGAGTCGATCACGCAGAGCCCCACCCAGAGCCTGAAGAACGTGACGACGCCGCCCGGCTCGTCGTCCCCCACCGGCCTGCGCTACCAGGACTGCTACAAGGAGTGCAACGCCAATCAGCCGTCCTCGAAGAGCGTCAAGGTTCACTACACCACCGCGAACAGTCCCGTGAACGGGGAGTATGTGACGCAGCAGGCCCTCTACCGGGAACAGTATCTGCAGCAGACTGGCATAATCACCGTCCCGTCGCAGTACTCGGCTGGATCGGCAGCTGGGAACGTCCTCAGGAACAACCCGTTCGTGCAGCAGTATCAGATCTCCAGCCCGCAGCACTTCTCCACTCCCAGGAAGCGGGGCTTCAACGCCGCCCAGATGACGTGACCGGGATGATGGCCGTGCACCACCAGATAAGACTGAAATCACACTCTTCAACAGAGGGAGTCGACGAGAAGGGGGCGCGTTAGAGAGAAGCAGGGCGCGGAACAGCTCGGGATGGATAGCAGTTCTTTCGATCCGTCGATAACCGACCACGAGAGAGAGAGAGAGAGAGCCCTATGAGGCGCTTTGGAGACTGACCAACGGACGGAGACACGGATTGCGGATGTTTCTCTTCATGTTCCTACAGATTCCGTGTACATTTCCATGGGTTGCGATCGGCAGAGCGAGGAACCGAATGTACACGAGCACGTCGGTGAAGGAAGGCCTAAGGGATGCTGGGATGTTGGGGATAGAAAAGGAATATGTATACCGCTGCGACGCGATCCTACGATTTCTTCTGAACACGTCTACCAGAATTCTTCGCTAAACAAGTGCCAAACATATGTTGCGCGTGGGCAAGCTAGAAGAAGGGGTCGCGCGAGGGAGGAACATTGCCCGTTGAACCAATACTCCGTTCTTTGTAACTCGTGTAAATGAACACACCTTTTTCGATGTGTATATGATATACATATATATTATTATATATTATATATACACACACACACACACATATATTTTTCCGTTCATTCTTGTACTTCGGTTCTCTTTTTCTAATCGGGTAGAGCGTCTCTACGTATCGCCATATTGGTAAACGTGTATATTTCTATAAGGGAAACAGCAGCAGAACAAACACACACACACACACACACACACACGAATACACAGACACGTGACACAAGAAGGAAGACAAAATACGTGGAAACACTAGCGTGAACGTTGATGTCGCCATAATGTTTTTTGTATAATTGTATTATTATAGCGAGGTACTCCGAGGTATACATATATTATACACTAAGCATATACGTGTGTATGCATTTATGCATGTATCGGAAGCGGCGCAATATAAGAGAAAGAAAACATACAGAAATCAGGAGGACACAGAGATCGAATGTGCTGGAAATCTTACTTAATACCATGTATAGACTCGCTGTATACATATGTACTTACTACTGTGTATGGATATACATTTAACTTAACGTGATGACTGTATATTTATATATGTTGACCATGTTCAAAGTTAACGGTATATATAATATAGTTGATGATGAGAGTTTTATATTTCATGTTAACGAATATGCTCTATATCGTGGAATTACACGCTCGATCGAATTCGGTGCATCACTGTCAAACTGTGAATACTGTATGTTTCGTTCCGTTGAAGAACCTTTTTTTTATAAGTAAATAAATTCATAATTTCCCCCCAGCGGACAGGTGCTTTCTACCCCGATCTATTAATTTCTACTATGCTTCTTTTCGTTGGCATGATTCTATTTCCCGTAGCGAGAAGTAGTCGAGTTCGAGGCTTTTGTCTCGAGACTATCCATCGGATATAGCGGGTTCTAACCGCTTCTTGTTGCGCAACTAACGTTGAGAAAGATGGGATCAGGGATAACGGTCGACGATGGATTTATGAGTTTTTGTTTAGCGTCGCGGAACACGGTTTTTTATCCGCGAGAGAGTGGTCAGCAAGTTGTCTACGTGTAATCCGATTTGACATGGCTAATAAGATTTGCTTGTCCTGAAACCCGTACAATACGCGCGATTCGCATTAGTTTATAGGAAGAATACCTCGATGTGTCTATTCTCTTAAACCTGTCTGTGATTTATTTTACAAGAGGTTTTTAACATTTCGCGAACCTGTGCACCTCCAGGAAATATTAGTACCATTGGAAATAGAATCATATGCGAGTTATTGATAATTTCAACGGTTCATTATTAAGTTGTCCACATTTCTCATATATTTCAGAGTCCTTCCCAGTCGCATCATTCTCGCATTAACCCGTGAACGGTTAAAAAAAGGTATCGGTTGGTCGTTAACTTCGATGCGGCTCCACTGGTAGACGTACATAAATATAAGGAAAGAAGAGGAAGGGGAGTTAAGTACGTAAATTTTTCTTTAAATTTTTGGCACGGTTTCGTTCAATATTTCAAAGAAAACTGAGTACCGTTATTTCGTTTCGAGACTTTACATACTATGTAAGAATACATAGTTTTTAAGTAGAAAAGAGCTGTAGTTTTTTGAAAAATTATAAAATTCAATAGAAGTGTACAGGAATGAGGTTAGAATAGAAGAATTTCAGATACGTATATACATAACAGTTATGTGCATAACTGACTAAATTCATTCTAATGTGTATCTAATTAGTCACTTTTGGAACTCCCGATAAGTTCATTTAGCCTTCAACAAGTCGTATCATTTAAACCTTACCTAACCTAATTCTTCTTATCTTGCAATTTTTATGCGTTTTCCGTTCAAGTACTTTACTGATGTGGGTTTAAATGTATTCCACATGAAATAAAGGTCAAATTGGGGAGATAATTTAATTCTTTACACGTTTTGCATGAAAATCTGTTGTAACATTTTTCGTATTTTCTATAATACTCGAGTCAGGTTACTAAAAATACAATAGCTTTCTTCGTGTTACGGGTGAAACTTGAGGACACTTGAGGATAGGTGTTTCTTCGTGGACAGGAACTGTATGTGGGCCAAACGATGGCAACCTCGAGATTGATGACAAGAAGATAGTGATTTTATATACATAACCAACGAAGTTGTAAAATTTTTTTATGCAAATAAAGTTGGAAAAACTTGAAATAAGACTGTATTAGACAGGTATTATTATTCAGAAATACCTTTTACATAATCCTATCCAAATCTCCTGCAAGATCAGTTGCGAGGCCGAAATATCGATTTTTCTGGGTAAAGGGGAAGTTTATTTATTTCGGCTTGTGGGCGGCTAGTTAGAATTCTCAATTTTGCGGGAAAACGAGAATTCGTGGGCCGTGCGGCGCGGAGATGTTTTCGATTTTGCAGGAATCGTGCAATGAATTTCGGAACAAGGGATGTTTGAAGTGTCGCAAGGCCGAAATTTTGAATTTTGTGGGAAAAACTGAACGACTCTGAGAAGGAGAACTATTCAACGCAGACAGGAGCGTAGAAGCATCGAACGAAAGTCGAAAGTCGAAAGAGTCGTTGGAGAACTTAGCGAATGGCATGTTTAAAGCGCTCAGGATAAGAGTTTGAGGTATCATTTTAGTTGTCCTTTTTAAGATGGCTTTTATATATGATTTAGAATAGGAAGAAGGAGTAAGTAAAGTAAGTAAGGCTCGTTAAATAATAGCACTCTTCTATGAAATGCGATATGATTGCATTTTATTAAAATAAGGGAAATCCAATACAATTAAATCTTACAAATGCATTGGTAATTTACTTAAGAAGATACCCGCGGTATAGTACATATAATAATTCAGATAAAGGAATATCTTGCGGAATTTTCATATGTGGGTGAATACAGCTGAAAACGCAGCCGATGATATCGCGTTTAACGTCTTTTGTATAAATTCCTTGCCTGTAAGCAGAAATATACACGATTAATAATCGCTCTACTTATAACACGTATCGCACAAGAGAACAGGTTAAAACCACAGACGATATATAGAATAGACCCTGCATCCGCACATACCATTTCCGTGTCGCATGCGACGTTATAAATGCAGTCTATTATTCTATACCTCGTCTATGGTTCAAGCTCCCAAGTTGTCAAACAGTTAAATTGTGTCGAATCGCAAGTGGCAGCAAGTCGCGGTTGGTCGCGGTGTGTCGCAGTGACAGGTTGCGCGTGTAGTCGAAATTGTTTAATCACACCGGATGATTTACTGTTGGTATGTGAACGGTATTAAAATTTACATGCCTTCCGGCATATAAGTTCCGTGTCTCTAATATTTCTGAGCGTGGAAGGTAACACCTTAATGTGTTTCTCATTTCAAGTTCACTTCCTATACATTTCTATAATACCTTTACAACTTTGCATTAGAAATCTGTTAGTTATCGCGACCGTATTTAGCGTACAATGTTCTCGCTAGTTTCGGGGTAAAAGTGTATAAGCAGAATCCATTATCGCTGTACTCCGATTATTAAACGGTCCGTCGAACGTTAAGACGAACGTTTATTTCTGCAGATGTAGCGATCGCAGTTACACATAAGTTTCACGTTCCACGCGAGAGTGTAAGAAACTATTCGGATCCGAAATATGGACAAGAGGGGTAGCGCGGAGCTTTTAAACATAGAGCAGAACAATTCCAAGAATGCCAGCTCGGATTCCCTCGACTCGGACAGCAAGAGCAGTTCCCTGAATTCGAAAATGGGTCAAGAATCGGTAACGCAAATTGATTTAATCAGAGAATAAAATTTCTCGATGTACATTTAAGCGTAACTAATTGTATGCAAGCGTTGAACTTCTTTAGGAAAGCTGGGACAAAGCGTCGCATTCAAAAAGTTTTTCCTCCAGTTCCACTTCTACAGATAATAATATTGTCTCTGCTTTAGAAGCAAGAAAAGACAATCAAGTAAAAGTGAGTTTCGCAAGGATCCGTAGAGTTAACGTAGTCTCCGTTCTTTTTCTTTTTTCTTCTTAAGTATCTATCATCAGAGTTTGCTTTTTTCAGATGATACAAATGATTTTGATACGGTTAATTTGGTATGTCTTATCTTTTCGTTGAGAAACTCTGTTTCGTCACTTTTACTTTTCCAATATTTGTATTATCGAAGCCGATCGTTAGAGGGATACATTCGTACCGAATCCCTGATGTTCCTGGCGTGTTTTTGCAGAACTTATCTGGCGGGGAGGCAGGTCCGCCGCTTCTGAATGGGGAACGCGTGCAAGGCATAGCTCACGAAGTGACTTATCTATGCCCCTACTCAGGGCCAGCCAGAGGAATTCTCAGCGTTACAAATTACAAGCTACACTTCCGAAGTATAGACCGAGAGACGCCTTACGTGGTCGAGGTGCCACTAGGTGTGGTCAGTAGGATCGAGAAAGTGGGCGGCGCGTCCAGCAAAGGCGAGAACTCCTACGGGATAGAGGTGTTCTGCAAGGATATGCGGAACCTCCGATTCGCCCATAAACAGGAGAATCATTCCAGGAGGGACGTTTTCGAGAAGCTCCACCAGTACTCGTTTCCTCTGTCCCACAAGCTGCCTCTCTTCGCGTTCGAGTACTCCGAAACGTTTCCCGAAAACGGCTGGAATGTTTACGAACCCATAGCCGAGCTAAAGAGAATGGTAAAGAACAGAAGTTTCGCTGGAGCGCTGGAGCGCTCGCGCGTCCACGTCCATGTCCACTTCCACTTAACGACTCTTTTTTTCAGGGTGTAAATAACGATATATGGAAGATATCGAAGATCAACGACGCGTACTCGGTGTGCGACAGTTACCCAGCCGTGTGGGCAGTGCCAGCAGCGGCCACGGACGAGGATTTACAGGCGTCAGCAGGTTTCAGGAGCAGGGGACGGCTTCCGGTTCTCTCGTGGATCCATCCAGAGAGCCAGGCGACGATAACTCGTTGCGCTCAACCACTAGTAGGCGTCGGCGGCAAGAGGAGCCGCGAGGACGAGAGATACGTGCAGCTGATTATGGACGCGAACGCGCAGAGCCACAAATTATTCATCATGGATGCCCGACCGATGCCTAACGCGGTGGCGAACAAGGCGAAGGGTGGCGGCTATGAGAACGAGGATGCTTACCAGAATGCCGAGCTTGTGTTCCTCGACATACACAATATACACGTGATGAGAGAGAGCCTTAGGAAATTGAGAGGTACCGTTCTATTTCATTCGACGCTGGTTAGTTGGCATCAGTGATAATCATGAAATGATTACCTTTCAGAGTTATGCTTCCCGACGATCGACGAAGCCAGGTGGCTGTCGGGAATAGAATCCACCGTTTGGCTGAAGCATATTAAATCCGTTCTAGCGGGAGCGGTTCGCATAGTGGGTAAGGTTGAGAATCACAAGACTTCGGTATTGGTGCACTGTTCCGATGGCTGGGACAGGACAGCGCAGGTAATTATTCCGAGGCAGATCGAACTTTGTGCAAAGAAAGATGTACCTTTAATTATCATGACTTTTTTCAGCTTACAGCTCTGTCCATGTTAATGTTAGATCCGTATTACAGAACGATTAAAGGTTTCGAGGTTCTCATCGAGAAAGAATGGCTCAGTTTTGGCCACAAGTTTCAACAGGTGCGCTACAATCTAAATGCACCAGTTCAAAGTGTAATCGCGATATTTTTACTGTTTTCTTTTTCCAGAGAATCGGCCACGGCGATGAACATCACAGCGACGCGGATAGGTCCCCGGTGTTTCTGCAGTTCATGGACTGCGTGTGGCAAATAAGTCGTCAGTTTCCCAATGCGTTCGAGTTCAACGAACACTTTCTAATTACTATCCTCGATCACCTATACTCCTGCAGATTTGGCACATTCTTATTTAGCAGGTATGGGCCTTTCTGCGTACGCACATGTCGGTGGATGTTTATAATAATTATCGTCACAATCGTTCGTTTCTTTGATTTATTTATAATACAGTGAACGCGAGAGAGTACAGGAACAAGTGAAACAGAAGACTGTCTCCTTGTGGTCGTACACCAATAGTCAATTATCGCTTTATCAGAATCCCCTCTACTGGGCCGTTCCGAGCTATCAACCCGTGTTAATGCCGATTGCCAGTATGAGGTATATCAAGCCGTGGAAGAGTCACTATTCTAGGTGGAACCCTAGCATGCGACAACAGGTTCGTATCCTTTCTTTATTAGACTTTTCACAGTTTACGCGACGAACGTAGAACATTGATTTTATTGTCCGCGTTCGCTGTCGAAGGATCCCGTTTACCAACGAACGAGGGAGCTTCTAGTCTTGAAGGAGCAGCTCGAGAAGCAGCTCGAGGAGGGTCGCCGCGAGCAGGCCTCCCGAGCGAATCGGTCTCTGACGTCGCCAGCACCGCCAAGGATACATTCCCCTGTTCACTCATAGCGCGCGAACGAGCCCCTCAGCTTTCAACAATCCTCCGCTTCGTTCTCTCCCTCGAGCCAGAGTACAAGATTGACTAAACTCGCATCGCTATGTACAGACCGCTCGTTAATTATAAACTTAAACACCGAAGACGCAGGCAGCGCAATTGGCTGTATAGATCGGTCCCTCCTTCCTGCGTGTCGAGGAACGCGAGGAGAGCAAGCTCCTAGAACAACGAATGGGAATTAACGGAACGAATTTCAAGCGCCAATAAATATCTGAGAAATATCTCTTATTTACGTATGTGCATATATACTCATTTCTTTTGTCTATTGGAGTTTAAGGCTAGTCGCAACAGCAGTATGGCCGGCACTTCCGCAATCGCGGATAAAAACACAGCGCAAAGGTAGCTGATGAAGAGCAGCCCGAAGGCTAGCCCACCCTGTAACACGCGGAACACAAGGGAAATGATAAATTTCGGTTGAACGCTGTCTACCGAGGGATGTCGATGTCGCTGATACATACGCTTGTCAGAACGTCAACGTAAATGGGGTAGCCACTGTACAGGAATACTGAGTTTATGAGGAAAGGGTTCATGAGGTATACGCAGTACGTTAGCCTGCTCAGGGGGACCCATGCTGGCAGCGACAAGAATTTACCAATAATACCTACAAGCACAAAGAGCGTACGCGAGGATTAAACGGTGGAATGCGCTCCTAAAATTAGAAGTAAGTCGAAGAAAGTTCATTCACCGGCATTGTTCGTGACACACGCGACAGTCAGCCACATCAAACCGAGGCCCCAACCTGTCCTGCCTAGCGCCGTATAAGTCACGGACGCGGCCAGAGACACGTCTTTGTTCGTCATACCGAAAAGTATCGAGCAGTTGCACAAAACGCCAAAGGTCCAGCCCGCAGCCTTGGCCGTCTGCAACGAGAACAGCCTATCAATATTCCATATCATACGTACCGCTTGGCGGTGAAGAATCGTTCTGGTTGTTGCTGTGCTGGCAAGTGAACCATTCGACAACATCCGTCGTTACCGTCGACAGATGCAATTTATTGTTCAATTGTTTAAGGAGGAAAGCCGTGCCCATCCCTATCAAGAACGGGTTGATTCTGGTCCATGGTCGCTGGTACATGATCGTTAGGTTATTCAACTGTTGGTCCAAGCTAATAAAACCGTTCGCATTTAGATATCTATCTGTTTAATCCATTCAATGTATAATAATTCAGGCCGAAGATTTTCTACACTTACGTTGGATAGTAGTCTATACTATACGCTATGTAAGCGGTTGTGCATATCGACGCGATTATCAAGCCCAAGCTTAAGCCCAGAGCGAGGCGCAAGTGTCTGGAACCATAGATCTAAAGTTAGTCGAGTGTATAGCCGGTGGAGGCGCAGATGTTGAATCGTAGAAGCTTACCTGGTCGACACTATCAGCAATATTAAACCGATCATGAAGAACTGCATGTCGTTGGCCAGGTACCAGCTCCATACGAGGCACTGAAACGTTTCTATCTCGTTAAAGATTGCCGGCCGGAAAATTGGGAGGATTTTCTGTACTTTTCTACCGTAGCTTTTTTATTAAGAAAAGCTGAAAACTCGGGTCTTAAGAATATTCGTGAAAATCGAAATTTCCTCATACCAATTCGTCCCAGTCGAAGAAGTTGTTGATGTAGAGAATGTTCCTCCACCAGTAGTTGGGGCAGTTGCAGGCGATACGCTCGGACATATAGTACATCGAAACGTTTTCGTACCAGTTGAAGTTTAGGATGGCGAGCAGTATCGTTACCAGGTAGGCAGGTGTGATCCTAATCGAGTCGCGATTCAGAAGCGTTAGAAATGTTGCGCACCGTGGAGCGAGTCAGCAGAAATACCTGCAGTATCGTTTGATGACCATGCTGCAGTAGTGTACCCCGGTCGCGGGCCAGGACGGGATCTTCTTCGCTTTCTTCAGCGCCTTCAGGTACGCGTACGCCATCAAGAATCCGGTCATGAAGAAGAACGTGTCCACCGAGTAAGTCGCGTTACTTATCGCCTGGGTTATGAAGCTACCGGTTATCGTATAGCCTATGGACCTGTTCCCTGAAATGTAAGTGATAACTTTGCTTCGCCTTCTTATTCCAGCCTTTTTCGCGCCCTCTGTTTATAATACATTTATTTCAGCCTTTCGACCACCTTCAAACATTTATAGTAGAACTTGAAAAGTGGGTTTTGCGCTCCTTAGTAACTTTACGCCCTTACCTACGAAATAGCTTCCGAAGTAGAGTGTATGGGCTATGAGGATCCACACCATCCCCAAGAACCTGATACCGTGCAACGCAGGTATGGAGTCCGAGCCAGTGTCCGCTTTGAATATCTGCTTCACGTTCGAATAGATGGAGAAGCACATAAGAGTTTGCCCGATAATGCTCTCCGGTCTGAGGTCCGAGATCGCCGCCTCCTCCTGACCAGGCTCGCGCTTCGTCTCTGCCTCGTTCTTCAGTTCTAATCCAACAGCACCCGAAATCTCACTTCGCAATTCCTTCGATGCGAACAACTTCTCAGCGCTGCTCAAAGTAACACGGTCTGAACGACTCTAACGATCTACATATATTCATCTAACCAGCTCGCCAGCATCATCTTCACTGGCTATTATTTCAAATAGCGATACAAGGTAAATTTTAGTTATCCTACGATATGCTACGTTTTAAATACTACTTTCAGGAGCGCTTCATCACAACACGATCAGCTTACCAGCGGTGTTATTGTTCTCGAAAGTCAGGAAATCCCTCTTCTTTCGCAAGCGTTTTTGGTAGACGAGCATGTCGTACATCGTGCCCATTATCGCAGTGCCGACCACAGACAGCAGGATGAGTCTGTGCGCAGAAATTCAAATATCCATGTTCGTTCGTACGTTCGAGCGCGTGTCAATAGTTGAACACCCGCCGCCGCTTATGCAACAAAGGGGGACACCTTCTTTGCGTACCCGGGGAAACCGCGCGGTCCCGGCTGACGAATCGCCGAGATACGATAATCATCGCGAGCCCGAATTGCGCGTGTCTTCGCTCAGGATCCATCCGCCGCCGCCGCCGCCGCCGCCGCCGCCGCGTAGAAAATTTCATGCAAACGAATTCAGAGACTTTCGAATCTGAAATCGCTGCAGCTTTCGGGCGAAATAAAGGCACGATTCATTGTTACGTCGATCGATCACGATTCATCCGAAGAATACGTCCGATATTTTTTTTAGCGGTACGTAATACTTTATAGCTTTCACTCCTACTTGCAATTCCTCGGATCGCTGGTTGACGACCGCGAGGTTTGTTAATCGCACGCAACGGACCAGACGTGCGCGGGGACACAGAGGTTCGGCTGCATTCAGGGACCAAAGATTACTCTCGCTCCTTACGTACATAACGAGGATTATGTTCCAGCTGAGCAGCCATTGATTTTCGTTTCTCAAATTGGAGACCTTGCGCAATTTCAAGTCCGCGGAGTAGAGCTGGCTGATCAGCAAAGTTCTATCGCGGAAGATTTTCTCCAGCACAGCGGTCAACTCGCTCACGGTGCAGGTGGACGGCAAGCACAGTCCGAGTACCACCAGGTCCTGAAATACAAGAAACACTGCTAAATTTCGCAAGCTTCCAGCGGGGCCATTGCGAATCGGGGATTCATTCGAAACGTGAATCATCCCAGGCTGGTAACAAAACCGAGGACAACCATCGAGCTCGTGTTAATATTTTCTAATCGATGGTGATTTTAATTTAGCTTCCACCTCGTTCCAGCAACGAGCGTTACATAACGAGCTGGCAATGTGTTTCACAAAATCTACACGCGTTCTAACGGACTTATCCAAAACATCGTCCTTGAGAAAAAAAAGGTGTTTCATATTCAAATTGCTATTCTCGATTGCTAATCCCATGGTACATAGGTGTTAGTAGGAGCTCTCACAGCTTCATCGGTTTCTCTCGCATTTACCTGAATTCACAAGTCACATTCGTTACCACGTGTAAAAAGCTGCGTGGGTATATTTCCCAGCGGGGGGGCAACTTTCGGGTTACAGTAACAAAAAAAAAAAAAAAAAAAAGCGATCTTGGACTCTTGCTTTTTTCGACCCATTTTGTGGTGGTAATTTAATTGAAAATTTAAACATGTTCAATTTCTCGGTATAAACTTAATAAAGATCAGTTTGTAAAAATAAGCAATTTTTTTCAAAAGCTAAGTCCCTTTTCACCTCCGGATGCCCATGATTTCAAGATACGTCGT
Source organism: Andrena marginata (assembly GCA_963932335.1). NCBI lineage: Eukaryota > Metazoa > Arthropoda > Insecta > Hymenoptera > Andrenidae > Andrena > Andrena marginata. The sequence continues at coordinate 251,441 of OZ010660.1, forward strand.
ATCGTATGTATTTTCCTGCCATCGATTAATAACTCGACGCAGATACAGTTTTTGCTTCGTCAGCTCTTTAGCTGATGGATCGGCAGTTGCTACCTTGCTACATTTATTTATACGTTTTTGCATGCTTTCGGCTGCTGTTTATCCGAATTATCGAATGATTTCGTAAACAAGCCTTCGGAGGAAAACCTTGCGGAGTTCCCTGCACGGTGATTACCATAGTTGCGATCGTTACTCGAATGACGTTCCGCCGCAACACCGCTCTTGGATACCATCCATCCGAGCGAATTTACAGGATATTTTCCATGGGGAAACATCCGGATTATATAAATCGCCGACGCTAATGCGCGGCATCTCGACTGCGGCGCGAATAACATTAACTCTTTCCGCTTGTATGATTCCATTTGGAATCATTAAATTACCTCTAACTTATCTCGTACTATCATGTTAATTAAGATTACCATACGCATTGCTTTTCAAGCGTTGCGCGGGTGTCCCGGTCGGTTTGCACATGCGACCCAGTTTTCTTATTTCTTGATTTTCAACTGAATTCTACGCAGAAATTCAGAATAATCAAATCAAACACTTCTGATGTTCCTTCTTACGTACGGAAAAGTATGACTTTGCTTCCAAACAGATTCTTGCCGTATTTCTAACTACCAGTTTGTTCTTTATCGTATGCCAAACGTACTCTTTGCCAAAAAATGTTCATTCTGTATTTCTCGGCGACAGCTAGATGTGCAAATAATGGCAATAGTCGCGAGAGTTGTTTCGTGAAACTGATGACGAAATAATTAAAAAGTAACGAAATAATGGAAGCTAAGCTAATTGTCCGGCTGTGCTATAAAGCATTTAAAAAAAAAAACAAAACCCGGCTCAGCTTAGCTTTTTGTGGAAACGGTTCCATAAGAATCTGTCGAGGCTGAATTTTTTCAAAACTTAGCTTAGCATAGCATAGCATTCACAGCGGAGAGGGTGAATCGCGATCCCTCACCTCTGCGGATATCGTAGTGTGATACTGCAACGTGCTGTTGTGCACCATATGAGCGGTGAAAAAATTGAGCTCGTAGGGCGGATACTCCTGCTCCGGGTCCCTGTACAAGCTGTTATTCTTTCGGACCGGCGGCGATAGCGCCATGCTGGTCTTGGCCGACAGGAACTTGCACTGGTCCCGTTTCCCGAGCCAATAATTGTTCCCCTCGGTGAAGCCAGATCCAGGCTCGCCGCTGGCGTCCAACACTTTGAAAAGAAAACATCGATGCGATCACGATCGGCCCGCGATGGTCGCGAGCCACGGGGAGGACACCGCGCGCGATCGGGGCAAATACAGAGGGAGAATCGGATCCGCGTTGCTTTTCCGCACTACCGACCGAAACTAGTTTCTTGCGTAACACACGAAGAAAGTGGATGGTCGGCGGTGCCTGGCTAGAAACGAAAAATCCCGCGCTCGACGTAATCGCGCTTAAACTTTGGCGAATTCCTCGCGTTGCACAAGACCGCGCACGGAAAAACGGCCAATTACGAAACACCAGTGGACGAGGTGGAGCGTTTTCCCTAAAACATCGGTGAGAGAAATTCCGATCTACTAACTTCGCAGGCTCCACAGCAGCCCTCGGTCCACGCCGGCCCGAAACACCTCCATTTCCCTTCGACACTGGCTGGCGTTCAGGATGTTCGTATTGAGGGCGATCGCGTACGCCGGAAGGGTCTCCTCCATGGCCTTCTTGTCGGGCGCGAAGCCCTGCACCGTCACGAGCAAGCCCATCAGCGGCAGCAGTAGTAATCCACTGCACCCCATGATCGCCGCTACGATGTCCTGGCACTGACAACTGTTAATTCACTGTCGTTTGACTGGCGGATAGAACGGAGCCGACGCGGATATCCCGACCACCGTGCGATGTCTAACAGCTCCTGGCGTCGCGCGCTCCTTCGCCACGAGGAGGACCGCGGGGATGATAAGCGTGGAAACGGGAAGCCGAAATCACCGATCACCGGCAGGAGACAGAGCGTGTCCGCGACCGGGGCGCACCGCTTATTTGTATCAGCGGGCCGAGCAACGAGATACGACGTCCGGGAAAGGACTGCCGTGCAGGAGAAGTAATCACAGAATCCAACTGGAAAGCAAGCCGTCCTCGTTGCCTGGCGTCGTCATCGTCATCTTGCGTCGTTGTCTTTGAAGTCGCGCCGCGACACCCCACCACCCGTTTCCACCGCGATTCATTATTCACCGGCGCGGAGCGGTGGTTGACTATTAATTTTCATCGCTGGGGCTCGTCTTTCCCTGAATAACCGCAGAGTTCCTGGGCTCACCTGGGCTCGCTCGAGTTCGCCTCAACCCTCGCTTCTTCTTCGTTCGCCCCTTTGGAGTTCCTAGTCTGTTCGGGGGCCAAGCTTCCCGCATGGTGCTGGCGATGTTTTATCGTCGGTGGAGACCAAGTAGCTTTCCACAGGCGCACTGCCGATGCCGTTCCGAGGAAACGTCTGGCGAACAGTAGGGCACAACTATCCCTCGGGCGGCTTTCCTAACGCCACGTGTCGTCTAAACGGGTATTATTATGCAAAAGGGAGATTGCAAAATAGTCGCTCTCCTTTTCACCTCTCGGTGGCGCGCGGCGCGCGGCGCGCGGCACGGCCGTGGACGCCACGCGTCCTGCCCGGATCAGACGCACGGTCGATAGGCGTGTAATCTCCGCGATAAAAACCTTCACTCCTCTCCGATACGTTGCTCGCCTCCTTTCTTCGGAAACTTTCACTTGGGTCGCGCTCGCGGCCGAACGGCGCGCTTAATGCTCCTTCGGCCAGCCAATTATTACATTCTCTGGCGCGCGAACGCCGTTCGGAGCAATTAGCATTCTGAATTTAGTGCCGCCGCGGCCGTTCGGCAGTGTCCTGCGCTCCGCTTGCCAAATCCAGGGCGTGGTGTTTAGGCAATTTTTCCATGCAGTTAATCATCTACTGGGGCGATAAGACACGCAGGGTCCGATTTAACATTCCGCCGCGACTTTTCCTGCTCTTTATATTATGTTGTAGAAACAGTAGCGGAGAAAAACCTACCATTTTTCCGAGTTGTCTTATTTTTCTTATTTTTTAGCAGCAGTTCAATGTTGTACACATGAAAGCCAGTTAAAGCAGAATTTATTTAACAAATAAACAAAAGTTTTTTATTGCATTTCAAAAATGGTTAAATTTCTTCTTTTCTTTAATATTGTGTAGCATTTTTGTTTTATACAGCTTTTAATTCTCTAATAGAAGACGAGTTGATGTGAAAAAGTAATACTTGATAACTTTTCTGCCCGCTTCTGAGAGTAATTATTTGAAAATATAATTTTTCACTGTGATTGAATTTTTCTCTTTTCTCTTTTCTCTTTTCTCTTTTCTCTTTTCTCTTTTCTCTTTTCTCTTTTCTAGCAATTTCGTCGCTCCGGGCCCTGCAGAAACGGCTCGTCGCGGTGGCTTTTGGAATCCTCTAGCTTGTTTGCGAGCGAAGGATCTTCCAGCGATTTGCATATCTCTGTTGGTCCGCCTCGAAACGACGATTTAGTCACGGGCGTATTCTTGTTTGCTTAACAGACCCCACATTGTCCCGGAGGTGTCAAGTACACGTCTAATATTGTCCGAATCATTGTCACTTGCCGCTGGCAGGCTCGTCAGTCTTTATTCGCGGCGCTATGCAATTCGATTGAGGATTTATCGCGCTACTGGCCGCGCGTACGAGGACGACGACGAATTATGAAGGAACAGAGAGAAAAGATTCGACCTTACGTTTGTGTGCTTTCGCGGCGGTTCGCGGCACGTCGCGCCGTATTTCGACACGCAAACAGGAAAGAAGAGGCTCTTTTCTTCTTAAACCGAGGAAGACAGCTCGGAAAACGCGGACGCGTCTTCCAATGCGCCGCCGAGCTGGGGCAGTTGTTTTGCAATGTTATTGCTTGGACTTTTCACTGCGTAACAGACGCTCGAGAATGTTTAAACACTTTTTTCCTGCGCGTCGTACACGGTCAGTGACGATCATTAGCATGTTATTTAATAAACGGTGTTGAGTTTCCTGCTACCGGTGATCTTGTTTCGTAATATCGCGGGGCAAAGTTAATCGTAAACTTGGGCGGTATTTCCATAAAATTTGTATTCAACGCGAGAGGCTTTGGAAAAAAAGCGCGAACTAGATCGCATTTGCTGCCCCCCGGAGCGAAGAGCAAGCGCAACGGGCGAATCGATGGGATGCGCGGCTTTGTTCCGTTTCCGTTTAGAGGAAAAAGACAATAACGACGGTAAAGAAGAAAAACGGATGCTGCTCTTGACATTTTCAACGACGAATTTCAGGTTCTCGGGCAGAGCCTTGGAGACTAATTAAAACAACCGCAATAAGTAGGTATGCGATTGCAGAAAAGTGGAAGTTAAATTTCTCGTATCCTCTGTTTTACTTCGACGTCCGTAAATACATCGACTGTGCTGCAAAAAGATCGGTAAAAATTTGTTCGACTGACGGAAGGTGAATGATAAACGCTGGACTTTGATCGAATTAATAATTCTTCTCCCTATTCCTATTAATATTTATTTAACGGAAGCGTTTAGCGATCTACCCGATTCGCACGAGCGTCGATAAATCTGAAATTCATCTTTTTTACGCCAGAGTCTATCACTTACAGGAATGACGATCTCTGTTAAGAAAGATTTGATTCGAACCTTAACTCGGCTCCGGCTCCGGCTCCGGCTCCGGCTCCGTTCGAATGTCAGTGGTCGCAGGCCGTACCATTTTTCCCCATCCTGCAAGTCCCTATTTCTTTACTTTCATGGACTTTATCGTGCGTGTTCCGCTCGCCTAAAAAACTCCCCCCAGAAACGGAGAAAAAGGAATCGCAAAGGTCATCGCAGACGACCGCCACTGTGTTTTCGTGAAATGTAAAAAGAACGCGGACAAAAAATCGTGTCCGATATTGATCGTGTACATTCGATGTCCATCGGTCGCGGCTGGGAAATTAGAAAACAGACAAAGTTGCTCTCTGCTCGCGAATAATCATTCCACTGGCGGGGATGGCGTGAATTTCTTAGGGATGAAATTTTCTTTAATGGAACCTGAAAGATCGGAGCGGGCAGAACTTACGCGAAGAAGGCTCTTAGCTCGAGATCGACGTAACAGCTGTTCGACTTTAACGACTTCGAGTCTGCGGGAATCTTGAAAATGGCACGCGTAAATGGCGTAAACGGCGTGAAGCTTCGATTTTTTTCAGGTGACCAGTGTCCCTTATGCAAGAGCTTTCCACCTTTTTCTTCTTATTCGGCCACTGAGCGAGTGACGCCACGGCACTTGACCGTAGCAGAAAAATCCATCGTCACGATGGTGTACCGGTTTGCCTAACTAAAAAATCGATCAAAATTGTGGAATAAAGGTTCTTCTTACGTGGCTTCGTTGTCAAGATAATGGATCCTGAAAAGCAGGCACCGCGAGCCACCGAAAGTAAATTATTCTTCGACTGGAATCGTTCATATTATTCTATGCAGAACCAGTGACGCAACAGATAAAAATACTTTTAATGTAAATTCAATAAAATTCATCAGGTAATTATAGAAATTTATTTCAACAACAGAATTCGGGGGAGGGGGGGGGGCGGCGGCACTGGGCAGAATTTTGAAAAAACACGGTCGATGATAAGGGTAGGGGTAGGGTACACCGAGGGAATTTCACTTTGACAGGAACGACGCGAATCGTTTCGAGTGGGACCAAGGCTTCGCACTGCCCCCTTCCGCAAGGTTTTCATTAGGAGAAAGGTGGGCAATAGCTGAAACTCGCCCGTTTCTCTGACATAGAGCGCCGGTCCTTCTCACTGACATACCTATCTTTCTAGGAACACCGACGAACGACACCGTTCGCCAAAAATTCTGTGACCACGAGGAAAGGATGGAAGAGTGGCTCGTTTACTCGAAAGAAGAAAACGAGCGATACGAACTGACGCAAATAGTCGGCGGACTACCGACAAAGTCTAAGATCGCCGAGTCGTTGTAGATAAAGTTTCTCACATGCATAGAATTGGAAACTGGGTTATTTGCACGCGACAGTTGGTGCTTTTAAATAAAAAAAGGTGTTTTCGATGTGAGCTCGTGATTCATGAATACCCATATAGGTTTAATATGTAGGTATGTATATAAGGTCGAAGGAAGTGTCCTTACGATTCGAGTTATGCGTACGTGGAATCGAATGCTTGCCAGCCGCTAGCAAAGCAGTTACAAGTTTCAGTGGATTCAAATCCTCGGACGAACGTTCGCCGAAACACTGCCAGCGTGCCACGACCGAAATTAACTTCGGTGATCGACGAGTTCGTATTAGGTTTCCACGCTCGTGCAAATGTTCGCGGGCGAGTAGAAAAACTAATTAATACCACGCAGTGTATAGTTACGGTCGATTATCGGAGTGGCAAACGTCATAAGTGTCAGGTGGATAATTGACGGAAGATCAAGGATAGTAATTTGTATTGCCCTATGCGTCATCGCGTGCGATTTGTTAAACGAATCGGTTGACAGCAACGGCCGAAAAACGCGCGTTTTTCCTCCCCAAACTCGTCGGGAGGTACATTGGAAATTTTTCGGCAGAGCTTTTCGTCCAAGATAGAAAGTTATTTACCGTTGAATTCGTTAAGCGGTCGCAATAATCAATAACAGATATTCGCGAGCCTCCATTACCATAAGACATTCGCAATCGTGTTTGAGATCAGGAAACACATCACATCTTCCAGGAAACCACATTCAACAAGTTTTTTCCCACCACGGATAACGTCAAGATTCTCGACTTAATTTATAATGAAATCCTTTGTCCATGCGTCCGAGTCGAGCTGCAGAAGATGAGCGAGCCATCTTCGAGCCCCCACTTGATTGTATTATAAATCTTTCGTCCACTATGGCACTGTTCCATTTTTAGGCCGCTTCGAAAATTCCTCGAATCTGCGTTCCCAGGCTAACGAGCGTCTGTCTGCCATCATTTCCGTGGAATATCATAAAATTCGGTTTATAATATTACAATTTCCAAGAGTCGAGGCAACGTTGAAATAAACTCAATATTGGGAACACACATACGAGTTATCGTTAATTTCTTTTTTCCTTGCTTCCTATCTAGCCAGTACCATTTCTTATTTTCATTTTTCCTTTATTATCTTCATTTTTGTGCTTCTGCTTTCTCTGTGTACCAAATGGTTTCCCTCTGTAAATAAATAAATAAAGTGAGATGCCTTTAAAATCTTTCTCATTTTCTTCCCATGCCTGCCTGGAATATTCGAGATTCCGTTGGAATTTTACGAACGAACTCTGTTCGCTCGTAAAATCAGTGGCGGCGTTGGGTTTTTCTTTTTACCGCCGGCCGTATATCAGCCGCTTCGGCAGAGCTGCTTCGATGGAAGTCAAGGGTCGCTGGGATTTATAGTTGACGGTTCGCGAACCCCAGCGTTTCGAAATTCGCGTGCAGTTGCGTCGCCTCTAACGATCGGCCTTCTCGAGCGTAAATCTGTTGGATTTCTGCGGGCGCGATGCACGCGCAGAGTTGCGTGACGGTGGCCGGCCGGTGGCCCGATCCGAGCGGATCCCTGAAAAAAAAGTAAAACGGGCCGGCCTTTCGCGAAGAATCGGCGTCGTTACGTTGCCGAGGCCACGGTTTTCCGTTTCTTTCCGTTTCTTTTCGTTTAGACGTAAGAGCGTAACAGTAAGCGAATTACCTAGGTAGGTACATCGTGAAAGCGCTCGCATAACGGCCCGCTCATAATGAAACGCGTATCGGCACGTGCGAACGGATGTGTTAAGTCAGACCGCCGCGGCCTACTGTCCACCAGCAGAGAAAGTGGCCCGCTTCCTCTTCCTGGTGTGCAGGGATCGATTTTTCCGCGATACGGACGGGCCCTTTCCTCGCGGGACGAATGGAGGAAATACGTATGCCTGGCAAAGCGCTTTGGATTCAGGGCCCGACCTATTAGTTCTTAAAATATCTATATTTCTTCGCAGTGAATCACATTTCTTTCTAGTTATTTGTTGAATAACAAGGGCTTTTTTGTTTTCATACTATATTTCAAGATGTATTACCTAGAAATTTACCTCTGAATTTTCTCCGTCTACCAACTATGCCGTGGCCAAATCGGAGAATAGGCAAAAACTTATTATTGAAATTTTCAACAATTCATTATTGAAATGTCAAGATCCGTTGTTTAAAATAATTGCTTATTTAGTTAACGCGCAACTCTGCTCTGGCCTGATCTCGTGGTTTCCCTGCTTGCGGCATATAGATATAGATACCTATAGATCGAACGCTGTTTCGACTGCCCGAAGATAATAGCCGTTGTACAATAGACGCTAGCAAGAGGTATTTGCCTTTCGAAATTTAAGTTTGCGGTTAAAGTTGCCCCGTTGCGACGGTGCGCGTTCATTTTTCGGATCCACGGATCGAAGGACACGCGCGCGGCACGATCGACGAGCGTGGGCCGTACGATGGATCGTTTTCCCGGCTCCATTGCCTCCATTAGCTCACCTTTTCTGTCCAGCATTTGTAGTACATCGAGACGCTCTAAGTGGCCGATTAATCTTTCCGGTTTTTCAGCGGGGACGTGACGTGTGCGGATCGGGTGTAAGGATCTTTTTCAAGCAACCTTGAGGATTCGGTAACTTGTTGTCCGACGCTGCTCGTCCTAGAACTGTCGGTTATCTGATGCCAGCCGACGGTGGCGTTGACGAAATTTACAGTTAAAGGTTAACAAGCTTGTAATTGCCGGCCGCGCATGGAGGCCTTGGCAGGGAATTCTTACAAAATCTGTGCCTGTGAATTTCGCGCGACATCTCACCCGCGGCCCGCGACCAGTCAGTCGATCATGTTAATTGGCACAGGCGGACTAATTCAACAACATTCCTCCGCAGCGGGGTAAACAAACATTCTTTTTGGCCTAGACGCGAAACGATATTTCACCGTCGCGCGTTAACGGCGGCCACGACGCGACGCGACACGCGCGCTATACAGTTGGCTTAAAGATCCTAGGCACGGTCTAGGAGGCCCCTGGCCTTCGGACTGACATTTTTATCGTGCTGGAAAGGTTAACATTTTCACGTCCTCGCGGTTAGATCTAATCGGATTGATGTCGCAGGTAATTGTGAAACTTTGCTTCTGGTTTTTTATAGGACAGGCAATAGGTCTATGATAAATCAAAGACACACGAGGATCTGATTTTCAAAGTGTTATTATCAGCACATGATAGTTTCGCATCCATCTCGCAAAGTAAGGATCCGGACAAAACGTCAACAATTATAAATCGGGGGTGGGGGAGAAAAAATAATAAACGACACGAACCACACGGTGAGCCGCGAGCGGCGATCCATAGAAGCCGGCGCGCCAAACAAGAGTGGAATCGTTCCGTGTAACGTACGTGTAATACAATTCGTAATACGCAGAGGCGGTAACGAGGGATCGTTACGGTAGGTAGTATCGTAAAATATCACATGGTTTAATATCTGCCGGTTATTGGGGGGGGGGGGGGGGGGGGATGACGCGCGCGAGGCCCCCGTTTCGACTCGTCGTCCACGAGGATTCAGCGAGAAATTAACAACGACAGAAAATCGGAAGGAGGCCCTGATCTCGAGGCGTCGATCCACGCTACCGATCTCGCTCGGCGGCCGCCTCACCTTCGGCACAACAGATTTCGTTATTCCGAATCGACGTTACAAAATCCTCGACCCGCATTAAAGGAACACGCGCTTCGAGCCGCTTATCTACGGAAACCGATCGATGGATCTTTCGGCTCGAAGGTCGCCGCGCTCGCCGGCGGAGGGACTACATTTGGTTATTTCCAGGTGAGATCGTAGACGACGAGGGGAGGTGAAGGTCTGGAGGAGCCTGCATTCCGCGGCGGGGTTAAAATATACAAATCAGCGGGCATGAATGGTATTGAGAAGATTAGCCGCCGATAGGTCTAGTTAAATAGCCAACATTTAAATAGCTTTCGAATTGAACAATGGCAGCAGGCTATTGGGATTACTAGGGATAAGTCTCATTTTCTTTGACCTCGCGTAGCTGCGCGTAAACTTTGAAATTTCCACCACCAAGTTTCGCTATAGATTCTCCGTTTTTAAGCCCAATTCGCATAAACGTTATTATTCCAGATCGTGACGTCCCCTTGTCAGCAGTCGGGCCTCTTCCACATACGAAACTCGGTCAGACCAATTGAATACCGAACAGAAAACGGGCGAAATCGCAAGAACCACGAGGAATCACGACCCGCCAAACGGCGCGCAATCGTGTCAAATAATACAAATCTCAAGTCACTCGTAGCAGCTTCAAAGAATTATCGATCGAACCGTTTGATTGATAGTGGTTCCCGTTATCACCAGCTCCTCTTCCAGCTGGTAGCACTCGACGCGAGCAGCGTCACGCAGTAATCGTACCAATGTAGGATAAGCATAGAAAAATACTGTACACGTAATCCAAAGTAGGTAGGAAAAAAGGAGAAGGGGGTGGAGGTTCGAGGCTCTCGGGGGCAGGTCGCGACGTTCCACTAGCAATGAACAGTTAGCTTCTAACAAATCGGGCTTCTTCGAGGATTCTGGGTGCAGGTCTTCGAGTTTGCGTTGGGATCGTAGCTGGATTCAATCGAAAAGGATCGCTACGACAGATGGAAGCAATTTAGTCTCGTTTGTGTGATTGTTCTATAATCTAATTCATCCCACTTTATCTACCTCAGATTTCGAAGCAAACTTTTATTTAACACACGTCTCTAATAATCGTGTCAACGAATTTTCAACGAAGCTAGCCGCGCAAATGCTGCAGGAACGTTGTCCACGGATCGTTAATACTGTGACTGTGGGGAGGCGAAGAATGCACTTCCTTCATTTCCTCAACTAATGTACACTACCAATCGAGCTGTTCTAGGTAATCGCCAGACCTTCGTCATCCCCCGAGCTCGTCTACTATTTGAGAACGATGGTCAGAAAATACTGGCTGGTAAGTCGCAAGAGCCCGGGATCTCTGAGAAAGAAATTGAAATAGGGGAAATAGGGGATCTCGAACAGCTCAGAGAAACAAATACGAACCGCGGGAACCGAACGGGGATCACCGAATCGTCAGCATTTCCAGAGAGCACCGTCGCTCTGGAACTTTGGGGGCTGGAGCCAAGAACAAAGGGAAAGCTGGGGGGCTAGACTTTCTTGGCGCGAAAAGCGATTTTTTTTGTGCACACGATTAATCACTAGCTTCACACGTTTCTTTTTAATGGTTTTCTTCTTTTCGTTAATCTACGTGGTATCGAGGGCTGGTCGCAAGGATCCAGGAAAGGATCGGGGGTGACGCTGATCCTTGTACGGTCACCGTTCTGATCGGTGCCCTTGCGCAGCTGGAAGTCTCCACCATTTTCAGGCACAGCTAATCTATGTACAGAGAATAGTCTCCCGTCTTCGCGGCCCTTTCGTTTGAACCGCTGGCGCGGATCGATTCGATAGCGATCGATTACGGGAAGATAACTTACGCATTTAACACCAGCCATTTTTGTCTACCTAAACAGTTACTACCAGCTATATGTACAACGAATCGCTAATGCAGTCGCCGCCGATCGCAGCCCGGAACGAAAAAACGAAAATCCAAGGCAAGTCTGCGTTTTCACCCTCCTCTCTACCGGGGCCGGGATAACGGAGAAGAAGGTAATGACGGGGAGGGGGGGAGGGGAGGAGGGAAGTAGCAATTAGAGAGTTAATATCACGGAAAACGACGTCCAGCCTCAAGAATTAAATAATTGTGGCACTGTTGCTGGTAAATCTCGTTCCACCGACTCAAAAGTGTCTAGGCGAGATTGGAATCGGTTCGTTCATCCTCTTTTCGTTCTCTTTGCCCCCTCGACACACGGAGCAGACGCTCTTTCTCGTCGCGAACGAAATAGCAGCGTAAAGAATTAAAGATACGAAGGGTCAGCTCGCGAGGTTGGGACCCCGCGAGGATATAACGCGCAGGGCGAGGCGTTCCAAGCTACCACCCTTACCTTCGTAATATCTCGTTCAGCGGAAAGTGAATGCAACGTATTGTAGATTGCAGAGTTTCAAAGGAGGACACAGGTCTGAATCAAAGAATTATCTCGAAGTAGTTGCTTACAGGAAGAACAAAATGGAACGGCGAAGAAATTAATTTATGCAACTTCGGTTCGCCCAGCTTCTCTCAAACTACGATAATACCGACGCGAATGGTAGCTCGAAGTGTCGCGCCCTGGAATAACAGAATACTATAAACTGGAACAAATCCGAGAATAAAAATAAATACGTAGTTCGAAACACCGAGAAGATTGACGCGGGTTGGCGTTTCGCGCGAACTAACCGAAGAACCGAGTGTGTATCTGTGTCTGTATATATATAATATAATATAATATAATATAATATAATATAATATAATATAATATAATATAATATAATAACGTATACAATATTTACAGATGAAATTTTACCTTAAACGATAGCGAGAGCGCGACGACAGAAAGTCGTTTTGTACGTAGCGGGCTTGCGCGCGAACCCCGATCGCTGTTAGGATCGAGACGCGCGACTTCGGAAAGGTCCGCTTCATCAGCGTGACTGCTCGTCGTTCCGCGGACGACAAAGGAACCGTGAACACAGGCGGAAAGAGAAGCGTCGTTTGACCATAACGATCGTTCATCGAGCATCGAGAGCCAACGTCTCGTCGTCCCGGCTAAACGCGACAGACTAAAACGCTTTGCTAACTCGGGGCGCGATCGACGGGTTGGATCGTCATCGCGGGATTAGAAGAGCTCTAGTTCCATCGTTCGAACGCATCCCCGCGCTCCGTTCTAGGCGTCCTACTTCCTTCGCCGAGCGGTTCAGCGCTACCTCGAGCCTGGATTTCCAATTGACAGGGAGCGACGCCGAACGCGAATGGTATGTGAGAACTTCGGACGTCGAAGGATCTTTGTGAAACGAGAGTAAACGAAAATAAGAAGAAGATTTGAGCGCATTTGGCGGAGGAGGTCGACGAAGCGCCGGACGCCGGACGCCGGACGCCGAACGCCGAACGCCAGGACCGAAGAGGAGCTCGGGTTGCTGTTCGCGACGCCGCGTGGTCGCCGGTCTACTCCGTCTCTGACGATTCCCTCGTCCAGGATAATTGTGTCGTTGTCCACGCGACTACCGGGGCTCGTAGGCCTCGTAGACGAGCTCTGGCACCAGGGCCAACGAGAACGTGGCGCTGGCCTGTCTTGCGTACTGCCTCCGCGTCGTCATAGCTTCGTGTTACCTATTGTTCTCCTCCATCACCACCTGCTTGAACACACCGGCGGGCATCTGGCTTTTCACCTCGTGGCTACCGAGCGCCGTCGTCCCGTCCTTCGCTATGAACAGCTGGAGACCCGTCGCTGCAACACCAAATCAAAACGGAAGCCAGTTAAAGCCTCGATACCGCTGAATACGTTATACTGGATCGAGCGACCGGTTCCCACGCGCGTTTTACTTTTTAGCCACCCTTTTTCTTCGCTAATCAGCTCCAACGCGACACTGTTCGAGGCTATGTTACGTCACTGCACGCGCGTGGCTACGTCGTTATAGATGAACTTTAGGCTCCAAATGCAAATTTTTAGGCCACCTCTGCGGTGTCTCAAGGCGAACGACACGGAGCTCGGTGAAGGGGACACTGAGTGCAAGGTAGGCTATCACGAGCGTTAGAGTCGTTCTCTTTTCGATTCCTCTAATTAAAGAGGACACGAAAGTGGGATAAGAATAATTTATGCTTTGCGTATCCCATTTTCCACTCCTAATACAGCGAAGGGGAGATCTAATTGTAGAGGGACGTACTCTCAGAGCTCTCGAGGTCCGTCTGCTCCAAATTCGTGGCTTTGATGAGCTCATCGATAAGAGAGTCCGGGTTCGGCCTTGTCACCTCGACCCTGCACAGGATTGGGTTCCCGGTGCTGTCCTCCGCCTTCTTCCTGCGCTCCAGCGCGGCCTTCGCACGGTCCAAAGATCCCGTTTCACTGAGGCCCGAGCCTCCCGAAGGATTTCTGCGAAAACAAACACCAGCAGGCTGTTACGTTCCCTGCCCCCATCGTCCTCGACTTGACAGCGGTTAGTCGGCCGAGCACTGGCACGGAAACAGGCTACCCTTGGTAGCTGGACCACGTTCCGCGAGGCTCACCGCTCCAAACGGGCAAGCGAGCGTGTAAGAAAACAGAGCCCGATGAAATGTAATTCCGCGCCAGTGCTCCGTCCGGGGGAAGGTACAAAGTGGAGTCGTGAGTTTACGCGGCATAGCGCATCGTGCAAACACCAGCCGACTTCGATGCATAAAAACGAACAGGGGACACGCTGAGGGGGTGCTGCAAACACGAAACGCAACGAACGTGGACGCGCTTTCGAGATGATTAAGCGCGTGGACGCAGGGAGGACCAGGCCAAAGGGGAGCGAGCCAGGGTACACGCGAGTGCGAGAAAGCTTAAGAGATTCTGTGTGGTTCTGCAGGTGGTTCGCATGCAACAGGCCAGCTGTGACCAAATCGATCGTGCACCGTGAATCCAGCTACGAGATCAGACGCTAAACGCGGTTCCCTTGTTCATGGATCGATATGTGTTACGGAATATGTTATTGAAATTCAGCGCGTGTATGTAAATCCGTAAGCAAACGGGAACAGCGAGCGCAAAGGATTGTATAAGGTTGCGTAACACGCGTCACGAGGCACGGTCAATCCGTTTTTATTTCTTATTTTTTTTTTTTCGGACTCGGACGACTTGCATAACATCGCGAGCATGTTATCAAGGCTCCCTCCGGATATGCCACCGAGCTAACGATCTGATCGGCTGGAAGCATACGCGCCGAGACAGATGTCAGGATTCGCGATAAATATTTTACAACGTCGTCTTTTTCACGTCCTTAGTCGTTTCGTCCATTAACACTGTCCGGGCAGTTAACACCTCACGGCCGACGGCTTGCAGCACAGTTTTCTACGAATCCTTCAAAGTATATATTCCAAAGTGACGCACAAGTTACAGGTTTATGCAAAAGTCGCTTGTTCCTGTTCGCCCGGTACTTGAACATCGCGATAGGACTTTAGGAACAGTAAATACATGTTCGTGTCATTGCTAGCGCGCACAGGGGTTGAAGACCTTTCAGAAGAATCGGGCGTCCGTCTGCTCTCGCTCACAAAAGGAAAGGAAAGCCCGTGAGGTGTCAACGTGGATCGTCTTCTTCAATTTATTCGTCCGTGGTGGCGAAAGGGTAAAGCGGGAAGATAACAAAACGCACACAGAACGGAACGAGACAGCCAGACACAAAGAGGAAGGACAGATTATAGACGAAAGCATGGACTGACGGTGGGGTTATGCTGTTTCGGTGCTGGGAGCTCGGTGGAGCGACTTCCGGTACCCCTAAGGAGGACTCCTCGGAGTCCGCTGGGCTGGTGGCGACAGTAGCCAGCTTGCCCCCCGCCCCGTCCAGCAGCTTCCGGTGGCCTCCGCCAATACCCCTGCAAGGATTCACAAAGCCATCCAAACTGGAAGCAAAGCTACAACATATTCTCTCTCTCTCTCTCTCTCTCTCTCTCTTCCACCTCCCTTCGCCACTTTACCCCATTATCCGCGCACTTCCCGTTTCGTTTGCGCACCGTTGACCCACTTTTTCGGATGCACATCGCCAGCCGCCCTCACAGCCTCCTCTGCCCATCGACTCAGGTGTGTTCCATGCAAGTTTCATCCACGGTCTCGAGTGGATAAGCACGGTACTATCGAAGAGTTAGGGGCGCGAGCTGGCTGGATCGATCGATTTATGCATCGAGAAAAAAGTTTCCATGAGCATACTTTATAGCCAGCTTTAAATGGGTTAACATCGGGCGGCTGTGAAAGCGTCAAGTGAAACACATCCTCCTCCCCCCCCCCCTCTGTCGCTCGCTCTCTTAGATATTAACTGCGTCTCGAATAGAGTCACCCTCTGTACTCTATACGCCCCACCCCCGGCGCTGATTCGTGTCCCGGATGTATTCCGTTAATATTTCAGCGCTGCGTCTCTTAACGCAAATATTAGTCCAGCCCGGCCAGGAAGAATTTCTGCGAGCGCCCGGAAATGCTAAATTCCTCGCGATTTTTAATTAGAACCGAATGTAAGCGTTTAGCGCTGGCTGCCGATGGGCCCACGTGCAGATTCAAACTCATTTTCGAGTGGAGGCCTTCGTCAAAGACTGCGTTTGCGAATGCCCGCCGGTCACGAGCAATATCGTACAGCAAGAAAGTTTCAAGTATTTGCGATACCCTAAAAAACACATACAGGTCACCAGTGGCGGATTTAACAGGAGGCAGATGAGCAGTTGCTGCCTGGCCCCTGTTCAGAATGCCCCCCCCAGAGCCCAATTAAAAAAAAATTTTAAAAAAAACTTATCCAAACATTATATTCTTTTTCTACTACAATGCTTATATTTCCCCGAAAAAATTGGCCTTTTTTCCTTAAATTCGCCATTGCAGGTCGCTGAGTCACCGGGACTCCATTTTTTTCTAGGGAAACATTTCATACGCAATCTTATGCTGTAACAGAATCAAACTTCGGCCCTTCGGCTTGGACAATGCGATCGCATCCTTGTTTCGGAACGTCTGTTGCACTTTAAGTACAGGTGCCTCGCGTTGGACCCTCGGTCGACACTTCGCCCGCGAGTATTTAAATAGAGATTACGATGAACCGTATCGGGGTTTGCGGTTTTCACATCTCTAAATGTATTCACGCTTTGCTCACTTCTAAACGATCGCCCGCTACTCGCAAGCAGCCTCTTTTCTGGGCAATCGAACGGAGCATGGGCTAATGTCGACAATCGCGAGTTACGCGAAACTTAGCAGCTCTAGCCGACGCGCGATTCAAGGGTGAAGCGAAGCGGTAGCTCATCTCGCAGCGAGTGTGTCTTGTTGTGTTTGTGATAGTCAAGCTTTAAACTATATCGGCGCGCTTTACGCGCGTGGATCATTGATCGTCGCGACCCAAGCATCGTTTTTCCAAGAGGAACGGGTGTGACAGATAAGTTAAGCAGAAACTTTTGTTCGTTTCAAGTGGAAAAGCAGTCCGATTGGTAGGCACTATTGCATAAAAGAAAGAAGATCGTGTTCCGAACGGAAACGAAGGTGTGAGGAAGAGAAAAGAATGCGGGGCAAAGTGGAATGGTTCTCTGGCACGAGCTGGGCGGTTCCTCGAACCACGGAACTCGCAAGTTCTCCGTTCGAAACTCTTCGGTGATTCCTTTCTCGTTCCGAGTTGGATAAAAACAATGCCCGTTGCTTGTGCACTTTGACACGACGGAGCCTGTGATTCTGGATTCGAGGAACCGAGCATGCCGCCGAGCGTGCCGCCGCGCGAGGGGACAGAAAACTGAAACGCACAAAATCACCTCGAAATGGGAGAGGGAGACTGTTTGGCAAAAGAGAAGGCAAATGGCTGATGAATGAAACCTACCTGAGGGTCTGGGCGGTCGTCGCGGAACGTAGCGAGGCTCTGGGGTTATCGGGCCTATGAAGGGGATCAGGGGAGGACACGGCTCTGGCCTGGTCGGCCAGCCGCAAAACCGGGCTGGTCTTGCCCTTCTCTATGCAGTCGCAGGTCTTCGATATGCTCCTCCAACCTGGCTGACCGATCCTCGGTTTTGCGACTGGCGCGGCCACGCTGCTGGCGCTCTGCTGGCCGTTTCTTTGCAGCGACCCGGTGGTCGCGGCGTTACGCTCGTTTCGCGCCTCGAAGCTGTTCCTCTCGTAATTGTTGCGCGAGTGTCGCGGCACGTCGTGCGGCCCGGGCACCCTGAACACGCCGGCGTCCTCCTCCTCCCCGTTATCGTTGCGCGCGTCCCTCGCCATGCCGTTTCTCGATGCGGCAGTTGCCTGGTCCTCCTGGCGGTTCGACAGCCCGACGGCCGCGACACTCGTCGTCCTCGCCGAGTTTCGCGCGTCCGCCTTTCCGCCGCGGGAAGACAGCGGACTGGACGCGGACCAGAACCGGTTACGTGGGTCCAGCAGCATCAGGGAGGACGAGGACACAGGGGAGTCGGTGTCGGGACAGATGTCGGGTCTGTTGGACTGCTGGCTGGGGGGTAGATTCTGGGATGGGTTGGGGATACGTGGAGCCCATACCGGCCAGGAGGGTGACCTATAAAGATCACAACACAAATATTCAAGCATGCAAAAATAATAATAAACTCGTATAGGTAACGGTGTATGTAAAGACGAAGCGAGGGGAAGAGTTATATTTGTGGGAGGAGAGAATCCAGAGTCTCTAGTTAAAGGAGAAGAAAAGAATAGCGGCGAGAAGAGAAGTTTCCACTGGGTAATCCTTGCTGATGCTTTCTCGCGGTGGGACGGTTGGCGAACGCGAGCTAGATCGTGGTATACGTGTGTAAGGAGGGAACGAATTCGAATGGAAACCATTGAAGTTTATCTGCTTCGGCAGGATGGTAGCTGGTAGATCCTTGTTGGGGTGTGTAAGATATTAGGCCTCGAGACACTTGATAACCTAGCAGATATAATTGATTAAAATAAGGGACGCGATCTGTACAGCCCGCGAACTTGTCAAATCATTTATATCCCTGGTATCGTTGAGCGGCAACACCCAATCTTTTGCATATACCTGGGGGAACCTGTTAGCTACCATTCTGCAAAAGTAGACGACGATCGGAGGAGGACCCATTTTCGAATTCCTCCCTTGTACGTATAGTTGTATGTTGTGTAGCGTAGAGAAAGAGGATTAGCGTTAAAACGTGCGCGTTTATGTACCCGTTGTTAAGCGATAGGCGTCGAGAAACATTCGGAGAGAAGAGATTCCGTGGATAGGTCGATCGAGAACAGATAAAAGCACAGAGTCCCAAAGCGATATAGCTAAGCGCGGTCGCATCGAGTTCAGAGAAGTTGTTAGTACGGATGTCAGAGCTCGAATATTACACGAATGATACGTTCCGCCGCGTCCTTTCTACAAGCCCTCGCGATTCGCACGCGATTCGTCCAAGCAATTGCGTTCCTCCGTGGAAAACCCCCCATCGCTACTATCGTGCACGCTTATCGTCTAACTGAAACCGTGAAAGTTGAGAGACGCGTGTTAGGACGATCGATCAGCCGCGAGAGTACTCGAGCAGTTCGATGTTACTGAAAGTACATATGTATATCGGGAAGAGAACTCTGGACGGTGATTAGGACGGTATCTGACCACCGTTTAAACGTTTCGATGCTCTCTGTTTTCTCTCTGTGTTCTCGGCAGAGAGGACCGAGCCTGTTTCCTCGCCCCTGCGTACCGAGAACGATTCGACGACGGTCTCGGTGGTTCTTTCGGTTCTTTAACTCGTTTCGTTACCCGGAGGGGGAGAGGCCGCGCGGCCTTACCTAATGTGGCCACTGTCACCACTACTGCTCTGCCTACTGTGCTGACTGTGCGAATTCAAGGACCCGTAGCCGGACCCTTTGCTCAGCTGGCTGGTATTGCTGCTGTTGCGGGAGTGGCCAGACTCCGTGTGCGCTTCAGTCAGAGTCTCCACTGGAAGAGTCGTCGGTACGATCTCGCTCAGGGTCATCGGATCGTACGACTCCGTTCCGCTGAGGAGCTCTGCAAAAGGACGATCCTCGTGAAACGACCAGACGTGAAAGGAGCAAGGTTTCGGGCAGTTTCCGCTCTGCTGGGTGAAAGGAGATTTCGAGCATTACCCGAGGAAAAGAGGGCAGGCCTCTTTTTGGGAAGACTGCCGAAACCGCTGCTGGCGCTGGCTATGCTCCCAGCTAACGAGCCGCTGGAGACGTAATCCTCTCGGTTGCTACACCTCTCAGACGCCGTCGCTTCCTCCGCTGTCATCCCGGGAACACCTGGCACACCGGGCACAGCGAGCTGCGTTTGCTTCAACGACGGCGAGGGGCTGAAAAAGACGTTTCCTTTCAGCCCACAGTGCATCAGGTACCGTTCGGTGGAAAGAAAGCAGAGGGGAGAACGCTGAGGCAACGGCTGAGGCAACGGCTGAGGACACTAGCGGACGAAGCACAGAGGGGCAAACGAAGCTGAACAGCTGTTTAAGGCCGAAGTGGCGAAGAACTTATTCACCGACTCGTACCCTCCAGGGTGTGTCACTTTACGCGAAACTTGAGCATACACCGAGTATCTCGAGTAACCCAAACATCTAACTTGCTATTCGTACAACACTCACACTTTAAACAGGATGTCCCCAGAGAGCATGTTCATCTTGATGGCGACGCGCAGCATGGAATTATCCTGTCGATGCCTCGCGTCGTAACCTTCCAGAAGGCACCTCGTTCTGCAGAGTCCAGCTCCGGCGAATTCGGCGAGGTTCAGGTCGGTGAAGCCGAGCTTCTGGAAGGATCTGCCTCCCTTCAATTCCTGTGGGCATCGAGCGACGATTAGCAGAGAGCAAACAGGCGCGAGCAAACCGAATGGAAGTGTATCGGAGCAGCCACCTTTCTCACGGATATCCTCAGGATACACGGGTCGAGGACACCGGTGGACGCGTTGGCACTCATCTTGCATAGAAACTCGAACTTGGCGTTCCACCTGACCGTGTGCTCCTGCACCTCCTCCCTGAAACAAAGGGCAATCGTGTTACACGTGAGAAAGGATCGGAGCATCAACTAAGACGACTTAGAAACCACTTTCTAGAGCGAAGGGGGAAGAACGATTCGCGCGTGTCGAGTGATACAGGTACCGGTAGTTTTCGACTGCTCTGCTTCCGGCAAGGGAGCTTCCGCTGGTCGACTACGCGCACGTCACAGTTATCGAATCGCACAAAGGGCTGAATTACACGCCGTCATTGTTTACGCCAGCCACGGTGAATTACAGATGAGTGGTCGATACCGAAAGCCCGTCGATTCGTTTGCACGGCGGACAAGGAGCGTCAGGCACGAGCTATCCCGGTCTCGCAAGCGTTCACCGAAAAATTTCGGAATGACGACGCTTGCGCACGGAATGCCGATAAAAAGCAGCAGAGTTCGTTGGATGTAACTAGTAGTGAAAGAGAGTGTAGGGATTCGGCCAGCACACGTACCGCCACTTGCGAGGCTTTGGTGTGACTGACGCGTGTTATCAGTCCCCCTACCTGAACACACCATAGCGTCCCCACTCTCTGGCAATGCAACATTCCGTCGATGGCCACGATAAACCCGTACCCAGCTGTTATCTGCTTTGCAGCCAAGTCGAACGGATAAAAATATTTTCAATGCAATTTCGATAGAAATCATTAGGTGACTATAAAAATTTATATAAAGAATAAAATTATATTCATTTAAACGTATTTTTACCTATTGTCTTTCTGTTATTGCTTTTTCCGTATTACTAATCTACTTTCCGTCGTAGCTATGTACCTAATAAACAGTTTTGACCGGTTGATATCAAATAGAAAAATTAATAATATTAGAAAAAAAATCCAGTTTTCTTTTGTTTTTACCAAGCCTCTTGTTCGAAGGGGTGCTAGGACACACTGTCCCCAATTTGGTTTCGCCACCGCCAGAGTTACACGTCTCCCAACCACATCTAAAACATATGGTCGCTTTAAACTTTAAATTCGATATGAAAAATGAATCTACGATCCTACGAGTTTCCACGGATTCCCGATTCACTCGTCCCCGAGCAGTCCCGGTCGTAAACGCGAACGAACGAGGACACGCACCCAGCCATCTCGCGACGGTATCGACCTCGCGGCTCGCGGCTCGCGGCTCGCGGCTCGCACAGCCCAGAAGCAGCTTCCAAGTACGAAACGCTGGATGAACAGAACTGAATCGTAAACACTGCGGTCTCGAAGGGAGCGGAGGAAGGAGAAAATCAATGGAAACAACTTTTCCGCTTCCCATATCACAGAGAGGGGGGCTAAAGGGACGGAAGAATAACGGTGGCGCGGTGTATTCTCGTGTAGGGAGGTTCGTTAACGAGATTGAGAGGCTTAGCGGTATTATCTGGACGCTCCCATCGACGAGTGGAAAAGTCACGCGGTTATTTCGATCTACAATCAGATTACCCATTGAATCGAGCACGTTCCGCCCGATGCCAAGAATCCCGCGGAAAGCTTTCAAGCGCTGGCTGCTCGTTCGTTTGCCACGAGCTTGCTCGAAGCAACTCGCGAACCGCTCGCCTCTCTAGCGACGGCAAAGGGTTGCCAGCTTCGACAGACTTGCGGGACTGTCGAGAGGAGGTGAGTCGCAGTCGAAACGAGATTATTCTTCTTTATACAGCCCGTTCGCGGCTTTTACCAGCGCGGCGCTCCCGTTGCCTGGGAACAATTTCACTTGCCGCCGCTCGTTTTTCAAACGAACCACCAGCAGCCGTGGGGCAAAAGAACGCAGACAAAGTTAAGGGGGACACGGAGCGCGGTGATTTTTAGAAAGTTTTAATCCAACTGGCATCCTGCCGGCGCGATTAAAGGTCGGATACTGGGTCACAGGGACAGGACGCGGCCTCGCTGATAAGCGATAAGAAATCGTGCGTGGTCTCCCACACCAGTGCTTCCCAAACCTCTGAAGTTGCGGCAGAGATGATTATCGGCATGCTGGCGCATCCGCAAGCGATTCCAGCCGAGTTTCGCCGCGACAGCGTTCAAGGTTAATCAAGTTGCCGAGCTCACGGGGAAAATAGGAATTGCAAATGAGCTCGCGGCCAGTCGGGGATAGAAACTGGGACGCCAGAAACCCGGGCAAACTCCAGAGGACCGTGTGACGCATCCTTTTTCTCCTACTCGTCACTTTCCAGCACGATTTTTAGCAGAGAGAGAGAGGCGCGGAATTTTTAGGGTGACCCGGGCCACGTTTCTCCCCAATCACGTCACATTTTCCGTACCTCTCTGACGACAAAAGATCCATGGAAACAGCGGCGCCGATCGAGAAAATTTGGCCAGCAAATTGACCGGGTGGTCCTAAACGAGTCATCGTTTCCCTTCTTCCGTCGATCCCAAACTGCGATCAAGGCCTGCCAGAAAATTGAGTCGATCCTTTTTCGCGGATCACGTAGCCCGGAGCGGCGCCAGTGCCCTGACTCTCGGCACCGGAGCCATTATCTGGCCAACGAATTTGATTATCCGAACGTAACGCGCGGATATTGTGGCAGCTCGTGAAAGCAGGGCGGAGGCGTTTAACGAAACCACGGCCAACACTTTCCCTGACAGATGGCTCTAGGTCCACGGGATCCAAGGGAGGTCGGCGACTGCGCGGGGACAAAATCTTGTCCAATTGAACGGGCCAGGCCCAATTACCGTGGAAACCGGGGCAACGTATCTCCCCTGCCACGCTCAAACATTTCGACCTCAGCGGACACGACCGGAATCGTCCAATTCGCGGCGCTGAAATCGCTCAATTTTTTATCGATATGCAGGGGGAGATTGTTGGCATTTCCTCCCGTGTGATTTAAGTTTGAAATTATTATGGATATCCGGAAGATATATGTAGTATATATTAAATAGTTGACTATACTCGTCAAAGAACTTTAATTTATTTGACGAGTTTGTTATTTACCTTATATAGATTTATAATTGAAAGAATTGCGGGCCGCGATATTAAATATTCAAAGATTAAATAATCAAAGAATTTTACCTTATGCTTAGGATTGAAAGGTTGCTCGTCACTGCCCCAGATCACTTCATCTGTGAAATATCACTGGACTGCTACGCAACGAATACTTAATCAGGCTTCGAGTCTCGTGGCAACGGTCTCGCAACAAAAAGCGCCCACCAAAAGTGCTACATATCGATTGGGCGATAAAAGCCACGCGTATAGAGGGGATCGAAGAAGCAGTAAGTACGATTAACGTGTTTGCTCGCGTGCCAGTCAACGCCGACGGCGCTGGATCGCGCACGTACGGAAAGACATAGGTAGCAGGCAGCAGGCAGCAGGCAGCAGGCAGCAGGCAGCGAAGTGATACCGCGCGACAACCTGGAGATGCTCGGGCGTCGTCGAACGATCGAAACATTCTTGAAGAATCCATTTGCGCGAAGCGATCCGGGCCGAATCAGGATTCCCATTTCGCCTGGGTATTGAATTTGTCGGGCGTTCCTGCGATCTCGTTTCAGGCGAACGAAAGTTCCTACGGACGATAACGATCGTTCGTCAGCGACAGCCGTTAAAAAGTTGGTATCTTTGACGGGGGGAACTTTTAATTATAGCGATTTATAGAAGAGGTTCTCTAACGAATTCTACTGGCCGGGACCGCCCCACCGTAATTCGTCAACAGGTCTTTGCGGGGGCTGCGAGGGATCTCCACAAATACTTTCCTTCCAAGAACCCGGGGAACTCCGTCGTCCCGTCAGAGGTCGATACGAGGAAACCGCTGCGAAAAAAGAGCAGCAGGGAATGAAAGATAGCCACTGCACTGTTACGGAGTCGTTGCTCCAAATACGTCAGCAGCCGAGTATGGCGCGTCGAAAAAAGATGCCGTTTCGAGAAACAAACACACCGAATGTGCAAACTTTCCTTCCTTCCCCTGCCATTAACTTTCAAATGGAAACTAAGTAGTCGATCGATAGTATCCTGATCTAATTGCAAAATTGACAGGAACGCAAGGAAATAATGTACTTCGTTGCGAACGCTGACACATGCGTAGTTCTGTATAGATGTTTTTTACCCGCCACCCTATTTCCTTTCGCAATCACGAACCGTTTCAAAGGCTCGCAATTAGCCGAGCAGAGTAGTCGCGAGCACGCATGCTCGCCTGACACTCCGCCCTTCCACGGGATTAAAGTATATCGCGAAATTAACTCGCAGACAATGTGCACCGCGTCCTTGCCACGATTCAGCGTTATCCATGGAGACCTATTAAGCTGATTATGGTCACCGGTTCGTAGCAAGAGCAACCTTTGGCGCGGTCAGATTTGCGCGCAGAAGTCTGAGCACGCGAGATGTCTGTCGAAACGGCAGGGGAAATCGTATTCACCGTGATTACAACGAGCTTCCAAGCGGAACGGAAGCTTCCTTTCCAGGGGTTATCAGCTTCGGATGGTTGGCGCGCGATCCGAGTGAAACGGGGCTTTCCTTCCACGACTGGCGATTGCGATCGATCAAGGAATGATTAATGAAACGTTACGACCGCGACTGGAGAGGCCAGTTCTCTAGGCTAGGCGATAGCCGAGGATCTCCAGCGCGATCTCCTCCCACGACGCACGTTCCGGGGAGCCGTGCAAGCGAAATCTCTCTCGGGGGCGATTGCCGGCTCCGAAGCGTATTTGCCGCGGCTTAGCGTGCTGCGACTTTCACCTGGCGTCACCCGGTATAATTCACGGACCACGAGCGTGTGCGAGCGTTGCATTAGCCGTGGGCAAGGCTGCTCCAAGGCTGTCTGGATTGTGTGTCATTCGCAGTTTCGCAATCCGGTTCAGATGAAAACGCAGGCCTACGCAGGCCTGCTCCCGCGGCCCGCGGCCCGTGCACCTTGCTCACCGCAGCCGTACTCGCGCCGCTGCCGTTCGCTTTTCATGACAATCGCGCCTAATTATCTATTCTTTCAAATTTCACTTTTTCCATTATTTTCAAAGATCGAAGAGTCGGCTTTGTTACCGTCACGAGGTTCGTTTCACCGTGTAACTTGGAAGAGTTCTGAAGATTGAGAAATCGATGCCTATAACTTGTCACACGTACGATGATAGGTACCTATTCTTAGTGCATTAAATAGTTTTTCAATTGGTACTCAATTGGTACTCAAAACTGTTACATTCACCTTACTCGTGCATTCGACACCAAAGGGCTTTTGCCCGCATGTAAAGATAAATAAATAAATAAAGTATATAGAAGAATCTGCGGCTTTCACATCGGATCCGAGTGATCGGTCTCGGGCCGTGTTTACAGACCTGAAGCGGATCACGCCTATTTTCGTTTGATTACTAAGCGCCAGCTTAACATCCGCCTCGAACCAGAAGAACGAATCGATAAAGCCTCCCAGGGCGGATGTCGCGACGGCGAGCGGTGAAATCTGAGCAACTATTTCTGATTCACCTTGCACGTGAACCTTCGCCGTGGCGCGCGACACAATCGCGCGATAATTCACTGCCTTTAATTCCCGCGCACCATAGCTCGTTCGCCTCTCCGTGAAATATTACACCTTATCGTCGCCGTAATCTGACCTAATAAATTCGTGCCCAGGCAGTATTGAACTGTAAATCCTATTGTTCCGCAACGGACGGCTGATGGCCACTTGGAGCGACGCTGGAATTAAAAATCGATCGTTCCTGATCGCTCTAATGGAAAATTTGGTGTGCGAGGACTCGAGGGCGGGGGGCGGGGGGCACTAGAATTCGGTTTTAATCATAACGACGGTATCGAGAAGGTTACGTAAGACCGAAGCTGTAAATTCTGTGCAGAGTGCGTCTCGCTGTACGGCACGGCTCGTTAACTAATGACGCGGAGAAGTTTGTCACGATGCCCTCGTGGAAGGCTACACGCTTCCACCATATACCTGAGAGTTTTACCGCGGCGATTACTGGTGCCTACCGCCAACAATTTCCCGCAAAGTCCTGGAGAGTTTAGACTGGCGAGCGCCAAGACTGCAAATGAAATGTTCCTCGGAGGCGTGATGAGAGAACGAGGGGATTCGTCCGACGGAAAGAAAGTTTAAGTACCGCTCGTCGACGATAACACGCTAATGTATGATAATTACCGGCTTACCTTCGGGTCTCGCTCGATTGCTTTCTTTCCACTTTTCCGCGAGTATCGCTACCTAACTCTGGCCCTTGGCCAGGGGACTTGGAATTTCTTCCTTTCTCAAAATTGGAAAATCGTTTCGGCAAGCAAACATTGCGGTCTTTACGCGTTTTCGTAGCAATATCATGTACGAGCGATTGCGAATTCATCGTGAGATTTTACATAAGACAGAAATCTGATCAACAACTAAATGTAAATATATCATGAAACTTGTCTCGCGAGGGTCTAATTGCACGAAACTAATGAGAAAATAATTAAAAAGTAATAAAATAATTGCCTCGTGAAATTGTGAAGTCTGCGAGACGCGATATTTCTGTCTCATGGTGGATTTGCACGGTAGATTGCGCGAGAAGCCTCAGGTTCGACTCTGCCCCGAACCAAGCGCACTCGCGTAATCATTTGGATACCGCAAAAACAGTTTAGCGGACACGAGCGCGGTTTGCGTCACGCCCCGTGACGCCTTCATCGCAAAACAGTGCCCCGTAATGCAGACTGTTTGCACAGACGGTCCACGTTTGTTGGTGTTATTCGCGGGAACGCTGCAACGTCGGAGGAGCCTCGAGCAACGTAGGCAGACAATACCGAAAGAAACAGTTAAGCAGCTGGATACCAAGAATCGTCGCGATCGAGTTGCGAGGATCAAGATTTCAGCTGGATATCTCATCCGCTAGGTGATTGTCGCGCGTCGATTAGGCTGTGGGAATACATGGTATTTCCACGAACCGGCTGTCTAACACTCGGAACAGTCGACACTCACCCCGTGTACCCCAGCTGTGATCGATCGATCGATCAGATTCGAGAAACCGGATCTCTTGTTTGCCAACTGAGTTATCCAGGCCACCGACAGGCTGCTCCTCCCTCCTCCTCAATATTCAAAAGCGATCAGTGGCCACGATCCGAGGGAAGAATGGTGGTACCGTGGATGCGAGAGTGGCGCGCGTTTCAACGAACCGAGAGACCGGGAATAGGTCGCCTCGTCGGAGGCAGATAGACCGTGAACTCGGAAGCAGCGTCTGCCGCTGACGCGATTATATCATTCCACGTAATCGATGCCCGCCCGTGCGAGAAGCGGCGCGCCGCGGCAGCCTCGGACGCTCGGCGAAACGGCGACACCTAGGAACGCCGGATGGTAAAGGCGAACGAGTGGACCAGTTGCCTCGCCTCGCCTCCAACAAGGCATCTCGAGAGGCAACGAGTTTATGCGCCTAAGTCCAAAATCAATTTCACGCTGCTCCGGAGCAATTGGTGGTCGAGGCCCGCTTCGAGACGCTTCCTGCTACTTCTTGGTACGCGCGAAGGAGGAAGGGGAAGTATTGTAAAAGGTAGTCGAAGAAAGGTGGACACGAGGCAGCCATTTGGAGGTGTGCCAAGGGGGCAGGAAGCCCGGCCGGGGCCACAGGGGATCCTCCTTCAAGGGGATCGAGAATCGCGGCCCAGATCGACACGAGCCGGAAGAATTCGAGCCGGCTCGTCGAGGAGGACGATTATCGAATTGACTTCAATCGAAACGCACGCGTCTGAATTGCCAGAGGGAAACGCTGCCGTGGAAGACCGTTACGCGGCTGATAGCAGCACGGAGCAGGAAAAGAAACGCGGCTTTCGACCCCACTTCCGTCCCCCGCGAACGCGTGTACGCACTAATAATAAGTGCGGGGCTAATTATAAGCCGACAATTAACCGAGACCTTCTGACGAGCGCGAGCCAGCGTCCCGAGCTTTCGAAATAGTCCGATGCTGACCCGACCGCGACGAGGGATTTCGTTGGATCAGTTTGAGCAATCAATTCCTCTTTGAACGAAGGGGAGGAATTGCGAATGGAGAAGAGGCGATTATGTATTCCGAGCGAGAATCGGTGAAAGTCGCCTAGTCGGCCGCAATTCAGCTAGGTATAACGAATTGTTTCTCGTTGCGTCGCGTGGACGACTTGCATCCTGACTCTTTTACCGGCCCAACTTTTGTATCGCGCAACCTTCGTCTGCAGATAAATAAAGGAATACGTTCTTGAAGCGTTAATTATTCCCCAGTGGGCCTCGCCCCACTGCTTCGGAACGTTAGATTTAATTGCGCGATAATTTGCAATCGACCGAGGGGGCGCGTGTTTTCTCCGCACGCGTTATCAGCCGTTATCGGCAACGACGGTCACGTGTCGCGCATCGTTCGGTACAGACGGCACGAGGCTTGCTGCCGAATCAACGATAATTATCATCGCTTAAGGCTTAAGGTACGACCGACATTGCCCAGGCGGTTATGCGTTATTAATGTAACGTGTAACAATTGATCCTGTGAGACATTGTTGTTCCCTCGGTTCGCACGATCACTCCCGATCTTTCTCACGACACTTACGCTTTGCGACAACTCGACGAATCTTGCTGCCCGTTCTCCGCTCGCGTTTAGCCATTTACTCGCCCGCCTTTTACTCTGGCTGAGAGGATCAGCGTGATGAAAATATGCTGACTTGTTCCTTTCATCCCCGCGATGGTACTGGAATCTTCTCTCTTACTTCCGGAACAGGCTTTCGCTACACTTTATTTATTTGTATTATTTATTTGCGGATAATTATAATGACTTATTACCGGAGATCAGTTAATTCTTAGTTTTAGTTGGTCCCTTAGTTCAGATAACTCTTAGTTTTATGTTCTTAAAGTTAGGCTGATTAACAGATCCTACTCCCGCCTAGGGTTTACTCCAATTTTAATATCTCTATATGTATCGTATCTTCCATTTAAGGAGTAATAAAGGCGCAAGAATAATAATAATAATAATAAACCATTAATCTATTTCATCGCTAATAAATATGAAGAATTCCACGGCGACCTACATAGGTACAGAATACGAAGTCAATCTATTCCGAGATAAGATTTTAAAAACAGCATCTCGCCGAATCTCGCCGATTGCAGGAAAAAGGGAAGACAGATGTACCTATAACAAAATTAACCGTGTGCTGATGTAACATAAATTGAAGCCGACAGATCCGTTCAGAATCACGGCACCACGGTATCCATCTTCGTATATACCTGTATATACCTCCTAGGTATCTTTCGGTTGTTCAAACGTGAGCGGAATTCTCGTAATAGGTGTCAGGCGGCGATTGATAACGACAAGAACGATACTATTTCGCTACTATCCCCGACCTGGTCTCGAGTGTCGATTCAGCCCCGAAGAGGCAAACATACGTTTGGCAATGTTCGCGCTGCGATCACACCCTCCCCGGGTGTAATCCAAGAAGCGTCCAGGACCTTTCTCCCAGCGGAGAAAGAGAGCAGCAGTCGCAACGCACGCGCGGTTCCCAGCGAAATTCCGGCTTTGGAGCTTACGCAACGTCCGTTAGGAATATGCAGCACGTGTGCACGGGCTGTTGGGAAGAGCAGCCTCGATGAAGGAAGGCCCGCCGCGAATTCCACGATCGAGAAATGCTAATCAGACCCCGCCGCCCTGCTCCTCGCCTGCTTGCTGGTAGGGGTCCGCTGGAAAGCGTGTCCGCGCGAGAAAAGCCAGGACGAAGCGAGCGGCAAAACGGGACGCGTAGAAATTGCCGCGTGGCAGGCTACTGGGCAGCGACGCGCAGGCAATACGAATCAGAGGCTGACTCTGGGACCAATGCCAAAGCGCACATTCTGATCGAGGCTAAAGGGGGACCGGTTCGCAGCTTCAGCCTCGTTTCCAGAACGGTCTTAACGGGGAATTTTCACGTAACAGCCCCCAAATGTATTTATGAATTTTATGAATTTATGAATTTTTTTGGAATGCTCCATTGACGATATTGGATTTCTTTGAATAATTTCTTAAAGTTAGATAGCTTACGCTAGGACTGATTCGAAGGAAAAAAGTTACTTTTTTTTTTCAACCGCTATAAGTTTGATCAATTTTTCATTCCCCCCCCCCCCCCTTTAAATTAGGATCAATCTCAGCGCAAATTATCCAACATTAAGAAATTTCTCTTTTTTGAAAACAGATATCTGTGACAAGTGCTATACGTACCGATAGCGCAGGAGTTACAGCGTCGAAGAGGTTCACAATATTCCCCAATAATTAATAAATAATAAAAAGCACCGACATAAAAAAAAATATTTTCTGCGAGTTTAAAGATGGCTCGTTGTGTCCGAAAAGAATTTAATGCAATATTAACTATAGTTGGTTGAAAAGAAATTCGTAAATATATCAGTGAGGTAGTTTTGGGGCCGTTACACGATAATCCCCCGTTAATGTGCCACAGTCGCATCATAGGCCGTTCCTAACCGCCGAACTGCTACAAAAGTGAGATGCACTCTTCGAACGCGCAACAATGCCATAAGAATCGGTGGGTGGCTGCTCGCCACGTTCCCTCCGCTGCCTTCGTGCCTCCACCATTCTAGCCGCACAAAAGCTGCTCTTTTCATAGCGAGCCCGATAGTCGCCTCGCGACTTTAACGAGCGGAGGCTGGTTGTTAGCCGGCGCGGCTGAAAAATGGGAAAACTACGGGCAGGCGAGTAATCCAGCTGGTCCCTCGTCCGCCGTTGCCAACGGTATCAGCTTTCAGGTATTTGCCCCGCCGCGAATCCTTTCGTTCGCGAAAAGTGGAACACCATTTAAATGGAAATAGCTGGAGGGCCCAGTCGCAGCTGCGCGGAAACTGCGTGCGTATAAACAGGTTCGACTTTAGACGTCTAGACTGGATATTCAATTTTTACGACGGTCCACCTCCGTCGCGGCAATCGATAATTCGATGGTTGCCCGGTCTCATCGAGTCCGTGGGCCGATCCGATGCCATCTGAATAATTCAGAGTTGTTGGGGGACGTAAAGAATCGTGAAGACGCTAAGGGTCTAGTGACCGTGGCGATTCAACGAACCGATATCCAACTTCCAACATCACCGCCGTCCATCGTCCCGCGAGGAGCGTGTTAGGCGGTTGCCTTTCAGCGATTTTCTATTATATAATATCGGTAGTGCGTAGGTACGAGAGGCGACGAGGAACCGCAGCGACAACCGGAGCGTTCCAAATAATCGGTGGCTTTTGGAATGCGATATTGGAGGCCGTGTCTGCGGGAAGCTCGCCACGCGAGTTCGTGTCTAAACGTGACAGTGGTGGCATGAACACAAAGCCGAATCGATAATTTTCTCCTAATGGTTCCCCGACCAAATTACATACCGCTGTTGTATCGGAAGAGGCAGGAACGAGGACACTGTCGCCAGTCGACTAAAGGGCATTTCTGCTTTAAGTAATACTCCGCGCACCAAGGCATGCGCGACACAGGAGTAGCATAAAGAAGGCGCCGATCACGCAGCAAGTGCAGAACACTTTGCGAGTCGATGGAGAGTCGTAGATGGAATGGAAAGAAGCGCGGACATTTTCCCAGCGATGTGGCAGGACTTGCACGCTCCAACGTAAGACAGATCCTATACCTGTTCCTATATCTCCTGGACGAGGAGAGGTGTCGATGAATGAGAAGCTGAAAGGGCTCGATGACGTTGGGTTGCAGGGCATAGTTAGTGCAAGAACTATTCGCGATGATGAGTAACCTTGCGAAGGTGGGAATGATTAGCGATCGGTAGCAGGGGGAAAAGAAATCTGCCGATACGATTGTAGTTTCCGCGCGGCAAATAGAAATCCACGCGTTAGCTATGACTCGATCGTTGCGTAACGAGCCGACTCCCCGCTACTAGCCGATTACCTTCCACCGTTCCGCTGAAACCGACTTTTCGTTCGACACGAAATATCGTAGCTCGGACATTCTTCGCGTAGGTACATACGTCCCGCGACATTGCTGTTCCACGAATCAACCACGTCTCCGGGCGAAACAGCGCGGAGCGTTTCGTAACGCCTGACGCCGATCTGCGCCCACCGTTTTGCGAGCTCACCTAATCACCGTGGCGTTAAATATCGCAGCGACACTAAGTCAACGCGCATCCTCGATTCTTCCGAGCCGAAGAACGAGTCTCGGATCGACGATGCTCAGCTCGCGTGTTTACAGGAGACGCGATCGATCGAACAATGAGGAACATATCGATGTTTCCGCTCCTTAGGGTCGTCGCAATACGATTATGCTTTTATAATTAGCAGCACCGTCGCGGGCCCGATGAAACGTTACGCAATCGAGCGACCACCGTGCGCGACACCGTTTAGCCGCCAATGGAAAGGAGTTCTGGGCTCGTTTAACCGTTTCGCCGAACCGTTGGCTATTTACGAGCCCCGACTTTCGCGAGTTTAACGGGGATTTCGTTGAGGAGCCGAGGATTTATCGGCACTCCATGCTTACGGGCGGGACTGAGTCGGGCATTAACTAAATAAAAAATCATTAAAATAACGGATCGAATAGCAGTTATTTTAACTTTAGATTATTCGCGAATAAAATTAATTGTTTTATTCGTCGAGCGTGTCAACGTTAACTTTAACCGTAACTTTATTCGACGCCGAATAAGACAGTTCGGATACCTAATTAAGTATATGTTCGTTTTATGATTCTTTTCCCGTGGAGCACGTAACATCGAAAAGAAGTAACTAACTTCTCCGTACGATCTTGAGAATTTGAGGAATCGCGGGTGCAAAACAGATGTTTCGAGTTTCCAAGGATCGTTCGGTAGCACGCGGTACGTAGAGAAATTTTGATGCGCGACGCTGATGGCTCGATTTAAATAATTCCCCAAGCATGATCGAAGCATTGGACGACGAGGCAGGGGCAGGCAGAGGAAGAAGAAGAAGAAGAAGAAGAAGAAGAAGAAGAAGAAGAAGAAGAATTCACGCGCCACGACGCTACAGATTGCCTTAAGTGCTTTCAAGTGTCGGTAGCGCGAATGGTGGAACGCTTAAAGCAGAGGCCTGTGGCGCAATAGCGCACGCTGGCCCAATTCGAGCGAAGATTTAAGCGAAATCACCGCGCTGGCCACGATACGCATAATTAATGAGCCGAGTTAAGCAAAGCAATCGACCGAAGCCAATTTCGCTTCCAGGCAGAATGTCCCTCCCAAACGATCGGGCCTGATTAGCTTGTTACGCGCCGACCAACCTTCGTTCCCGCTTCTCACCGCCGAATCCTACCGCTCCAGTGGCAAATCGAACGCTCTAACCATCCGCGAAGCTCGTCCACGTATCACCGATCCACTAACCACTTTATTAATCCACCAGCTCCGGCCTCACCCGATCGCGGCGGGACACTTGGCGAATTTTTTCGCGCCACAAATATTAGGTCGCCGCAAAAGTCCCTTCGTTTTATCGAACCGGGGTCTTTATTAAAAGTCAAAATACAGCGGGGACAGAATAACTTTTTTAAAATTCGTCCAAACGACTTGAGGTTTTCTTTTTACCTACGATAGAAGGATTAGTTTACTATTTAGGTGACGTTTTCGTATTTTTGACAAAAAAAATTGCATTTGGTCGGAATAGCGAAGAGAATAGTGAAAGTCGCTCTCTCAACTTTTTTTATCTGCCCCATTCCTTTTTTCCGCCACTGTACGTCACTTTCTTTTAATCGAAGTAATTTCCTTGGCTGCCTGCGACCTTTTGCAAGCAACTACCTTGGAATATCTGAATTATCTAATCGAAGGTTGAATCGGCTGACAAATGTCCCATTTAAAGGGTGAAGATAACATGGAAATTCTGTTTTCCCCTATTACGAACGCCGAGGTCGCGCCGCGCAAAAGTACTGTTGTTCGCAGAAAATTCCAACACGATTGTGTCAAGCCCGCAAACAAACCGCCGTAACAGCCCGACACTAGGAGGAGAGTGCAGCCTACGTAAGGTGGCCGTCGATGCTATTAACGGTAGTCGTCATCGCTCGCTCGCGACGCGACGGCGCACGTGCACACTGCACAGGTAACTCCTTAAACGCGATTCAGAGCCAATTGACGGCGCAGAAAAGTGTTTTCCTCGCTGTCCATCGGCGTTCGAGTCGCGAGGAAGCTGCGCCCGTTCCACTAGACGTCACGCGGGCTTCGCGCTCCGAAGAATAAACGAAGGAGAGTGGAGTAAACCGAAGGTTAAGGGTAAAGCGCGAGAGAGGAATGACGGTGTGGACCGAGCAGCTGGAGAATTGGGTGGCGAAAAAACAAACGGGAATTAGGGAAGGAAGGAAAAACGGGGGCCACGGTGGCGGATGAATCGGTGCGATGGTCGAATAGGAAGAAATAAAGAGCGAACGGGTGAAAACGAAGGTGCCAAACTATTTTCGTGCCGTGATAGGATTTCTTTGCTCGTACTAGCAGCAGGCGCCACTCCGCTCGTCGATTCCAAGCGCTTTACACAGATTTTGGAGGAGTTTCGGCGAGTCGCGGACGATCGTTCAAGATAAGAAAATCGAAGATCGTTGGGTGGATTATAGGTACAGAGGAGATGATGAACGGCCAGTTGGTTGGCGTTGGATTTAAATTTCGAGACGCGTGGATCCTTCCCATGGATCCCCGATCGAGGAGCATGGATCTGGTACGAGCGAAAGGTGTAGAGGGAAAAGAACCTGTTCGAATACGTTTCGTTACGTTCACGTAACGGCGTTACGCAACACCGATAAAAACGAAACTCGACCGCGGCGATACGGTAATCGTAGCGGAATTAATTTAAACACTTTCGCCGAAACGCGTCGGCCGAAATCTGAATCACGGTCTTGGGGCAGGATTTTTATCGCTTCCTTCGCGATACTTGCCTGAAACCTCTTCATACTTGCTCTTCCTCGTTTCGAGTACATGTTCGTTCTTTGTCTTCTATCTCCGCTTTCCTTAACCTTCCTGGTCTTTTTTGTCTTTTTTGTCTTCTCTCCCATATTTCTCTGTCGATCCTCCAACTTTAAATCTATTTTCTTTCGATAAGTTAAGTCGCACAACAGGTAATTAACGCGATGTAGATTTTCTGATGTAATAAAAAGGAATTGTTATTATTATGTTGGTGAAATCTCTGGAATCCTTACTATCTTTATCGCGTGAAAAAGGGAAACCTAAGTAATTTTACATGCAGCAAAGCTCGGATAGCTTCTGGTCAAATTTTCTCACGATAACGAGGACATCCTTTCAACTCCAGATCGCCTTTCCCTTGGGCAGAGCAGAAAGGCCTCTACTTTCTTTGTGCCAAAGGGTTTACCTAAATAGATAAAAGAAGCGCAGTTTAATCCACGCCACCGGCGTACTTCGCAACGAGCATAACGCATCAGAGTCTTCTGGATCGCAGAACCAAGTTCGATTCGGACCGCAGACCCATCGATCGATCATCGACAGTTTGCTCAGACGTGTCAAAGGACTTTAGTACCATTTACAACACCGCTGCGCCGCTGTATTTCTCGGAATCGATACAACGATCAGGCCACCTGATAACGTAATCACCGAAGCGATCGAGCGATTCCAAGGAATGGAAAGTTGAAGAGGTGCTCGAAAGATAACGAGACAAAGCGTCGCGAAGCACACGGACGAGGCAAGAAAGCACGGTTCAATATGCATCTCGTATTTCGCTAAGAAAATTGAATTAAACTGAATATTCGAATGCCGCGGAGGTTCGACGCGTGGCCCCTGCTGCGAGCTTCGCAAAACGCGCAACAAGTGCAGGGGAAAGCCTCCGTGGAGAATCGTTGGAACGGAAGCGCGGGTGGAATTTCGGTGGAGCGAGGTGAACGCAGTCGCGAGGATCGCTGAGATGAATTAATAACGTCGAATCTCGTCGCCATGAAAGCGATTATAACGCGGACGGATTAATAACGCCGCCCCGTGACGCAGGCCGACTTCTCACCAGTGTTCTCGTTAATGCCCGATGAAACGGAATTTTCTACCGTCTCAGGTGCGCGATGAGAAATTAATCCGAAAGGAAAATAACCGGTCGGCGTGGAGAGAGTTCGAAGTAGCCGAGGAACTCTAAAGTATTCCGCTCGTGTTCCGTCGCCGCGCGTGTTGAAGGAATTAGCAGTCGCAGCTGCGAATGAACCTGTCGCGACTGCTCGGACAATACTCGTTATGTTCGGAGTACAACCGCTGAAGCATATTGTTGACCCGCTGCGGGACTCGACGGCTCTCGTGGACGGTGGAGGGGCTGGAGAACGCTACTGGGACACCGACGCCATATTTTGAAAAAGCGGTAAAAAAGTAGGTAATACGTGTTTGAATTTAGTATAATTACCATTATACTAGGGAACGGTGCGTGCCTGCCGGCAATCTTCGTGGACAGAATACCGTTGGGCCTTTAGCCGCATCTGCGAAGAAAAATTGCAGCTGACACTACGGTGCCATTCCTTCTTTCTGTTTTGTAATTACTCGGGTTTAAAGAGCGCTTACGGCTTACGCGGTACCGTTTGGCCAAGTCCTTCCAGCAGATACGCACAAGAGGGATGGTATGAGAATAGCCGCGTGCCGTCTAGCGAGCACGTCGACCGAAAATAGCCCCTCCTTCTTATCATTTGAATAGCGCTTTCCCGCGAACCCTGCTTCGATCAACTGTATTCGACGATTCCCTTTTCTCCTTCGTCGAGCTTTGTATTTTGAATTTCGAAGAAATTTTTAACTCTTAAAATGCGTCTCGAAGAAGGTCGCCGAAGCGTTTCCGTTCCGTTAAAGCAAACCGCTGCCAACGAGTTTCTCGTTCATTTCAGGGAAACAAGCCGAGAACAGAACTCCTCGAAACGCGACACAGCTGACTCCGGTGACGCGCTTTAATCGCGCGAGCTTGCCTCGGCGACCCCTCCGTTTCAACAAGTAGACGTGCTCTTCGGTGACGCGTCAATCCAATCCATGCGCCTAGCTTCAGCCGGGGAACCGTGTATCTTTGGTCGCGAACGATCCAGCGTGGTAAAATCCCGTTTAGAGCGATATTTTCTAAGGCAACTCGCGCGCCAACTGACTTAGCGCGTAAGGTTTCATCATCTGGGAAAGACACAACTTCTCCCGGCTAATAATCCCGTCTAGACCAGTAAAAAGTGCTTGAAACAATGATTGCTTCCAGGCGACGGCACGAACAGATAAGCGATGCCAATCACCATGTTTTTGAAGAAGAAGAAAAAAGCTTTGTCTATTAGAAATCTTTGATGGAGCAGAGCAGCGTTTCCCAAACTTTTCTGGGTCGCGATCCCCTTTCATAATATTCAAATAACCTGCGACCCAACCCCCCATATAAGCTAAGGTAAATTTAATAAGATAAAGAAGACATAGGTATTAAAAATTCGTATTTCAGAATATAATCGAGGAACTTGCAGCAGGGCGGTTGCAGCTCCATTTTTTACAGTTTTTCAGTTACGGTGCACGTTTCGTGCAAATCCGATAACAAACGAGCGATTTATTGCAAATAAATAAAAATAGAAATATTAGTATTAATTGAAAATTAATGGAGAAATATATATTTTCATAGAACAAGTAGTAGTTATTGCGTTGATAAGTTTTCATTTCTATTTAACATTCTATAATAAAAATATCAATAACAATATTAATATCTATTTTTCGCCAAAAATAGAAATAAGTGTTCAATTAGTGTTATCTTTTCAATGCTAAGTCAAATTTTATGAAGAGTTTTTTCTAATTTACTCGAAAGAAGTTAGTCGGAAAAAAACACCCAAAAATTCGTGCCAGTCCCCCAGAAAATACTTGACGGCCCACAAGTTGGGAATCACTGGACTAGACTAAAAAGGAAGAGTAGAATTAGAATGAGTTTGGACTGTGTGATATGATGTGGAGAAGCTCGACCCGTCCCGTGTTAATGGGCTTTTTTCGCGCGGTAACGATTACGCGTAGAATCCAACCACCTCGCATAAAGCCGTGGCGGTAAAACGAGAAATCAGAGACAGGGCTCCGTGGGAAGAAGCTGCCGTCAACTGTTGTCCCGTTGGTGGAGCGAATAAAGGACGGTAACACGTGTTCCACAGCCGACGAAATGATCAGAAACACGATTCAGGCTCGCTGAGAATCAGTCAGGGCCAGGGAGGCGGCGGCGAGCGAAACGTCGAATAAAACTAAGGGGGGGATCGATCGTGTTGCTGAACAAAAGCGAATTGTTACAGGAGAATTTCGTTTGGAAGTTCCGGCAGCCTCGAATTTTAAATCTCACCCCGCTGGAGGGTTTCCTGGAAACTCTCAATGATGGATGGGGTGAACTTTGTCGGGGATTGTTCGCGGAACGAATGATCAATCTCACTTTCCCGGCGCTGGCCTTCGCTACCTATTTTAAAAGCTACTCCATTTTTTACATCATTGGAGCTCGAATGGCGTATTTATAGACGATGATGACTTGCCGCGTCGAATCGAGTCACGTTGCCAGCATCGGGCGCGATTCGCGTGCCACCGTCGCGATCGAACGAATCGAACGAATCGAACGAATCGAACGAATCGAACGAATCGAACGAATCGAACGAATCGAACGCATCGATCAAAGGCAGAATATGTACCAATATTGGCGAAAGAATACGCCGCATAGACTGGAAAATCGCCATGTGTTCGCTGGCGGGTGATATCTGTCGCTCGGATCTGACCTGCCGAAATAATTGGGAAAGCGCCTGGAATGAAATCGAGCCGACGTGTTTCCACATAGTGAGATACTGAGATCGATTAAGCACACTGTATCAGCGAATCCACCTATTAAATCGGATCATAAACTATGCACACGCACGTAAATCGCCAAAGATGGAATGCCTCGCTCCGCGCACAGGAATTCCCGAAAGCCCCGCGCATTGCGGAATCTCGATCGAGCGATCAAGATTCCGCTAGACGCGATGCTACGCAGAGAGACAGAGAGCAGAAAGTGCTGGTGTCACCGAGACTTTTCCTAGCCGAGATCGTTACTGAAAACTGTTTTCGCGCAACAGGGGTGCGGAGAGAGTTAAACGGAAGGAAGAGGTGCATGTGCGCGGTGGCTAACGGCAACAGTCGAAATCGAGTTGAACGGTGCAGAGCGCGGGCGTGCGTGTGCGTCGGACTAATCAATAAGTTTCCCCACTGTCGGCTAAACAATGTCTAGCGCGAGGGTCGCTGTGGCATTCGCAGATTTTTCTATAATTAATATTATTTTAAATTTCCTGTACTTGTTTTTTGTTAAGAGTAGAATGGCACTATGGCTTGGTAGTTCCAATAATTATATAACGTAAGAGTTACTTTATGGGATCCCTACTGCGTTTAACTAATTTTCTGTCATTCTCAGGGTTGCTAGCTTTCGACGTTTTAGGTACTAGGCTTGAACGGTGCAACAAATCAATGTTTACTTCGCATTCTTTCTCTACTAACGCTACTTTCTTTGCAGGATTTACCAAAAGATTTGCCCCTATATAAATAAGTAGATAAATAAAATTAAGCTTCGCCGAAAATAGAATGTAGCGAACGCGGGCGGCTTCTCCCCAGAGATAAATCATTAGCATCGGAATTTGAGTGGGCCGCGGAGCTTGCCAGCAACTTGCGGCCCGCAACATTTTTCCCCCGGATGCAGAGCGAGCCTCGCGAGGAGCAGATTCGTATGGGTCCGAGAGGCGCGTACGTTGAAGGGCGAGCAGGGACGGAGGTGTCGGTCAAGGTCGCGCAATCGATGCTGGAAACGCGCTCGCTCCAAATGGTAGCCATGGTAGCTATGGTAGCTATGGTAGCTATGGTAGCTATGGTAGCTATGGTAGCTTTGGCAGCGGGCTCCACCCTTCGCCAGAAGGGACGAGACAAACGGTCCCTCCTCTGCGCGCGTCCCCGCGACGGTCAGCCGCTAGATACCGAGCCCCTGAGCTTCACCGCGACCCGAATATTCATCCCTCCACCCCTTCGCAACGACCCTTCCTCGTGACGCTGGATCCATTACCTGGATAACTTTAGTCCTCCAAGGACGACTCGCGAGTATCCGGGAGCGGAGGCGCAACGGTCAAGGTCGAACGACACTGTGCAACTATTTGGCATTGCACTTTGGCGGGGCGCGATCCTGTCTGACCATCGTAGCGCACTTGCGTGCTGGGCTGATTCGCTTCCCTCGATTTCATGGCACGCAGGTCGGTACGAGGAAGGTTTCCGTGGCGATCTGAACACAACTTTTCGCGAAGGGGGGTAATCTTCCGACGCGACAAATGAAATTCAATGGGAAAACTCGATGGCGGCGACACACATCCCGAAAAGCCGGGTCGGCTTGTGGATTCGCGCATTTCTTTGCGTTTCGACTTTTCCATCTCTCCGCGCCGCTGTGGAAAATTCCGGACAAATATCCATCCGGAGTCCTGTCGACGGCTATCTTTGGCTATCTTTGGCTATCTTTGGCTATCTTTGGCTATCTTTCAAGGTTCAGTGGATACCTCCCAAGGCTTAGGTAAAACGCAAACAAGCTTACTAAAATTTGGTAACTAAGTACTTAGGTACTACGTCGTTTATACTGCGCATGTATCAATCAATTTCCTGTCTCTTTCT
Source organism: Andrena marginata (assembly GCA_963932335.1). Lineage (NCBI taxonomy): Eukaryota > Metazoa > Arthropoda > Insecta > Hymenoptera > Andrenidae > Andrena > Andrena marginata. The sequence continues at coordinate 292,346 of OZ010660.1, forward strand.
TTTTCTTCTTTGTATTTTAATTATGATCGCGAGTACCGTAAACTGGGAGAACATTTTCCTATATACCTAATATAAAAATCAGCATTTTTACATTTGCTGCAAGTATTATATCGTAACACTTGCATCGCTTATGAACGTACCACAAGTGTCAAAATGCAAAAAATCTTCATCTTTTTCCTCGTTTAATACGTGTCGATTAACCGCGAATGTTCCCCCAGTTTACGGTACCTAAAGGTTTCGCGGATAAGCCCGTCAACTAAATGGAATAAAACTACGAATGAAATTTCCCCAGAAGAAAGAGGGAATTATGGTATCCTCCGAAGCGAGTGCAATTGACCCGAAACGCTAGCAAATCGTCATCTTCCGCGTATACCGAAGCAATGGAATAACTGCCGTGAAATTAACGTCTGGTCTACTTCCGCGTATCGCGAGTTTCAACGGGGAACGAGCGTTTCCTAGGGGAGGAAGAGATGCGTACTACCTTCTTCAAAAGCGGGACGACGGACATCCAGGTCCACGGGAAATTGGAGGAACGCGGTGAAAAGGGAAGGTAAAAGAGAGGAGAGGAGGTAAACGTGGGGTAACAAGTTCTGCCTCGAAGCTCTTCGCACGAGAGTAGGTATTTACGAGAAACGAGACGCGAATCGCTACGAGAAGAGCAGAAAAGGGACGAAGAACTCGAAAGACGTTTAACGCGACGGTAGGTAGGTAATCGTGAAGCTGTTTCTCCCAGCTCCACGAAACGCTATTACCTACTATGTATTCGCGAGAACCCCTTTAAACGGGAGAAATCGAACAGGATTAATCGCCTCGAGGAACGTGAACCGTGACTCCGTTTCGAGCTTCTCGAATCTAGGAGATACTTTAACCCGAGTGATATTACCTATGGCAGAACACGCGGCATTCGGCGAACGAAGGAGACTCAAAGAATCCTCCTGCCCTTTTTATTCAGCTTAGAATTAGCGAAGAAGCGTCGTTGGACGCGGAAGAGGGATTCCGGAATACCAACGGGCGAGCAGAAAGCGCGCGAAGGAAAAAGGATCGAGCCGGTTCGTGGCAACGGTTCTTCCACCGAGGAGTCGTTGGTCCGTTCTTCGGTTCGGGCGGATCGATCGAGGTCCAACGATAAAATATCCTGCCAACTCGGCCACCCGAACGCCCGACTCTCCCTCGGAATTCTCGCGTGTCGGTTCGCGGAAGCGGCGCGACCGAGGGAAATGTAGGCTAAGCCGTGCGCGTCCCACCCACGCCTTTTTTCCCTCTCGCCGAGCCCGCGGAAAAGCTGAATGAAGAGGGAACTGCCGGGAGAGCGATTCGGCGCAGCCGCGAGGCATCGGGCAATTTCAAACGATCGAACGGCCCACCCACGCCGAACGACGCTCGCCTCGGACACGTGATTTCCGGGGGACACCGTCCGCAGTCGGCCAACGCTGCTGATAGCTGCGATCATCCTAATTAATCGCTCGGCCACGAGCCTCGGTGTACGTTAGATAATTCAGCGACGACCTCTAGCCTTGTCTGAGAAAATCGACGGCTAGTAAGAATGAGTAAGGAAGAGGGTTCGTCCGCGGGAATTACAGAGAGACAACAATGGTGGAAGAACTTGCATAGATGAGATTAATGGGTTGATCCTAACGGATCTACTTCGGTATTTTCAACGCGGCAGGGTCGGTGGAATTCCTTCGCGTGCCGTTCCACCGAGGATAGGTAGTGAACGCGCGAAATTTCACCGATACGTTTAGTTATTCGGTGTTGAAACACGTCGAGCAACGGTTGGCCGACTCTTCTGCATTTCGTTCTGGAGGCTAGCCGCATTGTAATCGATTCTACGCAGCGCTCCATCGCGTAAAACAGCGAGCGTGGGTGGACTCCTTCCCTGTTAGACAATCTGGCGCGGCTTTCGGTCAGCTTCGAGAGACAAGAATTACTTTGGTTCGCGGAGCGTCTTCAATGATTTATGAAACGCGAAACAACGGGGGTATTGAAAAACACATTTCATTATCGAACAGTACCGTTCGAAAGTTTTTAAAAGACAGACAAACGCACAAACAAAGGTAGTTACCTTTAATAATTTCCAGTTCAATAATTAAGGCCGCGAGTTCGAAGAAACATCTGCTGGACCTCGCGGTACAGATTCGTAACGAAAAGAATTATTCCAGTGTACCATCGCGAGAACGAAAGGGGCGAGCTGCAAGTAACGGGAGATGGCCACGTGTGTCGAGTTATATCTACCAGGGCGATTAGTGCGTCGGAACACGTTCGAAGACACTCGTGTAACCCAGACCCCTCGCCTGGATAAAAATCAGGGTGAAGCTCCTCGCGATACGCACGATCCCCCTCGTGAACGCGGCTCGTGCTATCCCGCTGCACCGTTTCGCGCGCAGCAAATATGTGCACGGTAACGCGGTTATAGGTACGATCCAATGGCGGCTGGCAGGGTGCGAGTACATGCTCGTATATCGACATAATCGTTCCCGTGGATACACGTAGAAATACGCTACGAACGTAGCGTTGTAATCGGGTGTTTCCTCATCACAGCGGATTGAAGCGGTGTCAGGTCCTCCGCTTCCACACACGGGGCACACCGGACGACGACAGGACATTGTCCATTATCTCTCGCCCTCTCCCTCCTCGCTGTCTCTCGATCGGCCGACCTCTGCTCTGCATCTCCCTATTCCTCCCTCCCGCCCCGCCGCGCCGCCGCTCACACACGCCGCCCCTCGGATTTCTTCTCAGTGACCTCCTCTCGATTTTCGCGCACGCCGCGAATCAGGACGAGAACGAATTAACCTCCACTTTCTACCCGCTATCTGCCGCGAGAAGAATCGCGTTTCTCTCCGCGGACGCTTCCCACTGTCGCTTTTCGTCCGAAGAAGAAAACGATCGGGCACCTCTGCTGATTTCTACTCGTACATAATTCGATGCATCCTGCATCGGCTTTCCACCCCTCTCTCTCTCTCTCTCTCTCTCTCTCGCTCTTGTCTTCATTAGCGACTTTCATGTGCATTCTAATCTGCCGTTGCGTTGGACCTTGCGGGTTCTCGTGACCGGGCGCCTTAGATTCCGAGCCCCCCTGGTCGGTGGTGGCCGATTATTCCGAGGGAAGGTCATGGTTCAAGGCAGAGCAGACGGTTGCCGGGAGACCGACGCTCGATTCTGACGTTAAATCGAAAGGCTTATCTCGATCTGATTGCGCACACGCCCACCCCTGCTCCGGGATCGGCCGCTATTCGTTTCTCGCATACCGGGGATCAAGGAGCGCGATGCTGGCCAACTTGTTTCGATACTCGGGGGAGACCGAGGCAACTTGATTTTTTCATTTATTTTCATCCTTTCTAATGTATCAAAGAAAAACGGCTGAACGGATTTAGTAAACCGGGGGAATTGGCATCTGCTTAACATCTATTAAAACGGAAAAGGAGACAGATTTCTATGCATTTTCACACTTGTAGTACAATCACAAACGATGCAATGTTATAATAGAATACCTAAACGAAATTTAAAAATGTTAATTAAAAAATATAAAAAAAAATATCAAATAGAGTGCACTGAACATGAAAAGAAACATTTAAGTGTTACTGTAAGTTCAGGTGTGATAAAACTTGAACTTTTTAGTGCTATTTATATGGCTATGATGTGAAAAATCCTACCTACCCGATTACGGGGTAACATTGCTAGGTATTTAACGTGTATTGAAAAAGGACGAGGACACCAATTTTATGCATTTTAAGATTTGTAGTGCATTCACAAAAGATGCAACGTTATGGTAGGATACTTAAAGGAAATGTAAAAATGTTAATTCTTATATTAGGGGAAAAGACCGGGTACCCCCCGTATCTCGCGATACAAATGCCCTAATCAAAATTCAGCACTATCGGCACTGTTAGATCAGAATTTATAATTTATTGGGACTTCCCTTACTTTTTCAACTATCAAAGTTTCTCGTTGTTCCAGGATGGTTAGAAACTACAGACGGAAGACGGACCGAGGAAAATGATACTTCTTTTCTATTAATTAGTCCAAACGAACTGATTCCTTTGTGGAAAGGTGGATAAGCTGCCAAATATCTGGCAAATGGGCTTATTTCTCCCGAGTTGATGTAGGAAATGAGGACGACGAAGCCATACATGTGTGTCTCATCTGTCAACCCAATAAATAATTACTTTATTTATATTGTTTTTAATTGGTAGCCCATCTTACCCCACCGGTGGAGCAAGATGGGGAGAAACGACTTTTTCTGAATTTTTTTATTTATTCTATTGGAATCTGTAAAACTTAGGTTGATTCACAGTTAAACCGAAAGACTTATTACCAAAGAATGCTTCGGACATAATATTCATTAGTTGATTATGAAAATCTGTGTTTTATTCATCATGATACCTTAACTACCCCGCCTTGCCCCACCTTCCCCTATATAGGAAAATTTTCGAAAAACGCGCCAAAGTATATTTCAGCATATTTGTTGTTAAGCAATTAATTGAAAGAAAAAAGGAGAAAAATTGAAAAGTGAGAAACGTATCGACTTGCCCCGGTCACCTCACCCCTACGCGTCGGGAGCAGCGAGAGAAATCTCGTAGAAACTTAAATCGTTCTCGCTGACACAGATCCGAACGAATCGTGTTTCTCGCCTGGATGTCTTTACGCGTCTAACGTTTTCACGCGCCGCGGCAATTCGCGTGGGGGACTGGCGAAAAATTCGTTCCGGCGCAGTAATCGCCTATCTGTGGCTGCGCTCAGAGAAACTAGCTCGGTGAAAATCCTGGGAAAATGTAACGAGATCGAGATACGCTGGCGGCGCCAGAAAATTTCGTGTCTCCATTCGCGGGATCCTCGTCAACGAGACGTCTCCTCTCTTTTAATCGATCAGACCCGATCGACGGACCCGTGGTCACCGATCAATCATCCGTGGCGCGAGCACAGCCGCTGTTATCGTTACGTGTACACCTCTAACGAACCGATCCACAACTCTGCCAAAACAGGTCCGACATCGAAAAATCTCGTCCGGCGGCCACTTTCCCTGTACCTCTGTAACCCAGTTCCTCCGAATCTCCTCGCTGCTGGAGGTCCTTTCGCGAAGGTCGGCCACGTGGAGAAGTTTCGCGACCAGTTCTCCACGGGGCGGAAGGTCGCGAGGATCGATCGAACCCGCCGTCTGGAGCCCATAAAATGCATTCGCGGAGTAATAATTAATGGCGAATAATTAGGCGATCCTGTCTAATTAAACGGACAAGCGTGGGAAAAGGGCGGAGTTCGCGAGCGGGAGATACGCTCGATAACGGGATTCTAATTCCCGCGACACGGAGCCGGAACGGGGCTGCTCTCTCCAGCCTCCAATTCCAGGAGAAAAGCGAAGCGTCAGCGACTACCGATCGCGAAATAATAAAATCATCGAGGCCGACGCTCTGGCACGGGTCCAGAGGACTTCCGGTCTTCCCTGCTCTCGCAAGACTCTCTGAAAAGTTGCACGACGAGGGAACAATATACCCGTACGTGACTCATTCTTCGCGGGGATCTCGCTTTCCCGCGGATTCGCATCGATCTCGTTCCGTGCCAAGGAATTACGGATACGTGCACCGAAACTGACCGAACTTCGATCACTTTCCCAGCCTTAACAAGGCTGAACTATTCCTTCTTCCCTGCTCTGTAGACTCTGCTAATTCTTGTGTTCTTCGTAAATCATAATATTTTTTAGTTCCGATGCTTGTCTCTACTATGTATCGGTTACTCACATTTTTCTTACTAAATAGGTCTTAGCCGTGCAAAAGAAAGAAATAGAGAAACAGAGATTTTCAGTTTCATTTCCCTCTATTTTCATTTCGACACTGAATCGAGGGATATCTGTTTCCTCTGCGTGAAGCTTTCAGTTAGAATGAACATCTACCTAATAACTAATGGAACTTTCCCGTTTATTTAAATAAGTAAATAAATATCGTGGCCCGGAACGCGTTAATTTCCATAGTTTAAGTACCTAATTGGAATGTTCGTGGAGGAGGAGGAGGAGGAGGAGGAGTGGCTGGTATTCTTTGGGTTCTTATGCCCCTCTCTAACCCGTACAGATGTATTGCGGGGCCGTTAAGGCGAATAAAAGGAAGTAAAACGGCATCTTCTTTAACCGAGCCACGACCGCCCGAGTACGCCGTAGCATCGGAAACGGTTTAAGAACCGTCACGTGCGGCAAACGTTATATTCCACGCGTCGAAGGGTGCACGATGTCGTGCATAACGCGGTTGCAATGTAAATCGTTCCTGGATATCGACCGACCATGAACGGAAGATAGAACGCAACCGAGTCGCCTCCGCAGGGAAAGACGGGCAAACGAACACGTAATCGCCGCGTTTAAGCGGATAAAACTAAACTCTCGATTGTCAGAGCCGTGGATGCGCTCGCATCTGGAATTTCCATACCTGACGTCGCGCATAACTTCTAATTATTTAGGCGCGGCGTGCGAGCGAAGATGATCCAACTTTTTGCATAAATAACGATCAGCCAACTGTTGCTTGGTAACGCCTGAGCGAACATCTGCGTTTAACCGCACCCACGATCATTTGAAATTTATCAAAAAGTTTGGTTGTTGCGGAAAATGTATCGAAACTTTCGTTCGGTTACCGCTAAAAGTGGCGGTAACTTTGACCAGAAAACTAGATTTTAAAATAAATTTCCTTAGCATCTATTATAGAACAGGTGTTATTCTCAGAGAAAGTGCATTGGATAACTTTAATTGCCTACGTCAAGCTGCAGCTCGTCTGAGAATAATACCTTTTAAGTATAAAATTAATGGCGGAGGAATTTTTTTAAAATACTAATTTTAAAATTGGTCCTAATGGAATCTAACCCCCCCCCCCCCCACACACACACACACACTCCGATCACTTCTAGGAATTCGTGAAACATCGAAACGAGTAATCTCTAGCGAGACAAGAGGCGGGGCTTTAAAGAAGCGGTTCTAACGAGCCGTAGATGTGCACCGGCACGCGATCTATTACGTCGCGAAAGGGAAAAAATTCCCGTGCTAAATATACTCCTACCTGGCCGATAATAGCGAGCACCCACGTCTGCCGAGGTCTACGAACAGCGCAAATAAATTATCGTCGCGACAGTTTTGCCCGGCGAGTTGGTTTAGCCGAAAGCGGAGAAACTTCCTGATCGAGATCCGCTTGTACGTAGGTACTCTGTTTTCGTCTAACAGAGCGGCCATACGGCTAAAGCTTAAACGTTCGATGGATCGAGTTCCGCTTACCGAGTCGAATGATCGACGAAGGAGCCGCCGTCGAGGAGTCGCAGCTTGGCGAACAGCACCGCGTTCACGAACGGCACAGCGGTCAACTCCTCCAGGTTCACCTCCACCGAGAATTTGTACTTCTTCTTCTTCATCATGAAGGCCATCTCACCGCAACCGGGACGCACTTCACTTTGATCGCGTTTATCACACGGCCGAGCACCCGCTGCCGCGGCGAATCGAGGATGAGAGAGCGTTCAGCTCCAGCTTCGAGCGAAACTGTACGCGCGATGGGGAAACCTGCGCTGCGATCTTTCGGCACACGACGCGCGTCAAACAACGAGGATTGCGCACCGCGCACGACCATCAACGCGGCTTCGCCGGTAATAATCGCGGCTGGCGAATCGCGCTCTTGCCGCGAATCGTCCAGCAGCTTTTATCAAAATACTTCTCCCCTATTTCGCGCCACTACTCTGCTATAAGGCTGTTCCAAGATTCCTCCCCTTTTCTGATTTCTCTCTTCCTTCTTCCTTCTTCCCCCTTCCGCCGCTGTTTCGTTGAACGACGATCCAGGAGATCAGTGGCGCCGCGACGGATCCAATTCTACGATCTGGTCGATCTCAGGCGACGAGACTGAACGCTTGAAGCCCGCTGAGCTGATCTCCGTCGAAGCCTCGTCGACATCGTACCCCGTGATCCTCCCGACGCTCACAAACAGCAATTACCCTTGTACGCCATCCTCGCCGCCGAGGCTGCAAATTAAAACGACGCATCCATTAGAAAAACCCCGAGACTCGCGCGTCTGCGTTTCTAACGATACCAGCGTAATAGACCAAGGGTCGTGAATCGAGAGAGTTTCCTTATAGGAGCGTAAAAACCGAAACGATCGACCTTTACGGACACTACCGTCTTTGATTGCATCTCGTTAACTCGCGAAACGACTCGCAGCGTGCATGATTTAGAAAAACGCCACTCGCGTCGACCTCTTTACCGTTTCTGCTTCGCGAGCGGATCAATCGAGCTTTCGTTCTAACTTCTCAACCTATCGCACGAGTATCTACCTTGTTGCTAAGTTTCAGGGCCACGCCAGGCACACCCCGAGATTTATGTTTCAGCTGCAACAAGATGATGAACCGCGCGAGACGGAGCTAGCCACGCAAGCGCAATTGTTTTGAAAATGGTAACGACGGCTGGAAACGCGAGCATGCGAAAACGAATAGAACGCGCTCTTCCTGGAGTCGAGTTTCAAGCTACAAACTAGGTGACTACGAGGCCTCTAGGAGCACGATGCACTCGACGAACAAATTATTAAACGCCCTCGGTCGTTCTTTCATGAATCGCTCGATCATTGACACAAAATACTACGCGCTACATAACTAGACTCTGCGCGAGGTGTGAAAGTAAAGGTGTCACAGGCCAATGCCTCTACGATTCAACGTAACTTGCTTTGGTCACATTCCTCTTAACGTCACATTTGGTCAAAATCACTTACCGGAGATGGTAAGTAGATCAGGGCTGATTACAAATCAAACGGGATACTGAGCTAATCTCTAGAGATAATAGCGTGCAACACCTGCGACTTTACACACACGACATCCGATGGAATGCCAAAACCTCTGGGAATTCGAAGCACACAGTTTGAATGGAGACTTTGGGTTTCTAGAGTTATCGATGTGTCGGTATATTGGAACTTACGGGGCCGGAAGTGTACTGGAAGTGATCAGAAAGGCGGTCGGATTGGTCGTTAGCGAAAGTTTCAACGAGAGCAAATCGCGAGGAGCAAATTAAACGCGATCCGCCGAAATTAATCCGAAGCTCCAACAAGCTTGAGCGCGCTGAAAACGCGAACGGCACACGAGTACTCCGCGAAGAGGGAACAGATTGCACTGTCAGCTGCAAGTGGCATTAGAATATTTATACTCGTCGTAAAGTAATCGGGAGGAGAATTTAATTTAGACCGATAAGATAAGGGCTTTTTTAGCAACGAAACTGCTTGAAACGTTTCCTGGGACTGAGGCCACCTTCCGCTGCTCGTAACGCCTTATTCTTATCTCTTATTTATCGCGAAATAAATCGACAGCCACGTAAACGCCCCGCGTCGCGGAACTGCCGATCTTTTCGATCCAAGTGACAGAGGATGTTCGCTTATCGATGATACACGTCGATAAGATTGACGAAGCACAATGAGAATTACATTTTGGATTATTCTCGACGGATAAGGAAGCTCTGCCACCCAGGTACATATATCCGTCCTCTTTGTTCGCGAGAGCTTTCTCGAACGCCTCGCGTCGATTATTTCCTAACCAATACCCAACACGAGTCCAACGTTGACAATGCGATAATTCCCGCTTTGTGGCCGAGAATAAACTCGATTGAGAAAACCGGCAATTAATCGGAACTGGTGGGAGAAAGTACTCTCCCTTCCGCAAACTGATTTAATGGAAAGGGGAGAAACCAAGGTCAACGGTGTTTTTCTCGAATCGAATCATATGTTCTTAAAGACTCGTTTAGTAAATAAAGTCAAACTTATAAAACACATGTCTCTTATTTCCTTTCCGCCTAATTAACGACACTGTGATAATTAATCCTCACATTCCGTTTAAACGAACCATCTGTCACGTGCACGAACTCTATTATTCCGATTGAAGGAAAGTCTATGCTTGGAAATAAATCGAAAGGACACAATAAATTTTCTACTCCATGAGAAAAATGAAGAATGAAGAATGAAGAACCGAGACGTTTGCTCAGTCCACACTTTCTTGCGACGTAGAAATTTTCACATCGCCACGTATCACTAGCGATCGTATTCTGTCGAGATATAACCTCTCGTAAAAAAACCGCGAAACGAACCCGCGAGTTGTCGATGTTATTTCGGGCGTAGACCGAGAAGTAACGCGGCCGGCTAGAAATGACGCGTGAATAATCGCGGTGACATTTTCCACCTGACATTGAGCTTTTCTAAAGATAAAATTACTTACGCGGGTCTAAACACCGGCGATACACCGTCGGTCGTCCCGAATTGGTCCCTCCATCCCTGTCACAGATTCGGGGACACTGATTTTTCAACTCGTCGATGGACATCCTGACGACGACACGATCCCTACCACTTCTCGCTGAACGACTTTATCGTCCACGAACGAGACACATCGCGCCCGTATCGCGTGCTCCCGTTCAAACTGTGTACGTACACCTGGCTTTTTTCTCTGCTCGAGTGCCACAGGCAAACAGTACGCGCGTACATACTCGGGGCAACGCGTCGCGTAACGTCAACCTGCTATTCACGATCACGAGACACAGCCGGGTAGAGGAGAAACGGTTCGCGAGCAGGCGACACGATGTTCCACAGAAATACAAAGCTATCGCCTCATGATGGCAGGTGCGGGACAATTTCCGTTCTTGACTTTATAACCTCTCCTCTCGTCTCTCCCTTGACGTTTCGTGCCAGCGTACGGCCACTGGCCCGTCAACCTGTCGAATCCCTGAATCTCACGGCGACGATCACGGATGCTGACGGTATCGCGGTGGACCGCGAGATTATAAACGACGACAGATACGCGACGCCTCCGAAAAAGAGGCAAAGGGGGAAAAAGCCGTGATCTCTGAATGGTACTCACTCGTCTTCGACTTCGTCCCGATTCCCGTCGATGCTAGCCGACCTCGCACATCCTCACACTTTTCATGATCACAAGCTCGGCCACCTCCGGAAACACGATATTACAAAACGAGCCTCGATGCGGGAGACCGAGAATTTTAAGGAGCACAGGAAAAAAAAACGTTTCCTCACATTCGACGGAACGGAGGTCGTCTGTGGACTGACGCGTCTCCACTCCACTCCAACTCGCTGTCCGACGCAGCCACGCCACCTGCCGGCGACTCCGCACAAGCTGTCCCTCGAGCGAGGATCCTATTGGCCACAGGAAGGACACGCCATGAACGCGACAAGCTACCTGATTCTTTGACGTTTGGGGACAGTTTCCAGCGCGCGTTTAAGCCGCTCTGTCGCTGGCGTCGCATGACTTCCGTTTCATCAAAGAAACGGGCGACGTTTCCTCCAATTAAAAGGAACGTTCGAAAAGAATAGGTGCCGCAAAGAATATAAAACGTTCGCGAGCTGTTGTCACGTGAAATATGACTATATGTAGATTTCGAGAAATTTGCGTGCTACGCGTCGAAACTGTATGTAGGCACATGATACTTATCACAGGCATTCATAACTTTTTTGAATTTCGCTGTCTACTTTATCGACAACGTTTATTGACAGCCCCAAATTCAAATAAATTACACACTTAACAAGAGTTTAAATCAATAATACGAAGATATTATTTAATCGACCATTTAGAGACTAATTCATGTAACGTTGATTCTATTTCTAAAACTAATAAATGTACCTGTAAAGGATTCGAGTCGTCTTTTTCTCTGGCGCAATTGATTCATTAAAAGGTTCGCCTCGATAGATAGTATTGTTTTTGTTGCTGTTTCTCTTTATCCGACTCCTTTCCCTCTGTTTTGCACTTTCCTTACACTACAACCGAACGGTTTATCGTTAGACTTTTTTCTTCGTGTCGCTATATCCGCCCTCGCGCCTGCCCCTTCTATCGTTATGCCGTACTCGAGTGCGACGAGGGTGATCCTGTTTATAAATAAATATAAAAGATTCGCGGCACGGGGCGATAAATCGTGAGAGTGGATTCAAAGTTGTTGCGCGCTTCGAGTCAACCTCGTCCGCGATTCGTCGTAGCGAGGCAGACTTCCGGGACCTTAGTGCTCGAATGGCCGACGCCAAGGTTGTCTTTTCTGTCAAACAGGATCACTTTGGCGACCAGGGAAATCATGTAAACGTTTGCCGGGGCCCGGTGGAGAAAGGAACCGTACGGACGTGTGGATAGATCGATGCGAGGATCGAGGAGTCGGGGTGTGTCCGCGGCTTTGATGAACGACAAAGCGAGAAGAGGCACCGGTGTCCCCGCAATTTTTGGATCCAGCGAGAGGGTAATCCCTGTTCTTTGCTGGGGGTGCGACTAAAGGCGAGCAAATAAAAAGGAAAGATCGTACGGCCAAGGAGCGCACGATTCTCGGTTCGCTCGAGAATGATAATCAGATGATTAACAACCGAAACGTTCGACTGGCAATACAACGTTATGAATTCGAGTTAGTGTGACTTTTAGCGATGTCGCGTCGAATATTTTGGCACGCGCGAGCCAGCGGATTCATATTTGCTTGCACACGAACGGATCGTGCCGATAAATAATCGGGGCCTTCGCGCTCGACCGTTCAGGGAATTCCGTCGGTGGTTGAGATTCTTCCGTTTCGTTATCATCGAATTCATTACTCGGATGGTATTCTCAGGTTGCTAAAAATAAATCATTATATTATACGTGGGCAATATAACGAATCGAGCGCATTCATTCGCGAGAAGTGCATTCCTCTTTTGCATGCACTGTCGAAGCACACTCGGTTTTATCTTTAGATTCTTGTGCCGTCATCCGTGCCATTGGTCTTCTAAGCATTTTTTTGTCTAGTTCGCGTCCCCAATTGTTCGCCGCTTTTAAGAAATGTACAGTTTCGTAGACTTAGTTCTCGCACGATCCCTCTTGCCTGTGGTGACAATGATAATTTTATGCTCGACGTTGTAGGCATAGTTATGGAGGATAGTATGAGTGTTAAATCAGTGGAATCAGTGGCGACAAGCGACGAATACGAGTTTGTAAATGACAGGGGCAACGGCAAGCAGCAGCAAACATTGCTCGAATCACCTATGTTGAAAATTGCCAACAACGGCAATCTGGAAGATCTTCAAAATAATCTTCAAGAGGTTCGCACGCATACCTTTGTATTCGTAGGCACTGCGGCTTTAACAGCTTTAACTCCTTATCTCGATCGTTACTTATGCATGGATAATTGTTCGAACAACTTTAATAAAACCGCAGGTATTGACGGAGGACTCGAAGATGGAAAGCAACGACTATAAAATTGTGAGTAGCGTACAACAGAATCAAGCAAAGTCGAAGAAAGTGGGGCACAGTCAGTTTTATGATGTAAGTTCTTGTATGATTGCGTCGGAGAAGCAGGATATCATGAAGCCGGAAGATTACACCGACGAAGGTAGGGGCTTTGTTTATTTAAACAACGGCTGGGAATTATGATAGATGATAACGTAAAGCATTCGTCGTATCCTGGATATAAATTCTCTAGCTCACGTCCAGCAAGAGTGCACTATTTTCAACGGTGTGACTTATTTGGGATCCGCAACAATAAATGCACCAAAGTCAGAGTGTGAGATACAGCGCAACATGAGCATACTAAACGCAGAGCAGTCTCTTAATCTAGGAATCAAAGTATCTGTTTCTGTGCCTAGTAGTTCTCAAGGTTCCGTCATGTACGTATAAGCAGAGAGAATTCTAACAGAACGTCGCGTTTCGTGTGTGATCGCCTTCTGTGCTTGCAGCTCGTACGACGCTGCAACGCAACAACCAATCGCGCACTACGAAGTGCAACGCATCTTGTTTTACGCACGCGGAGAAAGTTCAGGATCGTGCGCTGCATGTTTTGCTTTCACATGGTCTCACGGGGATACATTGGAGTCTGCCATTTATCAATGTCATGTTTTTCGTTGTGATATACCAGAAGCAGTACGTTCGTCATACTCTCTGACATGCACCGCTTTAAAATTCTCCCGAAAACGTAGGAATGTATCGTTTCGTTGTAGGTCGGCCAAGTCTCTGCTTGTTTCTCCAAAGCATTTCACAGAATACCACGATCGATGACCAGCTCTTTGACCGGAAGCGATTTCAATGGTTTCAATATCGGAAGCGAGAAAAACAATTCTCGTGTGTTTATTTTTGAAGTGACAATGGAAATAAAAGAGGACGACGGAAAGGGGAGCTTCGGTACAGTTCCTAAGGACAGAAATTGTTTCAAGCTGAGGAGTAACGTTTTCAAGCAGGTGTGCTTGAGTATCCAGCAAGTGTCCAGTAAAGAAGGAGGAATTACGCTGGAAGTGGAAAGGTGCTTCGGTGTGCTCGTCAGTCCTGGTCGCAATGTTAAGCACAGCGATATGCGGTTGCTTGAAATGCAAGTGAACAGTGGTCCAATAATACAAGATAAGCAATGTTACAACATATCCGGGCACTGGGATCCTGCAGATCCAGCTTTGGAGACCCTTAACGTAGAAACCCCCAGGGAAGAGAAGATATTCATGACAGTCGCTGTTGATTTAGTGATACGCGACATCCGGGAACCCGTTAGGTTCATAATAGAAACGTCAGTCAAAGTGTTCCCGCAGAACGAGAGGTTCTGGTACTTTAATAAGCGAAACCTTGTACAGCAATTTTACCTTAATTCGAAAGAAATAATATCCGGGGACGGAACGGAAGTCCACTACGAAGTACAAAGTATAGAAACTTCAGGAGAATTAGACAGAAACAGATTGAACCTTGCTCTAAATTTAGCATCATTGATTCGATCGCCCTCCTTAACTAGCATCGACACACTTACGCCCAAGGAAGAAATAGATTCAGGTGGAGAAATAAACTTTTAGATTCTTTGCATCTGAATTAGCGGAGAACGGCATAAACTGTATAAACACCGTTACTCATATATTTGAATTTTATTTTAGACGGAGATGAACCGATGTTGAGCGGCACGGGCGAAGTATCGAAAGATTGTTCCGCGGATGAGCTGGCCAGCTGGGCAGAAGTTCTGGACAGTTGGCAAGTTAACGAACAGCGGCCAAAACTTCTGATAAAACTTGCAAAGCAAGGCATTCCCGAGGCTCTGCGCGGCGAGGTATGGCAGCGCTTAAGTAATTGCGATAACTCGCAAGAAATGATGGATAGATATAGGACGTTAATTACCAAGGTAAGTCGGGCAATAATATGCTAGAGAGTGCAGATAATGAATGCGATAACAGTGTTACGGCGCATCTACAGGAGAGCAGTTGCGAAAGCGTTATTTTAAGAGACATTAACCGAACGTTTCCTGCCCATGACTTTTTCAAAGAAACTGGTGGATTGGGGCAAGACTCTTTGTACAGAATAAGTAAAGCGTACGCGGTGTACGACGAGGAGGTTGGATATTGCCAGGGACTTAGTTTTTTAGTTGCTAGTTTACTGCTTCACGTAAGTAATCGTCATGCTTTGGCTGCAACACCGATTTATTTAGGGCGTTTAATGAGAAGAAAAACGTTAGGTATTTTTTTGTAGATGCCGGAGGAACAAGCCTTCTGTGTTTTGGTTAAATTAATGTACGACTACGGTCTAAGAGATTTGTACAAGGACCGATTCGACAATCTCCACATGCGATTTTATCAGCTTAATAGATTAATAGAGGTCGGTCGCTTATTCTTTGCACGAGGCTGGACAATTACGAGAACGATTATTTATAATCACTTTCGCCCTTTTAGGACCAGTTGCCAGAACTTTACAAACACTTCTGTGATCGTGGCGTAGAAACACACATGTTCGCTGCACAATGGTTTTTAACCCTGTTTACAGCCAGGTTTCCACTTTATCTGGTCTTTCATATCCTGGACGTGTTTCTTTTGCAAGGACTCGACACATTGTTCCAAGTCGCTCTCGCGTTGCTTATGGTAAGATCTGAAACGCGTAGCTGCAATTTCCACACTCTTTCCCTGGAACATGTCATAGGATAAAGATGCATGTTTCTTTAGCTGTGTAAAAAGGAGCTACTTCAGTTGGATTTCGAAAGTATATTGAAATACTTCCGGGTCCACCTGCCGAAACGTTGCCGGAACGAAGAGGTGTCGCGGTACGTTATGAAGTTAGCCTGCTCGGTTACGTTAAAGAAACTGAAGAAGTACGAGGCAGAGTTTATGACGCTGAAAGGTAACTTCATATTTTATGTTTGAGCCACACGCAAAAAAAGACACACTCACTAATGCCACTGTACACCCGGTAAATCGTGCGACACTAGAGGAGAATGGTGTTGCCTCATGTGCATGTGCAAAGTCTGCATACGGTCGAGGAAACGTTGTCAGGTGGTTGTAAATCCACATTTATTTACAATTTTACACCGAAGCTTTACACGAGTCAACTTCGTCGCTGTGTTTTAGAATTAAAGTTTCTCTCGACTATGCGAGTTGTGTATCAAATGACTTGAATGGAAGTTTAACTCGCACGCGACGCTTCTCGTTTACCGAGGATGTAGGTAGAATAGACCAAATGGAAAAGTCGTTCGGCTAGTCTCGATTTCTAAAGAAAAACACCGGCAACCATTTATTGCTAATTAAACGGTAAAAGGAAACGTACTCGCGTACTACGCGTATGCTGTCATACCAAAGCATAAGGTGTCTCGTTCTAGTCTCGCGGAGAAACTACTGTAAGTTGGCCTTCGCAAAAATCATTTGATATCACAATGTAGTAATTCACTTTGCTCTCCGTTACCGAGGAAACATTTGTTGCACAAAACAGGTGGTGGTTGATCGGTAATACAACTCTTAACGCAGTGTGAACGATAAGAATTGTACAGCAAAATACAATTAGCGATTAAAAAATACAAAGATGCAACATACTTGTTAGTGTAATGAAATCGAGAGAGAGAGAGAGAGGGGGAACGGAAAAACAACATTAGAAGATTATTAATACACTGCTTTGGTTTCTTTATCGAACTATTTATTTTGTAATATTTATAAATTCCTTCGAATCTTGTGTTGTTTGTACATAATAAATGTTTTCATGCTTACTAGACAGAATTGCTTCGTATTCTACACTGTCTTGTATTGATTTTTTATACAGAAACTTTTTTTTATTTATTACTTGTTGAAAATAAATCGTCCGTTTAGAATATCGTTTTTTAGTTTTGTCTCTTTACCTGTGCACACCCTGTCCCACTCGAAATGCTTTATTTGGAAGTGCATGAGATAAGGCAGTTGTACAAATGTCTATTCGCTTTTTAGCTTTCATTTTACTAACTACTAACTGTCCTGCAAAAATTCTCACGGAGTCTCAAACACTGGCAATGCGACGATAAATATTGCAAATAATTAGATGGGCTAACAATTACATCCATCTCCAATGGCACTGTGATCTTAACATCACGTAAAATGTGATAGAACGTAAAACAAATACAGTTTTCAGCTGGCACAGTCTGTTCCATGCAACTTGAGCGCGTTCAAATTTCATTTATCAGCACCATATCTATACGTTAAACGCGAGCTGTAAGTGGCTACCGATCGTGTAGTTAACAGCTGTGCCAGCAGTTTAAAATTGGCCCATGGTATGTGCTGCACAGGAAATGTGCAGTGGGACATTGGTATCTGCTTTTGTAAGATATCGCGTGTCCGTCAGTAGCGTCGAAGCCATCTGCTTTTAAATATTTCACTGTCGCGATAATGAGCCACGCGGTAAAAGCTTCGATAAAGAGTAAGGCTGTGCTAACAAAATTCTTACGCAACCGTAGCTTTTCAATCACCATAGTTAATAGTACATACATTCCTCGGCAAACGAAGAAACTGCGGGATTAATATACGTCTCTCTAAATGCTACATATAAATAGATAGTATTTTACATTCTACTCTGTTACGTTGCACATTGGAGGAGGCTATTAATTCACGTGCGATATACGTGTCTGCGATACAGAGGCGCAGGAGAACGCGGACGAGTACAGCAATGAAGTGGAGCAGCTACGGGGCACAGTGGCCAGGAACGAAGAAGAGAAACAGAGACTAGAAGCCGAGTTGGCTCAAGTTAAAGAGATGCTAAAACGAGAAGTGGCGAGGGCGGATGCAGAGAGTCGTCGTAGCAATGTGATCATTACCGAATACAAGCAGGTATTCATACGCATACAAACGCTTCTCCAAATAAAATATGTCTAAAATATGTCTCTTACATCTAATTGTTGTTTCAGATTTGTCAACGCCTGGAGGACGACTACAATGCTGCAAAGACCACCCTCAGTGAATTACGGGTAAGCTTCGTTCAAGCTTCTTTCGCACACAATCTTTATAAGCAATTGTTCTTCGCAGTCTAAGGTTTCCAAGTGCGAGAAGTGCAGAAATTGCTTAATGGATTCGTCCAACATACTGGCAGACATCTCGCACCCTTTGGAGAATCGGATAGACCCTATGTTGCACAGGGTGCAGGAGAGGGTGCGAGAGCTAGAATTGGAGCTGGCGCAGACGAAGCTAGCCCATGTTGAGGCTGAGTGCAGAAATCAGGTAACCAAAGCATCTCCTTGCTACTAGACTATTTTCTTTTCAAGCCTAGAGTCACCGATCTGGTTCGTTTGATAGGATTTGACGCATCAGTTGCACGCAACTGCTTCCGAACTTCAAGCAGCGAGGAACAGCTGGCCGTGGCTCAGTAAAACGTTGTCCAGCATAAAAGAGGCGGCGAATAAAAGGGAGGGGATGGCCCCCTCCTTGATGAAGGATCTGAGACGGGACAGCGCACCAGGAGGTGACATGCATCACTTGATACATTCCCGTAGCCGTGATACTCGAGATAATCTCAAAGAGGTTGTGTGATGCAGTGAGTATCAGTCTGAATCGAAATGCACGCAAGGTGATCGCGGTATTAGTGTCTCGCCTCTAGCGTTTCCTTTCTAAGTGACCGGTGTAAGAGTAGAAGCACTGGTCACTAATAACGCTAACACCTTGAATGTACGTTAAGTTAAAAGGATACGTGGCTCACGGTATGGGATATAAAAAGAATGTGACTGTGACCAGGCAGAGTGACGGAGGAAGAGCTAATATTTTACAAGGAGATCTACTTGAGAGAGAAACTAGAATACGCAATGAACGTCCACGATTACACGTAGTATTCTACTCGGTCTACTAAGGACACGTACTCGGTGTATTTTTCGTCAGGCGTTTGTCACGCGCTTTTAGCGAGGGCAGCTTTATCCCACCATAATGATATTCGAACCAGAGATATTTCTTGTTAAGAGTTTGTTATTTTTTTTTTTCGTGTATACTCATTTTATACCTGAATTTCGTCGCGTATATTTGTTATCCATTGAAATCTATTCTTCTTTTCCGTTCGCGCTTTAGCGAAACGTTTCTAGACGCGAGAGTTAGGGTGTCCCGTCGCCAAGCCAATGGTGTCGATTAGCAGGCGGGACGCGTTTCACGCGTAATCCAGAGATATATTACACAATAGATGTTAGTGATAAGTACGCTGCTAAGTTTTGTATGAAACTAGTCTAAGAGGCGACACGATAGAAGCGCTATAGGATCCTGCTGTATATATACAGTACGTTCGGGCAACTAACAAACCTGACATAGACTGCAGAAAATTGAAGATTCCATTGTTCCGGCTGCAGTTTCATTTACTTTTTTGTACCGACTCACATTACGGCGACATTCCGAAATAACGCTAATACGTTTCTCTACTTCGAAAGGTGTGGTCATGTTTCTTGTTCCACGCGCTTTCAAGCCAACTCTCTGAATCGCCATACGTAACATATCGAGCTGTTCAATTGCTTTTTTTTTTTTTTTTTACATATCCCTGTTTGTTTACCAGCGAAGCAACAGGACGGTATTATCAGACGTGCTGTCATCTTTCGTGATATGGGACACCATTCTCTTTCTTTCGTCTACTTTTCGAGAGTTCCGCATGGTTCATATCCAATTGTCATCCGCGCTTCGTTTCGACAGAGTCTGTGCGAGCCAGACGTAAGGCCATAAATTACGTTAAGGCACTAATTAAGATCAGAATTTAATGAATCTTCCCGTTACGTACAAGAGAATATGACACGAATAACGTGTTCGAAAAACGCTCGAAAGCATATCTTAGATCGTGAGCTACAGTAAATTCCCGTTGTAAGATCGCCACTCCGGACCCGGCATAGAAAGAACTAAAAATTATCCAAATCACTTGCAACGAAAATTTACTGTAGCTTGGTAATTAGTGCCATCATTCGTTCGTGAAAAACCGCGCGCGTTAAGTAGTTTCGAGCTGCTGGCACCATAAAGATCGTTGAACAGTTTACGGTCTCAGCAGTTGAATATCGTGCCATTATCTTTCATGGCGACGATAATATTCCTTTCTTCTTAAAATAATTTAATTGGATTTATGTTTGTCGAAATAATATTTACCAAATAATATGAGATCTAAAGTGAAGTTTATGATCGCACTAGAGACTCGTACAATAGTTAAAAAATAAAACGGATAGTCCTGCATCCTACAAGAAATGGAAGATCTACTTTCTGTAAATACTAAAAGGAAGACAAACCAATATTCTATACAGATAAGCTACTAACAGGTCATGTAAAGATTCTAGGATTACTACGTATGTATCACTGTACACCTTGTAATGTCATTCCACTATTATTGAAATAAAGAAAGATATCGTATCTGTCTAATTGACAAGTGTCTTTTGGCGACGCTCGGGTCCAGAGTACACCAAGAACCAGTCCGTTCGTTTGGAAGATACTATTTTATTTATATGTGTTCGTCCAAAATCGGCAATCGTGTGAACGGAACGATATGCAGTTTTAGTCTTGTAGAGATTTTTCAACCGTCTTAAGTATCAACGCAATGCTTTATTAAGTAGGTAAATGTAGACGAATAGGCGAAATAAATTGTAACGTATCGATGAACTTTCGCAATGCCATACAAAGGTAAAACAGCGCGTCATCTTACAGCACTTAACAAACGACACGATGAGAAAAGGTCTTGAAAATCGTAAGAAAATATATGTATATATATATCCTTTTTCAAAAGTCGACACCTTAATGCCTCGAGTGGTAACAAGCGAATTCTTACTGGTAATGTACAACCGCGTACAGATCATAAATGGTAATGAAGCACTGCTTTACGTCTACCGTAGACACTAAAGACGTCAATAGATGGGATGCAAGAACGAGAAAAGTTCAACAAGGAAAGTAAAGCGAAAAGAAAAAAAAACAGCGAAATGATTCTTTCCTTCTGTGAAACTAAAAACCATACCTTTCTCAACAAATTTGTCGATCGTTGCTTAGAATATTCACAACGCTGTACTTATATCCCAGTAATAACTTATTAAAAAAATATATATATATATATCTGAAGTAGTCGTGGAAACTGAATCGCAAT
Organism: Andrena marginata; assembly: GCA_963932335.1. Taxonomy (NCBI): domain Eukaryota; kingdom Metazoa; phylum Arthropoda; class Insecta; order Hymenoptera; family Andrenidae; genus Andrena; species Andrena marginata. Next base: position 313,595 of record OZ010660.1, read on the forward strand.
TAAATATCATTATGATTAGAATGTAAAAGGAAAGGAAATAAATACCGTCTAGAAGATATTACCTTCTGACTCCTACCCGTAGACACTTGCGAACATACCGAAGGATACGTGGTATCGTCTAGGGCTAGATAATAATCATTTCAATGGTATCACGTGCCACTAGCGGCCCATTGATCATTCCTGCTATCACTATTTACTGCGTTTTCATTTACGTCACTGTTATCGTCATCCCCCATCTCATTGTTCTCTAAATCGCTGTCATCCTCCTCGGAGCTGCTCTTGAAACCTTCGTCCTGCTCCATGTTTCCATACACGCCGTCGCCTTCTAATCGTAACAGAAAGAAATCCAGTCATACAAGACAAAGAAAGCTATGAAATCTGATGCGCCGAATTTAGGCAACAGGTGTGAAAGAATCACCTGGTGCTCTATCCGGGAAGCCCGGTTCCCTGCGATTCCTCATCTGAATATCCACGTCCATAGGATTTGCAGGATTTGCCATGTCGAGTATTCTCAACAGCCACATGGGAAAATCGTTTTCCAACGCGTAAATGTCGTTCTCATTCTCAAGATCATTTTCCAGTACATCGATCAGTGGCTGCAAATCTTCTAACTCGTTCAAATGCGCAGCCAGCATGTTGTTGCCCTCCCCGTCCCTATTGTTGTTCGCGAGATCGCCATTCTCAACCTCGACAGCCTCCAGCGCACCTCCACCGACCCTAGGCGCCTCTGCTATACTCGGTGGCTCAGAATCAGATATCTGATCCTGCGCTATGCTCGACAGATCGTACTCTGGCGTGATATCTTGAGCAGAGGCAGAGTTCGGGTATCCAGAGTCCATCACTTCCGGGGACCAACTGTTTGGAGGCGTATCCACCGGTTCTTCCGGCGAAGAAGGCTTCGCCTCGATACCTTCCGCTACCTCTACAGCATTTGATTTCACATCCTTACAGTCGACTTGTTTCTCGTCTTTTAATACTAACGTGCATTCAACACTGTGAGAGCTAGATACAACAGACATGTTACTTATTCTACTAACGTCTTTGGCATCGTTACGCGTACTATCTATGTTCTGTAGAATATCCTTTAACGATTCATTGCTCGAATCAGTCTTTCCCTTGTGAATCAAATCGACGCGAGATTCTGTATTACAACTTGCCGATTGTATCGCAGTCTGTCTTCCCTCATCAATCGTGGTAACGTTCGCGCTATCGTCGCTACATAAAGGACCCGTAATACACGCTTCCTTCGTCGTCTGTTTGTCACTATTTAATATAGAACCTATTGTCGATGTGTCGCTTTCGGTAAGCGTATTGTCGATGGCATTATCCACCTTATTTTTTAACACTCCCATACTCTTTTGACGCGTGGAATCCTGAGGATCGTTGTGTGGCTCCTTTATCTCGCTACACTTAAAAACCGACTCCACGCGAATACTGGTATCAGTATTACTTTGCGTAGACGCGTTGCTACTTTCTAATGTATTATTGCTACCGAGTCTTGTTACTTGAAGTTGCTGTATTGCGCTTAATAAGTTGCTACCGCTTTTCTGTGTCCCATGATCGAGGGACCTTCGGCTGCCTCTCGTGCTTACTTTAGTGCCGATTTTTGGTGAACTGGTGAACTGTGGTTGATTATCTATCACGGTGTTACTTGCGTAAGATACGCTGCTGTTTAATTGCGACTCGTCCTCCCTCGACACTGCGCTATCATGCTGAACACTTGGCGTTTCACGATGTCTTGTACTCGCGTTTGTACTACTGTTTAAACTTTCCATATCGGAATCTTCGCTCTCCTTGTGCGACTTGTTTAAATATACACTATGAAAGTCATCGTCACATTCAAGCTCTTTCTTCGCCACCGCTTTACGTTCCCTGTCTTTGGACCCGTCTGCTTGATCGATCGAGTCGTTCAGCATCCAGTAAGCGCTCATACTCTGATTGCACATGCTGTCATCCTTCGAGTGTTGCTCCATTCGAAGGTACGGTTCGGGCGACGTGGATGCGCATGACGTGGACATGTATTGCTGAAAATCTAACGTACGATTCAGGTTCACTACGGTCCTCGATATTTGGCTGTCTCGCGGGCCCGAGGGATTAAGAAACTCGAGGAACGAGCCCTCCTTTATATCCTCCAATTTCATGTTAAGGAATAAATCAGATGACACCGTCGATTCGTTTGAATCTGACGGAACGTTGACGAAAGACTCATTCAGATCATCTACACTCCCAATGTTACTCGAAAGCGAAGGTTTCGGCTCCGGAGTTTCTTTGCTGCTAGTCTTAATAAGCTCTTTCGGAGTCTCATCGTCTCTCGTCACTTCGGAGATACCGTCTAACGGAAGGCTTTCTACATCGAAGAGAGACGTACTGTCTTCGGCGACAGAGTAATTCTGCGGGATAATGATGCTCGGCTCTCCCCAGTTGTCCCAAGTATCCGGAAGGGAATCTTCCTCTAAGAGTCTGTTGGAATTGATCGGTGGTCCAGGCTCTCTGTTCCAATTGTCTTCCTCGTCCGTAGCAGAGTAGTTGGACCACAGGGCTTCTTCCACGGTGCTGTAGTCGGAGTACGTCGAGGCCGGCGGCACCAATACGACTGGACCAATGTCGCGGTTCGTAATCGCCCAACCAGCTTCTTCTAAAATCGTCTGTAATACGTCTATCGAAATGCGAAACGTCCTCAACATGTGCAGTAATTTTTCTAATGGCACTTCTTCCTCCATCTCGCAATCTTGAAACGACAAGTAGCGGATGTAATACGTGGCCTCGTCAAGGATCTTCTGCTCGTCCGAACGATTGTCCGTGCAGAATGGATACTCGTGCACAGCGACCGTCTTAAACAAACCTTCCACACCTACGTTACAGCTGTCTTTCTCGCCGAGGCGATGGAACACTGCCATTTGAGAGCAACATCCCAAATGCTCCGTGCCCACTGGTCCTTTGCAAATGCCTTCAAAGGTTACTGCGTAATCTGGATACCTCACAGTGATATTTTCTGCCCTGTTAACATCGCACAGTTCATAATAAATGCAGACGTCAGGCTACCGATTAATTGAAAAGGAACGTCGGTCGCTCACCAATCTTGAAATTGCTGTCTAGTCCACTCAAACTTGTGATCAGCATGCCTGAACCCGGTAAAATTCGGAAACAGCACGTTGAAGTCCGCGTTCGGTGTCGTCATCACTGCCAGCTTCGGTTTGATGAATCCGAATATGTTGTAAGGGAGGTCCTCCAAAGTGTCTGGATACAAATGTTCGATCCTGAAGCGTCAAAATAATTGTCGCACCCTCTATAGAACATGAGCATGCGTAACATTTGTATATCTAACGGGAACCCACAATTCTATGCAGATCACAGCATCCGTCTTCTCCAGTTTCTTGTCATTATAAGCGACGCTACCCTCGCATATTTCAATCACGAGAGGCGACGTCCTGGTGTGTAAATATTCTGCGATTAACGGAGCACCCTTTTCCTTGTAAACCTCTAGGGTCCGTCTATCGATATCTACGCATAATATTTCCTCCACGCCAGTGGTGTTCTTCAAATAGACCAGATACTCGAGCTCTGAACATCCAAAGTCGACAACCTGCGAAGAAAACGGAAATCGGTAACTCCCGAGGCAGGCAGGATAGAAATAGAAAAGCAACGTGCGCGATACCTTGCGTAGCTTTCCTCGATATTTCGTGTCGTTTAGTACATCCGTAACAGCAACGTATCGCTGCACGTACGCCGGCGGGAAAAATCTCAGAGGCTTCTCCTCGTGTTCCTGAGGTGCCTCTGGGTCTCTCATCGCGTAGGCCCTCTCAGAGGTATCGAATCGTGCCTCTGTGTCAGTTACGACATCGTCCACGGCAGGCTGCCTCTTCACCCGGTAACTCTGGTATACAAATTTGCCGAAGAGATACAGCACGTGGAACAGTACGATTATCATGTCAATAACGGGAATCAATCGAAACTTTCTATTCACCGATCAAATCTTTCGCTAGCGAGCATCCCGGTCTACTGCCCGTTGTGCGTAGTAGCCTGTAGCAGCCATGTTGTTTTGTTTTGACGGCGGGCCACGGAGGCGGGCGTGATTCGCCGGCCAGATTTGAAACGAGCCAATTGTGGAACGGCGATGGAAGATTCCTACGAGTGGACGAGTCAAACTTTTCGAAAAAAATTCATGATTCCCGAATTCGCTATTACATTTTTAAGGGTGTAGATATATCTATTAGAGCGGCAACACTCATCGTTCTACTAACTGGAGCAACAATACTGCCCATTTAGTGTATTTAAAAGCACTTTGAATATTCGTCGCGGACCAGTGCATGATTCTATACGTTAGCGGCCATGTGACAAAAATTTACATTGGATTTTCCGTACAGCTATGCAAGTATTCCATACCCATCCATACCTCATCTGTGATATTACAATTCAATACGTAATACGAAAATAAGATCAAAAATTTACGAAAAATTGCGACCGACTTGAAAAAAAATAAAAATGCACCAAAAATTAGAAAATATTTTTTTTCTTATTTAATCTACCACTCTCAATATTTTTATGTCGGCGCCTCATCATTTGCACTGTATAAATCTGGCACTCACTTAAAAATATTCAGAGTCGTAGAAAAAATTATTTTCTACTTTTTGGTGCATTTTTATTTTTTCCAAGTCGGTTCAAATTTTCCTCAAATTTTATATTTTTTAATTTTTAGTTATTAAAGTTATATAACTGCATTTATTTAAAAAAAATATAGGTAGGCCTAGAAAAAGTGTTGCTCGTAATAATAATAATGAAGTTGATTAATGAATCAGATTTTTTGTTTAACTTCAAAACTACTTACCGATTTTGATCATTCTTTCTCCATGACCTAACTTGATTGAAGTTAAATCGCGGAAATCGATCCAGTAAGTAGTTACAGTCATACAAACACATTGAACTGAGAACCTCTTTCTTTTTGAAGACGGTTAAAAATAAAAATAAAGACAAAGCAAATTGGTCACATCCTCAAGGCTGACGCGTTTTAGGGTGGCATGCTCAGTCGTTGTTTATGCTTCAGCCGATCTTAAGAATAAGCAACGACTGAGAATACCGCCCTTTTAAACGCTCATTTTAGTTTATAGCTTTCACCGTAAGATATCGAGTGGCGCGCTGATGGACCACTAGAATAGTCCATAAAATAAATTTCATTCTTCTTATGTAATAGAAGATTACCTACATTAAATCATATTTCAATTTTAATCACATATTTCGATTTGTCCTAAGTTATCTCTACCTGTATTGTAATGGTGTTTCATTTAATACTACAACTTTTTATTTACAGTAAATTGATTACTATTGATGACTATTGCAGCAATTTCGCTTTGAAATACGATATTCTGATGTAAAGTTGATCTGCTTTTGAATAGCGAGCGAGTTTAAATCCTAAAGATTTTACGTCAAACATAAAACACTTCGTCTCTGTATACCTGGAATTGTCCGTTTCGTACGTTTAATCATTTAAGAATATAAATTCATTACGCTTTCTACAGTTTCTACGGTTTCTACCGTTTCTACATCACCTCAAAATAAATGGCCCATCGGAATCAAATGTTTCCCACACTGCTTACCATAGAATATTCTACTTCATGGCGAATAACATCTCATAACAATATCGAATATCCCCTCTGCAAATTTTTAAGAGTACCTAGAAAGAAGCATTGCCTGTATGTCTCGTCAAATAGTTGATAAGTGACAATTGTTAATAATAAAAATGTTTTGGAAATAACGTATCGTTAAATTGATTATACTTTAACGAACTGCACGAGATGATATGTCGGAGGTTCGCATGGCTTTGAGAGCTGGCGATACGTTTAACGATCGATAAAATCCGATTAATTTTTTATTAATAAATGTCAGACAGGATGGCCAGCAGGGAAACGTCTATTAATTCCAAAAATTCAGATGACCACAGTGTGGAGGTTGGTAAATTTCCAATACCAGGTCTAGATTTTAAATATATAAAACTTGTATATTTAATGCAAATACATATTTCTTGTATCAGAGGGTCTTGAATTTCTCAGTATCGCGTACTCGAAGAAACTCGCCCAGAGATTTTACATACAAGAGAGAACCGTTCGCTTTATATTATGGGTCTTAAAATTTACGAGTGTTTCTGTCTGTTGTAGACATTGGCAGAAGTCTTTCGATGCTTCATTTGTATGGAAAAGTTGAGGGACGCCCATCTCTGTCCTCACTGCAGTAAATTATGTTGTTATACCTGCATCAGACGTTGGCTCACGGAGCAGCGTTCTCAGTGTCCTCACTGCCGAGCTTCCTTGCATTTACACGAACTAGTGAACTGCAGATGGGTGGAAGAAGTGACGCAGCAGCTGGACACGCTTCAAGCTGTCGGTATATCGAACTCTAGGCACGACGACTCTAATAGGGACAGGTAGTTTATTTCTAATCTAACGTTTAATCCTTTACCTTCGTATTAAGGGCATCCGCCGGTGAAATCACGCGAAAACATCGGTCAATTTTAGGATCTTTTCCAGAAAAAAGTATACAATGTATGGGTTTAAAACTTTTTGCACTTTATTCTGCTACAAATGTAGAGTATAAAATAATTTTTTTATTTAATTTTTGCCCACCCCTACCTCTGATGTGTATTGCGTGCTACGTCGCTATAAAAAAAGCTGGCCCGCACTGGCGCCACAATAACTTTAGACATGGATCATCCAAAATCAAAAAACCAAAGATATTCCGTAATTACACATCCGTCGTTATCGCGCTACCCTCGGGCAGTGTTAAGAAACAACTGGGCGATGATTGCCAAATGTTTAAACGATAGGGTCCCCGAAACATGGGTTTTTCGCACAAAAATGTTTTGTAAAAAGAATTGGATGTATGAAAATTCGTGATAGCGGGTAGCGCGGAACCCAGTGTAATTACGAGTAGAATTCCGTTTGAATTTTGAAATTCGGTCAAGAATTGCATTTTTTATCATGGCGACAGTGGGTGAAAAATTGTTTCGGAAAAAAAGAAACGTACTTAAAGTTTGACGCCGAGCGCCTATAGTGAGTTCGTCTATAGTGACGGGGACTTGCCCGTGAGCCCCCTGTTTTCCAAAGAAAAATCACATTTCTGTCTATTATACCTGCTTCACGATACATAAAAAAAAAAAAAAAAACCTATTTAAGGGCTGTCGCACCGGTGCTCCCCTGAGTTGCCTATAACATCTGTACCGTTAGGAAGTTTGATCGAAAATTTGAACTGAACATTTTTGAGAGGTTGTTGAATGAAACTATGCGAACAAAATTTTTTCGATTTTTCGACCGGCGGATGCCATTAATGTATGTATATTTTTTAAATAGGTGCACCGTGCATCACGAGAAGCTATCGGTTTACTGTTGGACCTGCCGCACGTGTATATGCCACCAGTGCGCGCTGTGGGGCGGCACCCATTCGGGTCACACTTTCAAGCCATTGGAAGAGGTGTACGAGCAGCATGTAACGCAAATAAGAGCAGGCGTGGGGCAATTGAAAAGGAGGCTCATGGAGTTGATAAGCCTCGTTCAAGAAGTGGTACGTGCGAAGATTGCGCGAGCCATCGAGGCAGTTATTAATTCGCTCGGTATTAATTCGCATCCTATCTTTCGGCAGGAACGCAACGTTGAGTCCGTAAGGGCTGCGAAAGATGAGAGAGTTAGGGAGATCAGAAATGCAGTAGAACTGATGATAGCCCGCCTAGATTCTCAGCTGAAAGCTAAATTACTAACGTTAATGGGCCAGAAGAATTCCCTGACTTTAGAGACGGAGCAGTTGGAAGCTCTGCTGCAAGAGGTGGAGCATCAGTTGCATAGCTGCGCTCGTTCCGAGCTCATCATCAAAAGCATGGATCTCTCGCGGATGATACACCAAGTGCGAAAGAAACCGATGACGAGTTTCGTCACTGCCCCTGTTCCTGCAGACTTCCATAGGTAAAGGACCGATCCTTTATCCTCTAATGCCAGATATACTAAGAGAACTTACCGTCTATTCGTTACTTCAGCGAAATTGTGCCAGGGTACGACAGTGCCACGTTCGCGATGCAAAACTTTACTCAACTCCAATTAAAAGCAGATCCAGTCTATTCTGCGCCTTTACACGTCAATGGATTATGCTGGAGATTAAAAGTATATCCCGATGGGAACGGAGTTGTACGGGGAAATTATCTGTCCGTTTTCCTAGAATTAAGCGCTGGTCTACCAGAAACGTCCAAGTACGTCCAACGAACAATTCTAATTTCTGACCATCCCCAACTCCCAATCCTTAATTAATCACCTTTATATTTAAATTCATTGTTTCCCAGATACGAGTACAGAGTTGAAATGATCCACCAAGGCTCTCGAGACACGAGTAAGAACATCGTTCGAGAATTCGCCTCGGACTTCGAGATCGGCGAATGTTGGGGCTACAATAGATTCTTCAGGCTAGATCTATTAGCAACCGAGGGATACTTGAACACCGAGTTGGACACACTGATATTGCGGTACGGCTAATTGTTCCGGGAATCGCAGCAATTGATTGTGTTATCGTTTAAATTATAATAAAAAAACGGGTAATAGATTTCAGGTACGGCCACCGACATTCTATCAGCGTTGCAGGGACCAACAATGGTACATCAGTCAATTGGTCACAGTGCAGAATCAGTATGCCACTCAAATTAACGAGCTGAAAGAGGTAATGAAATAACGACCTGGATTAAAGAATCTCATCTACACGTTGGTTCACGTGTGCAATGTTTCTTCACAGCGTTTGGCGATAGAGATCTCACGAAATGCTATAACAGCAACCCGGGTACCCAGCGGAGCAACTCTGTGCGGGCCAACATCCAGTGTAACACCTTTGACGATGCAACAGTCGCAAGGTGCTGGAGATCCGTTGCTCAACTCCAATTCTTCTCGCTCCATTGAAAGTTATCCTAACGGTACATCCACGAGGTACATCCCACTGTTGCTCTATACCGTACAGAACATGGAGGGCAACATACTTTAATACATTTGTTCTTGCGGTAGATCGGTACAGAATATGCTTCCTGGTGGAAGTAACGGCGGCGCTATATCCGGTGACCAATTAATGCCCATGTGTGACTTAGGAGAGCTATCCAATATGCGTCCTCTTGGATCCTCCTCGACGCTATCCTCCATCTCGTCCAAGACGAGTTTGAAGCAGCACAGAGTGAATAATCTGAGCGTGGTTGAGCCGGAATCGCCCAATCTGCACGGTACAAACGACGGTTCTGCAGGGGATTGCCAAGCCACCAGTCCTCACTCTCCGTGCCCATCCTACTCTTCGCCGACAGTACTTAATCAGCAGCCATTGAATCTTCTGTCGAGCAGCAGCAGTAGCGACAGCGGAGTAAGACCCGAGACTTATTTAACTTGTGGCTATTCGCGTTTAGCACGATTTAATTGGCCAACTTGTATTTGCTTCAGGAATTAAGCGAGCACGATATATATTTGGATGAATGTGAACATAACGAGCCGCATTTAACGCTATTGGATGACAATTCTAATGACGAGAACGACGTGGACGATGAAACTATGTCAGGTACGAGTTGAATTCTATGAGCCGTTGTTTCGGCAAGCTATGCGAATGATCCTTTATCTTTTATTCTTTGCATTGGAGTACAATGTAGCGTAGTGATGTGATGTTACTAAATTAGGTACGAGCTCGATCAGAGGTTCTATAGAGGTGCACAGGCATATGCGGCGGGAGAGCAAGTTAGATAAAGGTGTCGAAAATGAAAATCCCACGAATGAGAAAGCAGGCGAAGATTTCGTGAAAGACAATCCTACCTCGCAATTCCCTGATCACTTCCAAGCAGTCTCATGAGAATTTCCTTCCCCCCCCCCTCTCTCTCTCTCTCTTTCGAATCAATCATCTTACATTTAGTCTTACAACGGAGAATAAATATTACCGCATATACTGTAATAATCGGAGCTATTGAAAGATTTCGATCGAAACCTTTCTATCGCTCGTTTCATTAAATCCGAATTTTAAACTTAAAGCAATTTGTTATTCGGCAGTGGCAACTCTTTTCACACTTGTCAATTATCGCGCAAACGTTTGATAACAGTTGCTGTAACGTTTTGCAGGAGAGAACGACGTGGAGGTAGCAGAATTAACGCCATGGATGCAGAACAAACAACGCGCGAAGCAGCAGACCAACCGAGACGGTACTGCAGATATTTGCAGGTAGCCTTGCTCGCAGAGTCTCAGTTTGAAACATTATGCCAGTGTATAAATTAATTGTCCATTATAGATTGCGAGGCAACGACAGCTTGGAGGACGAGATCATGCTGCTGCATTTGTTCGAGATACAGGATAGGAACTCAGCTTGGGCCTCTCTGTGCTTCAACCAGCACATGGACGACAGCTGCGACTCGAGGACCTCTGTAACAAGCCTGCAGCATCACAATTCCAGTCCCTTGCATTGCAATAGCACGCTACCGACCCACGGACCCTCCACGTTCTCGCACAAGCACCACGAGCTGGACGCAGCGTGCAACGAGCAATATTCCGACAAACGTTCCGCGTGCCCCTCGCATCTCTGCCAGTCACAGATCCTGTGCGCCGGTAGACCAAAGCTGAGCCAATTGTCCAACATCTGCCAGCAGGAAGTCTCTGGTTTGATAGCGTGCGGAAGTCAGACGAGATCCGAGCCGGCGACTCGCTCGAACTCGATAGACTGCGACAAAGACCTCTCAAAGCTGTCGGCAGTGAATAAAGTCGCTCACGAATTAGATGTGTCCAGATCGGACCTGATAGTGCCAAACGGTAAGTAGCATAGCTTCGGCAACTGTTGCGTTCATAAAATTCTTATATTTAATCTGTGACGTGCGCGTTTTTAGTAGCATTGGACAGCAATAAAACCGTGTCCAAGCATTTGCTGTCGCGGCAACAATCGTCGCCGTCGTCGTCCGCCAATGTCAGCGTGATTAACAATGAGAATAGCAAGACCTCGGAATTCGAATTGTTACTGGAGACAATTCGGCTGCTTCCTATATCTCAGAAAGACACTGCCAGTTGCTTCAACAAATTAAGGTGCACAGTTTTCTTAATCCGGTCGAAGGTAAAAGAGAGCTTACGTATCGAATATGATTTGCTCGGACACTGTTCGCAGGAAAAATATCTCGTCGGATGGGAAGAGTAACGGCTGCCCCGCTGCCAGCATAAAATCCGCCACGCTTTCGTTAGGGCACGATACTGCATCGTCGTCTGCGAGCAATGCAACCACGGATACCATACCGAGTCCTAACAATTACAGCTGGGCGCCAGTATTGTATCAACACAAACATAGTAAATACTAGGCTATATCGTAATACCAAATTTCTATGATATAAATTATTCAAACGCAGGATTATAAAATGTCACAGGTCAGAAAAGCGTGGACGCCACTGTGCAAGCATCTTCTATCGATACTGCCAATAAATCTGTTACTGAAAAGTGAGTATCTATTATTTAATAGAGCAGAATAATTGTGGATGTACCGTTAAATTAATATTATCATTACGCAGGTCTTTAGAAGAAAGTAACACTCCAGGTTCTCCTTGAATCACATCCATCGTATTTATTGTTACAAGTGTACTGTGATTTTCGTTTATTGAAACGTTAATTATTGTTATTAGAAGCGATAGCAGGAAGTAGCAAGACTCAGAAATCTGACGTTCGAACGTATTGACATAAGTGTGGTGATCAGTTGAAAATCAATATTTTATAGAGGGTAGTAAATACTGTCTAAAAATATAAAAATTCAAGATGCTCACTGTACATTTTACAAATACTTAACAGTTCAGTATTTGCTATAAAACAATTCTTTTATTTTTACTGTTAATTAGTCGTTAAGTAACGTGGATCGATTCTCTTTTCAACTTGAAGATCACATATAAAAAGAATATCAACACCATTCCATACTGAGTAGCGTAATTTACATTATTTATAATTATTTATTAAACGCGCGTAGTATGTATTTAGAGAAATTCCAATTTCTTTAAATTTAACTATTAATATATTACACAATATCAAAATACTCGACACGTTTTACCTTTGTTTCTTCTTGGATGGTTGTGGTATTGCAAGTATTGTGAAATCAAATTTTGTACTACTTTTTATGTGACTGCTTGCGCATAAGCCAAGCACTGCCCGCGACAATGAAACGAAATAAAGAGCACAGATAAATAAATATCTTGCGTTATCTTTTTGGTGTGTGTGTGTGTGTTCGAACTCTGATTAAATAACTTTAGACTGTAAATAGTTAGATAGATTGCTTCTTAGAATCTCAGGAATGGCTGCTTATTACATTTAGACGATACTTATAAACGTAACGAAGTACCATAGAAACGTCGACGAAATTTTCCCTCTTATTACAGATAATAATTCTATTCATATACAATTTATATCACACATGAACGGGCTAGAAGTCAGAAGGTGCTCCGCGTTTTCTGAGCGATTACCTTACATTATTACACAGCCCAACGTAAGAAAACTTTTATCTGTACGTGGTAGCGTGACGCTTTCCTATTGTCACAGCTCATAAATTGGAACTCCCGAGCCTTCGACGCTACAAGATAAACTGTACAAACTCCACTACCTATCATACAAGCTGTAGCTTTTCGCCCCCGTTGAATTCTTTGTATATACAACGTCGAATCTACGCTCAATATTAAAACTGAAATACAAGAAATGGAAAATACAATGTCTACTAATTTCTATCTGTCTCTTCGTTTTCTATAAAAATAACACGGCCTCTTAATCATTAAGCACGGAATACGTAATAGAATAAAAGGATATTTGTTACATTATCGTTACCTTGAACTCCAGTTAGGGGGAGAGTAAATTGTTAAGTGGTATCGTATACCATACCGCTTTGCGTGTACACCAGAAGCCATTCGTCACGAACCTTTGCATCTTCTGGGTATTCCCTAGCTAGTTCTATGTTCGGGACATAATGCGTGCCGCTGAACGCGTAGAAGTATCTGCCAGTCGAATGGTGGTTTATCCATTCAGGATTAGGGGCCAGTGACAGGTTTTCTAATGAAAAGATTCATCCAGCTTCAGAAGATCCCGTTGCTTCTCTCGTTTTAAAACAATCAATAAATTCCAGCTTCAGAAGTTGCCGTTACCTTGTGCTACGTAACGACTCGATCCATCATCCATACACGTGTAATAAAACGGTTGATCTGTACTCGCCTCCAAGTGATCCACATTTATTTCATTCATCCATACTTTCGATTCCTTGCGATGCACATCCCACCCTGTTATCACACATAAATGCCCGTGTATTTTGTGCTTCATTATCAATCCCACGGCATATTTTACAGGTGGCTCTCTTTGTTTTGCTTCCACTTCCTCCTGGATACGTACGTAATAATTATTATTAGAGCAAAACTCACTACTTACTGAACGGTCTTATCTAAAAACTATTGAAAGTAGTATCGTTATCCATACGTCCGGTAGCAAATGCTTCTTCCATGCCTGACACGCCTCCGAAATAATATTCGCCCTTCTCCTCGACATTACTTCTAAGTCCTAAAGAAATTTTAGTAAAGCTTACATTCAAACTAATCCTTGGGACGAATGTATAATGATAATACTGGCGAAATACCTCCATATTTTCTAGCGTTATCACTAGTTCCGTTAAGTCCATTTCCTGCAAGATATATATACGGCTCAGCTGTACAATTGTGTTCATATTGTTGGGTTCTACCATATGTTGAAGTTCAAGAGCAGAGCGTAACCTCGCTGTTCTGTCATTCAGGTGAGTGTGTTGCCTGGTAGCTATTTGTAGATTATTCGCCATTCTTGTTACTACCTGTTATGTACAGGGATGAATGATAAATTCGAAATGGAACGTAGAACAACGATCGTTAAGGAGAAAGCCTGGTGTAGCGGGGCGAAGAAACCGATTTATTTTTTCTTTTCTCATAAATCAACAGTTGAACATCGAAAATTCGAAAAATTAAAGCGGACATTGCCGATTATGCTGCGGAGCACCTGGTTACCAAAAAACTTTAAATGCGTTTTTCTCGAAACGACAGTTTTACAATTGGCGGACAATGTAACTCCAAAACTATCGAACCAATCGACTTGCCCTTGTGCACAGATATTTGTGAACATTTTCTACACAAAACTTAGCTATTGGTATAATGATATTGTTTAAATAAATAACTTTTTTTTTACACATTTAAGGCAAAACTATCGTTGGAAAAAGTGAACTTTTCTTCAAGAGGTCGCCGTTTGTTCAATTTTGCATCTTTTAAGTTATGAATTTATATAATTTATAGTTATGAATTAAAAATTGTTGAATTTTTGGTTTCAGATGAATACAGTAGACGCTACATTGCCCGCCGTGGAATAAACGGGCGTCGCCATAAACCCGTATAAGTCTGTTATTTGCCGCTCTTGTTTAATAAAATTTATTTTTTATCTACCTTAATCTGACAATACAATATCCTGAAAGTTTCAGAAAGATCGATTGAATACTTTGTTTAAAAAAAAATTCCCCAAAAATGCCTGGATTTTTTCAGCTAGTTACACCAGGCTCCTCCCTTAAATTGAAAGAATTACAAACCTCTATGGTAGTCGCCGGCTCGTGAACATTATACTTCTCTATTGGACATTTTGATACTCCACCGATCCTAGGGCAATGCTCCTTAGTGAGAAATTGACCACCATTGAAAACATCGATATAAAAGTTCTCCGCGTCTTTAAACTCTGGACCACTGAAACGAAACAATTAGCATTGTCCGAAATCTGTGAAACACATCCGATCGTTAAACATGACTCGTGTCTACAACAGCTGGGAACTTACTATCTTTCTTTCCATCTTAACAGGAAATGAGACGGAAAGCTAACAGGCTCGCAACGTACGCCAAGTCTACGCGCAACACTTTCGAATATTATTGCCAAAGTTATAGGAATTCCCTGCTTACGTTCTAACACCTATGTAAACAAATATCGTTACCTATACAAAGATAAAGTACATTCACTCATTACTAGATTATTTCGCAACTTACACAATCTATGAACAAGTTTTCCGACGAATAATACATCTCGCTATTCCCGTAAAATCCTAATTTCTCAAATAATACTTTGCACAGCACGTCTGTTATCTGCCTCGTTTCTGTAACGCTCCACTGATTGTCGTCGATAATATTGTTCCTCCAGTAAGTAAACTGGTCTGTCCAGGCTGAAAATATAGAGTGAGCCGGATATTCCTGCCTGAGTAACTCTTTCACCTGGTCTGCGATATTATCCAACAACGACGATATACGCGAGTATGATACATGCTTATTCGGCTGACTCCATTGCGATATAATGGTCGCGCCGCGTTCCAAGATCTGTTGTTTAGGCGGTAGGGACATGAATTTTTGCCACTCGTCTTTCAAATGGCTTTGCTTCAAATATCGGACGATTTTGAGAGCATAATATCTGTGTGTTAAATTGCTAGCTCTGCAAACCATGCAAATATTAATTAGTGCCCCAAAGAAGTAACTTCGCGATCCACTGGTGCTCGAATACAGTTATACTTACGGAGCAGGACGATTGATCAAGCTGATAAGCTCATCCACAAGAAAGTAATAAGCGAATGGATGAGCGCCTTGCTCTGGACGAAACATTGGATCAAATTCTTTGAACTCACAATTTGGCAGCTCTACCTTTCTATAGTGTGTACCCGACATAAACAACAAGGAGGAAAGCAACGCTCTTCTACTGCCCAGGCTGGCTATTATTTCTTCCCTCCAGTGTAATTTACGACGTGATTCGTGACTCATCTGATATGTTTCTTTTAGGAGTGGCCATCTATCATTAAAAAAGAAAGCAAGAGTTCTTATTGTTCGACGTGAAAATAAACGAGACAGAATATTTTACTTCTCATCGTCTTAATTTCATTATTCCTGTACCCATAGAGTCTGCGTCGAAGTACGATATTACAACATTGCTATGAATATTTCCCCGCAGAAAATAAGATAACAGAATGCATCACACGACGGAAGCTTCTTGAAACAGTGGTCGTATCTCGAACAAGAATAACAATCTACGTCTCGCGTTAACTACAATCGACTATGTATACATGAAAGAGAAAAGCAATTTGTTTGACCACAGTGTTAGCAGGAATCTCGCGATACGCGGGATAAAAAAGGTCACAACCACTGAATATCAACAGTGCATCGAGTACTCGGCCAAGATTTTTTGCTCTTGAAAGCGACACGTTTGCCTTTCCATGCGAAATAAACGTACCGTTGGAAAAACTTCCTCTCCCACAGTTTATTATTATTCCTGACAATTTTATACAGGTGCTTGCACGTCGAGCTGAAATTGATCACATCCGAGAACCCGAGTTGTCTGCCTTCCAAAATGTACACGATTATCTCTGCGGGCAACGAAATTATCGCATCACTTGCCATTTCTTCAAATGTAACTGCCGCTGTGCAGTACACCCGAACACGAGCAATATAAAACGAAGTTTACAACTCGCGACGAGGAACTGTATCGTCGAGCAAGAAACGTACGCGGCACGCATCCGCCATCGAATCATCGAACTACATAAATCAACCCAACCAGAATACAACCTAACGTCTGCTAACGTCAGTAACTACAGTATCGAACAGTTGACGCTTTCGAGTGCTGCGCACGCAGGCGAAGAGTGCCCGACTCGCGCCAACTCGCGCGCACGGGCACCATTTGCATTTTTACGACGGGACAGTATCGACCCCTGAATTATCGTATGAATGTAGGAATCCATCCAATCGTGCAATTTTTTTTCCTGGGGGGACTGCTCAACTTGCTATAGTAACCTTTGCGGCGCGCAAATCCACAAACTAATAATTCGCAGAAAGATGAAATTAGTGCGTGTAATATTAATGGCGCTTTTTAAACGCGCCACTAAAGGGCTACAAATAGCAGTCGATTCTCGCGGCTTGTCAGATTTCTTCGAATGGCGGCATTATCGTTACGTTCGAATATGTAGATGCTAAAAATATCGGAGTGCAAATTTTATTTCAGAGATCGATACAGGCGCTTGATATTTTATTTATCGTGTTATTGAATGAAAATGCCGAGTATAAAATCCTGTTGAATCGTTGGATACATTTAGTACGCGTGGTAATCCATGCTTTGGCGAAGAGTCATGCAGTCGACCTCGTCAATTTTTAAAGTGTTTGTCTTAACGTTGATGTCTTCCTCAATCTGCATCTGTGTCTTCAGTAAATAACGCAGCGATGCTTCGGCCTGTGCGAAGAATTAGTTGTTAGAGAACCCGGAAAAGAACATTAACGATCTTATTAACAATTTTACGAACGTCGAACATAGTTTCTTGCAGGTTCGTTACAACTTCTCGTAGATCGTGCGCTTCCTTGACGAGCTGGATCTCTACCAGATCTCGGGTCAGCTCTAAACCAGGTCTCTGACAACGGTTACCGAGTCTCGTATGCGCTAAAGCTAAATAACATTCTTTCTGCTGGATCGATCGTTTTATAGACTCGATGTTCTGTGCCATTTCAGACGCCTGTCGCATTATCTGTAGAAAAAGCGATGGAATATAATCTCGGAACACTCTACCACCACATTCCTCCAACTTCGCAATTGCGAAAAGGCACACACCTCTGAGTGCTGTAACTCTAATTTCATTTTAGCTTCCTTCGTCTCTTCGATGCGATGTCTGAAAGCCTCGTCAGTAGAGTTCTTTTGATCGTTCAAGTCCTCGATCACTTGCCTGATGATCGTATCGATATAGCAGCGCATCGGTCTGGCGCTGTTTACTTCCTTCGAAGCGGCATTAATATTTTGATTCGTCTGCATCTCCCACTCGTTCGACTCTATGGTTCTTGGTGCATAAAAAATGAGTCTTAAAAATGGCATAATCAGGATAACAGAAAACGTGTCACGTACGAGGGATCGAGTCGCGATGTGCCGTGGTAAATGCTCAAGTTGAGGCTGCTTTCCCTCAACGTCAAATTATGTCTGTCGATACGTAAATTGTTCTCCTTGTCCTCTAGATCGTGATCCATGTAATAAAGCGTCGCTTTCAACCGGCGTATTTGCTCCTGAGTCTGCTCCAGAGTCCTCTCTAGCAAACTTTCAGCTCCCTTTATTACCTCGCACTCTTTCGACAGCTCTTTCCCAATGGCGTCGAGAACTAGATCGATTCCCAGTCTATGATCCCTGCAATGATGCATTCGTAACAATCAGTATCATTTAGAGAATTGAAAAATGCTGGACGTCTAAATCGGAAAATGCGGAGATTTCATTTCTCTCGTGAATCTGACCTCAAGACGAGGCATTTCTCGCAGATGACAAGGGCGTTTCTTCTCACGGATCCGAGTGCATCCATGATGCGGTCTTTATATATCGATAACGCGTCGCTCTCGAGGAGGACCTCTTTTCTAATACGCAACAGCTCCTTCTTCCGAAACTCGATATCCTCGAGCTTTTCTTTAAGCCTATGGTCCGTCTCCTCCTTGTTGCCTCGCGCTCTCTCGGAGCTGAGGTCGCAAACGCGTTGAGACTCGGACAGAAGCTGCTCCGCCAATTTTTGCTGCGCCTCGGAACATCGATACCTGTTTCGGTATATGTAAAGAATAAAATTCTTAATCAATTATATTGAAAGAAACTTTATTTCATGGTATTAAAGCAATAGTATTCTATTCGTGTACCTGTGGCGATTGTTCAGATGCCATTCGTTTAAAGTAAACCTGAGAGGAGGCGGAGGAACCAAAACGAGCGCGTGATTTTTCTGCATTTTATCTCCTTTCCCTTAAATTTTCAACAACTTCCCTCGCCCATGGGACGAACAGTGGTTCTTACCAAACACCGAGTTCAGAGGTTTGATCCATAAGCGCGGAGGATTTGATAGGAAGCTTCGTTTCTATAGTAACGGTGCCCGATTTCTAACGTGACCCGCCATGAAAGCTAGCTAGAACGTTTAGTACAATTATATACTATTACTTATTTTTTACTCGTATAGATACTTAAATATTTTTCTTTCGTAAATGCGCTTTCGATATCTATCAGTAAATGAATAAAAAAAGATTTATAAAATTCGGAGACTTCAAAACTGTGTGTGTGTGTTTATGCCTAATCAATATCAATATCAATATATTCATATAATTTGAACTTGAGCATCCGCTTTTTATAGATATTGTTACCTCTTCGAAGGACTTGCGAGAAATCGCTACCGTTCGTAGCCACCTGGTAGCAAGTTTATAGTGACGAGAAAGCGACGTTACGCTCCAAGTCGAACAGGAAACGCGGGGTGCAGACACCTTCTCCGTCTACAACGATTTCTGCGATCACGGGTGAACGTCGATGTTTTCGACTTACTTTTTGATTTGCCGCGTATGCAACGCCGTGACACAATGGCGGCTTCCGCTATGGGCACGTACTTTTTGTCGATGGTCGTCGATAAAATGTAAAGGTCTGTCGAAAGTGCGCTATTTTCGGCAGGCTTTGGGCGTCTAAAAATGACAGTAATATAAAAGCCCCAAGGTATCGGTGGAGAGGATCGCTGGAGCTATCGATATACATCGGGAGGTATGAATTCTTCCCTTGATCAATAACAAATTTCACAGACTCCGAACGATACATAAATCAAAAAGTTACAGAGTGACTTTTTGTAAGGTGGTCCCTTTGGTAGATTTTTCGAAGGATCACGGACCGCCGGCAAAATGTCAAAGCGGCCAGCGGACAGCGGGGACTCGGGTTCCCAACCGCCCATTAAAAAAGTCCAATTCGAGCCGATCTTGATCGGGTCTATATCAACCCTCGAAGAAATGGACATGAAAGTTCTACAGTTTCAGAATAAAAAATTGGCCCAGGTGAGATCTCGAATGGGGCGCGCATTCGCAGCCTTGAACCGAATTTGCAATATTTCAAATTAATAGAAAAACTGTACGCTACCTTCCGTCGCTGTAAATTGGTTTTTACGTACCGTAGAAACTTATCGCGATAGACTGTAAAGAAGGTTATTTAATATAGCTTGCCTCCTCCGATGCTTTTAATTACGGTGCAAACTGTTCGTTTCGTTTTTGACACGTGAATTTCTATTTGGATTTCTTTAGAGATTAGAACAGCGTCACAGAGTGGAGGCAGAACTGAGGCAACGAATCGAGCAGTTAGAGAAGCGACAAATGCAGGATGATGCGGTGCTCAATGTTGTCAATCGGTACTGGAATCAGTTGAACGAGGACATTCGTGTACTGCTTCAGAGATTCGATGCCGAAACAGCCGATGAGTCGGAAAATAAGAGTGAGAACTAACGACTAGCAGTCTGTTAACATACGACGTGTGTATAAGTTATAATGTGTTACGATTCGCGATCCTAGACGAAAGCGAAGCCACCACGTCGTTCCTCATGCAATTGTCTTCTTGGGATAAAGAGGAGCTGGATGATAAATTAGCGAACCGTGTGCAAGTGTCGAAACGAGCAGTTTCTAAAGTGGTCCAGGCATTCGACCGTCTCTCTCAAAGAAACGAAAAAATTACACTCGCTCTGAAGGGAGAGTTCGACGGAGGTAATTTAATCTAACGCGTTTATAATACTAGCAAATTCAGACGAAAATTGATGTTATTCCTGTATTCCAGAAGAGGCGCCAAATATCGACGAAGTGGTGCGCAGAGCGAATGCTGAGATACAAATGGAAAACAGGAATCTCCAAGCAATTAATATTCAGCTTCACGAGAAGTATCATACCATTTCATTAAAGGTACCTCGAGTCCATTTCTCTCGATAAGCTATTCTCGTTAACTTACTTATCTGTAAGTATATGTTTCCGTAGATGTCGGAACTGCAAGATACTATAACAGGAAAGGATACGCTTGCCGCGGAGCTTCGTAATCAAGTGGATGATCTCCAATACGAATTGAACAAAGTGCGAGCACGTAATGATAAATTGGAGCACCATCTTGGTGACGCAATTGAGAAGCTAAAAGCATTTCAACAGATCCATGGTACAGACGAGAAGGGTAGCAATAAACCAAATACCCTGGTTGCGTCTAGTGTTTCACAAACGAAGGTATGAGAATATATGTTGATCGATTTCATGAAACGGAGGATCGGGGAAATTAAACCATTGAATTTTGCGCAGCTTGAAGATTTGCAAAGAGAATTGGAAGAAACGAGGGAGCTAGCTAATAATAGGTTGCAAGAATTAGACAAGCTGCATCAGCAACACCGCGACACATTGAAAGAAGTAGAAAAATTAAAGATGGATGTGAGTTCCTTGATTTTTGTACATATAACTTTTACAATGCACGGTACAGAATGTAAACTAATGTCATGTGCAATAAATACTCATATTACACTTGCTTTTAGTTGTTTCTTGTGTTTTACTTCTTTGCGTTTAAATAAAACATTCGCGTCTGGGGAAACACTGCGCCGAGAGCTAT
This sequence comes from Andrena marginata, assembly GCA_963932335.1. Lineage (NCBI taxonomy): Eukaryota > Metazoa > Arthropoda > Insecta > Hymenoptera > Andrenidae > Andrena > Andrena marginata. The sequence continues at coordinate 334,988 of OZ010660.1, forward strand.
TCTAACACATCTTGCTCGCTACTTTCTCAATTTTATTTTCAAATATATTTTATATTTACAGATACGACAACTTCCGGAATCAGTAATTGTCGAGACAACCGAGTACAAATGCTTGCAATCGCAATTTTCTGTATTATATAACGAATCGATGCAACTGAAAACTCAATTAGACGATGCTCGCCAGCAGTTACAGTCGAGCAAAAACGCCCATTTACGCCATATCGAAATGATGGAGGCAAGTGCATTTCAAAATGTTTTGTAAACCGAGATTTATTTGGATCGCGCGTATATTGACTGTCGGTGTATCTCCCTAGAGCGAAGAGCTGATGGCACAGAAGAAGCTGCGCGGAGAGTGTATACAATTGGAAGACGTTTTAGCCCAACTACGAAAGGAATACGAAATGTTGAGGATCGAATTTGAACAGAACTTGGCAGCGAACGAGCAGACTGGACCGATCAACCGGGAAATGAGACATCTGATAACGTCCCTTCAGAATCATAATCAGCAACTTAAAGGCGAAGTACATCGTTACAAACGGAAGTACAAAGAAGCTTCATCAGAAATACCAAGAGTACGTACGCTACGACTTTAACGATATTTGCGATTCGAGGCTATTATATTAATCCGCGGTTCATTACAGCTAAAGAAGGAGATTGAAGAACTGACTGCCAAATTAGGCCAACAGGCATCCCAGGAAAATAAAGAAGGGAATAATTCAGATGGCAGTGGGAAAGAGGAGGACGCGTCCAACTCTCTTCCAGGTTCTACGCAGGTGAATATCAAATTAATCTCCGCTTGCGGAAAGCACCCTAGCAACGGTTTAGAGTAACGAGATGAAATTTTCTTTCTAACTTCACCAATGTAGATCAAAGAAGAAAGTGGTGTTTCAGTGAAAAGAGAATCTGGGGAGGAAGAAGTTGAAACGATCGAGGTCGGAGAAGGGGAGGGAACTAAAGGCACTCCAGACTCCCTGACTTTAACTTCTCCTACCCTGAAGAAAGAGAAGGATATTAAACGCGAGAAAGACATTAAGAAGGAGACTGTTAAAACTGAACACCGCGATCCTGCCCATCGTACCAAGGATACGAAAGTTGCGGAATCGGAGCTTGTTAGGGACCTGAAGGCACAACTGAAAAAGGCTGTGAACGAAATGAAGGAAATGAAATTGCTGCTGGACATGTACAAAGGTGTTGGGAAAGAGCAACGGGACAAGGTACAACTGATGGCCGCCGAGCGGAAAACGAGAGCGGAGTTGGAGGAATTGCGCCAGCAGATAAAGAAAATCCAAGTATGCCCCTGTCGCCAGACTGTTTCTTTAATAATCTTGTAATTCTTCAAGGTAGGCAAAGATTTCTTTGCTATTCCTAAAACGAAATGTATCCCGGTATTCAGGAAAGTAAACGCGAGGAGCGGAAGAAGCTGGCGGACGAGGACGCGCAGCTGAAAATTAAGAAGCTGGAGGAACAGGCGTACACGCTTCAACGCCAAGTTGCTTCTCAGAAACAGGTAAGCTAATGTATCGAGAATTTATAAGTGCACCGTGCTTTTGCAAAAAATCGCATTAATCTGCTAATGAGCTACTTGAAATATGAATCTTGCTTGAAACCATGAACTGGGGATAATGCTGAACAGAACTGCGTGTGGTTTCAGGAAGAGGAAGCTCTTTTAAACGAAATGGAAGTAACTGGGCAAGCTTTCGAAGACATGCAGGAGCAGAATTCAAGATTGATACAACAGTTACGGGAGAAAGACGACGCGAACTTCAAGCTTATGACGGAGAGGATTAAAAGCAACCAACTGCACAAGCTGGCCAGAGAAGAGCAGGACGTTCTGAAGGAGCAAGTGTCTACATTGACGACGCAGGTGGAGGCTGCCAACGTGGTTGTTCGTAAATTAGAAGAGAAAGAGCGCCTGCTGCAAAATTCTTTGGCCACTGTGGAGAAAGAATTGGCGCTGAGGCAACAGGCGATGGAGATGCATAAACGGAAGGCTATCGAGAGCGCTCAGTCTGCGGCCGATTTGAAGCTCCATCTTGGTAAGAGATTTGCCTATAGAATATTTCAATTCGTGTTTCAACGAGGATATGATATGTGCTTGATATGTGTACGTTTCCGTTTGTCCAGAAAAATATCATTCCCAGATGAAGGAAGCGCAACAGGTTGTAGCCGAGAAAACCAGTTCCTTAGAAGCGGAAGCGTATAAAACAAAAAGACTACAAGTAAGGCTTATTAAAGCCGATACTCTTCAAAATATATCTATGTCAAGTATATTTCGATTAATGATGTTACCGTTACATCTGTGTTACAGGAGGAGATAGCCCAATTGAGGCGCAAAGTGGAAAGGATGAAGAAGATAGAGCTCGCAGAAACCTTGGATGAAGTGATGGCTGAAGAGCTGCGGGAGTATAAAGAGACTTTAACGTGCCCATCCTGCAAAGTGAAACGAAAGGACGCAGTTTTAACGAAATGCTTTCACGTGTTCTGTTGGGACTGCTTGCGTACGCGGTATGAAACGAGGCAGCGAAAGTGCCCAAAGTGCAACTGCGCTTTCGGAGCTAACGATTACCATCGCCTTTACCTCTCCACATGAAGAAGGAAGCACTAAATTATTCGAATTCGTGCGATGTCTTTTAATTCGATCGCGTGAATCTTTTCTTAACATTAGGATATGCATTTTTCTAATAATTCTTATTTATTGTCCGGATCATTGATAACAAAGAGCGGAGTAGAAAGGAGAAACGCAATTTGCACACGTCTTGCGGCAAGGAAGACTGTAGAAAATAAAGTTTGTAAAAAAAATGACTATTATTTCGTTGGGTGTAATAGAAGAACGTACTACATCTTTCAAATATCTTGTAGTAATTACGCTCTGAACATATTCTTGTACGTTTTGATCTCGGGTAAAGGGCAAAGTTGAATCTTGTGGAAAGCGTTCGTTCTCGATGCTAGCACATTCAACGGAATGCCGAGAGTGGTTGTTTGTATAATAATGATTTTATTCGGTCTTAAAATTCGGCTCAAATGTAATTTAATCATGAAATTTAGTGAAATTTGAATCCCGTCAGCCAGAACAATTTAAGAACAATTTGCACTGGTAGATGCATTGTAATATATTATAAATAGCAATTTAAAGCTTCCATATAGATAATTAAAGCCTATCGTAATTTCACGAACAAACGAGGGGGAGGGGGGAGGCGGGTTATTCGATGAAAGGTTTTCGCCTAAAAATCCTTGGAAAATATTTTAGTTTCATAAGAATCGCTTCGTATTATCATTTGCCTGAACGATGAAAATGTTAGGGGACACGTTAGAAAGAAACTTTCGACTAGAGCTGTAACTAATTTATTATAACGAAAATGTAGGGTACGCATAAAATAGAAAGATAATTGATTTAGAAACCTTTACTTCTCCGATTGATATGTTCTTTTTATATTTTGCTTAGTATAATCTCATCCTTTTTTCTACTTTTGTTAATAAACATTTCAGTTCTTTTGTCAAATAAGGAAACGTGGAAATGTTGCTAGTTTATATTACATGACATAATTATACATTAATGGCGATTTAAAGCGAGACTAGATGTAAAGGCAGAACGGCCATCGTCGTTCCACGATGTAATTTTCAATATTTTGTAACAAAGATCAAGAGATGTATCCAAATGGTTTAAAGCATAAATACAGGAGGGCTTTTAAATCACACGTTTAATCATTCGTAATAATTAAGTGTACCATGTTTTTACGAGGAATTAACAAATGTACGTCAAGTTACACGCTAAAGGGAGCTTTTCCGACATACATGGTAGTCCATTATTATTTCAATTCACAAAATAAATACTTTGTAACGAATAAATCAATATCGGAAAAACAAAAGCTGTAGTTCGTACACTTATAATCCTTATGTTTGCATTAACCGAGGTTGAAATAATGAAAGAAAATGAATTTGAACGAGACTTACGGCGCACAACGAGGATACATATGTATCTATGTAATTCAGGCACTGGCATTCGATGTCGCGTTCAAACGTTTGATAACGTTAAACTATGGGACGACTGCAAATATACTCTCGTCATTAATGACTCTCGGTTCAGCGCATTCGCTGCTAAATACGTACTTTAATAAAACTACGAATTTACCGTTGCCACGACCACGACGTTGCCACAGTTGTTTGGAAACGGCGGAGAGACGTCATCACCAACCACAGAAGAGGCATTTAGAGTATGAGCCAAGCCGGCCAACGATAAGTACAAAATGTCCACCACGTTGTAAAATATTCCGATTTCATTTTCGGTACGCCGGCATACAAAATATTACACGTACCTATTTCGTAGTCCCGTGATCGTCCGTCCCTATTTCGATAATAATATCGTAATATTCGCACGACTGTGGCCGTTACGAGCTCGCTATTGCGAAGCAAACTGATCGTAAATAACATTTCCCTTGCAATTTTTGTAAACCGTCTTGTATACATACATTTATTGTAATGTAACAATAGTACAATAAATTCAAAGTTTGTAAATTTATTTATCCGAAGCGGAGGACCTAGCGTCCTTTTACAGAGTTAATTATTATCGTTATCATCATCGGCAATCGTTTGGTAAACAAATCGTCTAAACACCTTAATAAAAGAGGCTCGCTATATTGGAAATCTTTTGATAGATCCTTGCGGTTTATAAAACATCGCGAACACTTTTCCTTAAGTTCTGCAACTTCTGCCTGATAGAAAGCATGTATAGTATATATGTACGTGCGCATCTACGTGTGAGTGGTATGAGTGTGTGTATGTATTTATATTTCGTAATCTTCAGATAAAATTCGTTTTCTTTGGAGACAACCCTTCCTCTTACAGAATAACAATTGGTAATTTAAATTCATATAAATTACATACAGAGTTACACCATTTAATCCTGAATGAAACTATTGTCCTTTCAAACTGTATATAACGTTACGCAAACGTGATTGCCTCGAAACATCTTCCTTCTGATAAAAATTAATTGTAAAATCCTGCACTTAAGTTTCTACTGTAATTTAATGCACTAATACAATGAAACATTGATATAAGAATTGTTTAATCGAGTTAAGTAAATGATTCTCAGTGATGTTATTTCGTGCAAAGTTGAAATACAAGTCTAAAAAAAACTGGAAAACAAAAGAATGGAAGTAGGTATAAGTACAATAATTTTTAAGAGATTCTAACAGACAATCGAAAATCTGTGGCACTTGATTCTGCCCGCAAGACACCACTACTGTACATTACAATCAATTATTTTAAATAATTATACATTAAAGAGCAGTGGATAGATCGAAGAAAACGAAAAGCTCCTCCTCGGATCCTTGTTGCTTCTTTATAATTAAAAAAAAAAAAAAAACACTTTGAAGGAGGGCACTTCGTAAATGTTTAACTGATCTGTTTTTTTTATTGGTGAAAAAGCTTCCGTTAACCAATCGATTACATTCACTTTACACAACAAATACCTATAGTTCCGCACGGTCGATGGATCCCATCGACAGGGTGTATTCGGCGTGTAGTTGTAGTTCATGATAATTAATCGCATTTTAGTAATTTCTTTTATCTATTTATACATAATACGAGTCTCTTTCTCTCTTAATTTCTTTGTGGTGTGTGAGTGCGTGTCTCTATGCGCGCGAAATCCTCGTAGTCGCCGTAGATCGCGCGCGAGGTGCGTAGGTGCAATGGATCCTCCCCTCGTTCCTCTCGTTTCCAGTATCATTCTCGTCCCTCTCGCTCGAGCGAGATCGTCGATGTACAAAACGAAAAGCTGAGTCGACGCGATTCGTATCTCGATACGTATATATGTATATAATATTCCCTATTAAAATTATACAACCGACGGGGCCATGAATTTCACATTCTCTGGTTACAAGCTTGGCGGTGCTTCGCTTACGCCCAATTTCTCATTAGACTCTGGAAATATGATGGAGCAGCGTTGCGCTACTCTCCATGCATGTATGTACTATATATGTACCTTTTTCATGCTCCGGTGTAGAAATAGGTTAGGTATAGGACAGAGCTTTAGGTAGAGATATTCCAGGAGGAAATAGAAGTTGTATCGTATAGAAGTATCTTCGAAGGGAATTAAAGGGGTTGCAATAGAAGAGGCACGTAATCGTACCCTTCGTCGACATTTTCCGTTCACGCGCTAATATGATACCTATATCTTCTCGTTCTTCCTCGAATACAAAATCCAATTTTGATTTTTCTAAGTGACGCCTGCAGCCTCGGCGACTTTGTTTTATTATTCAAGATGAGTTAATCAATTTCTGTGACCCTCAGACCGTTGCTCTCGTTGCAAACTCTTCAATCGCATACATAAATATAAATCCATATACATATATATCAATATATGTACTTTTATATTCATACGTGTATATACATATATATCGATCGACGCGAGAAATGGACGCGCTGTGAACGAGTCGAGTAACGGGAAAAGCCGAAAACAGGCGGTTTATGTGAGCGGAGAAGATAGATGTAAATACAGCTACAGATAAAACGGAAATGACGGAAAAAGAATGGATAAATCACTATGGCGTGAATGCGAGTATGCCTATTCTTTTAACGTAGCAACGGTATTTGTGTCGAGGAATGTCTATAATATCCTTGCGTGTCTCGTAATCGTGACACTTGTTTTAAAAAACGACATTCGTATATGTGTATATATCGTACCTTTACCTTTATATAAATATATAAATATACGGGGTATTTATATATTTATACGTGATTCCTGTAAAATTGTCTGTAGCTTTTATTTATTCGTGTAATTCCATAATTGACTAAATTTTATATCATGTGGTATATTAGCTAGAATGAGAGTTGTGCGTACACAATCCCTATAGATGCGCGCGAGCGCTTGGGCGCACTTTTTTCTTTTTCTTTTATTCCATATCTTCCGTGTCTCTGTGTGCATATATATGTATATATATGATATACCTGACATATAACATATATATATATATATATATATAATATATATTTATAATATGAATAATTCTTATAACGAGGTTTATTTACAAAAATCAATACATCGCTTACGATGAGATTCAAATTTTTGTCTACCTACAGCGCTATTCGTCTACAAAATATCTCATTCAGTCCTCCAAAACGGTGCCCCTACCATTCCTATCGCCCCGACTCTCGGAGATTCTGGTGTCTCGAATGATCGAACGTATATGCACACGGGTGTCTCACAAAAAAAAAAATCTTTCCCCATGGGAAGTATCGAGAGCGAATTTCTTCTTAAAACATTTTCAAAGTCTTCATAGACGTCTCTTTTATCTTTTTCCATTAACAAGTTCTTTAACGTATACCAAGCTCCCCGTTAGGTTCTTTGATGCTCTTTATAAAATAATATCTAGCTCCGTTTCGAACCTACTTACGAGCGTCAATCATTAAAAACTGTTCAAAGCAGCCCTATGCAATGTAATAAAAAAATTATTGTTAGTTGTAACGGTTCTCTTGGTCGTAACGAATGATTGGCCCAAGTTTTATACAGTATGCAAAGAGAATAAGATCTGTCAAGAATCCGTAATAAATTATTGCATAATGATTCGATCTAAGCGTGTGTTCTGTAATAAAAGTGAATTCATGGACCGCGAGAATTTCTCTGTACGTTATTATTTCGCTGAATGTAACTTGCTCTGTCGATGCTCGAAGCGCCTCCGTCGCGAGAAGCTCGCGCGTTAAATTATCGTCAGCTTACGCGCTATTCAGGCAAGATTAACAACCTATCGTATCTTTCTCGTTATTCGAAAGGCTCGGGTAAAGACTGTACGCGAGATGGAGAAGTATTTATAAATATGTACTATATATACTACGTTATATGCAGAAAAATTAAGTCACCTGGATTGTGTACATGCGGCACATTCGCCTCGACAATGGGCGGCGCCCTTTTCCTGAATAATGGTGTCACGCTGTTAACAGCGCTCGGAATAACCACGAGCAATTATAAATGTTACTAAACGAATAGCCCTGCGCGGGTTAATCTCTATATTTATATCAATACAGATAGGTAATTCATTGGATTCACTGCGTTCGAAAAGAATTTAATACCGATCCGTGAACCATTGCCCCCTTTCCCTGCCAATAATGCTTCTGTTACCTTATAACGATGATAATAACGTTCCAATTCCACAGCAATATTAATTGCGAGACCTATTCGTAGAAATCGGATAATAGACTAGATTACAATGTAATTTCAAAATTATGATACTGCTGAATAGTATTATTACCACTTCTTCTGCCTGATAATGACACAAAAATCCACCACAGTCTTCATTATTTACAAGTCGTCGATATCCCCCCCCCCCTCTTTTTTTACACGTACGTTCATCTATGTATCTCTCGCGACATATCCACTCCGGAAAGTCATTTCAACTCTGACGAATATAACAGTACAGAACATCGGCACGAGAACGAAAAGAAAGATATATTTTTTTTTCCTATTAGGTCGATCGATGTACACCGTAGAAATATTAACGATTCTCTCACTTGCATGGTAAGTTCGAAGTCCGCGAATCGAGGGACAAGGTGAAACCCCTCTGTAACTATTACAAACGTACTTGATACCTAGAATGCAGAGGTCGGTTCTGTCTTCACGGCCCTCGATATCATTCGCGTCGTTGCACCGTAAAATAAAACACTTTTTCACAGAGAAGAAGAATTAATTTTCACACTCTCCGCGCGACCCCGGCCGGTTCCACGAGTATTTCACTGTGAGGCACGCAAGAACAAACACATTCATCTTAACGAGTCATCATTCCCCCGCGTTAGATTCGTCGTAGTGAGAAAATTTCAGGAAAACTTGTTCCAGAGTGGTCTGGCTGAAGCTGTACTCCTCGATATCTAACTCGAGCTTGGCTGGAAATCGAAAGGTTCTCCTTAATAAAAAGCAACGAGTAGGTTGGAAATAGTCGTACGATTGTTAGCCTCCCACTCACCCTTCTCCAACTGCATGAAACACTCGGCCAGCGAGTTAACTGCGTGTTGGGGAACAGCGAAGACTAATCTATCAGCGAAACTCTCCTCGAGGGTTGCGTCCGGAAAGAGGCTGGAAACGAACTCCTTCAAGCCCGTGATCCTGTCTCCAGAAGGTGTGGTAGGTGTACAATCGCCGCCTAACAGCTTCATTTCGAGGGTGTATCCAGCACCGTAGAGATTCTTCAAATGTTGGGTAGAGCCGATACACCTCAACTCTCCCTTCACCATTATGCCGACTCTGGAGCAGAGGGCGTCGGCTTCTTCCATCGAGTGAGTGGTTAAGATTGCGCCTCTGCCACCCTGTCGCGCCAAAGTGTCCCAATGAATAGAGTTGCATCGCTTAAAGGGCAACAAAGAGTATTTGGAGAAAGAAATCAACCTGAAAACTGGCTAGAATCGTATCCCACAGAAACCTCTTCGACCTAGGGTCCATCCCCGTACTGGGTTCGTCCATCAGAACAACTTTTGGACCACCGATCATAGCCATGGCGAAGCTAAGCTTCCTTCTAGTTCCACCCGAGCATTCTTGGGTCTGTTTGTCGGCGTGCTCGTGTATTTGCAGACCAGTAAGGTATAAGTCTACGATTCTGTAAAACGATGCTCAGTTATGTTTCCGCAGATGCTTGATCGTTTAGTTTCGCGAAGGATCTGCAGATTAGAATCACCTGCCAATGTCGCCCCACGGTACGCCGCGTATCGCGGCGTAGCATTCTAAATGCTCCCTGACAGTGATGTTTTTCCACTGGGCGTCGTGTTGAGGGCAATAGCCCATTTGTCTAAAAGCCTCAGTCATGTTGGAGTTAATGTTGTGACCGCCGATCTGCACCCTACCTCGAGTGGCCGCCTCCTCCGCTATGATGATCTTCATCGTCGTGGTCTTACCAGCGCCATTGTGGCCCAATAAACCAAATACCTCCCCGGGCTCGACAGCTAAGGAGAGATTCCTCACGGCGACCTTTCGTTGTATTTGACTAGCTTCCTCGTCCTGCTTGGAGCAGCAGCTACACGATCCTGACTCCTTCTGGCGGTACTCTTTTCTCAGATTCTAGCGAAAGCATACTGTCAATTTAACATAGGACTGCGACAGAGCTCGTCAGATGGCAGATTCGTACCTGCACCAGGACTACAGGTGGTTCTTGAACGGCCGACGACGTGATGAGATTGAAAACCTTGTGCCTCTCGGCTTTCACGTCCGAGTCCTCGTGTTCCCCGATGTCAGAGTTCTCCATTATTTCCTCGCCGATGGAGCCGCCGTTGCGCTGTTCGTAGAAACGTCGCTATCAGTATTAGAAAAGTGGGTGGTATGTGTGGGGGGACAAAGTGTACGAGCGTGTTCTGACCAGGAAGTGCTTGAAGATATCGCTGACGTTGCCACCGCTCTTCTTAATGTCCAGCAAGAGAAGCACGAAGAACCACAGAGGACAATGCAGAAGCACGCCGCAGGCCATCAGAATGATTTCCGTGGTTAGGTAGTCGGACATGGTTAGATGGTGGCAAGCTGCGTTGATGGAGCACATCAGATGGACTCGCTCCACGTAATACACCGCAGCGTATGGCACGTACAGAGTGTTTAGTAAAGAGAAGATGACGTGCAGGACGAACGCTGCTGTTCCACCTGGAATATTACAATAATTATCCAGTATCGGAGAGAGTCGGAGCGCAAGCCGCGAGGTAACATGCGCAATGGTTGCGATCGATTACTACTTACTAAGGCCCAGCATATCCAGGATAGTGACTAATATGAACGGTATGAGACCGAAGAAAGTTGCGATATTGGGCAGAATGCTCTGGGCGGAATCCATCTTATCAAAGATGTAACTCAAACACGTGGAGAATAGGATGGACGACGGGCAGTAAAGCATCAAAAGACCGCCGAGAGTGATGAGGGCTGGTATTTCTTGGAGCGAAGGCACGTCAAAGAGGAATATGACGCCGAGGATGCAGAGGCAGATGAATGACATCAGGCCGACAAGCACGATGAAATACGTGAGGAAGTGCATAGAGAACGACAGACCGTTCACGCGCAGCTGGTTCTTCGCTTTTATCTGAGAGCACGGAAATTCGAGTGTTAGGTGGTAGTGCAGATCGGATATACTTTAGACGAATAGAATTATACCTCTCGATCGTAGACCATGTCTACGACTAAAGTTATTGGCAAGAGAACGAAATTCATTCCAATAAACACGGCGGAGCTGGCTGTGCCGATATTGAATTCCTGCGGCTGAGAAGTCTGTTGGAAGGGATGCGTCTTCACCTCGATTGGTTTCAAATTATCCTGGTTCGAGATCAACCTGATCGCGAACAGACAATATTAATACTATCCCGAGTGTATAGATCGAAGAGAAATATTTTGTAAATTATTCAGCTGACCTGTGGTAGGTGTTGGACAGAAGATTTATCAAGATCGGTAGGGAATGTTGCGTGGTGTCGTTATAAGCGACGGTCAAGTCGATCTTCTGTACAGTATACTCGTTAACGTTGAAAGCGGCCATATGCGGCGCGATTCTCAAGAGGTTTGCAAAATTCCCATAATATTCTTCGATGTGCATTACGTCTAGATTTATCCCATCGATCAGGTCCGTGATATCGTGGTCGGTATTATTGGCGTACAAAATCTTCATCTCCGTGCCGTACGTGTCTAACGAGCAAAGTACACGTACAGTTCGTAAAAACCAAGCCAGACACATCGAGCACCTTTAGGAATATAAATTACCGGTGTCCAGCTTGAGGGACTGCATCTTCACCTCGGCCGTTTGAATGCTGTTTAAATGAAGACCGAGAACTATGAGAAATAGGGGGGCAACGATGGTGAAGTAAAATAATTGGATGTTCCTGAAGAGCCTGAGTATCCTTAGGCGAAGCATAGCGTAGAGGGTTTGAAGGAAATTAGGCCGGATCTTTATGGGGTCCAATCCGAGGCCGAGAACGGGAGGGTTTCTGTCACAGTGAACGCCGTCTGGTAAATCTCCTGCGCCTACAGTGAAGTGCAATGAAATTAATATCCAATCAGTTGCTCGTACACGTGGTACGAATCGAAGTAAACTTACCTTTCGCCTGACCATCGCTCTGAACTGTAACACCTTCATTCTGCAAGCTCTGATAAGATGTGCTTTTAGATTGCAACGATAACGACCTGCTCAACGCACGGTTACGCACCATCTTCTTTGATAGATTATCCATCGTGCACTCGGTGCCCTCGTCCTTCTCTAGATGCAGAAACACCTCTTCCAAAGTAGTCATTGACACCCCGTAGCTGCTAATGCCCAGCCTACTGGATCGGGTCTTGATTTCGTGCTCTATGGCCGAGAATAGCGATGCAAAGTTCTCCACGGAGTTGTGCGGTAAAATGAAGCTCAGTTCGCGCCCGTGCCGTCTTGCTTTCTCCGCCTTTGTCACGTGGGATGTTACTATCCTGGTGATCGCGTGCTCCCTAGCATTTCCCTCGAGCACCAACCTGCGGGACATTTCAACGAATACGCGAGGAGTAGGTAATTGTCCAGACGCTGCTTTATCACATTCATCACTTACGTCAAGTGATATCCAATGCCGAACTTATTCTTCAAGAACAGAGAACTACCGCAGCACCGCAGCTTCCCTCTACTGATAACCGCCTTCCTGTCTGCCAAAATGTCTGCCTCGTCCATGAAATGAGTGGTCAACAGAATAACTTTGCCGTGACGCCTAGATTGCAGAAAGGACCACATCTGCCTCCTAGAGTAAGGATCCACTCCAGCCGTGGGTTCGTCGAGAATAATGATCTTCGGGTCGCCGATGATAGCGATGCCGACTGACAATTTCCTCTTCTGCCCCCCGCTCAGATATTTCGCGAATGTGTCCGCCTTCTCGGTTAAATCGATGTCCTTTAAAGTCTTCTTCACCTGAGGACGATGGGTAGAACGAATCTTTTAACGTCTCTATACCTAATGATCGGAATACGTTACGAGGATATCGAACGTGTACCTCGTGTTCTATGATTGACCTCGGGATGCCCCGCACGGAGGCGAAGAACTCAAGGTGTTCCCGGGGCGTTAAGAGATCAAAGAGTATGTCGTGCTGCGGGCAAACGCCGGTCATGCTCCTGATCATTTGCATGTCATTGGAATCCCTAACGTCGTAGCCGAAGATCAAGGCAGTGCCGGCGGTAGGAGCAGTCAGGCCAGTAAGTATGTTGAAGAGGCTCGTTTTCCCAGCCCCGTTGTGCCCGAGTATCGCTGTGATCTGCCCCTCGTAGATAGTCAAGTTGATGCCGTTTACAGCCTTGATCTCTGGCTTGCGACATTTCTGATAAGACTTGTAAAGGTCCACTATCCTAATGGCTTCTCGGCCCTTCATCTCCCTCACTACCGGCTCGATGTCACGGTTGGTCTCTTCGCCGGGTATGAAGGAGTTGGACTCGCCGTTCGACGATGGTACCTGCAGATACGATTGCTATAAAGCTTCTTTTAATTTCCCTATGCGCTCGACGCTTTCTAACGCGATTCACCCACCCGCGGGGCTTTCCTTTGACACCAGAATCCAGGCGTGAAACAAAACCACGGGGTCCTCTTTATCCCGTATTCGCCTGAGATAAATGTTCGATTTATTATCGAATTATTTGTTAGCGGTAAGATATGATATAAGGTAAGAGAAGGAGATGGAACGCACTCGGTATGACGGAGTCGAAGTAGTAGGCTAAGCAGGCGTACAGAATGATATCTAAAGTCATCATGATCAGGCTTCCTCCAAAGGGTATACCGGGGCCCGACCACAGATTGTCGAAATTCACACCTTCTCCTTGCAAGTCTAGCACAAGGGCCTGCGAAAATCAATATAGCTTTTCATTCTGTATTATTGTAGTAATCTTGCAGTATATTATTCTCTCTGGATAGGAACCTTATCCATTGCCAAAGCAACGCCAGTTGGACTGAGGAGGGAGACTACCCAGAACGAGATTGAACTAGAGTCGTTCACGAAAACTTGGATGAAGTACATCAAGCTCAATATCGTCACAGCAAAGTTGCCCAGCACTCCGGCGGTCTGGGGAGCAGAGGAATCGTAATTAGCTTGAGGCAACGGTGGCGCGGCTCCGTAGCCTCAGTCATTCGCAACACTGACCCGCGATTTGTCGAAGAACGGCGTTATCATGAAAGCGAACATGATAATCGAGAAGCTGTAGAGCACCACTAAAAGGAATATCGGTAGAAAGTGTGTGTGCTGGAACATCTGCAGCGTGAAAAGCAGTATCACCCCGACGGCGGAGAGCAATAGAACGAAGACGCCGTAGATAATGAACCACGACAACCTGAAACGAGAATGGTAATTTTATTCCTCGATTGTCCAAGCAGGTCTGAGAACTTCTACGCGGACCTTTCTATCTTTCTCATGCAAGATATAGTTCTCGCCGAGCGTGCAACCTTCGGATAAAGCAGAGCCTAGTAAAGTTTTAGTTCTTTAGATATACACTACCGTGCGATGCAAACCTACCAAAAGACAGAATCTTTTAGGCCCATTATCTTCATCCCCTCCTTGATCTTATTCTCTTTCTCGCCCACTATCAGGATCAGTAGGTAAGTGACGAATTGCGAAAGAGCCAGGACCATAAAGAGAGGTATAACAACTCTAAAGGCCAGCATCCAGTCTAAATAAAAGATATCTTTAGAAATATGCCTTGACAAGGGGAAGCAAAGAAAAGGATGGGTCGTTAAGTAGAAAGTGGACTCCTAAATCAAGAGTGATCCTACCGTATGTATTCTAACATGATTTAACGTGCAAGGATCTATCGTAACGCCCTAACCAGTTACCTGCGGTGAAAGCTTCTTTGGGGAACATCTCAAGCTTGATATCCGGCACGGACACGTCGTTGTTCCCCGTGTCTAGCTACAGATTTCCAACACATACAATCACATTAGCAGTGCTACGCTCGCCTCTAATTGTAAGTAGACTTTTGTCGGAGGTAAGTAGGTATTCGAAGCGTACTCTTATCTTTGTTGTATCCATTATCATTTGCAACGCCAGGAAGCCGGAGTGCAAGTAATTGTTCACGGGGCATGACCCGCCGGTCTCTATGGACAATACGCCGCCCATCCAGTGGCTGGTGTCCTTCCGACAAGTAACTGGGGCGGAATACAATTCGGTCGGCGAGGGTGGATTCGTGTACGATGGATTAGTTCTGATCTCGTACCTGGGCCCACACGTAAATACCAATTTAATCCACGTGAAACGGCAGGCTCGCGTTAAACCTGGCTATCGATCGCGAATCATCTTACACGAGGCTCTGCGATATCGGCTGCGAGTCCTCGAAGATCACGGCGAGGGGCACGCTGTACGGGTCCCGCCAATAAGCAGCTTGCAGGTCGTCCTTCGTGTCGAACACCATGAAGTTCAAGGGAAGCTTGCCCGGGTAGTCCCACATCGACAGCCACAGGCTGTTCATCGAGTTCAGAAAATTCTGCAAAGTGGATAGCCACGGGTCGCGTTAGGCGAGCCACTCGGAAGCAACCTGGGATTGCCAGTTAATAAGCGCGTACCAAAGTTTCCGTGGAGTTGGGCACTACGGCTACCGTGTTGTTCTTGTAACCGTTGAACGTCTCGAATATACCGCCCTCTTGCCTCTGCGTCGTCATTGCGGGATAGTTCGGATTCGGTGGCAAGACCTTTACCACGATCAATACGCCTAGGGTGCAGAGAGGCAGGAAGATCTCCTGCGAACAGTTCGATCGAAAAATCCGTGGTCAGAACGGAGCAACTCGGAGAAGTCTGAGATCCAAGAAGAGCGCAGAAGATGAGAGAAAAGGGAGAAGATCGTCGATAATAGACTGGCTGAAAATGAAGGATTATTAGAATTCAGCAGGGTCGATCCTGAAAAGAAACTCCCCCCGTGCGTGTAGAATAATTATTCCACAACCTCGGTGCGGTGAATACGGAAAAGTGGTAGATACGGTGGTGAGGACATTCGGTCACCATGGCGATCAACAACGGACTGGTTGCGCCCTCGATTCTCCGAACCTTAGCAGGGACTTGGTATCTCCCCGTGAAACGTGGTAACAACTACTCGACACAAGTGCGCAAAGAAACAAAGGAAAGGTAAAAAAAACACACCAGTGGAGAGTATGGTACGATGAAAGCCCTAAAAATCGTACCAGAGAGTCCGAAGAAAAGACCAGCAACAGTAGCGTAGCATACTTCAGCAACGAACCACTGTACCTTAAGCTTATCATTCGATTAAAAATATATTTCAGGGCCTCGGAGAAGCGTATAAAAGCTGCTGGAAAGGAGTGAGAAATTCGAATCTGGGGGTTACAGAGTCCCCAGCGGCGGTTCAGAGTACCGAGTATGTCCATCTTCGTGGACGTGGTCACGGAGGATTCCTTCTACGAGAATCTGACGCTGGGCGTGGTGAAGATCCTGGAGAACCTGCCATACGTGAAGGACGTAAGGGTCGACAGGAGGAACGGGTGCGAGGGCCTAGCCATCGCCAACTGGGAGCAACGGCATTCTTGCACGCTACCCGAGGACGTTAGGAACTTCTACGCGTCGGTCGACGGCTTTCAGCTTCTCTGGAACCTCGAGATAGCAGGTGCAAAGCTTTCTGAGAATTATTTCTATACCGACCATTACTCTGATCACGCGCTGTTTCGTTGCTGAATCGCGAATTATCAATGATTTACTCGCTACATACTTCGCCAAACGCTTTCCAAACGCTTCAGTGGAAAGGAAGCGATATTATTGTCAAACCTTCCTTGTTGCTCTTCATCGAGAGCAGCTAGAACCCTGGAAATCTCAATTTCAAGACAGCATTCTGCAAATAATAAGAATAATACTAGGAAAGGAAGATCCCACAGCCGGAAATTCTCAAAGCACGTGTTAAAAAATAGGGGGGGGGGGGGGAAATTGCGATAAAAAAAGTTCGAAACAGCGGTACTTTATCAGTACGATGATTATTTAATTATTAACTAAAATCCCGAAGGCGCATACCCACCGCAGAATTAGAGTAATTCGCTCTCCCACTGACCCCGTACCAATCTCCCGTTTTACAGGCGAAGAGTTTCCGTTAGGTCGCATGGAAGTCGGCCCCCTATCCTCTCTGAAGAAATACTCTCGCCCGAAAGATCGTCTGTCAGACTCGTCCAAGCAGGAGTCCTGCGCAAGCCTCGAGAGATCAGAGCCAGAGTCTTCTACCGGAAGCTTGGCCGACCTCGAGAGCGAGAGCTTCAGCCTTCTTCGTGGCAATTCTCGCGACTGCAAGATGTTCGAGATCGCGCAGTGCTTTCCGGAGAGCGGGAAGGCCAAGGTCTACCTGGTGTATCGGGCGAAACAGGAGCAAGAGTCGCCGAGTATCTGGCTGCATCGAGAGGAGACGGATCGATGGTGCCACTTGGCCGACAGCTTCACCGTCTACTTTCGCATGATGCTGGTCCATCTCGGGCTGCCGCTGTGGCAGTGCTGCGTGTCCGGCCTCCCGCTGCCCACGTGGGTCGAACAGGTCTACCTTCTCGTCGGACCGCATCTACTTCCTACTACTGTCGAGCCAACGGAGACCATTTCCACTGCGATGTGGAACAATGGCCCTATCAACGTCATCGATCCTGCCATTTTCAAAATGAAGGAGGGCAAGCAGAAGGTCCCGAGGAAGAAGTGACGTATGACGCTTTCTGCAATTCTTTATAGAATCCTCTAACAGCATCGACGAATAAATAAACGACGGCGGAACGAACAATCGACCATGGCGTTCCTCTCCTCTCTCTCCCAACTCCCACCACTCCCAACAAGCTTATTTAAAGAGAATCTCGAGGGAGTCACGGGATCTGATAATTATCCTCGACGGTATCCTTGATCGAGTGTTACGCTGCGCCCCGGGTGTCAGGGCAGCCTCCGAAAAGTTCCGTGTCGACGGAGAGAGGCGACCCTTGGCCCAGTTGGCACAATGCTCGCGCAAAAACACCGGTCCGAAAACGAATTGGCAATACGCCCTCCCACGATTGGCAGGCGTGGACGTCCGCGGGACGCAGCCACCCCGTCGCCATTCGTGCAAGCCATCCCCGTGTGCGCGAACTTCCTCTTCCTTCTACCCTTACCACCGGGGAGCAACGTTTTACTTCGTTTCTTCCACAACTACAGCCGATGCATATTCTCTATTCATCCATACAAATCCACGCGAACACCTGAAACCTAGTGGACCGTTTCTCGTGGAAGAATGTCCTGCTCCTTCTTGTCTGTAGCACCACGCATCGAGGATATTGGCTACGGTGGCAGCTTCTTTCCTTTTCCAGGCTCGAGTGGTATCAACACGGGTGCGGCTTAAACCTAGGGGAGTTTGTCTCGCGACCCCTGCATCCAATTCAACCTCCGATTCATAGAAATACGGGGAGGGGAGGAATTTTCTTGTTTGTCGGATGATTATTCTCCGGTTTCGGTCGCGCCAATATAATCCCAGTTTGGCGAATGCTTCTTTGCTTCGGCGAAGAAGTTCTTTCCGAGGTACCCCGTCAAATGGTTTGAATATTATTCTCGACAACCTGGAGAATGTGATCTTGCTCGCACTGGGGGAACTTCTTTTACTTTCTCTCTTTCCAGCTTGAGTGGTATCGGTGTAACTATAGAAGTCCTTGCGAACTAATTTCAATGGTCACGTTTTAAGGGGTCTCACACCGTTCGACCGAACTTCTGCGGCCACTTGCTTGGGATAATAAGGCAGAACAAAGGGAAGAAGGGGTTAAAGCGAAGCTAAATATAGCTCGTCGATGGTAGAGAAAATCGATTTATACATAAAATAAGTATTTGCGTCTATACTTAGTCCCGCCCCCCCCCCTCCCGTGAGCGCGAGCCACTCGATTAAGATGCCTTCTGCTAGAAAATTGTTGCACATCAGTGATGAGATGAGGAACAATAAAAATACGCGCTTTACTAATATGTAATGACATTTTGAACAAGTATCATTCTATGTCCCTTTCTTAACTAAAAGTTACAATAAAAAAACATCCACAATAATGAATAAATAACAAGGAACGACATAAAAAAAACATTTTCTGCAAGTTTAAATATGTCTCCTTATATCCCAAAAGTGTTTAATGCAGTATTAACAACATTTTAAAAAAAAAAATCAAATTTCGAGGGCTGTTGCCGGAGAATCCACCACCCTTAAAGGGGTACGTACTCTAGTGTAACTTCCCGTTTTTCAACGCCACTTTCGGGAATTTATTTAACACAACCTATAAGTTTATACCGCCTAGCGTTTTGCCTGCATATTAAGATATGTTTGAAGTAATACTCAGAATTTTTTTATAGCATATATACATAGTTATAGTCGGTGGTGCAAGCTTCTCCAAAAAAATCTTTTCCGTTGGGCGATGGTGTGGGGACTGTTATAGTCATCCAAAAAGTTAGAACTAGGGTTAACAGTTAATTTTTTAGCAAAAATAGGGGGCCTCTGTGGTTCCACGCATTTTGTTAAATAAATTCCCGAAGACGGCGTTCCAAGTTAAAATCCAAAAACAAAGCAGAATTCCCATGTACATTGCTTGATATTTAATTCTTCATTGAGAAGAAATTGCTCGAGCTTAAATATCGAGTGTCGAAGCAAACCAAGGTAAGGATGATGAAAAGATCAAAGATCCAACGAACGCTTCGCAGAAACGTTCCAAGTTTCGTCGCTTCCCCCTGATAACGCCTGATCGAAGCCCTGCCTCGTGAAAGCGATCGCGTCGCCGTCTATTGATCTTGGCATCGTTAGCATCGATGGTTAACGGTTTTCACAAAGCAACGACGAAAATTTTACGTACCGCTGTAGTCTTCCGCTTCTCGCGCTTCTTCAGCAGGAGATTCCTCACGAGCATAGCTCGCAGCTGAGACAAGTAGACCCCGCACGAATCCATTCTGCGAGATACACTCGTCCTCTCGGTTTCTGCAACACAAAGGGAGCCGGTCACAGGTCAATTCTCAAACGGAGGGAAATGTCTTATTAAAACGGCCGCGTAGGCACATCGAGCAAGACTGCAGCCGACATAGCAGTCGGCGCGACGTGCTCACTGGGGCGTAGAACTTGCGTAAGTTAAGGGTCAGTCAAATCGCTCCAAGGTCAAGTATTTTTTTTTTTTGCGAATTAATTACAAGGAGATTAATACGAATTGTGGCTAGTACTTTTGGGTCATGTTTAGTAATACTATAAACGGTACCTAAATTTTTTTTTCCCCCTTGACGATTTGTTACAGCTTCGCGAATACAAAATTAGAAACTACCTAAATAAACGATTAAAGGGAAAATTATTCAGGGCTCCCTATCCGCAGAGTTCCCTGATATCCAACTATAAATCTTCGTTACCACTCTGATCCCCGATCAATCCACCTTTCACTGATTTCGCTACCCCCCCGTTAGCCCGTTAACTAGGTCATTTCTTCACCAGCACCGCCTCTGGTGTATTTAAAACCGATTAGCGGCGAATTCCCTCCGTCCTACCCAGCGTGAATACCGCGCATAATCTAATATACTGTATACACCGCCTCCAAGTGGAATTATTAAATTTCCCCCGTCGAATTACTCCGCCCCGTTTCGTCGAATGCAACCGAAGATTCGGATAACAGTAGTCCGCTCACGTTCCTCGGTTAACAGGTACAAAAGTCCTGTATCGATCGCCGCCCGACGATCCGACGATCGACCACCCTCGTCGACGTGACGAAAGTTTTCGCTCCCCGGCGTGGCCCCTGTGTCCGGAGCGGCTCGTACAGAAACAGTCGCGATGTGGTCGATAATTCGTCGTTTGCACTATTTAAGCGGTCGCGCGTGTAAGAGCGAGCAATATGCCAGTGAATATGTCAAGGTCCTCGCATGGTTCTCCGTAGTGGCCTACCAAAAGGAGAAAAAAGAAAACAGAGCCGATAGTGCGCGCACCTGGTTCGTTGTACGATATCGGAGCGAAGGGGGCCACGGAGGGGGGAAAGCGGAGCAGACATCTTCAAACACGATTTATCATTCGCGAAGATTAATCAAGCATTTAACGGCATTCCGCGGGAAGCTCTAGAGAAATCTGCCTTTCCTCCCCCGGGCTTTTATGAATTTCATTAATAATCCCAGTCTTCTTGGCCGGGGCAAAAGTTTCAGGCGAATCTGAACGTTGTGCGAGACGCTATTGATTAATCTATTGTTACGCGAAACAGAAGCTTCAATTTCCTTCAGTTTGCCGAGCGCCCCGTCTCCGATATTAAGAGGCTTAAATTTTTTGCCGAGCAAGCTACTCTGCCTCCCGAAGCCGGGAAAATAAATACGGGGTTTAATTGAATTTGATATGCCTATCTGGGAACTGAATCGAATTGGACGAGGATCGAGGATCTTAAGAGTCCGACGGTTCGAATTGCGTGGGAAGTTTGCTGGATATTAATCTACCTCCGTAAGGGATACGCGAGATCGCGTCTGTGCAAGCTCGATTCAATTGTATGTATCTGGAAGATGGAATTAATATTCCCAAGCTCCCCCGCGATGCTATTTGTATGCAAGTTGTCGGTGGGAAAGAAGCGGTTGGAAATTCATGGCACATTTTCTCGTGGTTGCATCAGTGTGTTCGCCAGAGGCTGTTGCGTAATTCGAACTTTTATTCCACTTGCGAGCGTAAGTTCCTGCCATATTTGAACTGTTTCGATCGTAGCTCAAGGCTTCGCCAAAAACAGAAGGGCGTTAATTAATTTATATAATTCGATCGACGGAACAATCCACGCACGTTTCTCCCGCCGGTTTCGATCACGAGAAATTATCACTGTTTGCAGTTTAGTTTAACAGATAAGAAATTCCAGACGCTTCCCCTGGCTCGTCACTCAAGCTTCGGCGAGCACGCTCTTCGCCGATCAAGATTATAAATATTCCAAGATTCGAGAGTCCGCTGACTCACTTCGCGTATTAAACGTACAATCAATATTTCAGAGAATCGTGTAAGCCGACCGTTTCATCGATAGCTAATTATCGTATCACGCAAACATAGGCGCAGGAGCCACGAGAAGCGACTGCACACAGTGAGTAAAAATGATATTCTAACCGAAGGTTATCCGTGCACTCCCAAACCTGTCGTCGATTTTATCGCAAAAGCTCCGCGGGAATCTATAATCGCTCTCGTCACGGCCAAGCTGCGTCGACAGCAATTTCAATCCTTTGGAAACCACAACTCCGCGCGCTCCACGTGTTATTCAAAATCAAATAAAACTGAATGCTTCCTATTCGTTTACCAGAGACCTGGGGCGATGGAAAAAAAGAAACGAGTAGGTACATATCTACGTACACGATATCGCGGAGCCCGTTTAAAAATCGATGGATGTTCGCAGGACTTACATGAGTCACGTGCAGCAGGCCGGTTATATAGAAAGGGGCGACTCTAATCGGCCGTGCCCTCTCCCTGATCGAAATTGGTAGCGTAGCTGTTGTTGCCAGAGGTTCCAGCGCCGTTCCCGTTCCTACTGTACCCGATTCCGATCGATCGTGATTCGCGGGGGGACGCACTACGAGCTGCGACAGCGGCATCGCGATGAACGGCCACGGTGCAATCGGTGCATCGCCGATGCGCCGCGTTCCTAGTACCGCTGCTGCCCCTCGCCATCCTCGGTCCCGACCGCTGCGATTACCGATGTGTCCCCGATCACTGCAATTCACCAAACACACTTTCCATTTTACCGAGGGGAGCTCCGTTCGATCGGTCTATTCGTCGAGGGGGACTCGAGGGACGGTTGGAAACGGCGAAAAAGCGGAAAAGCGGAAAAGTGGAAAAGGAAAATCGTAGAAAAAGCTTCAAATTTTAATACAATTTCCTAAAATTTTGTAAGAGGAACAAGTTCCAAGTTGTATCTAGAGGAATGTTACGGGAGGAATTAGGAATTGCTAATCACTTGACCCTTCCTGCTTGCTGCATCCATATGGATCACGCCCGGCCCGAATGGAAATCGAACGGGAAGTTTGCTTGTTACCTATCTACGAGCGAACAGCGGAGCACGTTACCTAACACCGCTGAATCCGTTAATTTGAAGTGGAGCTGATTTTCTGCCGGATTCCAGCTAGTCCACGTGGACGTTTTTATGTTAATCATAGGGAGATCAGACGTCGAGTCATTATGAAAATAATCTTAAACAACGATTAAAATGAGCTTCCGAAGCGGTGTTCTCGAAAACGACGCGATGGTTCGTAGGGAAGTATGTTATTGCGTTGCTCGGACACTATTCGTTGCAGGGAATCATTTTACTTTCTTTTCCACCGCGAATTACGAAGCTTGGCTCCGTGCACGAGAGGCAGGAATTTCAGATGGGGAATTGCAGTGCAGCCTTTGCGCGCCTCGCCAAAGAGAAGTTGTTAGCATCGATGCCTCGTGTTTGGAAAATGAACGTTGCCCTTCGATTTCAGTCGAAAACGGTTACCGGTGGAAAATATCGCGTTCCCCGCGGGATGTCGTGTTTGGACGTGCGCCGTTACATTTTTAATGAAAACTACTTCCCTTCACCCTTCTGGAGGGTGCGCACCCCCGTTCGCGTGAATAATAAACGAAACACAACAGACGCCCGCGACTATAAATAGTCACGAATCAGTTATAAATACGGACATCCAACATCCACCCTAATTACGTGTTTCCTTTCTCCAGCAGATGCTACCTCCTCGATTCGTTCGATAAATAGCCGCAGTCTTAGCTAACAACAACACAAGTCCCATCCATAAAGAGCTGCCTAATCTCATCCACCAATAAATAGAATCAGTTGAACTTTAAAAGGGCCCAAGTATTGGATTTAGTGTTCGATGAAGTTCGATTCCGCGAAAAGAAGAGGGGAGCCCCCAGTAATTGTGTAATTTTGCGCCAACAGCACGGCCACGAAACCTTTAACGAAGTGGACGCTCCCGCGCTCGAGCCTACCGGACGTAGACACTTGCCGGCGTATAAATAATAAATACGAAATGCGGGCGGGTGGCTCTTGCCAGACGTGCAGGGTCGTCACCCCACGTCACGGAGGGTTGTCGAGCTAAGGAACGACTGGCTAGACAAACTGACGCCGTCGAGACTTAACCGCGCCCGGTATTGGACGATGCGGCCGCTGGAACTGCGCTCCGCACACCTACATATCGCAATTTCCAATCTGTGAGTAAAGATCTAAGCGAAGCAGAAAAGCTAATTCTAGCATAACAGTAATGTTTTCGATAGGAGGACTCGAATTGAGCTTGAGAATTGCCCGGAACCTCCGGCGAAGGTGCGCCAGTGGTGTTCTCTGTTGTTCCATAGTGTCTTCTTTAATTCACGGATTATTGGTTCCGCCAAATTGCTTCTGCAAACAAACCGTGCTACTACATAGTTGCATCGTTGCATAGCAATGGCTCGCGTTAAAAACCACTGGAGCACCTTCGCCGCAGCTTGCAACTACTTTCGAGACATGTAATCGAAACCGTACGCCGTGCATCGTAAAGATAAACCGGAGATTTTGCGTGGCATTTTTTAAACTATAGATGCTCCAACTTATACGTCTGTTGAATTCTCCTAGTGGCAACAGATGACACACGTGAGACGGCTGATTGTGAGCATGCATCCAGCAATTAATATCGCTGTGCGTCACGGTATTGTATAGGTATCTTGTTTATAGGAAGTGACTGATGCTGCGAGAGCGTGAAACGGATCTTGGGAGACTTCCATCCTCTGAAACCCTCCGGCAAATCTAAAGAACGCTGTGAATCCATCGAAGCGATTGCCATTACCTAAAATGTAAATAAATGTAAATCGAGCGATTACGTATGGAAAGAAAAGGGCTAAGCGCTGCTGGCTGCACAATGGTAAAACAACGGACGAATGAAGCGCCGTAGTACACAGTGGACAATAATTTCGCTGTTCGCGATGTGATAAATTAGGTCGCAGACCTAGCGATTAAGTCTGGTGAAAGCAAAGTCGTGTAAATTACCTCGATCGCGTTTTAAGGTAATCCGACACCTATGTACAGATATACCCGAGCTAGCGTTGGTGATTTAGCTGGTAACGCGGTAGAAGAATAGAAGATTAGATAGATATTGTTGCAAAAATGAAATTTAATTTTTAAAATTCTAATCTCGGCCTGGCCTACTGCACGAGCCAATTGTATATTCCGAGGTAATTATAGGCTGCCTCGTTAAAATGAACGGTCCATCGGGAGAGCGGGGAGCATAATTTCGCCGTGATCAAAAGAGCAACAAGAACGGTGTAATGAAAGAATAACGAGGACTAATATCGGGAAGACAGGGAAATACTGGCAAACCAGCACGTAAGAGTATAATCTCGAAGCACTACAAAGACCCTAAGAGATTACTTGTTGCGGTGCACTCTCATCGCGTATCCCCAGGATTTAATCGCATCAGGCCAAAGTCACTGTAAGCCGCAGGACACCGCGAAAGAAGGTTTCGCAGTGCGAATAACCCGCTGCTTTCGCGTTAAAAATAGAAGCAGAATCCAAGGATCATCCACTTACAATCTCTAATTTGCCTCGCTTTCTTCTGCTATTAACCGCTTTGCTGGATTCTAAAATACCTAGCTATTTCGCGTTACGTCGAACAAATAACTTCGTATCGCAAGCAAATATGTATACATACACGTATACAAGTTCGAGGTGGCGCTCAAGTAATTTCAGTAGTATAGCACAGAAGTGGTCAGCCCGGGGTTAATAACGAATAATTGACGAAAATCGTGAGACACAGCTGAGGTAGATCCTCATTATGGATCCCATGAGGGAGAACTCGAGTAGATTTGTCGAGGAGCTGATCATTACGAATTCACCATTGGGACATCCGTGAAACCTTTGATCGCGACCTTTTCAGCTACCTACCTCGTATAAAAGCGCTCGTTTGTCCGTTCTCCAACTTTGCTCATTATCTCCTGTTACGTTCGCCTTTCCGTCGCGCGCAATTCCTAACCTGAAAAACGCGCACGGACAGAGATGGTCATTACCCGCGACGAAGCGAAACGTAATATTTTTCACCGTAATCCCGGGGAACAGGAGAACAGCGCAAAGGAGCACGCTAATCCGTCCGTCTCGCTAGTTACGAGCTTAATTGGGAGACGTGACCATTTGCATCGCTACCCCTCTGCAGCCCACTTAATTCAATTTACATCACTCCTTGTCAACTTACTCATTTATCCGCGTTATAGCTTAACGACGCTCCCCTGGTCGAACTCAATACAGGATACATCCGAACATCGTACTAGTGCTCGGAATCCGTTCAGCCCTACTGAATAATTTTTTCTACTAAACCGCTATCAATTCCGGTCACGCGTATCGAGGCTTTCGCTCGCTAATTAATAAAACCACCAGCATCTGTATACATCCGTTGAACGCTCGGGAATCGACATTACCGACGTTAGAGAATCGGTGGCCTGGATCCGTCGACAAGCAAAGAAACATCGTTTCCTTCCGGAAATCCTAACTCGGTTAGTTGACTCTACGGTGTGTACAGGTTAATTCCGGTCGCGGCGCTTTACGAATCCCTCTGTACCTCCTCTTCTCACCCTCTCACAACCACAAGACTCTTACGAAACAAAGGCGTGAAATTATCTCCGCTAGTTCCCTCGCCGTCACCCTGTCATCGCACTGTCGATACTTTCGTCGTGTGCACTTGGCGGCACGATTCCGTACACTCGTCAGAACGCAGAGGGGATCGCCCTGCCCCCGTGCACACAATCGAAATCGTGTGATTTCCGTGCGTCTTGCTCGTTCCTTGTTTCGTTGCTCCCGTCTCCGTCGTGCCCACGAGCCGTGTGCAGGAGGCAGATGGAATACCAACGTCGCGAGTCGGGTGAGTCGGGTGAGTCGGGTCTATCGACCGGGGAGAACCGGAAGGCGGAAGAGGGTCACAGACGCGGTGCACACCGAAAATTCTGCACTATTACGACACGCGTACGCAAGCTGGCGTCGGAGGAGTCGCCGGGCCAGCGATCGTCACCACCAACTACGCTGCTTTCGCCCCGGTCAACGGATCCTAATTCGTTTAAGACGCGTTTAAAGCGATTACCGCTGGTGCCACTGGCGAGCAGAGGTCGCACCCGTTCCTCCACTAATAATCCGTTCAAACGTCTCTGTCGGATCAGCGGTCTAACAAGAGACCGAACCCTTTCCCGATCGCGGACCATCACCTTCGAAGTAGGCAAGGAATTATTCTGGAATCTGTCGGGTTCGACGTACGACGTGCTTCCTCCGTGCTCGTACGCGGGGGGCGCACAATGGCTGAAATTGATCTACCAGTCGAGTCCCGTATTTCCTGTCAACTGTTACAATTTCCTCCTTTCCACTTCTCGATATCTCCAGATTCCGAAGGGCTTTGTCACCGGCGAGCACAGACAGACATCCATCGTTTTATCCGAGGTTAACGGCGAATATTCGATGGCCCATCGATTTCTGCCACTTAGCAACGAATTACTTTCGTATATTAATCCGCGGTAATGTCGCCGATGCGGTATATCATCGGAGCGTGTCCCGGAGCTTCCGGTTAAGGATCCGTGTGGCCTCCCCCACCCCCACCCCTGAACCCAGGAGACAAGGCACGCACACGCGCGCGCGTGCACACGGACGAAAGCGGAAAGCGCAGCCGAACGAAACGGTTGGAGAAAGAGAACGAAAATAGAGAATTGCGAAACTGAGGAGGGAAGACGAGTCGAGGTACACGCGAAATAGACGTAGCGGGGGAGGGGGTCGAGCTAGCGGGAGGTATAGAGAGAGAGAGAGAGAGAGAGGCGAATGGAACAGTCGAAGTCACGAAAGAAAGAAGAAAATACACATACATATATGCGCGTTATCACATTCTGGCCCTGTTATCTTCCTTCTCGCTCACTCTACACCCTACACCCCATCTCTCTCTCTCTCTCTCTCTCCTCCCCCCTCCCTCTCACCTATACAACTCCCGCTTGACTCCTCGTGAAAATCGATCCGCTACCGGCTTGGCCAGCAGTTCACGTCGAACGGTTGGAAAACCGTGCCCCCGCGATCAAACTTTACCTTATTGCTTCTCGTATCAGCCGGCGACCATCGTACGCGAGGATCCCCGCAGCACAAGTTATGGGGGCTCATCGACCGGCCTAACCAGTCCCTCTTGTCACTGTTATTACGTCGTGCGAACTTCTGTACGGCACTGACGGAACGGTCCCCGGGAATAATAAGGGCGAACCAACTATGTCCGCGGGTTCAAGCGGCCGCGAGTACAACGAATCGAAAAGCAGATACGAACGAACACAAACCCCAACGCACACTCGTCGGCCGACAACGCCAGACTGCGCGAGAGCGCCACCTTTCCTAGTTCGTTCCGTTTCATCCCCACCGTCACCTCTCTCGGACAGCTTTACCAAGCTTTACGCTCGTCGCCTCGCTCTATCCAACCTCATCGCACGCTCCAACTCTGTCCGTCCCTTCCGCCCCCTTATTTCAATACTTTTCTTATACATTTCGTGCCCCCGAACGAGATTTTCTAATTCCGGATGCGCTACCTGTTCGTTGGCCGCGCATATTCCGCGTGCCTAATCACTGCTCCCTTTCGTATGCTTCTCTTAAATGATTTTATGCATCGTTTTGTAAGTGTTTTATTGTTGGCTGTTTCGCGTTACGCTGTAATCTTGATTTCCGCTTTCTCCTCGGAGTATTTATATTTCTATGGCAATTTTTGTTCCGTTGCATCCATTTTCTTCTTACCGCCTTTTCGTTCTCTACCCGTTGAACGGGTCCCGTTCCTTTGCACCCTCTTTCTTGTCCTCGAACCCGATCACCATAGGCGCATGCGCAGCGCGTTACACTCGTGTCTGCTCGTGTCTGCGTTCTGCTAACGCTCTCTCTCTGTCCCTTCAGTTCTTCTTCTATGCATCGTCCTCGTTCGCTTCAAGACCATTGAAGTTAGCGTGATCTGGAGGGAATTACCCTCCCGTCCCACCCACGCTGATTGGGAACACGCTATGTCAACGTTAGCCGGCGGATGGCGACACGCGTTTTCATCCTCATTTCGCTATCGTCGTCGAGGCTATGACCGGGCCGGTGTAAATTCGAGCTTCTGGAGAAAAATCAAGCTTCCCGTGCATTCGACTATCCTCGCATAACCTACAATTTTACCTCGACACGGAACGAAAAATATATATGAGCACTGAACGCGAGACACGAGTTCACGAACGTTTATGGAATGACTCACATTACACTCGACAAGAACCATATGCTTCGGCTTGAGAGTAATTAATGGGAATTAAACGGGAGGCTAGTAACGCGACGTATAATGAAGCAACATCCACAGAGAGGACTCGCCTGCGTGTTGGGATTAATATTGAAAGAACTGCACCGGATGCAGGCCATTTAATTATTTAATACGGGGGAAAATTCGTGGAGCGCACAAGTTCCCACAGCTCACGTGCCGTATGTCGCTGCTGCACGACACATGCATGTACAATAGTCTGTACGTACCTACGTAATTTCGAAACCATAATAACGCGTTCATTAATTCGCAATTTTCAGCGGTACAATAGAGGCACGGCGATAACAAGACCGCCTTAATTGAGCTGAAAAATAGAGCCACATGTTTCGGGGCCGGGACCGATAAGTGTCGACGAATATTTGCCAAAGCCTTTTTCCGAGTACCTTCGAGTATTTGCGCGGCTACTGAAATGCGCTTTTCACGAATCTCCGGCTGCGGGCGATGCAATATCGAATATTTATTTTCGCGGAGCGCCGGTGTTCGCTATTTTATTGATACACTCTCCTTGCAGGCCTCTTCAATCGAGAACTCTTGCTACTTTGACGCTCGGAGTCTAGCAGTGGACGCTACACGGTGCACCCTGCGCAAAACCCATTTCACCGTTATCATAAATTAATTTCCGCTTATTGCGGGCTATCTTCTGTCAACTAATTCCAACGAATAATTCTGTTTTGATAAAAACTGATTCTCTACTCACAGCAACGGAGACGGAAAGTAATCGTGATCAGAAGTTTCAAATCAAGGGGATAGAGAAATTACCATTGTTCTCTGCTGGATGAATGAACAGGTGAAACGAAATTGAAAGGAAGGATCGTCTGAGCTACAACTGATATTTAGGTGCGGTCTTGTCAAGATAGATTCACTACGTTCTGTCTGATTAGGGAAACAGCGCTCCCAGAGAATTTCCACGTTCATGCTTCGAATCGATGCAGAACGTTCAAACTAAAAAGGAAAATGTTACGTAATCTATCGGAGGAACAAAAGACCATTTCTTATTGAATTTTATACAGAAAGAAAATGTGTCGGGTAAATCTGCTCGAACCTTTGAAAGCGTAGGGCTCTATAACATTATTCTATAACAATTCTAATCCACATGTTACAATAAATTCAATGATTGTTCCTCGATGCTCGAGCGAGTAACACGTTTTCTTTGGATGATAGAGCAGCACCTTCTACGAGGTTATCGCGCGTTATCGCCTAGTATTACGAAGTGGCAAGTTGCTAATTGGCCATGGTAATTAAATTACCATTCACACCCATACCGATTAATCGTTTATCTGTTTGAGAAGGATTTTCGACGTTTCAGATCGATCGTGTACGCAACGTAACCCTGACCGATATGCATGCTAATTTACTTTATTGATAATGGCCCTAATTCTCTGATCTACTAATGGTTCGCTTAAATTCAACTCTGTAACGTTCGTTATTTCCATTTTAATACCGCAATACCGTGTAACCATCGATGCGCGTGAAATCTGTGGTAGCATTTCGAAAAATACCTCCGACCTTTATGCTCGTGATAATGTCAGGACACACGTCAACCACTTTCCTTCGTCTTCTCGTCACATTAAATTTTCCATCCCCCTTTATCTACAGAAATGTGTCGAGGTCGCCTTAGTTCACGCTCATTTTCATCGAAGAACTTAAAGGTAATCCCATTACGAGGAGACAGATTGCAGAAAGTCTTTTACTTTACATAAACTTATTCTGACACTATATTAAATATTATTATTTATGCATACTCTATGTTAAAGTAACTCCAAAGTGTCCTGTTCTTTTTAAGGGCCTCTTCTGCCTTGTCGGAATAAATTGTCTCGATACGCTTTGTATGCAATGAAAACGTGGATTCACAACTCGAACACAATCTTCCCGACGTATAACTTGTAATTAACTCGAGATTAATTGAAATTTTTGAAATTCTACGGGGATTAAGTATATCTTATCACCATGATCCCACGAGAATCATCAACCTTCGATAGCTCAGTTGGTAGAGCGGTGGACTGTAGTTGGCGAGTTCGAATCAGACATCCATAGGTCGCTGGTTCAAATCCGGCTCGAAGGAAACCCCTTTTTTTTTCCACTGTATATTATTATATACAGATTTGATTACTTACGACCGTTCGCCTTTTTTGTACTAATATAGGTAGTATTTATTAATATGCATAATATATTCTACTTTATGCAATAAATTAACGTCACTGCTAGATAACTGAGAAAAATGGGAAAAAAAGAGGATGTGAACCCCCCCCAAAATAAAAAAAAGAGGAGTTTCTTCGACCGTGACAGGACTCGAACCTGCAATCTTCGGATCCGAAGTCCGACGCCTTATCCATTAGGCCACACGGTCCGTTATACAATTTTATCCAAACTTTATATTTCAGTGAGCTATCTAACGTCATTGTTTACAAATATTAAACAACATTCTATATATTTCACCTACGCAAACTGAATAATTCGCGTCACATCTCTTTTAGACCTTCTATGTTCCCGTAACGACTAAGAGCGAATAAATATCCGTAAACCAGAGACTGAATTACCGACATTGCTTCATCTGCTAGATGGCATTAAACGATGGAAAGAAAACATTAGCTCTCAGTCTGACAGAATGATAGTTTGTTAATCTTTCAACGAATTTTTGCTGTAAACAGTCATGAGTAACTACACGTAGCCTCTGACTTCTCGAACTCCGCATTACTTACAAGTAGCGTTGAAAAATTTCCAACAAAGATGACAAGTTATCAAACTGACCTTCTGTACGCTTTAGGAAACAGAACAAAAGTTTTTCCCGAGTTGAAAAAGACGTTTGTGCGCCCCCTGATACAGAGTAAGTTTCAGTAAGTTTCTTTGCAATAGAAATTCTAACTGTATCACCTCTGCATGCCCTGTGCTGTAATTCGTTGCAGTAGCTGTAAAGGCGATCAATCAGGAATACATACAAGGAGGAATACTAGATAGGATAGGTCAGAAGTGTAATGTACCAGATGAAACCCTGGACGAATACTACTCGGTCATCTTTACAATATTGAAGATCCACTTAGGAGCTTCGTCGCGGACTATTAAGCCTGCCGAATTCAAGCAGACATTAGAACAGCTAAAGTATATATCCCATCGACAATGTAGAACGTTTAATCGCTATGCGACCTATTAACTAAGATTCTTTTTCAGATTATCTTCAGATTGTATCGATGATTTGTCTACGGTGGTGTATGGTCAGAAGAGGCCCGAATTGATAATGGGTTTACTACAGAAAACAAGATTCTACATGCATTTAACGTCCTGCAAATGGCGCATAGATATTATTATTTCTTCCAAGTAATTATACAACTAATTTTTAGTTCGTTATACTATATGTATTTATTTATTTACTATTCTGTTTGCCTTTAGCATCTTAAACAGAGTATTGGAGCCACATATCTTGATGGAATGGACATTCAGCAACGGGGAGAGTCAGATATTTGAATTGTCTCTGTCAAAGTTTCATCAGCTAAGGCACGCCGTTGCAACTATACTTGTAGAAATGCAGAGAGTCGAGCAGCACTGTGCGTCGAAAAACATTGCGTGCAGTTAATGATTGTACAAAGACTACTATTGTATCTCCTTTTTAAGTCCAACATTGTGCAATACCGTGTTAGCAACAACGATATGTAAAAATGTAAATAAGCAGTGAAATATAATCATTCCTTTCATACTCATTTCTTTTCTTCCTTGCCTACCACCTTAATTGCATTAAGATTTAACCAGACTCGATAATTAGACTTTTAAAAATCATTCGCAATGATTTTTAGTAATGATATGACGTTGAGAGACTTTGAACGCGAAAAGTCGTCGCTGCCAGTTACAGAGGCACTCCCTAGCGTGCGTAGTAAACGTCGCGTGTTTGTGTAGGTGGGTCTGCTTCATAGCCTGAGGAGAGAAAGATTTTTTCCTGCAAAAATGTCATCTCTATTGAGGAATTGTTTGAGACTTTCGCGTAGCCTGCCGGTTACGACGCCAAAGTGTAAATGAATCTATTTATTAACCGTGTGATTTCTCCGTTCTTATATTATGTAATAAATTTTAAATCGAATTAATAGGTTATCCAAATTTTCTACCTGCACTGAGAACCAGCACCACTGCAACTGAAAAGACAGAAAGTCAACGTATGTAAAATTCTGTATTACATTTACAATAATCGTGTAGCGTTGTTGCGTGAAAACTATTTAATGCTCTAATAGCGACGATACGTAAGCCCAGCAGAGTGGATTTGGAGCATTTGAAGCAATTTGGTCAATACGTTGGCGAATGTTTGCCGAAATTTGTGCAAAAGGTTCAGGTAACTGCTGGCGACGAACTGGAAATACTAATTGCTCCGGATGGGATCGTTCCGACACTGTCTTTCTTGAAAAAGCATCACAACGCGCAATTCCTTAACTTATCCGATATCACAGCACTAGATGTTCCTAGTCGGGCATACAGATTCGAGGCGAGTTAATTTCGTTACCTTATTCGCCATTGTTTTAAGACCCTGCGACAGAAGCGTTCTTATATCTTGCGATTTCTAGCTCGTCTACAATATGCTGTCGTTGAGATATAATTCGCGTATTAGGGTGAAGTCGTACACAGATGAATTGACACCTGTAGAGTCGGCAGAATGCGTATTCAACGCTGCTAACTGGTACGAACGAGAGGTGTGGGACATGTTTGGCATATTCTTCCTCCATAATTCAGATCTTCGTAGAATTCTTACCGATTACGGCTTCGAAGGGCACCCGTTGAGGAAGGACTTCCCTCTCACTGGTTACGTCGAGGTAAAATTTCATAATGTAATTTACCACAAATGGTATCTCTTCTCACAGTTCGTTTAAAACAAAAATGTTTCTGTGCACTAGGTACGTTACGATGACGAAAAGAAGAGGGTAGTATGCGAACCTTTAGAGCTGGCACAAGAATTCCGTAGATTTGAATTATCTGCTCCGTGGGAACAGTTCCCCAACTTTCGCGACGCTCCCCCTAGCTCTGAAGAAGTACCGAAACCGAAATAAGTTAATAACTTCTAACAGTACGAGTAAAAAAATTCATAGATAACGTACAAATACATAGCGAAGGAGGTCACGTTTCAAATTCTGCTTTCACCGTTTACCTGGTAACATTTAAGTCCCTTCGATAAAACAGACACCAAACCCGATATAAACAATTCGTTCGCTTTTCATAAAATACTATCAACGGTATGTGTATTTCGTGTCATTATTTATTTTACATAATTGTATAATATAAATGTAATTCATTAATTACAAAGTGCTTATGTACTATTTGTAAGGCATATTTTTTGGTGAATTGTAAACGAATGAAATTAATAACGAAATTGACTGACCCTATCGTTAACGTCCAACTGTTTATTAACAATAGGAATTGTTATAGACATATGCCTATCCCTTTCCCCAAGGGAAGTGTAAAAACAAGTGATCGAGCGTTTCCTTTACAAATTACATATACGCTACGAAAAAATGTGCACTAAATTATATTATTGCATTTCCTTTCTTTAATTACAATAGCACCAGTAACTAGTGCGCTTCGGAACAGAGTACTTAATCATTCATTCCTACGTGTGTCGTTTTAGTATCGAGAACTTACGTCCAAAGATTGATTAATCTTCCCTCCCACGCGTAAGGCAAAGTAGTTCCAAATTTTGGAGAAAAGAGAAACATTCGCGTTTCTTAAAAATATATCTTCTTCTTTTTTTTCTTTCTTTTTTTTTTGAAAATTGTTTCCCTATAGATCCATCTGAAAGTGTGCGTATGGATCTCGTATTAACGTCATCACAGTGCCAGTAGTATATGTACATAACATTCATTCTAACATCACAGTATTTCATGATTATATTCTCATTATTATATACCGAGACGCGCCTATATTAAAAGTTCTACAGTGATCGTACGATTATATCTCGATTCTCCGCGAGACACCCGAAAGATTCCAACACGTCAAAATACACTATAATTTCTGAACTTGACCGGCTTTCTCCAGAGAATCCTGCCTTCTCCTAATGAACGGCACGAAGCCCCATAACAACGCGCCCCCCACTAAAATTATTCCTAGTACGCTGAATATCGGCCCGTAGCTGCCGATCTGCTCGTACACGATGCCGCAGATGGGCGGGCCGACCAGCTGTATGATACCGTTGACGAACAACGAGATACCGTACGACGAGGTCAGCTTCTCTGTGCCTAACATGTCAGCCATGATCACCGCGGTGATGCCGACGTAAATGCCGGACGCCAGGCCGAACACGCCGCAGTAAACCGACAGTATTACGTAGCTGGTGGCGATCGGCAGCAGCGCCAGCGAGACTCCGGAAACGAACAACCCTCCGACGAAGTACCAGTGCTTGGGCATCATAGAGACATCGGACAGGGCGGAGCCGCCGATGCGCCCTATCAGGTCTAGGACCGAGACGGTCGAGAGCAGAAGGGAAGACATGTTCTTGTCGAAACCTAGCGAGATCGCGTACGCCGGCAGTAGTATGACGAAGTTCGTGTAGCTGACAGCGTTCGTCGAGTTCGAGATCAGTATGACGAGATAGATGGGATCTTTTAGCAGACTGAAATCGAAGAATTTGTTCTGAGGCTTCTCCTCGAACTTTTTCACCTCGTCCGTGGGCTTTCGCGCGAAGGTGCTGGAGATGGCGTTCAGGGTCAGGGTGGACGCCCTCTCTGGTTGCAAGGCGGAAAGCGTGCTCCCGTGATACGGCGTGCTAATGTAATGAAAGGAGGATGTGCTCGGCGACTGGAAAGGCGATTTACGTCTGGACAGCCTGTTATAGTCGCCGCGTTCCGGCACCGCGTGCAAAGCTGGCGTGCTGTGCATCTGGCTGGTCACCTCCCGCCCGGTCGGCATGCTTATCTTTCTTGTCCTTCCTTGCACCGGCGTATTCTTATAATATTCTAACGCGACGCTAGACGCGCTCTTTGGTACTATCGGGGCAGCCTTCTCGTTAGAATTCGAGGAGGAAGAAATCATGTTATTCAATTTCTTCTCGTCCTCGGGACTAGTTACGGTTATCGATGCGGCCTCCAAGTCATGGTCGTCCGACTTACTCGACGGCGGAGCTGGCACCATGTGTTTCTCCACCGGTTCGTATAAAAGAGCACTCGCCCACACATTCAAAGTGACAGCACCCATTATTAATACTGCACCTCTGTAAAAAAGCAAAAGAGACTTTAGCATGTTTCGTTCTCTGTCTATTATTAGGATACTATCGCTTACAATATCGTCATCGGGACATTCCACGGCTGTTGGATGAGAGAAAAAAAAAGTGAGAAAAAATAAGAGAAGATGTCTGAACAAACATTAGTGAACGGCGTAGCTTCAAAGTCAATTACACAAAAGTGGCGGGCGGTCGTAGATGCGCTGACTTTACGAGGCACGTTTCGCAAACACTGATAGACACTTGTCGCAACGTTTCGGTCCAAGTTACGCAGTTAATTAATGATTGAGAGTACAATCACTTTCAATTGATAATTATATGAACATGAAGTGAAATATTTGATGGATCACCTTGCGAGGTATACTGTTTATGTGACTATGATATGATCGAATGAGATAATTCAGAAGATAATAATTACCAAGCGTTTATAGAAACGCTTTATTCTTTATATATTCCTTGCATAAGCCTTAAATACATAATCCAAGTATATAATATCACTTCTTATAGTTCATATATTACAGAGAGAAAAAAAAATATAAACGTCAATACCATCAAGTACAGATACTCCTTCGGATACAGCTCCGTTAATACAGTCTGTGCTAATTAATTCACATTAACATATAACTCTGTGTGTCATTGACAATCGTGTCGATACCGAGTTACATCGTATTCTATCACAGATAAAATATCGCAAACCAAGTCCCACATATCCGAAAATATACGAGGCTTACTTTAATACTGATTTAAACGATTTACAAGGTATTATACTGGGCGTTTCATAGTCTGCGCCTGCGATCGTTTCCCATAAGGCGCAGACTATGACGAGCGCCCGGTTTTGTGCGTCAATCTGAAACTGTTCAAACAGATTAAACATTGAACAAAGAGCAGGAACTCGTGATTCGGGATGCATTCATGCAGAGCAGTAGTATCAATTCAACGAGTTAGCGTGATGCAAATAGTGCTCTGAGATCTCTTCAAACATAACACTCTGGCGGTATCTTACTGGCATTTAAAGTTTCAGAGTAGAGAGAGAGAGAGAGAGAGAGAGAGAGAGAGAAAAAAAAAGGAATATCAAAGACGATACGCGCATCCCTTCGCGTTTCAAATTTAGATCGGGATGGAGAAGTTATATTTTTAGCGTGCGTTTCAGATCGCGTACAATATTCGCGGCGCTACGAGAAGTTCATCTTCTTCGAAATCGCATTTTTCCCCTGTCCTCTTCCGTGGACCACATATTTCTGCAACAAAAGAAAAATAAAAGGGACGCTTAGACGGTACAGAAAGAGTACGACCTTACGTATCTATCATGTGAGATTATATATATATATACACATATATATATGTATAATAAAATGATTTACGTTCAATTTGGTCACGCGGATAACGCGTTCCACACATTTTGCGGCGATTAGAATTATTCGATAAGCGCGAATGTCTTTCGACACAACAGTGTGCCTCGTCGCTGCAAAGAAAACTTGAAAATAAAATGTTGACAAGACACGAGTAGCAATCTTTCTTTTTTTCTTTTCAGTGACTTACATTTCAATCTATTACCGGTCTCGTTTGCTGGTCGGCTTGAAATAAGAGCATCTGCTCGCACGTTCACGTCTAAACGAGGCGAACGGGGGGGCAGAACGAAAGTAACACGCTTAAGAGCGTCTATCATTTTTTTTCCTTTCCTCGATCGAAAATAAACGTCTTTTTTCATCAAGTTATCGCAATGCAGAGTAAGCGAAGTAAACAGTGTATAAGCTACGGTTATCGCAAAACCTATTCTGCGGCGTTATGACACGTGAGCGTCACGCGTCCGAGGCATAATGCGTGCGCGCCGTAAATGCGCGAGTACTTTAAAACGTCAAACAGTATGTTTCCGTGGTTGTTGCAGACGTGATTATTACGTATGCACACAGAACGAAATATACGGCCCCGAGTGGTTTCTCATCGACTATGCAGCAAGTTTTTTCATCCGCCTCTAACAAGTGCAAAGCGATTCCATTTTTAAGAATGAGAGAAAAAGTGTTATCTTCTATGGGTACAGGCTCTGTATTTCAAAATAATTTACACTTTCATTCTAGCCGGCTCTACTATTATATCGACCCTTTCGGCGACACGGCCACCGGCAATCATTCCCGCGCGTACAGCAACGCCGGACCATCCGCGCGCGTCTCGCCCGCACCGAGAAGGTCGATGCTTTCCTGCGCGAACGATAGAATAAAAGTTACGTTGTATGTTTACACTGGTGATACTTTAAGCAACCACCCCCGGCCAAGGAACTCGGTCTCTTTATCACGATGAGGGAAAGTCGCCACGACGTAATGGACAGTCTCGTATAATGGCCAAGGCATGTACTGCGTCCCTTTTTACTAGAGTTGCGTCTAATTTGAAATAGCGTTAATGTGAGTTGCTGATGGTAAGAGACCGTTCGGTAGACAATTCCATAGATACTAAAAAGAACCGTAAAAAACAAAACGTATGTAACGGAATATGTTTCTCCTTACCTAAACAAGTCGGAGGCAGCTCGTTATTTACGACTGGTCGAGCGCCGTTCCCGGTGCAGAGACTTCGGGGAAAAGGGGGTGTTAATGTAAAGATATTTGGTTTGTAAATTGGAAAGTGCCTTAATTCGTCGCGGGCCTAGCGCATCCTCTACAAACCGACGAATACTTCTCCTATGTACATCAGGTGTAGGTGCGTTATACATATACGTTACCGTGCAACCAACGTCAAATGGTTAATGTTCGTTATCTTTAGCCACGTATAACAGATTTGATGGAAAAGCTGTAAACACAGCTATGGAAGCTGTAAATTCACAGAGATATACACGATAATACTGTTGCGTACACGAATGCACACGCGTGTCTGTTATCCGAGTGTCCCGTGAAAGGAACTGTTACATGCATATACATATAATCAGTCATCCTCGCATTTATATCCAATAAATTATAATAATGATATATATATATATATATAGGTATATAGATACTCACCAAGATAAATCTTCACTAAACTATGTGAACTCTTTACGGCAATGTCACTTTATTTACAGGAACTTCGTGGGAACGTGAAGATACACGTAAAATTGCACAATGTCTTGTATGTACTCTCGTAACACGCACATAAGTGTTACGAAATTGTATGAAATTGGACGGTCAAGGCCACAAAATCACAGGTACATTAAATTTTGTCAAAATTAAATCGGGGTGTGTTTGAATTCGTTATTTCGTTTAGATGGTTGGAAAAATTAGTTGCACAGTCAAATGTAATCATATTCAAAGGAATATTAATATAATAAAGGATAAACGTAATGCTCGCCAACTAGGATAACTCAACATTCTGTGAAAGCAAAGTTAAAAGCTCAGCTTTTAGTCTCGGTGATTCATAATTTTTCCAGGAATCATAAATTCAATGTGTATCGAACAGAAAATAAAGTCATACCTTGTTAAGCGTAAATATAAAGGAACAGAACGTACCTGTAACCATATTCTCTTAGAAGAACTCCGAGAATGGGTGGAAGAAATATCGAACCTAATGCACTGCCAGATATGCAGAGCCCATTCGCAAGTCCGCGCAACCGGACAAAGTAAGAAGTTACAATGTACACAGTGGGGGGGAATGCCAAACCTGCCCCTGTTCCTACTAGGACGCCGTAACTAAAAAGAAACGGCAAGATTATACGTATGTGATTACAGTAAACTGTGCTCCAGACACGGTCTCTATTTATTAAATTACATAATTACCTAACGCATAAAAAGGCCACAGAGTTTGCGAAATAACTAAGCATCATTCCTGCAGCAGCAAATGTTCCTCCTAATAGCGTCACTGTTCGATAGGAGTACTTAACAGACAATATACTGGAAAGAGGGCCTAGGGACAGAAATCACACACATTTAGCTTTTTTTTTTACATACGATTTCAAGAAATTTCAGGTATTAGGAAAAGGATCTTACCGAGTGAACTGTACAGAAAATAACACAGAGCTGGAATCCACGCAGCTGCAGCAGGCGATGCATCGAAAACTTCAAGAAATTCAACGAACAGAACGCCGAAAGATTTCACTGTTCCCGGAATAAGAAGATTGACCATGACGGACGCTAAAAGAACAAGCCACCCCCATCCTCCATCCGGCGGGACTAAATCCTCTTCGGTCGTTACATTTTTAACTAAACAAACAATGCGCTTGTCGTGTAACTTGTTTGAAAAATTCAAAAAATCAAAAATTCAGAAAGGAACACGTGTGAAAGTTGCAAATGAAACTAAGAAAGACCAGAGACAAATTATTGCAATTGTATCGAAAAAAAATATTCAGCATCGATATTTTCAGGCATCGAAGTGAAAATTAGTACAGTGGGAGGCATGAGAAAATCAAAATGATTCATTGCTGTTAGTTTCTCTGTCGCTCGGCACATAGTGACAAAGGAAAAGCTGCGCGCGGACCGTTTCGAAGATATAAATGAAGCTTCTGCGGGAACGACTTACCGTGCTTATTGGTCCCATTGGAGTTGCTTTTCTTCTCGTTTTCCGAACGCTGCGACACGAGCGTGTAATCCCCGTTCTTGCCCGCCCCGAATTTGATGTTGATCCCATTGTCCTGATCTTGGACTCGTTGCATTGTCATCGACCTTTCCTTTCACGTTCACGTTCGCGTGCGCGCACGCACACGCATGGATGATTGGTACAAAGGAAAAGCGAAACCGATCGCTGTTATACAGAGGCCAGGACGGGAACAGAATCTATCGTATGACCAGCGTACAAAGCCGCGCGATTGGATGCATACGTGTATATGCAACGGAAAGGAGAGAAAGAACAGAAAGGTTGAACGCAGCAGGAATGTGCACTGAATTGCGACACACGAGGATGGATATACAAGCTTCCTACGATGCACCAATATCAATGTTCACAAACTGCAGCAGGATCGGCAGTCGTGTCCTCCTCCCCGATTGCCTCGGACTTCATCAATTTTAATTTCTCGCTGGTCGCACCCACGGCGCCCGTGGCTTATTTCGCACCTCTGGTAATGCGCGCCCTGTGGTGATCCGGTCATAGACCTTCCCCACGTTAACGGTCTCCCTCGAAACAGAGGAAAATATCCGCGGTGTAATTGACCTGACGCCACCGACAGCGATCCGCAATGCGCCGATGATGCGAGCCGTTCAACAGCTGGGGTAACACCGCCGCCCGTGCCTCTTGCTCTTGACGCTTCCTCAAATCGCATCAAATCTCGCGTAAACAATGGCATGTATACAGCCGAAATTCTCAAGCGACGGCCCAGCACTGTCGTGTATCCCGGATATACCAGGGGGGCGGGCGAGCAGCCGTTATCACACGCACGACACGCACACGAAACTGGTCCACCGTCGCGGAACCACCGATCAGCTGTGCATCACGCAGGGCCGCGCGTTGCCACTACTACTTCACCCAAGCCCCCACCATACCAATCGTCCTCCAGTCGGCTCTTCCCGCCGTAGCATTCGACCGATCCCCCACCCCTGCTCCTATCATACCCTCCCCGCCAACCGCTTCTAACTCTCTCTTCCTTCTTTCCTTTCACTCGGTCGGTTCCATCGCTCTCTCTCTCTCTCTCTCTCTCTCTTTCCCCCATTGCCGTATGCACGGTTATGGGCCCGCATATAGAACCCGCATAGAGAAAGAGGATGCATAGCGCGACACGGGAAACAAGGGAATGGAAAATTTACGGGCCGGGCTAACGCATAGGGCTCTGTCCTCCCAATGGGACGCAGGCCACGAATTTTAACGAGCTCGGCGCGCACGACGCGTCCCACTTCGGGTATAGCGAGATCGAGGTAGGAAAAACAAGCGCGCTGGACAGGTGATAAGCGATGGCTGGTATCGAACAACGATGTTGGAAAAACGAGCCCGCTTATCGCCGCGAGAGAGATTCGCGTCTTGGCTTATCGCGAAAAGGTAAATTCGAAGCGAGTCATTCGGGCAAGTTTACTCACCTCTCAAGGGACCCCTTATCTGACCGATCCCTTTTCGATTTTACAACGAACTAGTTCATGGCGCTATGAG
The DNA here is from genome assembly GCA_963932335.1 of Andrena marginata. Taxonomy (NCBI): domain Eukaryota; kingdom Metazoa; phylum Arthropoda; class Insecta; order Hymenoptera; family Andrenidae; genus Andrena; species Andrena marginata. The sequence goes on from OZ010660.1 coordinate 377,358, forward strand.
TAACTCTAGCCAGAGTCCCCTTTTTTCTGTATTTCAGGTATACTGCGTAGCGACAGCGTATCTCTATCGCGATCTTCAAACTTCTAACACGAAATCCGTTATTGATGGGGACCGCGAGTACATATTACGCGTTGTTATGTAAAGGGGAATAATGAATGGAGCTGTTGTTTGCATTGTTAGACGATTTCCGCGAAACAAATGGATATCGATGGACGCCTGTGCAAACAATTTTCACGCAACGTCACCGCTTGATTACGCAGCAGGGCGATTCTAACGTTTCAGTTATATCGCGGATCAGCGGCAACGCATGTTTGTCAGAGGAGCCATTGTGCGTGCGTCCAACGATGACTCTTCAGGGAATTAGAACGAAACGTTTGCAATGGCGCGTGTCGCGACACGTGTCCAACTGGATAAACTCGATTAGAATTTGAAATATGAATATACAAGAGACTCTTGAAAAACACATCACGCGTTACAATTTTCGAGAGTGCATGGTTATATCACTGCCCCCTCCCCCCGCCTCTCTGTTTCTCAAATACCTACCAAGTCGCGTACTTCACATTTTTATCATCTATTATATAGGAACGTACACGTGCTTGTATATGTGTGTATATACATATATCTCGAAGTATCGTCACACGCGTAACAGAAATCTTGGCGAAATCTACTTACACAATTGCGATAAGCGCAGCTGAAGTATTTCCAATACTCGAAAATACATTGTCTCCCCCATTATATAATCGCCCGTTTTATAGCACACCCAAATAAGATGAAAATCTGCCCAGCGCACGTTATACATACAAAGTTATGTACTATATCGATATGCGCGTGTTTAATCGGGAGGAAAAGAGATAGTCGATACATACATACATCGACGTCGCATAGATAAGAGCGTGTAAGCTTCGATCGACTATGATACTGACGCGAACAGCATGGAAAGCCGTAGACAATGTAAATTACGAATTAACTCGTTAATTGCCCCCCTTCGCGAATTAACTTGAGACGCGCAATTGACAGTTGCAACCGCACATGACTCGGTCCATATTCGCTCTTATTAAGCATCAATTGGTGTGATGACAGTTATAAGAGGGATGCCCGAGTCACCGATCCGGCTCATTCTCGGGCTCGCGCGCACGCTGCATTCATTTTAATCGCCTGAATCGAAGTCGCGTTCTAGGAAACCGCTCTCTCGGAACACGATTCCACTATACGAGCGAAAGATACAGGAACGCGGGTAAATATTTGATTAGGTATCATGGCTATGAGGAAATTGCGATTCTTTCGCGGTATACCATTTCCTATTCCGTGCTGATTTATAGAGCGCCCGAAGATGTTGCCGGGGATATTGAAAGCGTAGAGAGAATAAACTGAGGCGCAAAGAAATTTTCTAGAAAATAGAAAGAAAATAATTTTTACTTCATTTCAGTGATCCTCTTTCTTTTTTGTAAGTACTCTACGTAATATGGAGATTTAGTGATAATTGTTCAGATAAAATGTATCGCTTTCCTTCTCGATCCCTCCCCTCTAAGTCGCCGACGTTGTAGTGGCACGTAATCCTTAATGGTATAATAGGTTGCCGTAAAAACTAGTTGTGCAAATAGAGATGTTTTCGTCAACAGTTTAAATTGCTGCTAGGATACTTCATTTTGTGTCAACAAAAGTATTTGTTACGATGATGTCACTTTAACATTCGAGATTTCGCCGTAGTAAATTGCACTCTTCAGATTGTATCGTTAAATGAATTGGACGAGTTTTATTTCGGAGTAGGAAGTAGATTGACGTAAAAATAGAATAAGAAATAAACGATATAGTGCACGTTAGTTGTATAGTAACGACTGACGGAACAGCGAACAATGATTTGGTCAATATTAATGTTACTATGCAAATAAATCCTATGAATCGAGCAGTTTTCTAATTAAATATATTTATTTGCTTCCACAAAATAAAATATAGCAGAGCTAAATATTTCTACACGAAACTACAAATATATATTGAGATACATGTTTTTTTTTTTTAAGTTCGATCACAGATCATATTGTGCGAAGATTCTGAAATTTTTTAAAGCATTTAGTGGCCAGAAATGTACAGTTACTACACGAGCCAAACGTAACACTGATCTGTGTTACATAATTACGTCACTTGCTATCGTTTGGAACATATTAGAATTACATTTCGCTTGGTTTACTTACTACCAGCTTCGCTCTTACTCTCGTTTACTTTCGCCTGCTGCTTTATGCGATAATCTGACAAAGCAGCCTTAATCGCATCTTCTGCAAGCACTGTAAGACAGAAAAGGGAGGAAGGTAAGTTTCGGAGCTTACTTTATTTACAGCTAGACGATTAATTACTCGTCAAAATACTCCCGAAGTAGTTGCATCGGTAGAAGCAATAAACGATTCTTTGCAATTCAAAATGAAGTCGAGGGTATACGTTACTTACTCGAACAGTGCAGCTTGACCGGCGGCAAGCACAATTCTTTGGCGATATCAGTATTTTTCAGCGACAGTGCCTCGTCCACCTGTAACGCAAATCTGTTTGTTACCCAAATTTCGTTTAAGCGGCTCGCTAAAGGAGGAAACTACTCACAGTCTTCCCTTTGACCCATTCTGTAGCCAAGGAGCTCGAGGCGATAGCAGAACCACAGCCAAACGTTTTGAACTTAGCATCAACGATCTTCCCGTTGTCATCCACTTTAATTTGCAGCTTCATGACATCCCCACAGGCTGGTGCGCCCACGAGGCCTGTACCAACCTTGGAGTCGTTCTTATCCAAAGAACCCACGTTCCTCGGATTCTCATAGTGATCCAATACCTACAGAATTATAATGCTATGTCAGTGAAAGAACTAACTCGTCTTGTAATTTATATTTAGCTTCATCAACGTACAGAGTTCTAAGATTATCTATGACACACAGGCGACAAGTGATGCGCGTATTATTAAACATCGACGATAATGCGCATTAAACCTAACACTGTATGCGAACATAACCTAGAATCGCCAGAGAATAATTAACACGAAACACTGGAATCATCGTCACTTTAAAATGTCCGTTTTTAGAAACGTAATCGTATATGCAAGAGTCAAACGAGAAGGTCGAATTCTCTATCTATATCCTTCGATAATAGACGCTACTATTCGATATTGATTACCAAACATAACGCAAGACGTCCTGTATGACAGGTTATGACGGGAGCCGCTAAATCAAAGAGATAAGTACATACGTTTGGATGATAAGAGACAGCCGGAACGCTTCTAGTTATTAATTTCGAGGTTTTGTTGAGCCCCGTAGGCAACGAGCGCAGCAAAGACATCGTGTTTATGTAGGATTTACCATTCACCGATCAGAACAATTATTCCACCGCTTCGGACAATGTTGCACGATACGCCACTGACAACTGACACAATCGATTCTATCTTGAAATATATAGATACATATGTTAGTAATGTGCATCAGTGGTAAGCCTGTTCTAATCTAGGAACAATTAGTGCCGAGAAAGAATTTCCTATCTTGAATTCACTTCCAACAACCGGACTTTTCGAATCGAATTACATATTTCAACAACTTATATCGTCCACTACACGTTTACGACTTACTTTATATATTTGGGCTGCTGTATGTAAAAACTGATTTTCAGTATGCTCGATGTAATTTCAACCGGAACAATATTACATGCCGCGTGCGTGTTAACCTTCTCCAAATAAAATCGCACGAATGACACGTCGAACAAAAATTCATCCTAAAACGTTGATCCCAATTCGAACAAACGTAGAAGTTTGTCCAAGGGAAAAAGTATTCTCGAGATGCGGTTACATAAACGCAATTACATTGTAAGGACGATTTGTAAGACCCTTTCGTAACGCGCGCCAATTAACGTTTTCTAACGGCCATACGAAATATTTCAATTGCGCAAAGCGTCCACAGCCAGTAAGAAGCGTTGATTTACTTTTTCTACGTCGGTCTCTTTTTTCTATTTCACTCGGCGCTTTCTAGCACACCAATTCTATGAAAATATAGCGCATTTGCGTAAGATGTTATTTGTAATACATGTTTGTCTTCCAACTCCCATGGCACGCAGTGACGAGATGTTCCAAGAAACGACAAGCCTGCCCTATCAATCATTCTCAGAGCGACGGTAAAAGAAGGATAGCGAAAAGGGATTCGAGGCAGCTTAAAATCTGCACCGAGTGGACGCAGCAATGGACGTGCGCTAAACGGCTTCGGAGAAATAAATGCCTGGATGTTCGCGAGGTGGTGCGCGGTCCATTTTCCGCGCCGACGTTATTGAGGACGCGGCCCTTGGTTGCGATTTCGCCTTGCCGCGCTGAGAACGCGAATGTCGCGAATGTCGCGAATGTCGCGAATGCCGGTTTCAGCGGCGAACGGCACGGCATTCCAGACACATGGAGGGAATACGTAGCCACAAGAAGATTCTGCGGTGCGACGGAGGCACGTGCCACGCAAAAAGGTCCGATGCCATGTTACGTCAGATGCATCGCCACTCACGTGCTGTGGACCGAGCTGGGCCTGCCGTTCGTGCAGGGGATTCCCGATCCATGGAAAAGTGAGTCTCCACTTCAGCGACGATCCGTTAGGTGCTTGTGCCAGCGACGCACCAGAAAAAATGGCACGCGGGACGCGTACAATTACGACGGAGATGATGAGGCGGAAACAGAGCGCAATGCGAAGAGACACCGTCGGTTTGACGGTAAAAAGGGCGGGTCCCAAGATGGGGAAGATGACTCGAAATTACGAGGGATCGAACGGAGGATGCCAGAAAAGAGTGAGGATACTTTGAGGGAGGTCAAGGGGAGCAGGAAGAAGTATGTCGATCAGTTACCACTGGCGGGAAAGTCGAAGTTGAGATCGAAGCAGAGAAAGGATGGAGAAAAGGGAAAGCCTATTGATAATGAGAAGGTAGAAGAACGTAGAGCTCGAGGAAAGGGGGAACCGAGACGGGTGAAATACGACTATACGGGACCACTGCAGAAAATTCCAGATAATGGAAGCGAGACTGCGAAAAGTGTTCGAACTCAAAGGTCCCCCAATGTTGTTTGCTGCAACTACCCGTTACAAAATTATATCAGTCCATTGCAAGGGGTGGGCGCATCGAACTACGTGCTCTGCCATCATTGCGAGAATGCTATTCGCGAGAGTACACGAAGGGCAGATTGCGCTGGGAAGAAGATAGACGTCTGCGTACCAGATACGAATAAGTCCCTAAAGCACAAAGTCGTCGGCGTCGGGTGCGAGGAGATTTGCAAGCGAACACGAATGCAGAAAGCGAAGCAGCGGCTGGACGGTCTGAGGGGGAAAAATTGTGTCGAAACGAGAAGCACGATAGTCTGCGAGAGAGACTTAAAATTTATCTGCTATCATTGCGGCAGCCCTTATCTGAGGATTTCCTCGAACACTATCGATCGAAAGGCATGTACGGCCGTCTGCAACCACCCAGGCAAGAAGTCGGGAAACGTAGAGGACGTAAAGTATAGCAGAGCCGCGAGCTATGTATCGAAATGCCCCAAGGCGCGGAAACAAAGGAATAATAATACTCGGTGTAATCGCACGAATGCCAATTGCACGTGCCTGGAGAGCAAAAGGTTTACTTCTAAGCGTGGCCATGAGCGATCGCCACGTTCGACGACCATTAAACAGCGAAATGACGCTGGCAACGAGAATGCTGATGAAATCCGAACGGAAAATGAACGTGGCGACGATATCGCGGCGAGAAAGGGTATTCTGGGAATCTGTGGGAAGGAAATGGCAGATGCTCGAAATGCTTCGATAAATGTCTATAATAGTGTTACGAGAAAAGAATGGAGGAGGTTGAAAGGAGGTTCCACTCGGCGTAACCGGTTGTACGCTACTAGCGGCGACTTAGCAAAAGGAGAGTTCACGGAGACACCGACGATTAACCGTAACCGGGATTGTGTAAATCGAACGAGGCACGATACCGAAAGCGAAGATAAAGAGAGGAAGGTCGAAAGTAACGTTACCTCGACCACCAGTGACGAAAAGGCAGGAATCAGGCGCTACAAGTACTCGAGATCCGATAAGAGCCCGAAGCACACGATATCAGATAGTGGCGAGTATGCAGACGGATCCGATAACTTGGCAAACGTTAATATTAGTGTCACGGACCAGAACAGATTGTCGGTGACTTCGATAACTTTCATGAGTCGACTGAATAATACAATTTCCATAAGGAGACAGTACGGGAGAAGAGGACCAAGGAGAAATCGCCGGACACCACTAGCGAAAGGCTTTCGACAAATTCTGGGGACTGAAGATCAAGTAGCTAAACGACCGGCGTCTAACAAGCCATTGAAATTGAAGCGTACCGCGAACGATCGGAATGGAAATTTTCCGACGGAGGCGTGCGGTACTTTGACTCGCTTCGATTTGAATAATAGTAAGGGACCAGATCAGGTCGAAGATTTGAATAACACGAGGAAGACGAGGAGGTCCTACAGATCGAGGTATAGAATGTACTAACAGGCGTGGAAACGTTCGATTTAAAAACTGGTTAGACGAGATATCGGAGATTTGGATAAATGGTAACTGAAAAATGAGAGCATTTAGCGTCTTTCTGATTCGATTATAAACGAGGGAGATTCAAAAGAGACACTCAAGTCCTTGAGCACGATGAATGAACGACGATCAATCTTGATGATATGTCCTCGTGAACATCGGCACAGGATATTAGTGTTTTAAATCGAAGTCTCAGTAATTTGTTAAAACAGGGAAAAAATCTGTCCCGTTCGGCTCACCGTCAAGATAAAATTGATGCTATCGACGCAAATTAACGCGGTCGTGAAAACAATCAACTTACAATTACACAATCAACAGTCAAGGAGATGTTCTCGTAACAGAGTTATTTTTACGTGAAACAGATACGTTCTGCTGATAGGGTGGAGTCTCTGTCACCCGAATCTCTCGATATCATTGGGTGAAGCAGAAAAATACTGGAAGAACGTGGAGGAGATCAACGTGACTGATAAAAAGGTCGTTTTGGAAATACGAAATCGTTGTTTGCCTACTTGATTCCCAATCATATTTTATACTTCAAAATGTTAGATAACCGGAGAACTGTGATTACAATGCGTACCAACAATCTTGAATACTTTTTAAGCTGAAATTTTGATGCCGTTAAATTCAGGTGATGACGTACAGCCAACTATTACGTCACTTACCCTCCAAAGGCAATAAAATATCTGAAATGTCTTGACAGATTAAATACTCGGTATTGGATCTCGATATTGCGTTTAGTTTGTAATAAAGAGCATAGGAAGTAAGGCAAGCTTCGAGGACTATGTAAGTCTGTCGACGAATGATAATCTAATAGTGAAGTTCAATGTTCCACGGTGGCTAGAACTAGACCGTATCGTGGAAGGTTAAACATGTGGCTCGAGGACATCGAGATATATATCTTACATTGGGCATATAATGGAATCGTAGCTACAGGCTACTTATTCTGAACTACAATTTGCTAAAAAATAGAGAAACAAATTGCTTATTATATTCGGAAGCTTGTAGTATTTCTAATATTTAACATAGCGGTGAAGTTCAGGAAGGTATTATCTATCGACCAATGTGGATTCATTTAATTGTTACTTAGTTGATAGAAGTAGACAAGATGTGTAGACTATTGCTTGAATTAAATAAATCTAAAGCACGCATTAATTGCGATGCAAAACGATAAGAAATTTCTCTAATTTGTTATTTACCTCCTGGCTGAACGAGGATAAGATAAAGCTTCGAAAGGTCTAACATTTATTTCATACCTTCGTCACCTGAACGTGTGATAACACTTGTACCGAAAGCCAGTCGTAAGAACTAAACAAATGATATAAAATACGTACGTTAATTGTTTGTTATCAGGAAGCTTGAGCGCACAAGCACGAGCAAAGGAAAACACCTCTGGCGATTGAGGCGACAAAATTCTGCGATTGGTCCGCCATCTGTCAATCGGAGTGCGAATCATTCCCCATTGTGTTCCTTTTGTTCATTACAGTTGTCATTATCTATATATTAAGTGTGATGTTGAGAGAGGCAAAAAGCATTTAACGTTGTACAGTGAGAGTTCTCAAAATGCATCTTCGGCGATACAAAAGTTATTTTTGTACCGTGACGTCATTATTTCGCTATGTGGTTTAACGATACATTCTCCTAGTTTGTATCTTTTAATTGTAAATAACCTTATCTTTATTAAATAATTCTCTGTAACATGGCAAAGACCAAAACGATCAGTAAAGGCTGCCCGAAATGCGAACAGCAGGTAAATCTCGCAACATTTTTAATTACCTTTCGTTTATAGAGAATATATTCGAGTACTCGAGTGCCTAATGTTTTTTTTTTTGTGACTTATGATGCTTTTGAGTTTGTTTGAATTAGATTAAATATTGTGAAAGGGATTAATAATGATGGCATTGATGAAACGGCATTGCAAATGTACTGTTTGTAAATTTGGCAATAATATCCGTTGAAAGATCCGAAGCAAACTGAAATGTATTGTACATTAACTTAATAAATTTACCTACCAAGGTACCCGTTGCCTGCAAAGCATGTCCATGTGGTCATTCATTTTTTAATGCAAGACGTAATTCAATTAAGAGTCCTCCTAGTCCCGATAGCGGAGTGATGAAAACCAGACGAACTAATAGAATCAAACGAGAGAAACCAAATTATTATGACGCTTTAGAGTACGATAAACAGTCAAAGAAAAGCGCTAAAGTAAGGCCGAGCTATCTCTCATGATTTCTACATACATTTCCGAGTAATGCAAATATATAAAAACAGAAATTATAATCGCTGTAGATAAGAAAGGCAACGGACGCTGCCAGCGACATAGACTGCAGACAGTTAAACAAAAAAAAGAAAAGGAAAGGGAAAGGTAAGGGAAAGAGCGGGAGCAGTCATGGTTTAGGAGACGACGACGACGAGATGGAAGGTATCAATGGTTTGTCGCCGGAGAAGCAACTTACCTGCTCTCTGATATTGCAAGAGTTGAACAACAAAATGAGAGTCGTAGCCTGGAAACCTTCATGATTCGTTCACTTTTTTTTACCAGTCGATGTCTCCTACTGTCAGAATCGCTAGTGCCGATTGCTAGTACGCTCTGATGTAATAATCATTTTATATAAATTATCGAATTGTGTTAACAATACGATCCATTAATTACACCATAGTATTATATAATTTTATGTACGGATTAATAGAGTCGATCGATACAAATTATACACAAGTTTTAGTTAATAGAAAAGTAGATACGACTAGTAGATAGACTGCTGTTAATTGTAAAACTTACATACACATATATACATACTGTTGTCATAAATTCTTTGTACTTTATTTTTTTAATATCGCGTAAAAACATCGATTTACATACCAATTTATCTTCCCGAGTATGAACATTAAGGCGGTATAAGTGAAAAGAATATAACTTTTATTAAAGATCAATGTGTTTAAATACATCTGTTTCTGTATGAAAAATATGTATTTCCTACTAAGATCGTTTCGTTTCATCGCAGGACCTGCCGCAATTCTTCTTTTTCTACAAATAATCATAACATGTAAATACCCAATGTACATATAGTGTTGATATAACGTATAAGGCAATTAACAGTTGTAAATCAATTCTTTAGAAGCGCAACGGCATTGTTCTACGTTATAAACTTTTTTACTTAAAAGTGTGAACAGTGTAAATGAGATGCCTTTATTCGCCAATAAACGGGATACGTGCATTTATAAAAGTTACATACGAAAATCGGTTGCTTACCTGCCGCGAACATGGTACTATCGTGTGAATCTCTTTCTTTCCTGTCGAATACAACTGAACCAAGCAATACATCATAGTGGAATAATTGTGTAGCGACAAATGTTTGCGATTTATTATTTCTCTATTACACATTCGTTCGGTTTCTTTTTTATTTTGTTATTTTTTTTTTTTCGTTAATCACATTCGCAAAATATTCTTATTTCTTCACGGCCACCTCTCCTTGCGTATTACCGTTCTCTGCGTTAACGGTCATCTTCGATGATTTCGTTACTTCGTTAAAAACCAGTAGCATAGGTAAACCCCCCATCACCATACACGTTCCCATGCAGAGAAAGCACACGCTGTAACTTCCGGTTACATCGCGCAGGTAACCTGAAATTAATTATTTCCCCAGGATAATATCGTCGCCGTTCCATCCTCGGTTCGCACGCAACGAGAACGATACCTCGGCGACTACCATGCAGAGAGTCGTGTACCTTCGAATTCGCTAATTCAATCGTAATTAAGTAATCTTTTAACGAATGCTCGGCACGATAATTGGGTGGGGGGAGAGGCGGGGCCATATTGAATACCTGCTAAAGGCGGGATAGAAATTGCTCCGACGCTTTGGAACATCCTGACAAGACCGTACGTGGAGGATATTTTGTCGGTTCCATATTGGTCTGCAAGAAGGACGGGAACCAGGAGAAACCAACAGCCCAGGCATAATCCGTACATGCCGACGGAACACGCCAGAACGTAGAAAGAATGCGCCATTGGGATCGCCAGTACGGCCACGCCGGCACCCACGACACTGTTAAACAAAACAGAAGAACATATAATAAATAAGTATGTACAGTGTAGAGAATTAAATGGTTCGTTCTCTCTGATTATGGTGCAACCCCTCGTCATATACTGCCCCATAAAAACCGACTGATTTAGAGTAGAGATCCGTTCGAAGCTGAGCCGTTAATAAAGAAATGCCGTTATTACCTCCCGATATACCCTTTCCGTCGATCGAAAAGCTGCAAGTCCGAGAGCCATCCAAGTCCGAGCCTGCCGCAGAGATCCAGGACGGCGGAAATTGCCACCAGGTAGCCGGCCTCCGATTTCGTGTATCCAGCCGCGTGGACGTACGCGGGAAGGTAATAGAGCATGTAAGGGCTCCCGGTGGACATGAGGCTGACCGAGAAGCACATCATTATGAACTGGGGATTCTTCAACAGGGAAAGATCGATGTACCGCATGATCTTCTGCATGACAGTCTTCGATTCCTTCGGCACTTGTGGTTCGTTCTGAGGAACTGGGCAGACGGCCGCCACCGACGATTTCAGCGATCTCAGCGACGACCTGGCCTTGTACACGCACGTGGAGTCGGTCGACAGGTCCTCGACGCTGTGCAATATGCTGGAGCTGCGTATCTTCGAGATCGGCTTCATACGGAGGGTTTCGCCCATCACGTCCTTCTCCTCCTCGCTGTCCGTCATCTCTACCGCGGTCACGCTGCTCTGATGGAACAGCTCGTTCAACAGATTGTTCTTGGTGGTGGTGTCGCTGGCGAATATCAGATCCAACTTCTGCTGCTTCGCCGCCCCCAATTCCCTCGCGCTCTCCGCTTCGGCCGACTTCTCGGACCTCTCCAACGACTCTGCCGACTCCGGGGCGTAATTGTTCTCCAGCGGCCGGTAAAGGGTAGCGCTCACGCACACGTGCAGCATGCAGCCACCTAGCAGCAGGATCGTCCCGTGAAAACCGAAACTCTCCACTAGAAGCTCGATCAGAAGGGGGAAAACGAAGCTACCCGCCGCTGTGCCCGACACGCAGATGCCGTTCGCCAGGGCGCGATGCTTATCGAAATACTGAGAGACGAGGATGATGCCTGGCGTCGTCGACAGACCGCCGCCGATACCTGCAATTACATCGTATTCGTACTGACTAGTGGAAGCCATAAACAAAGGCACTCGGTTGATATCATTCAACAGAATTTAGTTAGATAGTTTTAGAATAGCGGTCCCCCGGTCCCCCGGTCCCCCGGTCCCCCGGTCCCTTTGTATCTTTTCTACAACATCTGCAATATCTTACGTAACGGGTGCCGAGATGTACAGCGAGTCATAAACAATGAGCATTGTTAACAGGGCAGGGAATTGTTAGGATTTACCAAGTGCCTATTGACCCTTGGCACAATACCATACTCCGCGCTGATAAAAGCTGGTTGCGTAAGGCTACGCAAAATCAAGCGGACAATAAAGGGCCGTGCCAATAAATCCATGATTCGCTGCACATACGCGGCTCTTACGTGCCAATTCTTCGCGTACCTGTCAATACTCCAAATGTAAAAAAGAGGTGTAACAATCTCGTGGCAAAGTAACTTATCGTTAGTCCTAGGGCACAGAACAGGCCCCCGATGAACACCACCGCTCGGCAGCTGTACTTCTGGCACAGCATGCTGGTGACGGGAGCTGTGGGACGAGGCAACGCATCGTTACGTAATCGGTTTAACTTGTTCGCGATGCTTCGGAAACGAGGAGACTAAGGACACCCGCCGAATCGATTGGCGGGTTGGGGGAGGGGGGAGGGAGGAGGGAGGAGCACGCTTCGGGGATGACTCACCGAGGGCAAGGCAGAGGCAAGACAGAATAGCTGGTATCCAGGAAGCGACCGAGGCCGAGGAGTCCTTGAACGTCTCCATGACCTCGACGTAGAGCACTCCGTAGGACTTGACCAGTCCGGCCACCCAGAACTGCACGAAGAACGCCCCGCAGACGATTACCCAGCCGTAGCCACCGTCCAGGGGGACGAGGGTGGTGTTCCTCGGTTTCTTTATCTCGCCTTGCCTCGGCCTCCTCTTCTTCGCGAGGGAGCTCTTGGTGGAGCGAAGCTCCCTGGACTTGGCTATCAGGGGCCTGGCGGTGAGGCTCGATATAGTAAGGAGGTTGTCGTTGTCCTCGTCCTCGATGGTCTCCGGGCTCTGGAGGTGAGGGGGTACGATCGGGGTGGAGGTGGCCGTCGCCTGGACGGCCAGCGAGGCCGGCCTCTTCGGCGACGGGGCGCCGGTGCTCAGGTCGAACACGGGCGCCGAGTGTATGGACATCAGGCTGCCCAGCTGATTCTGTTGATTCATATTCTCGTCGATGACGCCGGCGCCGACCATCTCCTGCGACGCTGCCGCGCAGGAGACGGCGTCGCGCTCGACCGTGTCCTGCAGACTCCATTCCCGTGGTAGCGACATGTTTCGACGGCTTCGTTCGCGCGACGGGGACCGTAATACATTGGAGTTACGTTGCTTGCCCGACCACTTTTGGTTTCCTTCGACACAGCGAGTCCTCCGGTTCCCCTCACCTGCCGTCTACTGCACGCCCTCGAGAAGGTCTCTCCTCTGGACCCTCCGACGACTCTGACCTGTGTGGCTCCCTCGTTGTGCCCTTCCGCCTCCGTCAGAACTCCAACTACTCGGAGCAGTGGCCTGGCTGTACGTGGACGTTGCCACCCTCTACGGTCCACCGTTCCCGTTTTTTCCACGCGTATTACCCGTCCGTCCACTGGCTTCTCACCATTTACACGCTCTCCGGATATCTACCGTCTCGGTCGCGGGGTGGCTTGGTAAATAACCGAGACGGGAAGGGGTGCGCACGCAGAGGAGGTCGCCACCGAATGGAAACTTACGGGATCGATACCTCGGCCACGGCTGACGCACTGGCATCTTCTCGCGGCAGTCACCACCACGTGGACTGGAGACAATGCCTATCGGTTTATTGTCCCGTGGTCGACCCACTTTTCCCCCCCGAGTCGGGCCACGACTTTTAATTGCATCCACCCGGCACCCTCGCCCGCCCGGCGGCTCCCGGACACGAAGGGGATAGCTTCGATCCTTTCGACGCGTGATCTCGATCATGGACGACGACGACGACGACGACGACGACGACGACGACGATGATCGAGCAACGTGGGCAGACGGGCAACAAACCCGACGCGGATCTCACGAGTTGACGAATACTTCGGGGATCCCTTTGGAGGTGACCTCCTGGTACACATGGCTCACCCGAGCATCAACATGCTGGGGTAAAGGTCTCGTTAGATCGGACAAGCGTGTAGATTAATTGGACGCTGAAGTGGAATAAGGAAAATGGATATACGAAGCATCCCACTTGCGTACTGTCCTCCTGATTGCTTCTTCAGATCCTCCTAAGGAATCCGGTAGGTATATCTTGATGGCATTGAACGCGTTAATGACGCATTGGTACGCTCACAGCGAAGATAAATGCGAGGGATTAGTATAAAATGTAGCGCAATGCCGCGTAATGGATGGGAATATAAAGATTGGCTGGAAAGCACGAAGCCCAAAAACCCAAAAATCACGATAGTGGGGACGGAGTCTGTGCGCAGCATCCGAATGGATCAATGAATCTCCGACTTCTGTCTCAGATCCAGCCTCGCGCTCGACGTTAACGGTGGCTCTCGTACGCGAAGGGCGTTCGATAAAGGGCGTGATCGTCGGTCACCGATGAACCTCCACGTAATTTGCGCAGTTTCGAGTATCATTTGAACGATCGGCGACTGTACACCGATCCCGGTACGTTTCAACTTCCATCATCGAGCGATCGTGTCGTCCAGAGATAATAGTTTGCCCCAGAAAGCGGGCACAGTTCGAGGTTTCGATTCTCCCGGAATCTGTGCGCATAATAGTTTCGCATGCTAGCGAATCGCGTCGATAAGAGGAAAGTAAGAAGTTCGCGTGCGTTTTAGAGCCTATATACCTACTATGCGCCGTTTCACAATAGACCGCGGTAGACCTTGCCATTCGCTTTTTCCTCCCCCAAGGTTCCTCGAATCTATTCTTCACCGCAGATCGAACCTCCCAATGGCGAGACACGGAGGCGCCGTATTGTTCCTTCTCGTGGTCCTTCTCAACGACGGCCCGTACAATGGACTCGCTGCACGCGAATTCACCAACCCCATCGTCTTCAAGATCGGCGGCGTTTTCTCCAAAGAGGAGAGCAAGGAACATTTCAAGAATACAATCGACGTAAGTGGCTTTCCACAGCTGCCAAAGTAGGTACATCGAGTCAGAGCTTGACACGCCCTCGTTATCCTCGATTCTTTAAAAAATACTCCATCTCCAACGAATTCCCTTAATCGTTCGGTCTAACAAGCTCGTCTCGGTTGGGATGCAGAGAGTTCGAATGGAAATCAGGGTCGAGCCACTGCGAAACGAAATTATTAGCAAGAAAGCGGTATAGGTCTAGACTCTAGGATATCCATTAACGCCGGGGCTTAAGAGTCGTGAAGGGTACCCGCATTCTTCCAGCATCTGAACTTCGACGTGAACTACGTCGGGAAGGGAGTGACCTACCAGCACACGGTGATCGAGATGGACTCGAACCCGATCAGAACTGCGCTGAGCGTTTGCAAGTCTCTGATCGCGGAGCAGGTGTACGCGGTGGTGGTGTCCCATCCTCTTACGGGGGACCTGTCGCCTGCCGCTGTTTCATACACCAGCGGGTTCTACCACATCCCCGTGATAGGTATATCGTCGAGGGACTCTGCGTTCTCCGACAAAGTGAGTCGTTCGTGAGTCAGAGGATTTCGCGTAAACGAGATTCCCATCCAGCGCGTTATTATATTAGCACCGCGTTGCCCATTTCATTACGTCACGCGCTAAGTACCTCACCAGCCACGGTGATAATCCTATAGTTGCAGGGATTATTAATCTTATATTTTCTCACGTAACAAAGTCGCCGCTATTATTATTCCCAGGTAATACCAAGCGCGTTGCATTCTTGCAGAACATCCACGTCTCCTTCCTGCGCACGGTGCCACCGTACTCGCACCAGGCGGACGTGTGGGTGGAGTTGTTGAAGCACTTCAACTACATGAAAGTGATCTTCATTCACAGCTCGGACACGGACGGCCGTGCGCTGCTCGGTCGCTTCCAAACGACGTCGCAGAACCTGGAGGACGACGCCGAGATCAAGGTGCAGGTAGTAGAGCGTCCTTTATGCCTAGAGTCTCGCGCAAAGCCCAGAGTAGCCGAGTGGCCTTTCATGCAGCCGCGACTTTGATCTTCCGAAACAGGTGGAGTCGGTGATAGAGTTCGAGCCTGGCCTGGACAGCTTCACGCAACAGTTGATAGACATGAAAGGCGCGCAGGCTAGAGTGTGCCTTCTGTACGCCTCGTAAGTGCGAGCCTTATTGCCATCCCTTCGGCTGTTTAAATGTCTGATGTCTCGTCCTTTCTGTCGGCCACAGAAAGACCGACGCGAGCGTCATCTTCCAAGACGCCGCTGCCCTGAACATGACCAGCGCAGGATACGTTTGGATCGTGACGGAGCAAGCCTTAGATGCGCCCAACGCACCGGAAGGTCTTCTCGGCTTGAAATTAATTAACGCGGAGAAAGAGAATGCTCACATCAAGGATAGCCTGTCAGTTCTCTTCCAATCGTAGATTGACGTGTAGCTGACGTGTTTAGACCGAAAAAAAAAAAAAGAAACAGAGAATGAAATCCCTCCACGAGACAATTCTGTACACGCACGCGAAGACTTATGAACGTACCCCAAGACAACACTCACTCTGGTAGAAATGAAACTCCTCGCGTTCGTGTGTATACACACGAACGCACATGCCGTTGCATGCGCTAAGGGGCACGCGGCACGGAATGCCACAGCGATGTACATACAACTGGTTTCGGATCACCGGATCACATCTGCCTACCCTCCTAGCACACCTTCCAATCTCTCCGGCGAACATTCCGTGAATTGCTCGCCTGAAACGATGTACTTTAAGCTTTAGGATACGCGGCAGACGCGCTTCGCCCTCAGCCCCTTCAGACAACTCGAGAGCTTTTTTGATTATTAGAGAGAACGTTGTTCGCGTAGAAAGCAGGTCTGAAGGAGTTCAGGTGACGAGGAGTCACTTGGATATATCCGCCGAGAATTTCTTGAACGCGACGTGCGCGGCCGGTGATCGAGAGAGTTGTGTGTTTCAGGATGGTCTTCGCGGGCGCTTTGAAGGCGATGAACGAGTCGGACGCGATCACGGAGGCGCCGAAGGACTGCGGTGACTCTGGGTCCATTTGGGAAACCGGGAAGAAGCTATTTCAGTAAGGTTCACTTGGACTATACCGTGGTGCTACTAGGATCAGATCTTTTTCTGGCGTCAGGGTACCGAGAGTTTTGTTTTAGATACATACGGAAGCAAGTGTTGGTGGACGGTGCTACGGGAAGAGTGGCGTTCGACGACAACGGAGACCGCATCTTCGCCGAGTACGACATCATCAATATCAAGGAGGACAGGGAGCGGGTCTCCGTTGGGCAGTACTTTTACCCAACTGTGAGTAGAATCGAAGATACGTGTGCTCCTGGTTGCTACATCACAATTCAAATAAACCAATAGGAGTAATAGTTTATCCCTGAATGACCCCCTAAGTGAGAAACATAATTTTATAAACAGTTTTTTATAATTTACTTGAAGTTGGTAAATATGGAGCTGCACCCAGATTCTCTAGCTGCAAGATGCTCGATTAGTACCTCCCGAGTTACTTTTAATAATTATCGATCCTCCGCGTGGCAGAACGGCACCAAGATGAATCTGAGGGTGAACGAGTCGAACATAACGTGGCCCGGCCGATTAAGAACTAAGCCAGAGGGTTTCATGATCCCTACGCACTTAAAAGTGCTCACGATCGAGGAGAAGCCGTTCGTTTACGTGCGAGAAATAACTGACGGGGAGCCGTGTCTACCGGAAGAGATTGTCTGCCCCCATTTCAACGTCACCGACCACGAGAGTAAGCAGAAATAAGTCCCAACGATCCATCACGGGCCGGGCATTCCAAATCTGTTCTTAAATGCTTCCAGGCACGAGGATCTTCTGCTGCAAGGGATACTGCATCGATCTGTTGAAAGAGCTATCGAAGACTATCAACTTCACCTACAGCTTGGCTCTGTCTCCCGATGGACAATTCGGCAACTACGTGATCAAGAATAGCTCAGGTAGACTTTAGACAGTCCTTTGGACTGCTTTTAACGTTATTTTACTTTATAACCCTTTGTGATTCGACAGTTCTGTAGTCCCAGTTGCCAGCAACAAAATATGCTATAAATCACGAAAAATGGACATACTCGTTTTTGCCCCTTATCCTTCGATTCGCGAACGTTGCAGTCGGTGGGAAGAAGGAATGGACGGGGCTGATTGGAGAGCTGGTGAACGAAAGGGCGGACATGATCGTCGCCCCTTTGACTATCAACCCTGAACGCGCCGAGTTCATCGAGTTCAGCAAGCCCTTCAAGTATCAAGGCATCACTATCCTAGAGAAGAAGGTATACACTCCTCTAAAAAATAAATGAATGAACTTCGCAACGGTGAGTTCACAATGAGATCCTTCACCCACAGCCATCGAGGTCGTCGACCCTGGTGTCGTTCCTGCAACCATTCAGCAACACCCTTTGGATCCTGGTGATGGTATCGGTGCACGTAGTGGCTCTAGTTCTGTACCTCCTCGACCGGTTCTCGCCCTTCGGGAGGTTCAAGCTAGCAAACACTGACGGCACCGAAGAGGACGCCCTCAACTTGTCCAGCGCGGTCTGGTTCGCCTGGGGAGTCCTTCTCAACAGCGGGATAGGAGAAGGTTCGATAATCCGTGACAGTAGAAATCGGAAACCTTGAAGTCTACGTAGCATTTACCCATTCCTGTAATCTACTTATGCCTCCAACTCGCGTTATTATCTCAGGAGGAATTAGCATTGAACTTTCGAGGAGCATATTTATAGCCGCAGCTGCTATCTTCTTTACATCACCGAAGCGTAATTGACTCGATCGATCGGGGACATAAACGGTGTTGCGTGCCCGGCGACATGTAATCGCGGTGAATGGCGATTAGATTTTTAATAATTCCGCAGGCACCCCGCGCAGCTTCTCTGCTCGAGTGTTGGGCATGGTTTGGGCAGGATTCGCGATGATCATCGTGGCCTCTTACACCGCCAACTTGGCTGCGTTCTTGGTGCTGGAACGACCGAAGACCAAGCTGACTGGCATCAACGATGCTCGAGTATGAATCCACATGTAGAAGTATTATTCATCTTCAGCAAGCAGGATTAAGTCTAGTAACCAGTAGCGCACTCGGGATTTAATCTCGGGGGGAGCCGAGTTGAAGGGATAAAAATATTTTTAATTCAAATTCAATAGAATTCATTAGGTGATTAGAAAAATTTATTTAAATAACAAAATTCAGCTTTCTTTTCTTTTTACAAAGCTCTTGAATTACTTCAGTCGCGGTTACATTCATCTCCGTTTTCCTTTTTCTTTGTGGGTGCCAGGGCCTAAGTACCTAAGTGGCCAAAGTTTGTCGAAACCAAGAAGTGTAGAATAAGCTCTGAAATACTTGGCTGCTCGCTTCTAGTACACTCTATGTACACTGCACTCCATTAATGCCACTTCGCTGCCGCCGGTATTGATCTTAGCCCGCGGTTCGGATGTTGAACGAGCAATAAAATTGAATTTACACGCGCAGCTCAGGAACACCATGGAGAACCTGACCTGCGCCACGGTGAAGGGCTCCGCCGTGGACATGTACTTCCGCCGGCAGGTCGAGCTATCGAACATGTATCGCACGATGGAGGCCAACAACTACGACACCGCTGAAGAAGCCATCAGAGACATAAAGATTGGGTAACATCTCCCTTGTCCTCTTAATGTTAGACCCACTACAGATATATCTTATTCGCAGGAAACTCATGGCCTTCATCTGGGACAGTTCGCGCTTAGAGTTCGAGGCCGCCCAGGACTGCGAATTGGTGACCGCTGGCGAACTGTTTGGTCGTTCTGGTTACGGGATCGGCTTGCAGAAGGGCTCTTTATGGGCGGATGCAGTGACTCTGGCCATCCTGGACTTTCACGAGAGTAAGAAACGCGTTTATATCGTACTTCTGAATTTTATAATAACAAGTATCTATGCATAGGACCGCGCAAAATATGCGGCGGAGCGCGGCGCCAGGGGGGAACGCGCCGAACCCGCCGCGCGTCGCCTCCCAATCACCCGGTAGCTTTATTACGGATTACAATAAAATCTCTGTTCGCGTGTTATCAGTCGGCTTCATGGAAGGCCTGGACAACCACTGGATCCTGCAGGACAACATACAGCAATGCGAGCAACTGGAGAAGACCCCGAACACTCTGGGCCTGAAGAACATGGCCGGTGTGTTCATAGTGGTCGGGGTGGGGATTATCGGCGGCATCGTCCTCATCATCATCGAGGTAGCGTACAAGAAGCACCAGATCCGCAAGCAGAAGAAGATGGAGCTGGCGAGACACGCCGCCGACAAATGGAGGCGAGCGATCGAGGTAACGGAAAAGATAAATCGAAAAGATGATCCTGTGGTACGATCGAACAACTTTCTCTCCGACATCTTTCGCTGTCCACTCCTCAGAATTCTGTGTTTGTCAGTAAACCGCAGGCAGCAAGGACGAGATAGGAGCAACACGAGGGATTTCTATGAAACCTAGTAACGATAACAAAACCACCGATCGATTCGAACCAACACACGATAGATCTAAGCACACCGATTCACACGCTTTACAAGCTTTAGGGATGAGAGAAGTAGTCAGGCTTTCACAACAGAGAGTAATAATACACTTTGTATCTTGCCTTGGAATTGCTTTTTTTATACAGCATCAACCATTTACGAAAGTCAGCTTGGTCACGTTTCAAATAAGCTTCAGATACTCTTAAATCGCATTCCCGTGTGCAACAAGCGCCGCGGGCCACACTTGCGACTGCAGCCCCGCGCGTACAGCGTGCAGAATAATTAACGATCTTGAGAGGTTACGTTCGTTTGGCCCCCGCGCCGCAGGTTGCACGCACGAAACATTATATTCCCCGAAGAGTCAAGCATCTTCAAGTATTCCGAATGTATTTTGTATTCACACACGTAGGATCGCGGCTTCAGCCTCCTATTAGATACGCAAAGTATGGTACTAAGTAGTTGTACTTGTGTACAACGCGATGTAAGTCGAGTAGCGTTAGCCGAAGGCGACGAAACGGCTGCCAGTAAGCTCGTCTGACGCGATCCCTTGCTCTTTTTAATGCAGAAACGGAAGACGCTACGAGCCTCGATAGCCGCACAGCGAAGAATTCAGAGTAACGGCCTAAACGACCCTACCACTGTCAGTTTAGCAGTGGACACGGTAGCTAGGTCTAACATGACGCCACGAAGCCCTGGCCGTGCATGGCCAGGAGACAGCGACATTCGCCAACGGCCGATACCTCGCTCGGACGATATCCGACTATCACCTGCTGCTTACACGGCGGACGTCTCGCACCTCATAGTCTGAGCCAACAAGAATTCTACAATTTGGTTACTTCCTCTATCGTATATACCGAGGTGTTATCATTGTCCAGAGAAACTCTGTTAGATAGGCAAATCGTGTAACTGAGGGTACATTTGTTTTATACAATAAAAGAACGTTACTTTAAAAATGTCTATTTATACTCTCCGTTCGACGCACCCCTCTTCCTATATAGACAAATGCACGCTGATTACAGTTAGCAGTCGGTAATAATTAGACCTACTAAAATTATAAATTTTTCTTCATGGACTGATGTTTTAATATCGTATTTGGGCAAATAAATAGTTTGCTATGCTCGTCGCAAAACACGAATGATTAATCGTAACTGTAATTGTCTACGAAGTTACGCGGTTCTGGCTTCGTTCTTTCCATATTTCGATTACGCATACTCGACGATGCTGTCAGTTAGACGTATCACAGACGAGGTATAGAATAGACCTATCACCTTATGGGACTTCGTGTCACCACCCAAACTGTTTTACCGACCCATAATTTCAGGACTGAATTTAGCGACCTCTGTTCATGAACAGCGCCCAACTCAAGAACTACTCTGAAATGTGTTGAAATACTGAAAGATGTGTGCGTGCTTGTATACGTGTGACTTGTTTAGAGCGAGAGTTTAACTTAGAGGGCGGGTTTTCGCTAAGGTACGCTTTGGCTCGGTTTGTCGACTCACGCCGGATTTCTCTCTGAAAATCTATTTCGGGGATCAGGAGCCTATATGGCGTTGAAATATGTCAGTTCTTGAGAACTTATACAAGCTATAAATTGCAAGATGAAATTGATTGTTAGTATTTTACGTGTAATGCAACATTTAACTAATATTTTCACGTGTCGTACGCCGAAAAATATTAAAAATTGACGCTTTATAACTATTGAATGGATTTAAAAAGTATAAAAAACATCTACGATGTAAGTACACGAGGGTAGGTTTCGCTTACGTTAAGATCTGGGCACACATATCAGTTCCGTGTCAGTTCACGTAGAATTCACGTACTCTTCATTACTTTCCTCAATTATTTTACTCCAAGTACTTTCCATTACAGTCAATAAAAATAATCAGAATTATATCAAGTTTGGTGTCATTTTCATACTCATTACTGAATGGCCTATTGCTGACTTTGTCCTTATGCCACTACTCTAGCGTTCATGACCCCCGAGCCGCGTCGTTCGGAAGCTTTTACCTAAGAACCCATCAGGGTCGTAAAAAAAGGTACGCGTTACCGTTCAACCGATTTCAAGAGAGCGTGCAGCGAAAAGGCCAGAATGTCGTGGCCATAGAATTTTAACTTTCTGAGTACGAATACAGTTTCGACACTGAAAGAAAAAGATGAATGAGTATAATGGTCTTGAAACGCTGCGGATTACTACATACATCTGAAGTATTCAGGAGTTACATTTCTTTGGGAAGGGGCAGGGTGTGGTGTATTTTGTGAACAATCAAATCGATTGCAAATTGTTTCTCAATTTATTAATCTATTAACAAGAGCAGCAATAAACAGAAGATGGATAAACATTTCTAACATAATCATTATCTATTCACTGCTCTATCATTTCGTTGCTTGAGATGAAATTTTTATGAAATAAATATATTGGAGAACGGTGACGCAACCACTTCTCCCATCATGCGCCCTAAACATGCAAATTGTTCATCCAAAAACAAATTAAATAGTTTTTTACGATTTTGGAATCCGAGGCTTCGTTCTCGAAATATTAGCGTGGAACTTTTGGGCCGTGTAGTAAAGCTGAAACATCTGAGCGTGACGCAGTAAATGCTCTCACGCACACGCAGGAGGCACGCGTAGATGTAGACCCACACACACACACAGTAGAGCTGACCGTGCTGATGCAAAACATGAAAATGGGTAGCGTGGGCTGCTCTACTGTGTGTGTGTGCACCGCCCGCTCAGCTGATTCGGCTTTAAACTGCGGTCCAGAAGATCCACCGCATATGTATACAATTTATGAACACATTCCATTACAACAGAGATGGACCAAAAATTTTTTGAAATAAAAATTTCGTACACAAATTTTTATTTCAAATAATTTTTTGCTCATCTCTGCACTACAATCATGCGCCGTCCCGGCGTTCGGAAAGCTGCCAGCGACCGCTGGACAGCAGTGATCCCCGAGCTTCGAAAATTTTGGGATGGTCGCTTTCAAATTCACGTGGCAGAGAGCTATTGGGAATTTCCCGGCCCAGGTAGGCGAGCCGCGCGCTTCGATTTTATTGTCGGTTTACCACTCGCACCCCAGATTACTGTAATGAGGTTTGAAAACAATGTCGACCGGTCTCGTACCCGTCTCAATTTCAATATTTTTAGTTACGGCAGGGTTGACCGGGGCACTATACCCCTGTACGGAGAGACTTTTCGCCATCTGCGTGTAAAAACCACAATAATGGCGCATCGTTCCAAAGAATGGAAAATCAGAATTAAAACCGACATAAAAAAAAAATAAAAATGCACTAAAAAGTAAAAAATAATTTTGTTCCTTATTTACTCTACGACACTCAATTTTGTTTACATCGGCGTCTCATCAGTTGCACTGTGTAAATCTGGCGTCGACTTAAAACAATTGAGTGTCGTAGATTAAATACGGAACAAAATTATTTTTTACTTTTTAGTGCATTTATATTTTTTTGAAGTCGAGAAAACCAGAACAGTACATTCTGAGGTCTGCAAACGCATTGTTGGACGTGGCCGAAGCCGCGACGTCGAGCCCGTCGACATCGACAAAAGAACGAGACGATCGGCGGCCGACGAAGGCAGTCTCCTCAGGAGACTCTTCTGCAGCCGCTCGGATAGGACGGTCTTGTCGAGCACTTTATGTATTTCAAACATTAAATATATTCACTTCGTGCATTCTGAATACCATACTCCCCCCCCCCATACTATTCAGTTTCCTCCATCAAATAAAAAAACTTTGATATGAAACATCTTTTTGCTTTTTCAACAGTTAGAAAAATAATAGTGTGTCAAAAATAATATACGAACAAATCGGACATACTGTATAAACTTATTGAAACATCCGAACGTCATTTAACATTAATCAGTTAACATCAGTTAGTATATAGTTTAAACAAATTAATTTTTCTAATAATTATGGAGGAAAATGAATTCCTTTTTCAAAAAATATGTATCCAATATTTTTGGCTACTCTAAAGAATTGCACAATTGCACCAAAATCGGTGTGTACGGGTTTGATATGTCCCTTTTAAATAATATGGTACAGTAGAAGGATATTATTATTATTATTATTATTATTGTCATTATTATTATATGTCTGTATTCTATCGTATAGACCATCATTAATGTATACGCAAACATATGATGAATAGGTGATTTCAGCAACAGGTGCTCTTAAAAAACATTTAAGCACTCTTTTTACAAATTACGTTATTACAAGCGAATGAAAATTTTTTTGCGTTAAATAAACCGGAATAGGATAGCAAAGTTAAGAAGGCGAATGTGATATCGTTTTATTTTCATCCTTCTTTCTCTTCCGTTGAACCGAATATGTTCATTAGACGATTTTTAAATTGTTACTGTAACAGAAACATTTGTAAATCGCGGGCTTCGACTCTCAAAACATAACCTAGTTTTAGCCGTCCTGAATTCTAATTCCTACCACGCGTAGCGTTACAATCTGTTTCGAGGCTTCACCGGTAACGTTGCATGCGACACTAAAATGGTAAGGGGGTCCTAGGACCCCCCAAACCGGTGACAGAAAAATACATTGGTTGATAGGTCTATTCTATACCTCGTCTGTGGACGTATTGTAATGCTCGTTAGTCGATCACTTCAATTTTAATCTACTTACCGTGCATCGGGCGCTGTTTTTCGGGAATCAGCTTCATTTCTGTGCCTCGTCTTCGTCCTATTGACGGCGTATCGCCCGTAACTCTGCGTAACTCGACGGACCGATATATAATCAATTTTTAAATATTTTTAAATAGCATCGTTCCCTCCGCGGAACGTATAATCTCTAGAGCTGGCGTCGGACTCGCAGCTACTGTACTTCCACCTTATCGGCGGTCATCTTCTTAAAATATCTGAACCGCCTGCGTTAAGTTCGCTCAAAAGCTATATTACGAAACTGTGCTGTACTTATCAGGATATAAGACAAAAGGTAAGGAATTTGCATCGAATATTCTTGCTTCGTTGGAGCGCGATACGGGCAACGATTTCCACGAAGGTTTCCCTTCTAGATCCTCTTCGGTGGGCCGTGACCACGGGACGTAACACATGAGAACGAATTGTGTCAAGTTTCTCACCGCTGTCATTTGACGAAGATTCATTGTTCAGCGTGATTTATTTTCTAGGCGGTCCTCGAGTAACTTCATCGATCTAGAATCGAAAGGTATGGCGGATACGACCGTGGACGCGACCCGTCGTTTAAACGTTAAAAAACAGACCCTGGACGACGCTTACGCAGCGCCTGCGAATTTCCTCGAAATTGACGTGATTAATCCAATCACGCACGGCGTCGGCAAGAAACGATATACCGATTACGAGGTTCGCATGAGGGTAAGTGGAAAAGGGGCCCCCGTTAACGCTGCACCACCCGCCGTCGGTTCACCTTTCTTCAAATCCCTTTTGCCGCTTAAATACCACGGTAAAATGTCACGCACGTCTGTCCAAGGTGGACAAACTTCCATAGACTTTTAGGCCCGAAAGTTTATCAATTCACATTCCTTAGCTAATTCTTGCAGGGTACGTTCCTTTCCTTCTTTTTCCGCGGGAGGGGGAGAAAAAGAATTCTGCATTGCAGTTGATACTCGCTGATAATTTCAATATTGTCGATTTTGAATTTCATGGGAATACGACTATGGGGTTCTGAAAGTATCTTGTTACGTTAAATTTAGTTTCCCAGCAAGCAGGGCAATAATTGTGGCAGGAACGACGTTGGTAGTAATTCCGTTACAGGCATCAATCAACCGTATTATGGGCAGTGTCTGCTATCTTACTGTCGATGATAAAATTGTAGATACAAAAATACGTGGCTGTTGGCTCCATTTATAGACCTTAGATTAACATTGGATGAAATGTATCTTCACGTTTCGAGGATAATAATGAATGGATTACAGATTCTTTTAATTTATGCTTGACTTATTGCGATTAAAAGGCTTCTTGAGATTATCAAGCTGGAATTACGAATTCCCCAAAATGTATGGAATGTATCGTTATATGCTGTGGTTTTATCGTATTTAGATAAAGTCGAGAAGAAATTAAATACCTAGCGTCCGAAGAGCAAAGAAGTGGCTCCGATGTTTTAACGACGGAATTCCTTCTTTCAGACAAACCTTCCAGTTTTCAAAGTAAAAGATTCCACGGTAAGAAGGAGATACAGTGATTTCGAGTGGTTAAGGAATGAGTTAGAAAGAGATAGTAAGGTCAGTTACAAGATAGAAATAGAATTTAGAAGCGCTTAGAGGGAGCTTACGATTGTTTCTTATAAATGCGCAGATCGTGGTGCCTCCGCTACCTGGTAAGGCTTGGAAGCGCCAGATGCCTTTTCGCGGAGACGATGGTATTTTTGAAGAAGACTTTATCGAAGACCGGAGAAAAGGTTTAGAAGAGTTTGTTAATAAGTATGTAGATTGTAGATCGGAGCGATTAGCTTTCGTCACGCTGCGCGCTTTGTTACAGGGAATGAAAATTAATCGTACTGTTACAGAATAGCAGGGCATCCATTAGCACAGAACGAACGATGTTTACACATGTTTCTGCAAGAACCTATAATAGACAAGAACTACGTACCTGGAAAAATACGTAATACATAAGTTACAATAAGACTTATCGCAAGTATATTTCCCTCCCCACCTTCGATATTTAAAGTCATATTTTATTACTTCCAAAGTTTATTCTGAAAATTTTCTAAGTAATCCTTCTGTATTCATGCAATATTTAATCGAGCTTTCAATGCTGTGATGTGAAATTACGATATTTGTTTTCGAAAGTTTACTTGTGTTTTTCAAACACCTTTGGACATTCAGAAGGAACTTGTTACTATCGCCATTGGCTATTGAAGAAGAGTACTAAAGTTTCCTTTCTCCTTGTTTCGGTTTCCTATAAACGGTACTCTAGTAATACCGGCGTTTCTACGAAAGATTTATAATTTGATATTTATCAATTTCAGAGATCGCAGAGTAACGTTGTATACAACAGTTCAATTAATATATAAATATATAAAATTTATCGATTCGAAAATATGGCTTAAAAATGAAATATCAAGACGAGAAGCTGTTCATTCGCAAGTTGTCCAATAGGAAAAGTAACGAATATCGTCTGCTTTTCTGAAGTAGCTTATAGAAATATTTTAACATCAAACGGGGATACGACTGATATAAAATAGAATGAAAACTTGATAGTTCAGCTTACTGGTTTCTATTGGACAACTTGTACGTAGCACGTACACTTATTTGTAAACAGTGCTATTGCAACTAGGCGGATAAGATGAATTCAGTTAGATACGGGGATACGTCTCTTACGAAGTGTTTATAATTTGATATTCTCTACATAAAGAAATGTTAAGAAATTTAAGAAATTTACTGAACTCGATTCTTTGTTCATTAATGGTAAAGCATATATAACTAAGGTAATTTTGAATCTCCTTGTTATATAATTATTGTTTTATTATGAGAATAAGATGCGGGCATAATATTACTATTGTACTGGAATCAACAGTAAAATCGATAACTTGTACGTTGTGTTTTTGTATTCTTTAAATTTACAATCATAAGCGAACACTTTTAAAAGGTTTATAAACTATCGATGGGACTGCGTACAGGGCATAGATTAAACTACTTTACAGTTCTGTTCAGTTGTGTTATAGTTCGTACTGCAAGGAAACGTTTCGTTAAATATATTCTCGTTATTCTAGTGTACATACATCGCGTGTGCGTTTATACGCACCCATACACACTCATACGAATAGGAGTATTGTATATCAATATAAATAATAAGATCATAAAAAAGAAAAGAAAATAATTGAGACTGTGACTTACGTACTAATTTAAAGCTTTGATGTTAGTAGAGACATCTTGATAAGAACTTCTACTTTGTTTAAGAAATATGTAAGGAACTCGTTAAACTAAGAAGCTGCGTCACTCGTTCAAAATACACTGTTTTAAATTGAAACGAATTTTATAAAAAAAAATCACTCTTACGCGTCATTGGAAACTCAAGTACTCGACATATGTACTTCTTTATTGCTACTTCTCTTTCCTAATACTATCGACAATTTTGCTGCTCGTCTAATCCCGGACTCGAGACTTTTAAACTTTAAGTAAATGCAGCGATAGTGATTTACAATATGTAGGATATCTTACCCTTGTTAATCAATCGAGCTAGCCGTGTAATATAAACCTACAAGTATACATCCTGTTTAGTTTTAATGAATTTTTTATTTTTGAAGTATGTATCTATATATTTGCTCACGCAGTCTTGCTCTGAAAAAGAAAAAACAAAGAATAAAAAGTGTAATGAATGTACATACGTTTATTTCGATTATTTTAATGAAATAGTTCAATGAGATCACCAACCGGGAAACGTGTTCTCTATGATCAGCATATCAGCTATATGCTTCGCGACCACTTTAAATAGCTGCCTGTTTTTGATCCTTCGCTTCTTGTAAAATGGCATCAAGTGCTTTACAATCCATGGCGCTATCCTCTCTTTACACGCAGTCAAGTGCTCCTCGATACAAATCGGCGAATCTGGCATCATCTCCTCGTCATCGAATTCCCCGAACAGTTGGATAATTTTCTCTTTCACGCGCCCATGTCTTCTATAATTTTTTAACGACAATTCCGTCATCTTTGCTTTCAACTTCGATACTTGATACACACGTTCAACGAACCAAATACTGTTCATCCTGCGCTTCTGTTTGCTTTCGGGGCTTTCGTTCTCTGCCAGTAATTTATTAGCTTCCCTGTTCTTCATCTCTTTATAGTAACTAAAGCTGTATTTCCCTGTAGCCGCATTCGACGGTCTTGCGTTATTGCTGTTGACAAGATTGCTCTTTGTACCGTTGTTGCTTTCGAGCGCGCGAGCAGCAGTATTGGAATTATGCGGGAGAAGAGATTTCATCTCCGAGCACATTTTAGTAATTTCTTGATCCACGTTGGCTTTACTAACGCCCGAGTGTTTCTCTATTAACGTCATGAGATCGCTACTGTCGTCGCTGTCGCAGAACATGTCCTCCATGTGTTGCAGAAGCGAATCCTGCGAGTTCTCATCTTCATTTTGAATACTGGATTGGTTGTTCTCGACGGGAGCGTCAGAATTATCCTGCATGTAACTAAAAATATTGCTATCTTCTTCTTCCTTCACTGTTTTCTCGTCAACTTCAATCTTATCGGTCACCTCTCCGTCCGACTCGTTATTACATTTATTTGGTTCTATGTCGTGAAAGCAAGTGGAGTTCACAGTGGGCGAGGCTGTATTGTTGTAACTAGACAGATCGATCGTATCTTCATTCTCAACAGCGTCGATTATGTCCTCCTGCTCTTCCTCCTCTTTGACGGGGGATGCCTGTTTCATGGAAGATAGCTCCTCGCAATTAGACGTGATGCAAATGCTCTGAATGTTATCCGCCCTCTCTAATTCCACCCACGAATTGATCGTCTGAACTCCGACGTCTACTTTAACCGGTGGGGTCTCTAAAAATATTACTAGTTTCTTATAGGCTTTCTTCTCCGAGGTATGAGACTTTACGTCTGAAATCTATACGCGTCCCAATTTCAACTGTTAATCAATTTCAGTAACCAAGATCACACCAATAAATACACTTACCAACTTCAACATGTTATGCCTGTACAGATTAGATTCCAACGACGATCGAACTGCGTGCAATTCCATTCGATTTGTGCATTTCTCTAATTGATCGCACGGAATGTCTTCCTGCTTGTCCTTGTAGCAGAGGATATAATTGGTGAGCAAGCATTTATGAAGGTATGAGAAATACACAGCACGAACCTGTAATTCACTCGGATTAAAAACAGACGAAACTACATGTTTCTGAGAATTTCTAGAACGAGGCTCCTAATCGCTATCAAGAATCGAACGTTTGCAGTCCAGAGTTCAACGTTTCGAAGTATACTTCGGTACTATCCTATTGTGTATAAAAATAAAGAGAAACGTGCCGTGGTGGTCAGTCGAAGGAATTCATCGTTCTGATCGGTGGGAAACTGAAATTTGTTCGCCGAGAGGGAGGGTAACGATATTGACAGAAGATTGTTAATATCATCGAGACTAGCGATATCGTCGTCCATATCCTCGATGTTAAATTCATCTTGCTCCTTCTTTAACGGGAGGGATATGTCCATTTGCTCCATAGTCATTCTACTTTATGTCACGAACGTCCTACGCGATTATTTCAAATTTCACACGCGTCAGTCCTTTGTAAATATATGCCGCGCAATGCGATGTCACGTCCAGCGCAGCGTTCTCGTGAATCGCGCATCTATTACCTAGTCTACGAAACGGACATAACACGTGGTAGAATCTCTATTAACGGTAGAATACGATAAATAAACAATTTTCCACAATCGAACGAAAGTAATGTTTATCCTTTGCAGGACACACGCTTCACCCTGACAACGCGAGCCTCATTGACGACTAACTTCACGCTGGCCAAAACTTATTAACTCTGAGACCGAGGGCGATGGCTGTGTTATTATATTAGCAAATTTGACCAGTCGATGATTTGACGATGGTATCAAATGTCATCTAATGGCTGTTCTATTAATTTGAATAATATCGGTTGTTGATAAACATTCAGAGAATTAACCGCTATTTCATATACACTATACAGGGTGTCCAACAAGTCATTACCTCCAATTTACTGCTCGACCAAAAGCGCGCGTCCTTGTTCAGCTGATCCTGTATAATGACAAAACAATAACTAACATTTAATGCTTGAAAATTAAAACGTTGAAATGCATTCAAGTCGGATTGTATGGCTTGTATTACCGAGAATAATCCGTTGGAAATATATATATATATGAATTCTGTTTATTGACGATTAAATACGAGTATAAATGTGGATTGTGGAGCATGTCAAAATAATTACGAAATGCCTGCGTACCTTTTATGTATAATTAGTATCGCATCGCTTATTAATTTAATTACGGTGATAGAAAAGTAGAAAACGCGAAGTACAGAGTGTCGTGTTTCAGTGGAGATTTCGATTTATTTTTTGTACTCTTCTAATACCAGTTTTTATGAGCGAAATGCCAGGTTTGCGTTAATGTACAATGAGTCCGAATGTATTATATGTTAGAAATGTAACTAAAATGCATCAGTTATCTCTAGTTTCTGGTTCTTCATCGTACGCTGCCATAACTTTTTCCATTACTACCCAAAGTGTATCTCTTGCTAAATCTTTACAAAATACCTGAAAGCAATCAAGAGTTTGCGTTTCAGATGTTTCGGGTAGTCCATAATGGTCAGACAATTCTTTAGGATTTTGATGTCTTACAGTAAACCAAGGTTGCTGATCGCATTCGTCCATTAACGGCACTACTACACCATAAATCTGTAATGCCAGATTAATACAAGCGAGTGCTATTAAATTCGGTGGGTAATCGAGTATAGCGGGGGAATGATGGAAGTCTTGTAAAAGTGCCATGCTGGTCTTTGCAACGGGATACTTTGACCACTCCTCTTCGCCAAACCATGCTTGTAAGGATCGTAGATAGTGCAACATGTACTAGAACAATAATATTGTCATTATTCGATGCGATCACGACGTTTCGTGGCAGGCGCGACTGCAAATTAATCATCTCTTAATATTTACTTTATGCGGATGTACAGGGATTACTTGGAACTTTAGCATGCGCATAATTAATAGTTCTGCCTGGACGATCGCGTCTCTCATACTCCAATACTGATCACCCAACTCTAGCGGTTGAGATCCTCTATGTAAGGTACTATACGACACATTCATTACGTCCCTTATTTTCAGATTATCGTCCTTTACCTTCCCTGCTAGATACAGGCAGGTGGCAGCTATTAGCTAAAACACGCGCCCATTTGTATAAATATTAATAACCAAATGTGCGTGTCTTAAATTTTAATAAAGATCGATAGGTTATTTATATTTACATAATTATCGTAGCCTCCTGGCGTAGCCTCTTTTATAAACCTGTGATATAAAGTCGCTGCCGTGGCGATAGTCAATGAATGAGCGTCTAGTTTTAAACCTGTAATTTACAAACTGGTTAGTACAGATCGCCGAAGATGTAATTCCATTAATATATGCGAACCGAACGTAATATTTACCACACTCGAATATAAATCTTGAAACGGTAAAGCTATCGCTACTTTTGGTATAATCGATCGTAATACTTTTCTGTAAAGTATTCCTCTTCTCCCTCTGCATAGCTAACACATCGATGACATCTTTCATTTTGGAACTGCAAATATGTAGTACATCGGTCAGTCTAGATTACGTTCGCACGTATTGATAAAAAGATTTCACACATTAACAAAGGAAACATCTGAGCATAACCAAACAAAGTATCGCGCACCACGTTGATTGTCATATTATAACGGCCTGATCGTCGGGATTTCAGAACTTCACTCAACTTACATAACAAATGAATTTAATAATTTAATAATATGCATCATAGTTACGAAATCTCGGAGTCAGCAACGATCAAGGAATAAACGTTGCGACAATCAGCGTAGTATCGCGGCAATATTACATGCACAGAACTTCTCCGAAAGAGACGAAATTCATTCAACTTTACGGAGATCTGTGTTAGAAATCGTAGACCGGCGTATCACTGCGCGTAGCCGCAAAGAAAATTACCACAAATCATTACATTATATGTTTCATATTCAAATTACCTTAAAGTCTCTGTACTAGTGGGTTCCGTTGGATTCATTTTGACAATCCCGCAAACAGATTTGTTTAGAAAATGTTGGAATTACTTTGCTACAGGTTACGACCGACAACAACATTTATTTTCCACACACTACGAGTGCCTGCGATGTTACCAACATCGTCGATATCTTCCTTACTAGACACTTCGCCGCTCCGCTAGCAGTGTTGTTAGCACAAGGAAATCGGATTATAGAATTTATTCCGCGATCTTATTCGCACAATAATATTATCCAAAGTATTTTACACAGGCACCATAGAAATCATGTAATCGCATTGAACAACGAAATTTGTTTAATCTCTTTTCGAATCACGTATTGTCACGTATCAAGGATTCGTAGTGTTCATGGACCACGAGACGCTACTGGGCGCGTTCCGATTCACGCATAACGCAGCATAATGTGCATGAAGTGCATAGGGTACGTGACATATCCTATGCAGTCTATGCGCAGTATGCGTGAATTGAAACACAGCCATAGATACTTGTGGCTTGTGGCTGCTTGTGGCGCAACCAAAGAGTATGTAGGTATAATAACCCAGATAGCACAGGACGTTTTAAAAACGTCCATTTTACGTCTGAACGTCTTGATTTGTAACCAGACGTCTTTAAGACGTCTTTAAGCTGTCTTTAAGACGTCTTTAAGACTTTACCAGACGTTGTGCTATCTGGGAAGAGGCGTCACTTCGGGCGGAATCTTTGAAGTCCTTGCTTGGCCTTGGTATTTAAATTGGTTGTCTATTCGAGCGGGATATTCAAATCGACTAAATGTACCTTACCGCAGTTGGCTGATTATTGTCGAAGTTTACCGATCATTGTCGAATGGGGCCGAATGGGCATTTAAATTGGTTGTCTACTGATTTCCCTAGCTTTTTCTGTCCTTGTCGAGTGACGCCTCTTATTATATCTCCTCTTTGGCGCAACTGAGAGTTGCCGAACAACATTTTCCTGGGCTATTTTATTTAAGAGGGGAACACCTAATTCCATATAAGAGTATACCTAGGCCCCTACCGATTTGCGCAACTCCCAAGGATCTTACACGCGCGATTGGTGCTAGCTTTTTCCCTGCTGGTTTCCTACCAATCAACATTGTATCCCTGCGCGGAACGAAGCTACTCTACAGTGGAATATAGGCTGTGTTTCAATTCACGCATACTGCGCATAGACTGCATAGGATATGTCACGTACCCTATGCACTTCATGCACATTATGCTGCATTATGCGTGAATCGGAACGCGCCCACAGTATGTATACAGGAGACGAACCGACGCCACGGCCAGCCAGCGTTGCCAGGAAATAAGTTGTCGGCGCTGGTTGGCCGCGGCGTCACTCCTTTGGTGCTGACATCGCTAAAATCGTGGCGTCTCACGCACACATTATCACCACCCTGTAGGTGTTCCCCCTCCCAAACAAGGTGGCCCAAGTATCCAAGAAAATGTTGCTTAGCATGCCTGGACGCCATAACGCACGCTGACGCACGCGTCCAACTCGCTGCAATTCGTGTTGTTTTTTTTTAAGTTCCACAGTGTTTTATTAAAGTTCCAGTATGAGCAAAGAATCAGGTAAGACAAGTATTTAATACTTGTGCATCAATATAATTTTAGAAATGATCATTTCTGGAAAAATTAAAGTATCTTTTTGAACATAAATATGCTAAACATTATGTTCATTACTTTCTTCTTTCAATATTTATTCTTTTCGATTCTTTTAGTATGTATTGTTATGATATTAGAAATGTACTAGTAATGGATATTTTATACAGGTATCGATACCAGTTCAAGTGGACCCAACGATGGAGCTATTAGAAGCTCAGATGCAAAGATTGATTCAAGTAAGACATATCTTTAATTTCACTTTCTTTGTTCAATGACTGTTTTATTGAAATAGTTTTTTAATAGTTCATGAATGATAATTAGTATTTTATGAATAGGGAGCGCTGCCAGCTTGATCCGCGCTGCTGCAAAGAAAGCAAGAAGAGCAAAGAGAGCAAAGAAATTAATCCCGAATCCATTGAAGCAAGCATTTTGCAAAACTTGGCTAGAGGAACCGTTGTTTAAAATGTGGCTTCAAGAAACTGATGATCCGTACACAGTAAAGTGTACAGTTTGCTCCAAATTATTAAGAGGGACCAAATTTGCATTAAGAAAACATGCCAGCACTAACGTGCATAACATGAATATGCAACAGAAAAATAACAGCGATGCAGTTATTAGAAGCCTAGACGCAGAGACTGGTTCAAGTAAGATATATCTTTAATTTAATTCTTTTTTATTTTCTTTTTTTCAATGACTATTTTATTGAAATTGTTTTGTAATAGTTTATGAATGATAATTAGTATTTTATGAATAGGCGGTACTGGCAGTTTCATCCGCTCCCCTGCAAAGAAAGCAAAAAGAGCAAGGAGAAACAGGAAACCATCGAAACAAGCTTTTCGCAAAACTTGGCTAAAGGATCCACAGTTTGCGTTGTGGGTTCAAGAAACCGAGGATCCTTACACGGTAAAATGTACGTTTTGCTCGAAATATCTAACAGCTGGCAGAAGTCATCTAAAACAACACGCCAGAACTATCGTGCATAGCACAAATAAGCAACGGAAAGCAGGAGCATCGATTTCTGTACTAAGAATTTCTGCTACATACACTGATACCAGTGTTGCTGTTGTTGCTGGACCCAGTCATGCAGTTATTAGAAGCTGAGATGAGAGATTGATTCGAGTAAGATATATCTTCAATTTAACTTTCTTTTTTCAATGATTATTTTATTGAAATTGTTTTTTAATAGATTATGAATGATAATTAGTATTTTATGAATAGGCACTGCTGCCAGCTTCTGCCCCACTGCAAAGGAGTTAAAACAAGTTAAGATGCAACCATTTTTGCAAAATTTGACCGAAGGACCCACAGTTTTTTAACTTCATTATAATTTTCAAACCTGGACATAGCTTTAGACTTTAACAAACTTAAGCCAGACCAATTAACCTGTATTGTAAAGAAAATTAAATGTATATATTATAATTGTTAATATGTATATATATGATCCTATTTATTTGATATTTGATGTATATATTTTGTAATATAATTTATGTATAAACGTTTTATACGATTCATCACCTTGCACGTATAGTATATTATACTAGGATACATTCGATTTACCATAATTACTCCATAAATAAATAATATTACCATTGTTATTTTGTGTTTTCTTCAAAATCTCATCAATACAGAGAAGTAGAGGACTTTATTATTTTTCAATTACCGATTAGTAGAAAAATTGTCGCAATAGCGTGACAAGCATATGACACTCCTGTAGCTGTTCCCCCTCCCTAATAAGTTTACCCAGAAAAATGTTGCTCGGCAAAAAGAAGACTGTTCTTTTAAATATCGTACTTCCTCCCAGGAATGTCAGATTGTACGCAGAATATACGAATTTGTGTTCCTGAGACACATTGTGCAACCATTTTCAGTAAATGAAATTGTTTCTTGTTTCTTTATTACACAGTTTAAAGTCTAAAGGGCGTTTTGATTTTTTTCAATATTTGTAAACGCCAGCGGCGTGTGGCGGTGAAAATGCGAACTAGAATGGGCGTAAAAAGACGCCGAGCGCCAGGTTTGAAAGAGGAATTCGACTGATTATTGATCGCGGTCATGGTTGCACCGGGTTATCTCAAGTGGACTGCAATCAATTGCTTACTTATCAATTGAGTAGTAAATACAGATGCAAAACCGTATACAATGAGTTCGTTAAGTATGCATGGAATTAAAAAATGTGAACTCATTCTGTTAGTTAAGTATTCTTCTGTGTAGCAAAAATATGCCTCTGAAAGGGATAAAAGTTTTAGAATTGTCTGGTCTCGCGCCAGGCCCTTTTTGTGGAATGGTATTAGGAGATTTCGGTGCAACTGTTATTAAAGTAGATAAGGTACTGATCGAAATACAATTATTTTTTGCTCGGATGAGCGTATGTTCCAGAATTATAATAGGCGTTGCATTATTTTACGGGTATTGATTTTCAATTAAATAGACTCATACAATTAGTGGGGATAGAGACTCTCTTAGTCATGGAAAGAGATCAATCGCGTTGAATTTAAAAAGTGCGAAGGGTATTGATGTATTTAAAAAATTAAGCGATCAAAGCGACGTGCTTATAGATCCATTCAGACCTGGTTCGTATTCATTTAATTTACTATAATTATCAATACATTTGTTTAGAAGAAATTGAAGCCACTTGAATTATGAGAGTAATGTTAAATAGGTGTGATGGAGAAGCTGAAACTTGGACCAACGGATCTTATGAAAACAAATAAGGGGCTGGTATACGCTAGATTAACGGGATATGGCCAAAAAGGACCCTACTCGAATATGGCTGGTCATGATATAAATTACTTGGGTTTATCTGGTAATACAAGTTTAGAGTTTTTAGGGCAGTCGAGAAATTTATGCTTTTCTTTTATCATATTGCATTTCTGTAATGTATAGGTTTGCTATCCCTGTTCGGCCGGTACGATGAGAAACCAACACCACCAGTTAATCTGGCTGCTGACTTTGGCGGCGGCGGATTAATGTGTGCCTTTGGAATAATCTTAGCATTGTACGAACGTACTAAAAGTCATGCTGGTCAAGTAGTCGATACGTCAATGGTAGATGGTGCAGCTTATTTGGGGAGTTGGTTGTTTAGAACTCAGAACATGCCTGGAGTGTGGGGGAACCCGCGTGGTAGAAATATGTACGTATTTCTTGGATAAAATCATAACGGACTCTTTAAGTAACTAATTTACCTTTGCCACAACCTTCGATAGATTGGATACTGGATCGCACTTTTATGATACTTATGAAACTAAAGATAAGAAATATATGTGTGTCGGAGCGTTAGAACCACAATTCTATGAAATATTTTTGGAAAAACTTGGCCTTTCGATAGGCGAAATGCCACAGTTCAATGAATTTGAAAAAAACCGAGCGAAATTGGAAAATATATTCAAACAAAAAATGCAAACTGAATGGTGCGCTATATTCGATGGCACAGATGCTTGCGTCACACCTGTTTTAAGCTTAAACGACGTTGCCTTTCATGCGCACAACAGAGAAAGGAGTACCTTCATAGCTCTGAAAGACAATTCGATTGTTCCAAATCCTACTCCACAATTGTCACGTACCTCTGGAAAGTCGAAGGTACATCAAAAGAAACCTGAACCTGGCGAGCACACAACAGAAATTCTTGCAGAATTGCAATTCAAGCCCAAAGAAATTGCCGATTTAATATCAGCAGGAGTTGTTACTCAAGGAGTGCAACGTTCTGCCCTTTAAGTGTTCGTTACTCATTTATATTTTTCCATTTTTATTAAAACATGTAAAAGAAACGAGCTCGCATTATCATTGTTATATCTTTTTAGAAACATTGTTAAAATACATATTTGCAAATATAATGTCAGTTTTATGATTTTTTAAAATTCCACCCGATAAATAGTCACGTAAAATGTTTCTAGTCCATTGTTTAAAAAGTTTAAAGAACAGCTGACTGTAGAATCTAATGGCAACCGCAGCTATTAATGACCATATTCTCGTATTTCTTTAACACAACATTACTGTCGTCGAGAAAATAAAGCACTGATATCGGTGAGAGTTTTGTAGGTGCACAACATGGCTTTGGTATTTCCTTCGGCTTTATAAGATGCGCCAGAGTCTGCACAATAGCGTGATTAGTTGCGTTCATATGAATGTTCAGTGGAAAGTTGCACTCTCCGCTGCAATAGTAAGCATCGTACCCTTCCGGAGCTATAATCCAATCGTGCCATTGAAGGTCCTTAAAGCTTATATATAAAGTTTTAATGTTACACGCCGCGTGCCCTCTTTTTCGAGTTGCAACATCGGCGTAAAGATTATTTTTAATGTTCATACTGCTAAGTTCGTGTGCTCTCTGTTTAACGTCTCTTGTTTGTCTACGCAATACTTTACGCTTGCTGCGTTTGCCAGAATCTTTGAAGAAACCGACCACAAATGGTTGTTTATCCAGAATTCCTAATACACCTACAATCCCTATATCATCTGGCCTCATAATGTGACCCGTGTAATCAGCGTGATGCACCGCTAAAAATAAACCTCGATTTTCTTTCGGATGCTGAACCCAATAATCGAGAGCTTGACTAATATTCATTGTTATCCAGCCTTCTCTACCTGCCGTAGTGTTAGCTTCGTTTATATAATGTTTAATACGCCCACCATCTTTTGTCCTCGCCACTCTGTATACTGTTATTGTGTAGGATTCACTGGATTCAGAAGTATTATGCAGACTTTCATACAATCGTAGTTCAGCTGCGATAATGTGTTCTCCTCGTGGCGCTTCTGACACGTCAAACCAAATCCTTTTCCCACGATTAGTTTTAGATGCGTTCCCCGAATGTGGATTATGAGCACCGAAGGTCATAATCACGTCACTTTGGTCAATAATATCGATGTCATTTGTGCTCAAACTGAATTCTTCTATATCCTCATATTCTTCTCGAGTCAGCTTGCCTCTGTCACTGGACACTATATTTTTATAA
Organism: Andrena marginata; assembly: GCA_963932335.1. Classification (NCBI taxonomy): domain Eukaryota; kingdom Metazoa; phylum Arthropoda; class Insecta; order Hymenoptera; family Andrenidae; genus Andrena; species Andrena marginata. Next base: position 416,879 of record OZ010660.1, read on the forward strand.
ATATTTAGTAGAAACTTGGGTGCTGATCTCCTCACGAGCAAAGCTTTGCGTGCGATTCTCTTTGGTCTCTCAGGTAATTCGAGAATATTTAACAGCTTGTGCTCCATTTCTTGTTTTTCTTTCTGACTGGCAATTTCGTGTAGAATTGTTTGGTCAAATCCATTGTCTATGTACAAGCCACTAGATCTTTCTGAATTTACGACAAATATTATTACCGCTAGAAAAAGTATTACTATTATATATTTCTTGTGCATTCTTATCTTGGAAACTGTAACTCCGATATTTTCTATTTAAAAATAACGTAAAACATAAAATACTTCTTAATAAATAATGATTTGTGTATTTAAATGTATTTACTCCATCATTCTTGGTAGACCAATGTTTACACTGGTGTAAGACTTTCATCGACAGATGTGTATTTGTATACAAACGGCTAAACTCTACTCAACAGACGCTTGAAGGGAATACGATACTGTAAAATTATCTAACCGAATATAAATTAACAAAACAATCAGAAAATGTGTTTATGCATACAATTAAGTTGAATAATATTAAAACAATTAAAATAGATCGACACACTCGTTACTATATAGAATCTTTAACTTCAACTTTCCCATTGGCAAATTTATTAGTAAATTGGAAACCTAGCGGCACAGTAAACAATACATAATCGAAATGTACAATTTTATTATAAATATCGAATGTCTGTTACAACCTACATCAACAAGTGTGAAGCATATTGGCGCGATACCATTAATTGGATGGCAATGGTGGTCTTATAGACCGGTCCTGACGAGACTCTTTTCTAGTCGGAGGTGCGGTTGCTGGTTTTATCGATAGCAGAGAGCCAAATAAAACATGTTGGATAACCGGAAACTTTGCTAAAACCTGACATTCAAAATAGATGAACGTTTAAGTTACTTCGTCATTGCATTTGTAGCTATCAAAAACAGTTACCCATTACCTCGGCTTTGTACATTCTAATAAGACCACTGTTCACCTTTGCCCACGAAGGAACTGCGCTAACATTCCACAACTGATTCGAATGTTCGGCGAATGGACCTATCTTTACCTAAAGTGTTATTTGCACAGTTGAAATGTGAGAAACCGTAGCGATACTATTTATCATATTTGCGAATATGCGTACCTTAGAAATAAATTCAATACAACCGAGAAACATGTATTGCTTGCTAAATAACTCAACCATATCCGGGTCGACAAAGTGACGAGGTTCGATACGTGGATGCCCTGTAATAATTATGCCCCGTGTAAGTAGATTCGGGCAGTAATTTTTAATGCAACGTCGATAAAAATGTAGAAATAAAATGCAGTACCTATCAGCTGAGAACTTCCCCATACGAAAGGAATAAATTGGTAGTCATCTAAGCTCCAAACACCGTGACTACCCGCTGGTTCCATTCGATAAGTTAACTGTAACCTGCGCACTAATTCAAGGTATCTAAGGAAATCGAAAATCACTTCGATGTACACGATTGTATAGGCTACTAAGTGTTTTATATTAGTAAAAGAATAGCGCACCTGTTAAATATCTTTACAGCTACAGCAACTTTGTCAGTTTCTGTAAAAGCGCCGATTTTAAACATACAGCACAAAAACATTATAAATGCCTTTTCATGCCCAGTACCATAATCTATACGTGTTGGATTACCAAAGCCTTCGTATAAATACTGAACTATTTCTGGAATTGCCCTGTGCAGTACCTGCGGCAATACTTTCTGCAATTCCTCCAATCCATTCTGAAACATTTTTAAGGGATCAAAAAAGTTCTCGAAACCCTCGTTTTACAAAAATTCTGTTAGAACTTATATGTTTCGTTTAAAAAAATATCTGTTCTTGTCGAATTTTTATCGAAGAAATGTTAACTTTAGGAACTTGTTTAAAAAGTGTTGTTATGGAACAGATATTTTAGAACCTATATAATAAAAGTTCCATGGAAACAAGTTACATTAGAAGATTTATTAAAAAACTTTTCATAAGATAAATAAAACTAATACCTAATAGTTTGGTACTTTACAATATAATTAACTGTAAGAATTATTTAATATCGTTGTAGTACTATCCGTTGAATAGTATTCAGTATTTGTTACAACAATCGAGAACTTTTCTAACTATTATTATTTTTATATTTTATAGTAGGATATGTTCCATTCCAACCAGAATCTGTATTTGATGTGAGAACATTTTTAAAAAAGTTCCACGGCCCATGTTTTAAATGGAACCTATCGAAAAGTTCCAGAACTTTTACCATCCCGAACGAAGAATATGTTCGCTCACCTCTTTTAGCCTTTCATGCCATATTCTGAATGATTTGTTGCCAAACCGTTGGGGCTGCTCAGTCGGAGGTATGTGTGTTATCCATTCGTCGAATTCATTAAGCATTCCAATAACATTGTTTATCACAGGACTTTGAGAACATTCGACGTTCAATGGCTTCCCTTGGATTGCCTCGTTCAAGGCCAGTACGAATCCCAAATATTCCTGCAAAAACATTTCTGCAGCGATTCGGCATACTAAAGGTCTTGTGTGCTCGCACGCGTATGCAAATATGAGACTCGATGAAAAGAAAGTATAGAAATTCTTACGGAATACGCTTCAGACTTTTCCCAGATTGCCATATCAGCCGGCACTTTAATCGCCTTCTTGGGAACAACAAATTCATAGTCGTCAGCTAAAATGTTACAACGTATTAATTTACAATAATAGTTAATCTTGTATTTACACGTATTTATTGATTGTTCTTGAACTACATACGTAATATTCGGGATTGTTGTACACTCTCCTTTGAAGTCGACATGGTACACATGGTAGTAGACAGAGGGTGGAAACTCCAGCAAAACTTTCGGTTTAATATTTGCGCGCCCTCTAAGCTATGAAAGATTCTGTTTGAACTAAAATTCAATATGGCGGCTCATGCCGGAAAAATTAAATATACTCAGAATCTGCGTATTGTAATATGTAGAATAAGAAATACATTTGTTGACTCGTTAAGAAGATTTAGATATGAAATTCAGGTGTTGGGGAAAATATTTAATTAAATTTGCAGTAATTGAATTTAATTAAATATTTCACATTCACCTGAAGTTTCTTATCTAAACCTTCCCCATCTTTTCAGTTATTATTGGCATAATTGGACATTATTTTGCCAACAATAATTGATAATGCCAACAAATGTATCTCTTACCCTACATTTTGTATAAGATACTTAAATGTAAAAAATACAAGTACAGGTAAGGAGTAGTGAGTGGCTCACATTTTTCTTTGAAAAATGTTCCTTATATTGAATTTAACAGTTTGCTTAAATGCTATAGTGCTAAGTAATTATATTAATTACCTATATTACATTGTTCATTTATGTACATATATATTCCTTTGTACGCGACCTCCATATACATGGTGTTCCTCTGCCTGTGGTCAATACTTTGGGGGATAATCCAGAGTGACGAATTTGCGGTAGAGGCTTCGTTTTCGAGAAACTTGACATTCAATTTCACCTAAATATGCATGCATCGTAGGTGCTTGAGAGGCACGCGGAGGTCAGGGGAATGTCCTATGGGCAGTATACTGTCGCCATCGTATCCGGATTTCGCCCCAAGCAGGAACCGACGAGTTCTATAAACAACATAAAGGATACTTTACTTACTATTATCGTAATTATCATAATTATTACTACTATTACATCATGCATACCTGCGACGCCCCTACCAGCCTGACGCACTTTGTCTGAAGCGTACTTGGCCCCCTTACGTGTGCAAGTAATTTGCAACATAGATCCTCCTCTGCATCTTTTCTTTTGTTTTTTGTCTGTCTGCTCCTGTGAACATAAAGAGTGAATAATAAATATTAAATTTAAGTCATCTCCTGTGAACTTAAAGGGTGAATTAAATTTATTATTTCCTTCGTCACTTTCTTGGGAAAGTAACGCCGGCGTCGATCGACTCGCGTGATCGTTTGATCCGCGAGTACAAGTGCCATTGCAGACACTTGTGACCACTGACCCCGTCAGTGGTACCACACTTTACAGCGCGGTGCAACGCAGGACGTTCTTAGGGAAGCTGTGTCTCTTTATGCTGCTGTTCGAAGTACAGCTTGGCACTATGCATCGCCAATGTACGGTTGATCCTCTCTGTCCTCTCGTTCCATCTAACAAAATTTATATTTGTGACTGTTAATAGCATTTAACGAGTGCATTCCAAAAATAAAAGTTTTAAGTTTAGGAAATCATTTTTAATAATTTTTACAGTAAATTGAAAGTTTTTGATAATAGAGTTTATAACCTAAAAATACAAAAACACGAAAATTCAAAAAACAAGTGTCTTAAATGTAACTCGAACCGTACATAAAACTTTTTTACCTGTCACCGTCTTTGCAGTTGCTCCATTCTTCTGCACATTCATTTTAAATGAATCAGTAAACACAAGTAAATACCGAATACTTACAATTAGCGTTTCAGTCACGTTTTACTTGTTTTCACTTATAAGACAGTATAAGTCTCAGCCACCAGCGGCCTTAGCCGTGATGAAAACACCGGTTCTCGCTAGATCACCGAAGTTAAAACATCACGGGGCGGGTCCGGGAAAAGATGGGTGGACCACCTTTCTCCCGGTGCGCCGCTGCTGCTGGGACCCGAAGAAGAGAGAGGAGAGGGACAAAGATATGAGACTATAGTTCGTTGGGCAATATAAGCGAAATGATTTGATGTAATGAAGCATTTGAACTTGCACGCAACAGATACTCACAGATACTGTTGCCTACCGAAAATCACTTTAAAAATTTCAGACAATAAAACTCACAAACACCTACAACCTGAAATAAAAAAATATCGAAATCAAAATGAAAGTATTGCAAAGGTTTCCCAGAAATTGATCTCCCGTGTTGAGAAAGTTTTGCAAAGATAGAAATGAAAATACGGAAATGTGTTGGACGTGACCGTGAAAATGACGGTTAAATGCTGAAGGATGCGCAGGTGACGGCAGGTGACGCGCAGGCAGCACCTATTTAACTTATACGTGCGTATACAGTCGAACCTCGATAACTCGAATCTCAAGGGAAGAGAACAAATCTTCGAGTTATCGAGTTTTCGAGTTGGGAATGAAGAAAATTTTCGACTTATCGAGATTCGAGTTATCGAGGTTCGACTGTAACACATGTGCTTAACGTTAATTCAGCGAATGTACACTAAGGGACAGAATCGGCTTCCCTTCGGAAATTTGGCAACGTTGCATGCCGGGTCCCCCTGTGTCGAAGAACCACTGAGTTATGCCTAGTGACAATGGTGACAATTTTACAAGTTATTATTTAATTTGCTAAAATGAATTTTGCTTGATAAAACATTACACGTAAGAGGATGATGGGCTCGATTCCTCATCTATTTGGCAAAGAAGTAGCATGTATCGAAGGTAGAAAATTTTTAGTCTGCCAAGCCGAAGTCTAGGTAAACGCACGAAATTCCCATATCGGTGTTCCAGCCTGGGAAGGCAAGGGAAGGCGTTCTGTCCGCCGCCACCCCAAGGTAGCCGCTGTCCGCATAAGACCCTCTCACTTGCACATAAAGCCCTGTCCTTGTTTAGCACCATCCCTGTCTACCGCATGCTCTCCGTCACTCCTGTGCAGCGAATTGGCGCTAAGAGGCTAGTTATTTCTTACGAAGGAGCAATATTGATGGTCGAATAGGTTTGATATTTAATTCTTTTTCTTCAACGAGTGAGTATGGCTCTGAAAAGAGCCGTTTTATCTTAAAATGTTCTTTAATTAAAGAACGAGTGAGTATGGCTCTGAAAAGAGCCGTTTTATCTTAAAATGTTCTTTAATTAAGAACATTTTAATTAAAGAACATTTTAAGATAAAACGGCTCTTTTCAGAGCCATACTTACTCGTTGAAGAAAAAGAATTAAAAATCAAACCTATTCGACCATCAATATTGCTCCTTCGTAAGAAATAACTAGCCTCTTAGCGCCAATTCGCTGCACAGGAGTGACGGAGAGCATGCGGTAGACAGGGATGGTGCTAAACAAGGACAGGGCTTTATGTGCAAGTGAGAGGGTCTTATGCGGACAGCGGCTACCTTGGGGTGGCGGCGGACAGAACGCCTTCCCTTGCCTTCCCAGGCTGGAACACCGATATGGGAATTTCGTGCGTTTACCTAGACTTCGGCTTGGCAGACTAAAAATTTTCTACCTTCGATACATGCTACTTCTTTGCCAAATAGATGAGGAATCGAGCCCATCATCCTCTTACGTGTAATGTTTTATCAAGCAAAATTCATTTTAGCAAATTAAATAATAACTTGTAAAATTGTCACCATTGTCACTAGGCATAACTCAGTGGTTCTTCGACACAGGGGGACCCGGCATGCAACGTTGCCAAATTTCCGAAGGGAAGCCGATTCTGTCCCTTAGTGTACATATGCATACATATGCACGGTAAAAGAACATAAGCTATTCATGTGCACATATGCCAGCCTATCTTTGACAGATCAGCTACTTGTCGTGCAAGCATTTATCCAAAACGCTATTTTTGTTATTGTATATAAATACAGGGTCCGATCTAGCTCTTCCGCCGCTCTGGACAAAATATAATTTTTGACAGTGAGTGAAATTTTTTGTAGTTTGGTACTAGTTGAATAACAAAAGCCTTTTGTTTTATAAAAAAATTAATATTCATAAATATGCTGCTCTGATAAAACAGATGAAGTGAAATCAGAGTATATAACATTAAAAGTTATTAATGCTGTACATACATAGGAGATTATAAATCTGTTCATAATCATAAATAGATGATTTACATCTTCTATTATAACGCAGAAGAATTATTAGAAATTTTAGATCGTGCCCAAGAGTCCATTCATCACTGACGATTGTGATGAATGTCTTTCTATTGCATTAATTTCAAAATGTAGAGATATTGCCGCGCCCTAGAAATAACAGGTGTGTATTTCTAGGGGAAATATGTGATGCTTTTGTTATTATGTTGCTGAAAGTAGCAAAACACGATGTTTGCGTTGCACGTTTATTTGTTACCGTTGAAGGGTAATGGTAAAATATGCGAAAATTCAAACGTACTGTCTATATAGTGTAATAAATGGAAAAAAGTGCTATTGCAAATAATTGTAGCTTTGTGAAAAGTTAGTCCCAATATTCTAATATTTTCATGTTTACTTTGACGTTCTACGATACAGTATCAGTTGCGATACAACGGTTACCTACATTATTTCTCCATTGTCCTGCCTTTATGATATCGTAGGTTTGCCATGTAGACGTTACAGTAGTTTTTGGGATATTAGTCGATCCACGAGAGAGAAAATCGTGATAATTTGGTTATCTGAATGAAACCGGATGTATACGTTTCGTAGGCATGCGTATTACCGTATTGTGTCTTTTTTTTCATTTCCCGTTGACGTCAGTTTTCCTATATACTTGCATAAAAAGAGCGTCACACGAGTTTTTAGAGCTTGTATGTAATTATTTTTAATAGCGAAATATAATTATTTTATTATATTCATTAATACCGCCAATCTTTAGTGAGACATAAGATATTTGTATGGTGTGTCCGATCTGTTGAACTCCGTCGCGAGATTCGCGAGTTCAAGATATAAACATGCAAATGCAAGAAGCAGAAGGAGCTGATGGTAAGCAAATCTATATTATATTCTCCGCGCATATTTGACCGTTTATACTTGCAATATTTAATGTCGAGTAAGTGAAACATTGCGCGGATTGTAGTTTGTATGATACACCTAACCTCAACTGCGCGATAGTGTATGCTGATCGGTGTTATTTACGGTGTTACGCGATAAGTATTTCAAGTTAAACACTTCTGTATAGGTTCACCATGGAACAATTCCAGTGGTTGCGACGAGGATCGTCGGCCAGCTCAGAAGGAGGGTAAAAAATCAAATATACTACCTCTATGGGGAAACGAAAGGACTATGAATTTAAATCCATTAATTTTGACAAACATACAGTCGTCGCATTATTTCAAAGTGAACTTATACGAATTGAAAACTTATCACGAAGTTATCGATGAAATTTACTACAAAGTGTCTCATTTGGAGCCGTGGGAGAAAGGAAGCAGGAAAACAGCGGGTCAAACGGGCATGTGTGGAGGCGTGAGTATGTTTTTTAAGATATCGATAATTAACTGTTAATTTCTTTATTGACCTAAAACTAAGGCAATCGCAGAATCGTTACCGTACTCACGGAAATCCTCCAAATTTGTAGCACTTTAAAGGACCTGGGTACTTAACGAAACGAGAAGTGCCGATTTAAATAGGGCAGGTGAAATTGTTTAAAATAAGTTTTAAGAAGCGAATCTTCCGAGCGTTACGGACCTTCGTTAATAACGTTCAATCGCGCATCAATATTAAAATATTGGCCTGATACTAGTCTGAACTGAAGTGTCGAGCAGACCGCTTTACTTAACACCATACTTATTACAGAGTAGCATGTTCTTGGTCAATATATTATTATATGATATGAATGTGATTAATTGACATAGGGGGGTGTAAATTTAGCGGTTCATGCAGGTCCGTGGTGTCGGTGCTGGTGGAATTGTTTCGACGGCTTATTGCCTGCTCTATAAGCTCTTCACTTTGAGGTTGACACGAAAGCAGTTGAATGGACTTATCAACCATCCTGATTCTCCGTACATTCGGGCATTAGGGTTTATGTACATTAGGTAAGACAGATAACGTAACTTCTTCAAAAGGATCGTCGGATCTGGCGTATCGCGTGTCTGACTGTTACTGATTTTAACAGATACACGCAACCACCGGCTGACTTATTTAGCTGGTACAGTGATTACCTAGAAGACGAAGAAGAGTTAGACGTAAAAGCTGGAGGAGGTCAAGTAATGAAAATGGGTGATATTCTGAAACAATTTCTTACTAAATTAGAGTGGTTTTCAACATTGTTCCCAAGAATACCAGTGCCTATACAAAAAGAACTTGAGCATCGATTAGCGGAAAGATTCCCTCAACAGTCTATGAACGCTCGAAACGCAAAGCCGCCTATCACGCTAAATAGTCATGGAAAATATAGTAACAGCGGTAATAGAAAAGATAATGGCAACAACGTTATGCCGCGAAATCAACCACGGCATATACCAGACAGTGAAGCTCAGTGGGGTGAGGCTGAAAGAACAAGCCACTGGCGAGCCAGGTGCGTCTACGTGGTATGACTACAATCACGTTACTACTTTGTATAACGTTAATAATATTCTATGAACTTGTCAGGGGAATGGGGTGAAGATTAAAGACGTACCATCTCCAGGAAAATACTCTTGATCTCGGTGTATCACCATTCAGTTTTCTTTAGTACATGTGTATGTTTTCTTCATTTGATTATTGTACAGTTATTCGCTCGCTTTATAAAAGTTAGCGCTACACAAGATCTGTCTTGGTCCGTAAAGATTCGTTAGATTTACTTTTGCCTGAATTCTTTTCGAATTCAATTGATTTTATAATGTTATTCAACGTTTTTGCGCTAGTGGAAGTTACAGGTTACGAATGATTTTATGCTTTGGAAAAGCCATCTCGATATTTCTAGATAACTGTACACTGATCTCCGGCTTTATACATTGGATATCAAGGAATACGTAATTGAATAGTTGGCCTGTCACGAACTATACACGTGTACGATATCGAGATGTTTAGAACAAATCCATTTCTTGGTATCTTGCGTTATAAATAAATGCATCGTGTTTATGCATTTTGCACAGGCTGATATCTTTGAAAGTTTCCTGTTATTCAATGGTACTTCCCTTCGAATCGTTTTTTTCTAGGTCTGACGAGGATCGTAAGGATAAGTACAGAGAACGCGACCGCGACCGTGACCGCGAGCGGGATAGGATTAGAGAAAGGGAACGGGACCGAGCACGCGAAAAGGACCGAGAAAGAGACAGGCATTGCAAGCGGTCATCTAGTCGCGATCGAAGTCGAAGTCGAAGGCAAAGGGAACACAGGAGTCGTAGCAGGGACAAGGCACACAGAGACCGAAGTAGAGATCGTTATCGCGACAAGGATCGTCATCGAGACAGGTAATATTTTTTTTATGTAAACCTATTGTTAATTTCTGTGTTCTGAATTGTTGTTGATTATAGGAGGGGCTCGCCCTACGACTATGCCACAGAGCTTGCTCGGGAGAGAGAGAGACAACGAAGAGAATGAAAATGTATGCTGGCATGTATATATCGATATAAATGTTTGTACGAGTGTAACTATGGAGATAAAAACGATTTAGAGCCGAGCCATTCGAACACCACCGCGTTTTAAGAGAAACTTATCCCATTTGGGGTAATAGCCTAAATTTAATTCGACTATATTCACCATGTAGTTTACATGTTTTTATAAAATAAATTCCTGATTACAATTATTGTTTCGTAGTTTCGTTTATTCTATAATGAAAGCTCCTTGCCCGCGAGTACAGACTGTACCGAGAACAAGATTACCTTGTCACATGGTGAAATTTAGGTACAGAAAGTGTAAGGTAGCAACAGATACATATATTCAGTCGCCATGTGATATGTAGAAAGTGTTTTATTATTTTTCACGATCGAAAATTATCTAGAGTTTATACACTGATTATGATACTAATTGAATGTTATTGAAAATATCCATTTATTTATGGTAGTTTGTAGTACTGATTCAACGTTTTACGGCGCGTGAGTATTTTAGGTTGAAATTAAAAATGGCGACGGATACCTGCTGCTCGAACATGGTTGAACGCGGCTGAGCAGCGGTTTCATCGAAATATGAGAGAAACATTTATTACCAGGTGACATCATCCGCGTGGCCAATTTTTCAAAGGTGACAGCAATAACTATTTGTTTTTTACGGCAAGATTTCTCAATGTTCCTTACGTTCAATTAACGATTTTCACGTATTTTCGTGGCGACGTTGTTGCCATGATGTACGCTTATCTCATAGAGCCCCTAACTTTCTAACGCTATTATGTTTTACTCAATTCGAAGCAAATTATCTTTCTAATACAAGCAAGTGCAGTCGACTTAGCTTTCACGTGTATTTTGTAATATGTACACGCGTTACAGTTTTTATTGCATTGCATCTTAAGACACCAATGTTGGAAAAGAAATTTGTACATAGTGAAAATGGCGTATGCTCAGGTACTCGAAGCTACAGTTCCTCTATATGTTACGTCTAGTAGGACAGTCGCGCGCCATCTACTCGACATTTATTCGATCGACATCCTGAATTTTGTTCGCAGATGATTGGCCGACGCTGCGCTCTCATCGCTCTGGGCGGGCTTTTGATTCTCGTCCTCAGCGTTAATGTATATTTCATTCGAATGATCGTGGAGAGCTCGTCGCAAAAGACATCCTCCAAAGGCATGCCGGTCTCGCAATTAAAGCCCGAGCAGGAACAATGGATATCTCAAGTAGAACAGAACTTAGAAATCCCGCAAAAGTCGGTTGCGAACGACATGGCGAAGAAAATTAAGGAGGAAATTCAAATATTACCGTCGAAATATTTCAAGCAGAACACCAGCTACGCAATAGTCTTAGAACGATCATTAACCGAGTTAAGGGTCACGCCTAATGTTCGTGAAAATATATGGAATATTCCTAACAATAATGTTAGTATTGCATTGAAATGTTTCCAAATAACACCGAGTAGTAACTTTCTTTTGTCGTTAATAAGTTTCATTACAACAAGCAGGCGCTGCTTATAGGTGTAGTAATGTTCTTTCACACATTGTGCATCAGAAGCAGTTTTTCAGTTGTTCTTCATCCATTCGTTCAAGTAAAATAATATCAGAATCGTGCTTTCAGTGGCCAGATGCTCACCAGTTGATTCCGCCGGTCGCGCCCGAATTAGGCACGATTTTGGACACCTTGCGTAAATCGAAAGTGATGCGCGCGGACAACGCGCCACTTGGCACGCAACTCAAGCTGATGTTAACTTTGGAGCACGGGGCGAAAGCGATGTTCAAGCCACAGTGGTATTCCAGAGACGCTGTTATCCGAGGGCCTGTTTATCACGGAAAAGACCGGCACAATGCCGAGATCGTAGCATTCCACTTATCTTCCTTACTGGCTCTGAGAAGAGTGCCGCTTACCGTTGTAAGAAAACGTATGTTTCATCGTTATTACACAGGATTGTCCCCTTTACCATGGCCGTCTTAAATATTTTCATTATTTTCGAGTGCTTCCGAAGTGTAGTTAAATGTCGAAAAGAATGGAAATTAGGGTGTTCATGTTAAAATGGAAATCATGATTAATTGATTTTGCTATATGCTATTTTCCAAGGATCTATTGCAGATATCAATATGAACCTTTGAGCGAGCTTAATGGATAATAAACTCTCATGTTGGAAACAAAGGTTTTAATCAGCTGCGAATAAGGTAAAGAGGGGATAGTTATAAAATTTGAAATTGTGCAGTAAGTACTATCTTAAATATTCTATATTTATTTGGATCTTTACAATTGTTGGGAAAGTTCACAGTAAAAATAATTTTCTAACTATCTCCCTTTTAAATACCTGTTTAGCGGATTAAATATTTTGCGTACAATATGTGCTATGAAAGAATTTTTTCTATTAAAGAAACTCTGTAAGAATATGCACCTCAAGCACTCTGCATATCTGGATAATTTTCTTTGCACGTTGCGCTAAAATACTTCGTATCGAATACATATCCTTTTTTCAGTCGATCTAAGGAATGAAATTCGTCCTCGGGCGACTCCTGAACTTTACGCGACCATGTATCAGGATGGTAACGATACTTGCCTGTACGGGGTTTGCCATTACTGTTCGCCGACAGATCCAGTTTGTGGAACGGAAGATATTCTGGAGGGTGCTCTAATTTCGTGGCTACCGCGATACTTGAGGCTCGTAAAGCATCGTCATCCTTGGCAAAGGACTTATAAGATGAATAAATTCGCGGCATGGGAGACGGATCGCAATTATTGCGAAAAAGTACGTTCAAATCGTAAGACTACGCGCCATAATTATCTTGGTCTAATAAAAGAAATGATTGAAATAAAATTCGTTTGTGTCTTTAGGTGAAAGAGTCCAAAGCATATTCTCCACAATCGTCGAGTAGGCTTTTAGATTTAGTAGACACTGCGATTTTTGACTTTTTAATGGACAATGGTGATCGCCATCACTACGAGCTGGCGCAAAATAATTTTCATAATCCTGCTGTCTTGTTAATTGACAATGGGAAGAGCCTTGGAAACCCCGATGTTGACCACTTTGATATTTTAGCTCCATTGTATCAGTGTTGTATGTATGTATTTAAGCAGACGTTATTGTCTTTATGTATGATTTAAACATTGCCCGAATAACGAGATTAATGGGGCTGAGCTTTCGTATTTTCTTTCAGGATCCACAAGACTACCTGGGATCGTTTAAAATTGTTTAGCGGCGGGTCTTTAAGCGTGACGCTTGGGAAACTTGCTGCGCATGAATCGATAATGGCCGACGTAGAACCCCTTATTACCGATGCCCATTTAAGTGCCATGGATAGGAGATTGCTTACAATATACGCTGTTGTAGAATATTGTTTGAAAAGTAAAAAGTATGCTTCGAATGTCATACTAGATCATCGGTAGCCTATATTTTCTAGAACATTTAGCGCACCTAAATAATTTTAATACATGTGAACTATTAGGAGAATGTTTGTATTTTAGACGGACTAGTGACCTGCGATATTTTTTAGTACCATTCCAAAGACTCGTGTCAATTCAAGACTTACCGAAGTCTTGCTGGATTGTTTTTAAATCGAATGAAAACTTGTGCACACACGCAGTGTGTATCTCTCATTTAAATAAAACAGCTTTGTATAAACAGGGTTTTCTTAGAACTAAGTATGCGGCAAACCGAAACATGGAAAACCCTCTTGTTTATAGAAATTGAAACGTCTTACCAGTTTCTGTAATTTGACGATTCAGTTTTGAGATATCAGCGATCCGCAACTGGAGCTTGGAGGATCAACTTTTGGCGCGCGATGTTTGAATCCTAACCAGGCGAGATCGATAAATGGCTGAACCTACTACGATATCTACACGTGGTTTCCCGAGTTTCTGGTAGCGAAAGAAAAAATCTTCAGCGACCGGTACTTGCGGTGTCGGGTATTTTCCAACTATGTCATGGTCTGGACTACAGTGCAGACAAAAAACGCGCAAAAAATTATAATTAAATACACAGTAATATTAGCAGCTAACAAATCATATTAAAGTACGTATGTTATCTTTCTTATAATTCGTCATAATTCCAATTTGACTGTTTTCGTGTCGATTTTGGTTTCGGCTTTAGCACTTTCCCCAATTCTGTGACAAGCCACTTTATCACTCGTACTATTACGACATCCATGGTACAATATTGTCTCGTTAGCGGCTCGCTGGTCGGGACCGACGTTGAGCCCATTACGGGATCGGAGGACTCCGGCGGAGTGGAACACCTACAAGAGCGGTGGTAATATGTGCGTGAAGTAATGCCAGCGCGAAGCCAGCCAGATGGCGACAAAAATTCCTTTAAACCAGTCACGTGATCGGTCTACTTTCGGCGTCAAGCGAAAAAGCTAAACTCGGTTTAAAGGAATTTCAGAATTATGAGTGCCAGTTTTGCATATGAACACCTACACTTGGTAGTAAAAAAAATATTAACAAAAGAAAGAACAGTGGAATGACACCGGTTATATAAATTTTAGTGTGATTTATTTGATGACACAATAATTATCGTTATTTGAATAAAGGTCGAGTGCAGCGTCGTACAGCGTATAAATACGGTACAAACGTAAAAAACCTGTAAATGCGACTGTATAATTGTTACGTTACATGCACACCGTATTCAGGACATCGTGCCACCGATCGGAATCTGAAATCGGCCTAAAGGCCTGTTAAACATGTACAATATGTATAGTGTTTGTGTGTAGCCTGTGTTATCTTCTGTCATTTTGGCAGTCTGACGAATTGCACGTACAGGATTCAGTTCCCCTGCTTCCCATCTCTTCTCTCATCTTTTCTTTTTTTTTTTACACTTTACACGCCACTAGTAAAAGAGATCTCGCAGGCTACCATGGGACTCTGAAGTCAATTTGCATCTAATAGCGTCATCGTATATCCCAATCGTATTCTGTATTTACAATGTTACATGACCAGAATTACTCACGTATCTTACTGGCTAGTTATAAACTTTATCCGTACCATACATTTAGCGCCGTCATCGTTAGGTTGAGTTACGTGTGTATGTATATGTATGTGCGCGCGCGCGCGCGTGTGTATGCATAATATATATATATATATATATAATATAATATAATAATATATATATATATATATATTATATTAACATTTTTTTTAATTAAATAGAGCTTTCGTAGCAAAGTATGTATAAATAGACTATTTTTGCACGCACACCCATCAAGTGCTCACTTCGAACTGTGCTGCATTCCTGAAGGCGAGACAATACACTCCGTTGAGCGGTTCGTCCATGAGATCCGTTTATCGAATAAGATAAGCTATTACCTGAATGTAGTGGACGAGAGGAATGGCGGTTCCTCGATCCTAAATCAATGGCTCAGTTCGAAGCCGTTTCTTTTACGCCCTATGATAATACTGTATATTCCATCCAAATTTCTCGAATAGATTCGCGTCAAGCTACACCTCACGTGAACCGTACTTGATTTGATCGTAGAAATGTATCTGTTTAAAATAGACTCGTACTTCCGTAACGGCAGCGTGGATTATTGCATCGCGTGGCGACGTACACATTTACGTCGGTATATTCGAAGGACATAGCAATTATAGCTTACTTGTCCGTTACTTATTTAATTACATATCACACCGAAGTGCCTGACGCACGTAAAAATCTAGAATAAATATAGGCCAGCTGTAGGCATTGGAAATTTTTTTTCTTGCTTTTCTTGACAACTAATTTCTAATTTCATTTGTAATGCACACCATTGCCTTATGTAAGAGCAAAATGGAAGGACGTATTTTTTTTTTATATAAAGAGCATCGTATCACGTATTGCTGAAAACATGTCGCAGTTTTCATTGACACTTGGATCGTTTACTACCTCTTTGATATTTTCCATGGTAAAAAGTTAAAAGGAGAAAATCTGTATTCGTATCCTAAAGATATTTAAAAATTCATTTTTTGATTCATTTCCTCTCGTTAAATTTTTATATGCATCCTAATCCGGTTGTACGTCCCAAACAGGTATAAATCGATACTTCTTCAACTGGATGTCACAAACTGGCCTGATGTATAATGCACGATCGTCTTTGGAGATTCTGTTTCGTTTGCATTAATAGCAGTGAAATGGTCGAATTAAAGCGCTGATTCTACGCCCCTGGACGACGACGTCGATGAACTCATGTCTTCGGAGTGGCGAGTGTGCGACGAGTCAAGGGAGGTGACCGAGTCGCTGTCGTTACTGTGCGGACTCGAATAATTGGCTGCTTCCTGTAGCCTCATTAACATATTCAGCTGCAACAAAGGGAAATGTTCATTAATTATTATATTGCAATATGCTGTTACAGCTACAGGATGTTTCGCTACAGGCGGTAAACCTGTATTTAAGGGCCGATTCTACGGGCGAAAATAAGACGAAAATCAAGATTGACGAAATTGTGGTAAAGGCTTGATTTGTTAGTTATCGATGTTTAAAAATTGGGCTTTGGAACGCCTGAATCACGGCAATTCGGCGACAGCGGCTGAATTTACCACTGTAGTGAAACGTCTCGTAAATCGTTTTTTCCCCGTCGTACGACGTATTACAGCGATTATAAGTTAAAACGATCAGTGTCGAAACGCGAAGAAAAATAATAAATTATCCGAATTGTTCGTTCATAAACTATAGGCGGAAGAAGGATATTAACCAGTGGATCTCCTTCAGTGTCGCTGTGTGTGCTACCAAGGCTTTTAACGCTCGACGCACCGACTCCAGAGGCGTGTCCAGAAGTAACAACATCATAGCCAACGTCCTCGGGTCTTAAACGAAGAAGGGCATCGCTGCCACCGTGTACCGCGTGCGTAGATATCCACGGATAACTCGAAGTGATAAATTGAGCTGGATCTTCCCAAGAAGAATCGCCATTTCCATTTCCATTTCCATTTCCATTTCCACTGACACGTCTTCCGTAAAGTGTTAATCCTTCTCTGACTGCTTCCACCAAGTATGGTATCACGGAGTAGTTCCACAAGTCCGTGAACCACACTTGAGAACCCGTTACTTCCATTGGACAGGATAGAAATAGTCGCGGCCCTAAACAGCCGTACATTCATTATGAAACATTTGCAACGAAATAATACACTACTGAAATGAGTATAGAGATGTATTGTAATACTAATTACAATTGCTCGCCGCACCTATAGTCACGTCGGAGCTACTATGAGTTTCTAGGAATTTGTTGAGATGTAACCAGACCCGGGGTAACCATTCCACAACCGCCGCCATTTCTGCATTTCTGGTTCCACCGCACTCGCGCAGCTCCTGCTCTAACAGCTTTCGCCTGAGATAACGACCTAAGAATCCCTTAACCGGTTCCATGTGGTTAGCGCATAACACCCACCTATGAAGATGAAAATGTGGAGAAAAAACGAATAAAAAACAATGGAAGTTTATGCACATAAAGAAGAAAGAAGAAAGGTATAGCGTACCTAAAGTTATGATGTAACTGAAGGTTTGTCGTGCTGCACGTAGCCTGGCTCATGGTACCGATAATAGCTGGACAAGAGGAGTGTCTGGTACCAAGGAGACCACTGAACAATTCCCCCAAGGATGCAGCGTGTTGCAAGTTCTCGAGAATGATCACCTTCGGTAGCTCGTCAGCTGCGTTCGAGTCGCATCTTTCGGCGATGTGAGCGAGATACTGCCTGAGTTCTTTGCTGGACTTGTGGTCCACATTGAACGTGGCTACCGCTGCCGCATCCTTTGTATCGTTATCGGCGTCTACCAGGGCATGAGCCAGTTTCCCGGCTAAATAGCTCTTGCCAGTACCACTCGGGCCGCAAAGAATCACCCTACGATGCTCGGTTAGCAGAGATATTAATCGCTGCACAATGGATCGCGGTATCAAAGTGTCCACAGCCAGCCACGAGTAACCGGACAGCACTAAGTAAATAGTCTTCACGTGGCCAATCAGATATCCACAAGGAAGCAGTTCTGGATGCTGGGAGTCCGTGGTACATCTGTATCGAAAAACAACAAAGTTTATATCTGAAAATATCTATCAAATGGTTCGTTAAAAGTAGAAACTTCGCCCGCAGGATTCTTCGTTTAGCACTGCTCAAAGGTCTTCCTTTTGGCAGGTACATATGTATATAAGAAACGAACTAGAAGAAATTTTATTAATGCTCCCTGGGAATGCGTTAGTTTGAAATTTGCAGCAGATAATCTAGCAAGTATTTAGGTGATTATGACGTTGTTTAATCAATTCCTAATAGCAGCTATCAAAACAGATTTAGTAGTTTAATATGTTAAACATACTTTCACAAAAAAGGGGAAATACACTATTATCTTCATATTTAGAAAATTATTCTAAATATAAAATGTTTTAGTCAATTTTCAAAGTGCCTCATTTTATAACGAAAAATGCTAATTCGTAATAACAAAAGATCCTGCATAATAGTGGCGAAAGATTGGTTGGCCGCTGAATACGTACCTAGAAGCTTCGCCAAGGTGATAAGCGGCAACACAGTCGACACCCAGACCTAAGTTTGTTACCGGATCCACCCTTGTGACGTACTCTTTGAAACAACGTCTCACAGTAGAGTCAAGGGAGTCCCATGTGGTCTTGTTGCTGATACAGACACTGGCGATTATACAATGAGGAGGTTCACCCATGCTACCATCCGAAGTGCTTCCAGTTACGAGATTATAATTGAAGTTTTTCTCGCTGCCTAGATAGATTGCCACGTTAATTCTCTTCCCGTCTGTATCTTGCTCCATGGTCGGCTCTCCGGTAGTAGAGGTAGCCGATGGTACCACCGAATGCTCTGGAACGTTCAAATCTTCCAGTTGGTCCGTCGCTCTACTGGCGTCACCGTTCGAAAGCGCAGCAACAGTGGACGCGACTTCCGTCATGCTGAAACGTCTATCCGGGTCACTAGGCAACGACGATTGGGAAGATGTGAGGGATTTTGATGTTACCAACCTCTGAAGACGTTCGTTATTTTGTTTCAAATTCAGCATCTCGTTCTGCAAAAAGAAAAAGAAGCGCTGTTTCAAAGCTAACGATAACGTTGGGAAAGCATTCTTTCTGTACCAACGGGTACAATGGTTAATGGAAAGCTTCGTGTAAACATAGATTCAAAAATACTTCTAAGTCTGAATTTTTTAAAATTACGCGTTGGAGAAAACAGAGCTCTAATCGAGCTCTTATCGCAAAAATTTATAAGAATGTTGAAGAATAGTTAATTGGATGGTTTTAGAAATATTTATTTAGCAAGAACGCTCGAGGATCATATCCCTGATCTGCAAAGTACTTATAAATACTATTGTAGCCAGTAAAATGTTGAACACGCAACACGAACAGATCCTGACACTGTCCCGAGCTATGAATTATTAAATTTACCGAAAATCCAAGGAAACGGGGTGGAATAAGAAAAAGCATGTTCACCTACCCTCATCTTAATAACAGTGTCCTTCAGAGACTCCAACTGGTGCGCCGAGGAGAGGGCTTCGAGCCTGATATCCGTTAAAACGAGATCCTTTTCCCTGAGTTGTTTCTTCAGCTCTACTACATCTTCGTCCTCCTTCTTGTACAAAGCGGAACTACTTTTGCTACCAGTCAGTGGATTCTCGACTTCCGGCGACGTCTGCCCGTTGCTCCTGGCGCCTTGGCTCCTCGAGGACTCGTGTTTCGACGCAGTTGGCAGCCTGGGGCTGTTCGGTGCGCTGAGATCTCCACCAGCGCTCTCCTTGCAGTCCTCAGCATCAGAGACAGAGCCGTGCCTGTTCTTCCGCGACCTGGAGAAAGCCTTGGAGAAGGAGCTGCGTAGCCAGCCCTTCTTCTTGTGGTGGCTGCTGGCCGAGCAGGCGCTGCTCAACGAGTTCAGCGACGTCACACTGTCCGCGGACAGCTGCCTCGCCATCGAAGCACTCTGGTGGTTGCTGTTCCCAGTGCATCCGGTTGTCCCAGAGTCAGAATCGCCGAGGGTGTGACGGCGGCCATTGTTCGCGGGTGAACCGTTGTTCAAACCAGCTTCGGCGCTCTGCTTCCTAAGCCTCTCGATCGTGTCCCTCAGCTCCTGAAGCTCGGAATCCTGAAAATTGCATAAGAACTTTACGATTCCTTTCTGGCATGAACCAGGAATTTCTTGCCGTTTGATTTGCAGGCAACACAGGTGCGATTAGATAAGTTAGGAAAATTGAGGATAATTGCGTGTATCGTTAGCGAGGGCACGGTCCGTGATTTATCTCGATGTCTCGGGATTTATGAGACCATAAAAAATCAAAATAATCTTAGAGAAACCGAACCAGGGGACGGAGACTTTCTTTTCCTTGTACACTGGTAATTGTACGATTTTGCAAGTATACGAGTCTTAAACACAAACCGATTTAGTACAGCAGTTTATTTCTTTCTTATTTTTGTTTCTCGGTGACACAGTTGATAGCTAAACGCGAGTACCGAAGTGATATAATTAACAGCGAGCGAGCATTTTGCGAGGCTATAAAACGTTCCTGTTGCCGTGGTAATGGTTCAATATGCAACTTCCCTTCAGTTTTCTTTCCGCTTTCTTCAAACAGATGCTTTCATATCTTTCTTCTCATTGATCAGCAAACATCCTGGAGAAAATTTGCTAATTTATATTTACCAACATCTTTATGCTTTCTGACACTGTAATCTGTTTTCGTTTTATTAAACCCCGAGAAATCTTCTGTTTTTTTCCTCCTCAATTTTGTTTGAATTTCGGAGAGTTTTAGATAGCCTTCTAGATCATGCATTCCTTCCAATATTCTATTTCGCAGTTCCAATTCGATTATGGCTCCATTTGATATTGCAATTACATTATCAGATTTTGAGTAGTCGTTACTACTGTTACTAGACTCTTTTCAAGTCAGAGGATTAATTTTTTCTCTATCAATCGCATCATCCGCGATGCCAGAAATCATCAATGGAAGAAGAAACTAAAACCCCCGTCATTGCCCATCATGGATGTCAGTTCTGTGAAGGGGGCAAGGCTCTCGACTGTGGCAGCAGGCACAACTATCCGAATGACTGATCATGGAATCGCTGCTCCACGAGTCAGCCATGCTGAACAATTGTCTCATGGACTTGGAACTCGATTCTTTCCCAAGCTTGTCGGACTTGTCCTCCTGGCAGGATAGATTTTTCCTCAAGCTGCTCCCCAATGATGGCCCATCAGTTTCGCTGAACGGGACTGGACTCAAGTTACACGGAAGCTTGAACAGTTTCGCGGTCTCTGAATCGACTTTCCGACGGATCTTTCTTCTGTTGGAGATGCTCCTCAGACCTCTTTCCAATCTTGCATGAAAATTACTCAGTTTCTCCGAGGCAGCGGTTCGTTGAACCTTTCGCTCCTGCTTGGAATCAGGAGGCCTCTTCGTTCCGTTTACGTCCACGTTTCGTTGGCGCTTGAGATCCTTGCTCGACTTATTAACATCATTATTCGGCCTTTTTCCACGGGTACTAGGAGTGGACGAATGAGCAGAGCTCCTCGACGAAGAGGTGTTCGATCTGATCGAGGAGTTCTCGGAGCCTGGTACTCGAAGACCAAGAGCTCTCGCGTCTTCTGGAGGGATGGGGATCATGATCGTACCGTTTAGTAATTGAATCTTATTATTAGGGAAGGCGGACAATATTTGCACGACTTTCAAGTCACCTGGTCGGTCTAGCCTTCGATTATGGGACGAACTTGGTAGCAGCAGCTGGTTGTGAGTTTTGTCGGAACTGTTCTTACCCTGCATGGTGGGCTATCGATAATTTTCAATGCCTCCGGCTTTAGAAAGAAGGTTACGCGTACTAGGTTAGTTTATAAATATAGGAGAAACGTTGGAGAATACTCGTTCATCTCTATGGCGTTTGAAGCGTGCACACACGCGGCATTCTTAATCATTGAAAATTAGTAATTCCATATCGATGCGTTGTCCAAGATTTCATGGTTAAATAGTGGACAGCCGTTGCGAAATAGTTGTGATTGTGAAACTTCCCTGAACTTCCCGACGGGAGGCAAATTCGTTCGATGGGATCGGACTTGATATTGTTTCTATCGGGGCTGTCATAACTTGGGGGGGGGGGGGGGAGTCTAGGGAATTAAGCTAGTAATAGAATACTCACTTTCTTTTCGGCAGTGGCAGTAAGTTGCTGCAGTCGTTGCGTCATGTTGGACAGGGATTGTTCGAAAGCTGAGACCACGTGAGCCTGAAACAGAAAATGGAGCAAAAGGAATTAGAAAATTTGAAAACTGTTTTAATAATAATATAATACAAGATTCGACTGAAAGAAAATTATAGATATTTAATTACTAGTGCCTTTTGATAAGTCCAAATTGATTTAATTTAAGATTGCGTTTTATATAAATGTAGTTAAGATATTATTGCAACATTGGCATCGAGCCACATGTCGTGATCCAAGAGTTTACCGTTCGAAAGTTTTTAGGCAACACGCGCAAACATAAAAACTTTCTGCTTTATATATTAAGAAGATTAATTAATATCTCTCGCAAGTATAATTAACGTGTACCAGTTTGAAAAATATAGGAAAGATCATGACGAACAGAATTAGTCACGATAAACGTTAGAAGTCGTAGCATAGCATGCATACATAGTTACAGAGAATGGTTAAAATAACCAGAAAAATCATACGATGCATCCACTTTTGCATTCTTTGATCGTATCGATATGCAAGTACGTCCTGGGGTCACGTAATTGCGGACAACCAGTGTTACACGAGTATGCGAGATAATCAGCTTCCCTCCATCGAATAATCAAGGTAGGAAGAAAACCAGTCGTGGGATGGAATCTGGTAATCTAAAGTGTACTGGTGCAAATTACTCCTATCTGTTTCTCTGCTTGCTTCCTGCTTCTCCCTCATATCGTAATGTTTAATGTTTTCGTTACCAAAGTCTGGTCCGCTATGCAGATTCGGTTGATCGTAATTTTTTAACGAAAAGTCAGTGTTTATTATATGATTTTTATTCATCACTGCAGCCCTATGGAATATTAACAGTTACATACATAATTGACTTTACTGCATGTATAAAAATTAACTTTTTTACTACTCAATTATCCAAGACAAACTTATCGCCAAGGGAAACCATTATCTTGATGAAGAAACTATTTAAACTGTAGCCCTCAGCATAAAATTACCTACAACTAAAGAAACCAATGCACCCTTTTCACGCGTGGAATCGATTTTGAAAAACTTCTTCGATATTTGTCAACCTCCTGTGCAGTAATTTCACCCACCATTATTATTAGTAATCCATACGAATAAATTTCCCATATATGAACATACTTTGATAGCACGAAATAAATAGATGAGAGAAAGTACGAAGATGCCCCTCCGAACACCATGGAGCCCGATATTTTAATGAAAAAAGGCCCTTGAGGTAGAGCATGGAAGCTAGATAACGTCGAGTGGGGACACCCGGCAGCTATCTTCCACCTATCGATCCCAGCCACCTAATTTTCGTTCCTGGGCTCAATGGCCAGCGATAATTCAGTTTTCTTTCCTTCCCTCGAGTGGCCATGCGTAGCGAATAGCCGCAACGGCGATTCGAGGAGCGATTCCGACGAAAATAGAAAGGGCCTGGAGTTGTATTCGTGGCACAACGACCTTCTCGACCACAAGTACACCGTGTACTCCGGGTGCAGAATGGGTTTCTGGTTTCGTTAGCCCAGATTCGACGGAGAGATCTATCGAATCGAGACCGGCGGACCTGTAGGGCCTGCGGTTTCGCCATTTGGATGGGTTATACGAAACGTACCTGTACCATTTAATCGCAACGGACTGCTTCGTGTAATTTCACGTCGAACCGACGTTTGATGGCAAACGTTCGTGAAAACAGACGCGAGTTTAATCCCTCTGCTTTACTAATTATTCCAAAAATATTCAACGACGAAGTTTTATGTGAAAGTGGGGGCATTCTGAAAGGGAAATTTTTCAGAGTCAACTACTTTCTTTTTTATCCACGAAACACGACGTCGCGTCTTATCACTCGATAACACCCTTCCTGTCATCGTTTATTTCGCTTTATTGTGGAGACTTTATGGGAAGTAAATATGGCCAGATCAGTGTCCAAGACCACCTCGAAAACGTAGGCGACCACGTGACCTACAATCAGGTCCAGGCATCGATCGTTTAATTTTTCTCTTGTCGAGAAAATAACTTTGTACGCATCCAACTTTTTCATTCGTTTTTACACTTACGTGCTCTAAAAAGGTCCATTTACGATATTCTATGGGATACTAATTCTTTGATTTTTAATTCATTCGCAGAATCGTTCGAGGAACACAGTGAAGTTGAAACCAAATGCGACAAACGAAAAGTTTGCATAAAAACGTTCAATTCAGTTAAAATTTCTATTCATCCCTCCCAAAAGATTATTCGCAACATTTTTGGGAAGCCATATCCAAGCTACTTCTATCGTTTAAAAGCATCAGCCTCTAATAATTCTAAAGGTCTTGCCAAATCTGTTCCCGCTAACCACTTTCACAGAACTCATTACTGAAAAAAGGCAACTAAGGGAGTGCTCGAGCAGTTAATTTGGATTCTCGCGCTCACTGTTCCCGCGGGACCGCCGACAAAGCGAGAGAGAAAACGAGGAGGGCAAAGGTTAAGGGACGCGTGGGTGAGCCACGTTTCCACGCGTAATACCAGATGATTCCGCTCGTAAAGCGCAAACGGTAATTTTCTCGAACCTATCTCAGGACTCCATGATTGTTGTAGCTTTTCGCTTTGCAGCGGGACGTGGAATGAACCCTTCGCGCGCTCGCTACGATGATTGTAGTTGCGGAACATGCGATGCTCCCCCTTTTGCTGGAACGTCAACTTGGAATGGCATTGTCAAAGTGAGTGCTCACGCCAGTAATTTCGAGGGAGACTGGAAATATTCTTTATGCCACGCTAACTTACAAACTTGGTTCGCCCATGTTTTACCGAGAAAAATAGAATTTTGTTCCCACGTTTTACAGTTACCGAGAATTACACTGTGCTAACTTAAGCAGGGCGCGAATTGTATAGTAAGTGTTAAATAAAATTAGAGTGGTACAGTTACAGGTGATTTTTTGGGTAAATAATTTATATTTTTTGAGCGCTGGTTAATACTGATAGAATAATATGCAGAAACAGTACATAACTGTCACAGTGAAGCTACCGAAGTTGCGTTACTCTCAGATTACGAAACTTTCATTTCTTTTGTCTAATTTATCATCTACAAAATGTTTCCTTAAAAAAAAATAAGAAGAAAAAACAGTAGCTCTTTTTCATAAAAGGCGAGAAATTCTATTTAAAGAAATTCGCACCGTGAATTGCTTTCTACTTGAAATTTTAAATAAAAATTTCTCGACTCTTCACTTTGAATTTACATAATTCGAGTTTCTTTTCTAGTTAACGAACTTTCATGCCTAAATTTTGGACCAGTGAATTTTTCGGTCTCCTCGTTTCCATATCTAGAAAAACCTGGTACAGAAATTGTTCATAGCTCGGTAAATGTTTTGTATAGGAGGACAGAAATCTCGAGCGCTTCCAAGCGATCGAGGGGATCAGCCCTCGAAAGATCTCGGTTGGTCGTAAATATGCGATGCGCTCCCACGCGTGACTCTAATGCGATTGCCGTACTGCTTCACCTACCGCCGAAACTGTCGACTGTCCCTGTAGAAACACATTTTTTTATTGTGCAGGACATACGCGATACGCTCGTAAATGCAGCCCACCTACATGCCGACTTTACACTTTCTTCGAGAATTCTATCGTGTGTACCTACACCTTCGATGCTCCCTCTTGGCTCGACCGCCAGATAAATAAGTCATCTTACATTTTCCAGGCTCGACTTGCTTCCTTGCATCGTACACCTTGCACCGATCCATCGAATCGAGTGTATCGTTGCGAGTCACATACTTTATTAACCCCGTTGACGATTATTCGAAACATTTTCGAGTATTTTGGTTTTCAATTTTTGGGGGAGAATCTGCATTTAACGAAATGCTCGGAATACGTATATGTATCGTAGATGCTGTCGATTTTGAAAGGATATAATGTTGGGATTGTAATGCAAATCTTTATATTTCAACAGTCCTAGCCTGCCGTACATGAAACACAAGCAATTTCTTTTTCACCCGAGACTAATTAGAAAGAAAAATATCTATTACCCTTCAATTGAGAACGATTTGAATTTGGGTGGGCGAAATTGTGTGCAATTACCCTAGATACTCTGCCCCTAGGAATTCTCCTTATTAACGAGCAAGCACGAAGCGGAAATTAAACGCGACATAGACTTTTCGGCGTGAATACGAGGATTTAATTGCACCGTCTAAGAAACGTGGTGGCCTATATAATAATAGTGGCGATTAGTTGCTCGTCTCAGGAACCGACTGATCGCAGCAACAAGTGCGCCGCGATAATATCTCTCGCGCTTTAATTCCCTGTCCTCGCGATCGTTCCAACTCCTACGTTTAATAAACATCCCACGGCCGATCGTCGATTTCGCTGGTAGCGATTTACGAGCTTATGTTACGCTCGATCGCCACGCGACGCCCACGCGTTCCAACGCATCCACCGCCGATAAGTACCGTAGGTGGGCTTGCGTCCCGATCGATTTGGAAAGTGTGACGTTATTAGTGCTCCTCCGGGGAGATACTCTATCGCTTCGATACCCAAAGTTCATTTTCTTGGGACAAAGTATGTATGCAGTGCTCGTGAATTAGGTGGCAATCTCCCAATTTCTTCTTTCGCTTGAGAATTTGTTGCAGAAGAATATAAGGTGATCTATGGTTAATTTGGCGTTGCACGCGTTAGAAATTGGGGTGTCTGCTTTGCTTATTATTTGCGAATGGGATATTTTGGTGTGGCCAATTCTGATGCGTGATGCAAGTTTTTAAATATCCAGGTTCACAGTTAACGACGTCTGCTGGATTAACAAATAAAATGAAACCAACGTAGCCTCCGCGCTCTACTCTACATATATCACCTGTGCAGACTGGCTATCTAAAAAATAGTAATTTATCGCTCTCGAAATGCTGATCATACTTGACTTACGAAGCTTCCCACCGTCTCGTCTTCCTCGATATAATACACCCTGCGGACGAGTAACTCGCAGATCATCTTTCCTCGTTCTCTTTTGCGGTTTTATTTCAATTTGCTCCGATCGCGTACTGACACAATCTGCTGTGAGTTGTATGAATGAAAAATCGGGCCACGTCACTAATCGCTATTAAAAATATTCTATCATAAGCAAAACTTTGAGTTTCTTCGCCATGTTGTTATCTGCTCTTTCGAAATGAAACCCCTGTGGTTGGATCGCACAAGTTTACTCGTGAATTTCGCTAAATAATAAGAAGGGAGGACGTCGCTGAACGAAGTGGAATAATATTATAATGACGATGTAACTATGAATCATCGTGCAGAAACGCTGACTTTTCTAATAATAGTCCGTCGTAGTCCATAGGGCGAATTTTAATTAAACGGAAAGCAGTCATTACACGCGCGCGCGTCCTTCCAACGCGTGCGTCTATGAATTAAGTGTCATTCACCGTGCGTGCATCCTGACGGAGCCAAGTCCTGTGGGAGCAGTGGCGTTTCGCGAAATTCTCTGCTATTTGCAAGTGAACACCATCACTGACGCGCGAGTCCGTTGCAAATTCGTAACTAGCTGTATCGTCGATATTCGAAACACGCGGCTAACTCCACCCAGCATCGCGTATTTGCAGAAAATGTGATATTTGGCAAAGATCGAATACTTTTCACTGATTCTATTTTCAAGGTTTAAATTTAAAATTCTAAAATGTCCTAATACTTACGAACGACAGTATTTTCTTCGTGTCCTATTTGAGAAAAACATACCCACTACCCCTTTTCGAGAATTTTCTATCACCATATTGTAAAATATCGAAAGCCATATATTTTTGAATCGAACTTTTTTTTCGATATTTTTTACGGATTTGCAAATATTCGCGGTAATATGAAAACTCGCAGTTTTATTGTCAAATAAAAAATAGTCACGTTATTAGCATCGCTTCGGTTACATTTCTGCAAAGTTGCAGATTTTTTTCAATTATCGAATTGCCGTTTCTATTTAAATTTCATTGGAAAGTGTTGTGCCGGAGAATGCAATAAAAGGTTTTGAAACGAAGCAGTGTTGCGTAAAAACGAATTATCTCGAGGAGAGCTAAACTACACGACCGATAAAACTCTATGCATAAGAATAATTACACGGTTAATAATCGCAAGATCTTTCTACGATCGAATTATAAGGTTTGTAGAGATTGAAAGGATATAGAAGATATAAGATTAATAAGAGTGTACTGCGATGCGAACGATGCCTTGCCATGGCCGTGCATAAACCATTTTTTGTGTTGTATCCTGGTTCATAATCGTGGAAGATGGCTCAATTAATCATTTTAACGTTCACGAATATATTTTATCTTCGCCTGAGATCGCAAGTTTTGGAAAATCAAGACAACAGAATGTTCATTTCTCTATAGAATTCTATAATCTATAAAAGGCAATAAACCTCGACGTTAAAAGAACTTCAAATAAATATGGTGGCAAACCTCTGACCAAACTATAAACCTAAGCTTTCATATCACATCGTTTTTAATTTTGACCGATAAAAGAGCCAATGGCTCCCCCAAAGAAGGGGCAGGTATTGTAAAAAGAAAAGAAAACTGGATTTTATTCTTTAAATAACTTGTTATAATCACCTAACGAACATTATTGAATTTTCCTTAAAAATATTTTTATCCGCTCAACTCGGCTTCCTCCAAGATTAAATCCTGAATCAGCCACTGGAAAGAGCCAAACACATTTCAGAAAGAAACCCTTTTTTCTTTTATAAAATCAACATCTTCGTGGAAGCTGTGCAGTAACTTTCACTTATCATTTGAATTATTCATTTTTACAAAGGCTGGCTGAGAGCAAACGTGTTTCGGTATGGTTTGTTCTAGATGTTCGCGAATGCATACCGGTGGACAGTTTAGGTCCTTTCACTTAATGTGGCCGGAGGGACAGCCTGAATCTACCTCGTTGTGCATCAGCCTTAACGAAAACCCGAGCAACTTGAGATGAGGCTAGAGTCTAAAAACTGGACCGGAAGCGGTCGTGGCAAAAACGCACGTGCCGGCGATGCGCGTAAAACGCACTGTTCTGCGCAGTGCACAGTGACGCGCCTTGTTTTCACTAAAGGGGCTGTATTCGTGTTGTAACAACACTTTTTATGTTCCTGGAGGTAATTTTATATGCGTGAATATTAAAGCTACTTCTTGACATACATAAATGAGGTAACTTTCGCAATATAGATACAAAGGGAATTGTATCACGAACAGAACATAATCCCTGATAGGAAATTCTTTAGCGCCGCTAATACAGTTTTTGGGTCGCGGGTCGTAGTTTCTCCCGATACAGGAAATGTCGAAGGATCCAAGTAACCGTTGCACACGCGGCCTCGCGGAAGAGTTTCGCGTGTCATAAATCTGCACGGTGATCGTCTGCGCAGGTTTACTTGCAACTAAAAGTAAGCTGTTATTTCTGCAGGGAACGTGTCTAAATTATCGTTGTGCGAAGGATTCGACTAAACTGCGGAAGAAAAAATGAAAGCAGCTTAGAGCCAGGGGCACGGAATACCTACGGAAAATGAGCCGTGAGCAATGACCCGTGGAAAGGATATCTTTACGATTTTGCAGATCGATAAAACCAATTAATTTAATATAAATTATATAGCATCATGAAAAACGTGCACAGTACAGTTACATTCTTCAACGCATTCTATCAGCCTATATTATTTCTTTGCAATGCCCAGCTTCCCTACTTTCAACACCTTTATCATCAGCCGAGCTCTTAATTCTTAATTATCTTCTTCTTTTCTACCGTTACATACGTAGTACTACTAGTACTATGTATACTAGTAGCCTGGTATTTTCTTCATTTTTCAGTGTTTTGCTAGTACGTTTTAACGCGAGCATTAATCTCCCCCCCCCCCCACCCAACTTTTTTAACTAACGCTTCATATCGTATTTCTATGAAACAAGCTGAATTTGAAAAACAATAAACGGAGATTCCGTAAAATATACCTACTTCAAAATTTCCTGCATATGCACCCCGTCTTAGAAAAGCTCCAGATACTACACTTACCAATTTCGTTAGACTATTGCTGATCTCCTAATTCTTTTACATTTCTGAGTTTCAAACGGTAAAAATGAAAGGTAAGATACTGGTTTTCTTATACCGAGCTTGCACTCTACAATACCTACCACAGTGTATTCGTCGACCGTAGAACGATCTAATAATCGTAACCACGAAACCGTTTTCTTCTTTATGATAATCTCGCGCGTCTCTACAGTGCCCTTCCGAAGCTCGCTCTCATCCACGATATGTCCTTTTCATTTCACCGACAAATTGAAACTACCGCTCTTATCGGGGATTTTGGGAAAAAGTACTTACAGCCACGCGGCCCTCCCTCGGAATTTCCGCTGCGAACTTTTACACGGAGCTTACTGAAAAATTGAACAGGAAGAAAAGAAAAATAAAAATGGACTGGATGGGACTGACTCTCCTTTCCGTGCGAGCGGCTCGCCGGGAATACGAGACCAGATAACACGCGATGTGAACGAAGCATAATCCTCGAAGCGTTACGACCCGAGCAAACTGGGCTAACAGTTCCCAGGCCGCAGAGGAACGATTCCCCATCGCGAAACAGTATACCCCAGTGCATAAGTGCACAACAGGAGTATGTATCGGCACATGTGTAAGGCTCGGCTGAAGATACGCCGATTTTTTTCACGGAGCTCGTTCCTCGAATCCTCTGAAACGCTGCTTCATAAGAGCAGCGTATCTTGGAGTTTATCTGCCAGCATTTTGAAGGTAGACGCGTATGAGCGTAATTTATACCTACGTCAGGTGGACGGAGGCGACGCAATTAGCGTGGGATTTATCAAGGATGGTACACAAAAATTTGATCGTACGGAACTGCAACTTCGATCGCGAAACGCTGCAAGTAGATAGAACTTTTTTGCAAGGGTCCATTGGGCGAGATCTAATCGTAATCGTTGAACTGGCTTGGAAGTTTTCGTTGAGTCGAAGTCAACTAATTATGGGAGATAGTACCTAACAAGGGAACCCCGCGGATTCACACTCACTGATCGGAACGCAACTTTGTGGGTTTATAGAGTGAAAAACACCTATAGGTTTTCCTCAAGCACACCTTTCTTCTAAAAATGGCATCTTAAGCTATGAACGTCAGTATAATTTCATGTCGCTGTTTCTAAACGTAATTGTATTCGTGCAGACTTATTTCAGTGCCAACTGAGCCGCGACCATAACTTTAACTTCGATTACAATGGCGGCACTTTGCTCGCCGCGTAGAAAGCCGCATAAATTGTCGAATTCTTTCAACAGGGGAATACAGTTTTCACTTCCTTTCGCGGTATGCATGTACAAGGGGAGGCGGGATAATTTTAGAATTTATCAAACGGCGTGTATTAAACGCCCGCCTCGATGTTCCACTTAACCTCCAGGTATAATCCTCTTATAAGCTCTTTTCGCGATTCCCTTGCAACTTTCTCTGGGCACGCTAACTCGCCGTTGCGCTTAACATCTAATGCATCCGCGAGATTGCATCTTTGCTGGACGAACCTGCAATTAAATGATTCGTTCGATCGAACTGTGGAAGGATTACGAGGCGTGACGTTGTTTCCAGAGATGTTAGCCCGCGTGAAAGTGGTGGCGGACGTAGGGGTTAATTAAATTTCCAACTCGGGCCTGTGTAGAATTTCATGGGACGCTGAACTAACGAGATCGAGAGTCCCGAAGCTTTCTTTGCGTCCGAGCGCTTGTTCAGATGTTAAGATTTGCATCCTCGCGGCAGGGAGCGTTCTCTTACAACGCATTAAGGCCTTTTCGCGCGAGACACTTCTGTGGTTCACAAGTGGGATGTCAGGTATATTCAATTAGCAGAGGCAATGTAGGCTGAGGAACGATAAAACAGCTGGGAAATATTTAAATATATCAAAGATATCAGTGTCTCGCGTGAAAAGGCTCTTACCTGTACATGTTTATTTGATCTTTCATCAGTAATTCGCTTGACTTTTATTTTCTCGCGAGCGGACTTACTTCGACATCTATTTGCAAATAAGTGGAACAGAATACCTTAA
The DNA here is from genome assembly GCA_963932335.1 of Andrena marginata. Taxonomy (NCBI): domain Eukaryota; kingdom Metazoa; phylum Arthropoda; class Insecta; order Hymenoptera; family Andrenidae; genus Andrena; species Andrena marginata. Next base: position 449,190 of record OZ010660.1, read on the forward strand.
ACTTGTTATAAAGGTATAAGATCTATCTCGTGTTGTGAAATGCTTGCGCGAGAGTAAAGAGAAGATTAGATGTTATCATTCAAGGCGTTTCAGTGTGGTAACATCACCAAGTGTGAATAAAAGCATTTACTAGAGATGTACATTGTACAGCACGAGTAGGAAGAAACAAATCAGTGTGTTATTATCGTATGCTCTTCCAGTAAATGTGTGCGTTGAAGGGTAACTCCCTGATTGCTAGTAGATTATGGGAATATTATGTTTTCATAGTTTCCGACTGTGATTGCAGCTCCCACCTGATCGTCCTAACATTTCTACGAAGAGATTTAAATGTGGCATAACGCATAAGTTCTTATCCCAGAATGCATAGAACGTCAAACAGGAAGTTGCTGGAAAGGATATTTCGAAACTATATTCTCAATTCTGTAATGAGAACAAGTATCATACACTTTCTCGCCATAAAAAATTCTAAGTAACAACAGCACACAGTTCTGTGATAAAAGACATAGGTATGTACATATAAGTACGTAACCACATGAAATTCACGCAAGTCCATTTGTATCTCGATATTGTGAGTCCATTTGAAAAGGAATCTCCCATTTTCGTTAAACTACTCTGCGCCTTGCATACTAACGTTCGCTGCTTTCATTAAGTACAGCTAGCCCATAGAAATGGACACAATGATAATGTAAAATGTCCTTCCTTATTGCAAGTCAATATATATTATGCGAAAGACGTTTGTGCGCAAACCAGCAAGTAGGTCGAATGTGAAACGGACCTCGATAACCAGAGTTTCGATTTTTTGTATCGTAAAGTAGATACGCGTGCTTAGAATTTACATTTACAATATAAACAAACGTGTTTGAACGCGTGTGCATATCACCGAGGCATACCAACGATTAATTGTAGGAGTCTGGAAGCTTCGCAAGATTAGGATTTCAAGTACACTGACGGATTAGAATTAGTGTCTAATGTTCTAATTAGAATCTAACGCGTCATGGGAAATATAGTGTTTCAAGTTACTTGACCTCTGCCACGAGGATTTCGAAATTAATTTCTGTAGGGGCAAATTATTCTTCTATTTCTTATTTTTTTTATTCTGTGTTATTTATAAATTAATAATGTTAAAGTATTATTTTTTCTTTTCTATTTAAGAGAACCCTCAAACGTCCGAAACTCCTCCTACTTGAATTCCTAATCTTGCGATGCCTCTAGACTTCTATAATTAATCGTTGGTCGTCCGAGGTTTGCTGGGATGTTATTCCAAACGCTTTATTAGATGATTTGCTCAGCATGCTCAGCTTGTGGAAAATCAGATACCTTTTCCATTTACTTTCTATAGTACATGCTTGTAATTTCCATACGGCCGAGGGTAACAACACGTTTCCGGTTTCAAGCGTTTCATCGGCTTGAAAAAAGAACCGTGCCCCATGGCTGAACGTGCATTGGATCTCTTTTATTTTCAAGATTACGTGGCGTGGAAACTTCTTATTCAATTCTGCCGTGTTTTAACGCGATCACACGCGTGCGATGCATTCGCCAATACTATGGATTTTTCTTCGCACGCATGACCTTCTCGGTTGTCCTGGGTGTGTAACGCAAACGCGTGCGAATGTTATTATGTGGAAGAATGGGCACATAAGGTGTACACTGAGCCATTTGCGTTTGCAATGTGACGAAATAATTACGAATAAAGTTTTACTATGTTGTTAAAAAACTTCAGTACGTACTTTGTTGTTTACTAAGAAAAAGTGACCGTTTGGTCGTTTCCAAAAGACCTGATAAAGATAATTACACGATCCACTATCATTCACTCTTCGTAACTGACATCTCTAATGATTAATGAGTAATATCAGTGATCGCACCGATACATACCTAATTAAGAGAACTCCATAGATACCACAAATTAGCTTCATTCATGAGCTTCGGATCAACTTTATCATTAAACGTAATAGTCGAATTAATCGAGGATATATAGAATAAACAACTGTGGCTTTATACAGTACAGCTTTCGATTCGATAATTATGTCGTTAGGTCGTTGAAACGAACCACTATGTAGATATACACTTTATGGCAATTGCGAAACCATCAAAGATAGTGACTGATGCTATATTTTTTAAAAACTATACAACACAAATATCCATGCCAATGTATTAAAGTGGTTCCATAATTATCTAGGAGGATGTTTTCAAGTAGTTACATTTAATGGTTGCCCATCACAAACTGTACAAGCTACATCTGGTATAACTCTAAGTTTGCATCTGGGCTCATCTCTGACCTAATTATAAATAATATGTCTAGTACACCCTTCAACAGCAGGTCTGGATACTAACCACATTTAAAATTTCAAATTACGAGATTGGACGTCCCGAAATTTTCAGCAACATTTTAACGAATATACACTCGACAGGTTTTTCCTCTTTCCTCTTTGAACTTTATTTATTCGCTTCAACGTTTGAACATAACGATACCAAAATTTATACACTTAACGACACACTCGAGTTTATTAGTTTGATTAACGCTAATAACATTATATCTCAAGAAGAATGGATTAAATAAAGATTGCGTGGTTTCAAAAGGGAGCGTATAATGTATCACAGGAAGCTATGATAATTCACTTTAATAGTGCTATGTGAAGCAACATATTTCAATTTAAAAACCTTGGGATATATAAATCTTCAAAACGCCTCCACTTATCAAGATTTCATTTTAACATTTTCTCGTGTCATTTCAATTATGAAACCCTTTATAACCAATTCTTCTCTAGAGACAATATTATTAATGCAAATAGGAGTAAAAATTACAAATTTCTCACCTTGCATATACACGATCAAAGAACGTACAGTTTTACGAACAAATCCTATTGTACTGATATAATTTAAATTTAAAATCATGTTAATTACGCTTTATAAATATATATTTATTGTAGTCTACGTTTGTATTAAAATGTATATCTCGCGATAGTGCGTCTACTACATCGATCATTTCCCAGTACCAATAATTGCACTATAAATAATTTATTATTCAATGTTAAAAGTGCAATCTTTTTTCTATTAATTCAATACTAAAAATCGAGAAGCTGTTTTATTTTTCCCATTTCAAAAGATAGTAACTTTGCAGACTGGCGATCTAAATGTTAGCTTTTTTAAATTGAATTTTGTTATTTTAATAATTTCAGTAGAATATTTTTCAGAACCAAATACCTAGAAGTTTCGAAAGGAGAAAAAATGTTTTCATGCCAGTGCGTATGCTTACACACAAAATCCAGCCGAAACCGTTTAAGAGGCCCGTGAAACGATAAATCTTCGTCCTGCGGGGGAGTTGAGGATATTTACAACATGACCCGGTGTCCAAAGTACCCTAACCGAGTGAAACGACTTACCACAAATCCCAACGACAGTTTTATATGCTGACTGTATCCTTCGCCCTACGACCTACGTGGTAGTGATTTAGTGAATACCTCGACCTGCAGGGTGAGTGAAAAATATGGCTCGGACTCTTAAGGGTGGAGGGTGGTACCAGCTACCTGCAGCACGATGGTATATTCGTGGAACGAATTCGTGGATTCACTAATCAGTGGATCATGCAGACCACGGTCTTCCTCGGATTATTGAAATGTATTTTTTTTTATTGGGAAAGAACCACCTCATAGTTTTGCTTCCTCGCTGCGAGCGAGGACCCGCGGTTCTGGATAAAATTCTCGACTTCACAGCTTAGGAATTAGAAACTGACTTACTCTTATACTCTCACTCTCGTTCATTTCCGTTCCAAACAACGTGTGCCTAAAGTCACAGTAGTGTAATATAAATCTGTTGTCCAATGTACCTTTTATTAACTCTAGCTTTTAAGCTAACTTTATTCTTTTCCTCTTTTCATATCACTTGCTGCTTTCTCTACACTCCTTAACCAGCATTTTACTACTACTTCCTCTTCTATCTCGCCTCTGCCTGATTTAACGTGCCTATTATCATTCTACAAAGCACACATTTCCCGTCCTCTCCTAGCCGATATTTATTTTTTACTCGCCGCTGAAGTCACCAATTGAGGACTGATTGGTGCTTCTCTTTTTTAAATTAACTATCTGTAGGCACTTTGAGTCCACTTCGTTATCTTACACGCACCAGTTAACAACGTTTACAAGCCGAAGGTAATTTAAAAAAAGGGCAGTCAGAAGTGGAACACATAGACGAGATCGCTCCCGTCTTCTTCGTTAAAGTGGAATGAAAATAATGGAGTAGCAAGAGTTGAAAAAAGTGGACGAAAGGTCGTATCTCGGAGGAGAAGTTAAAGAGCTGTGGAGAATGCACTACGTGGTAGAGTTACAAGTGGGAGCAAAGAGGTTTCGAGTGTACGTGGATAATTGAATAGGTTGTTTTAGCGGGAGCCCCTCACCCGAGACCATTTTCAGTGCGCCGCCACTGCTGAAAGTTTTATTTATTCAGGATACGGTCCGGCGCAATTAATTGCTGTTAACTTTAAACACTCCGTTAACCTTCTCCTCGGTGCACCTTCTGTAAAATTTACGACAGGTGTGTCGCTTAAAGACAATAAACGTGCAGGCTACTACTCTAGTGGCTGAAGATATAACGATAATGTTAACTCTGTTTAGCACTTCCTAGAAACTAATGCATAGCAGCTTTTCATCTCACCTCGAGGGATTTATTTTCAACTTTTCAACACTTTATCCTGTACAAAGAACTTGATGATTTAACACGGTACCCTTGTAGAATTTTTTGCTTCATAATTTTGAAACGCGACAGCAGCAAGCGTCAGCTGTGTATAGAATATTACGCAAACGATGATTTTGCTTTGAATCGACGTGTCTCATTTTAATTAATATTACACATATTATCAGCAGATAAATATTGGGCTTTAATCGTGCTAACTTTTACAGGTTCAAACGACATTTCGTCTGTAGCTAATTTTTTGAAGACACGTTTGGTGATGTTACTGATAGGAACATGCTGAGAAATAAAAGTAGTCTTCCCTTGATGCACAAAAAAGGGCTATACCGAAGAATGCATGGCATCTACTCGCAGCTGGTGCAACGCGTAAGAATGCTTGATGGAATATGCATATTAAATTACATTTTGTAACGAAATACGCAGCTATGTGAATTCCACGTATTTGTTATTTACAGTATTATCTTTGAAGTTGTCTGACTAAATAACGATAATTGTTTTTCTTCTCCTGGTGTATCTCACATTCATTATCTATCAAGCTATCTATGCTATCAAGATCTCTATCGATCTATTATCTATTGAAATAAATAGCGAAACAGTAGCTGCAGCGAAATTAACCATAAATAATCCAAATGGTACTTCTTTGTTCGCTCGTATAAATTGTAAGTAATTTATCCTGCAGCACTTTATCCACCCACGCACAGTTTAAACGAGCGTGGCTGCTGAAGGGTTAAATAATATTGTTTCGAACTATCCAAGAACTCCAAGAAGCGAGTACCACGAGTCACGTGTTCTGTCAGCTGTCTGTTACCCATTCCACAGCTGTAAATGAAAGGAGAAGGAAAAAATGCCTGGTGACATAGCATACCAGCTCTAACCTGTCGCAAAGGAGCTGCTTGGTCCGCCTGAAAGTTCTATATTAATTTATGTTGCTGCAGCGAATAGTAATGGCACCCCTGCAACTTGCAACGATATCGGTTAACCAAGTTACGCTTACAAATATAATACGCTCTGGTTGATAAACAGTGTCTTTAATTTATCTTCGAAAAGATATTTAACTATTCAGGGGACTGAGAAACGAAAATATTTGGACGGATAGCAGATAAAAAATGGAAACATCTGTGAGTAGGAGCTTGCTCATCGGTTTAGAATCGATTTTAACCGATTTTAGTGTGCGGTGGAGGTAGGGGCTCGGTGTTTTCTTAGGACAGCTATCTACCGGGGTTTTCTAAAATTTCCCTTGGATGGGAGAATTTGGGAATTGCCTGCTACTGGGCGAGCCGGCGTTACGCGAAGCGTTGATTTACTGCTTTCACCCCGGCTAGAGAAACGCTCGAACATTCTCGCAGACAAATCACAACCCCTCGAGCACAATTTCTGAAACGAAAGTCACGTTTCAAAGCAAACGCCGTGTGGTGAATTCTAACCACTCACGTTTCATCGATAGTTAACAGATGTTTCAGACGAATTTGTTTTAATATTTCCTTTAGAGTCATGTTATCTTTTCTTTTTCTAGCAAAGAGCAAACAATTTAATTTTCTAAGAGAATAAGTTTGTTTTATCAGGATTTCTTCATGTGCAATTTATCGAAGCAAATGTTGATAAGCACCATATACGTTTTTGCTAAAAGTAAAGGCTGATTTGAGATTTTAATTATTCGAAATCGATCCCCGAGGCGAGAAAAGGGCACGGTATAAAAAGAGAGTCGAGCTTAAAGAGGATACCAGAAGAGGCTCGTAGTACGAAGACATAATTATTCAATCGGGACCACGAGTGGCATTGTCGACCTACGCTTTATTACACATCGTCTTTCTAATGGTTCAATGGTATGCGCTCGGTTTAATTTCGTTTGACGGCTCCGCCCGTGACGTCTTATTATCGAATTTATTGTTCGAGTGCCTCCACCTACCCGCAGCAGTTTAAGCAGTCAAATAAGGTGAAATAAATCACGTAGATCGCCTTGACAATCGTGAGTGGCCGCGTTCGAATTTACTCATTTCCTTTTCCCTTCCACTCGACCACGGTCAAAACGGTTTATTCTTGGGTAATACATATTTTTGAACGGACCTTTTACGCGAGCCAATTAATACACACTTTTGGAATACCAAAAATATACCAAGGAGAAGAAAGTTCCTGACGCTGGTTTAAGATTAATAATATCAAGACGCGTATAAAAATAAATGAAAATGAAATTACTTTTTCGAAAGTAAAAAGCTCCTTTCCTCCAAAAAGGAGAACAAGTGGGAGGGAGTGCATTAGCATGCGTTGCTTTATGTATGCACATACTTTAGTAAGAGCTTTGCACAACTCACTGACAATGATGAATAATTATGACATATTTGGTACTATGACAAGGGCAGATTTGTGAAATTCTATTCATCATTCCAAAAGCACTGACTCTTTTTCTTTAAATTTTAATCATATAAATGTATAAATAACTCTTTTAAATTGTGCTCAGTTCTACTCGATTAATAATATATGCTATCCACAAATTATTACCAGTAATTCGATAAAGAAAATTTTCAAAGTAAAAAGAACAACTTAAATTCTCTATTCTTAATAGCTGAAAGAAAATGATTGGTTGATTATGGAAAATTAACAACGCTTCTAGAATTTTAGTTTTTCATATCGTTTGTAAAATTCTTAGTTTTGTAATTCGTTCGCTTGTGACCCATAAGGATACTACAAATCGCTGTATCATAAATCCCGCTGCTTTCACCGCGCGCCGATTAAGATAGCAATTAAAATAATTTGCGGCGATCGCGTTCTTTTTGCAATGTCGATGGTGCACCGCTGAATTGGAAGGATACAATCATGCAACGTTAGTTCTTAGGCCCGTGCTCGTCGCAATTCATCAAAGGCGTTCCTATAATTAGCAACGCTGGAGATGTATGCTGACGCGTGAAAGGCGCGAAGAAAGATCGATGAACCCGATCGAACGGGCATAAGTGGTGTGGCAAATCGAATGAACTCAACAGGGCATCCAGTATTTGTTAAGTACGAAAGGATGTTTAGGGTTCAACACAGGAGCAAGCCATTAAATGTCCACGATTAAAGCGAGGAAATGGTACAGATCTGTATTCCGTCTTAGCCATTTAGCGTCGACACCTAGATCCCGTTGAAGGAAAAATATCCCGGTTTTTATCGTTAAAGATGGTCTGAAATTTTTTTTTTTTCATTCTTTGCAGAACTTAAAATGCATAAAACAAATCGATATAGGGTTCAGATAGATTCATCTATCTTCAATGAATAAAACTACTCTAAATTACAGTGCAAACTGTGAAACAGCAAAAAAGGAAATGTAGCTCTTGTAGCTCTGAACGTAAAGGTCCAAAGTTATTTTACTTTGAACGCGATGTGCAGCCTGATTAAAGTAGAATGACTATTATATTATTAAAGGTAATGATATTTGAATAGCTAGAATATAGACTGGTAGGAGAAGATAAAGGACGATTGTAGAACTCTGTGGCACACGTGCAAATAGCGTCGTAATTCGAGCAATAAAATCTCGGTTACTACGATGTATCGAATGAAAGAAGCTTTTCAAGGAGGTCTAAGAAAGTCCTTGCGCGCCGTATGTACGTATTAAAGAAGCATTTCAAAACGAATTGCGCATCATCATCTATAAAATTGTAACATGGTTGACGCAATTGCGTATGATTTGTCAATGAAAGGCTTTATTCTTGCCACAAACAATCCTTACACGCACTAAAAAGAAAATAAATTCATTCGCCAATTGGGTGGGCCAAATATTACCATCCTCTTTTCAAGTCATAGGAATGTAAAATAAAATCGATACCCCAAAAACTTGAAATATTATAAAAAAAGTAGTTTCAATAATTCCTTTGAAAATAGGTGCACCTAGATATTCATGGGCCGAGAGTAAATATTCTTTCCGATGAATAAAGTAACCGTTGCAAGAGCGCGTGTCGATATTGATCTATCACACACTGGCCACGATAAATGAGATGTAGGTCGGTGTAGGTTAATCGTGTTCAAGTAGCAGGTCGAAGAACGTCGGAAGCGTTCTTCGGGGTAAATCGAGTTACTGTGATTCGTTGGAGAAAAAAAAAGAATTCTTAATTACTCCCAACCACCTACACTTTCTACACCGTTCCTTGAAGGAGCTTTCACATTCTCGCCGCGATCTACTGTACCAAATAAAATCCCCCTTTGTGTTACCTGCAGAGACGGACAACTTCGGTGCCTGTACTTCCTAGTGGCGAGCTCCCACCATGGAATGATGTTCTCCGTGCTCCTCGGCTTCACTGGATCGCTAACTGCGTGCTCGTAAAGCGGCTCAAGGATCGGCACGTTGCCGGATAGTCGTCTAAGAGGATCGTTAGCAGTCTGATCTTTAGAGAGATTCCTCCGCCTGGGCAAAGTGGCGAAGCCGCCGTATCGGCAATTATCATCGCTGCCTTTGTCCTCTGGCTCCGATTCCAGGGAATTATGCCTGGTCCTGCCGTAACACGTCCTAGGGAAATGTTCCTGCCTGTGGAAACTACGACTGGTTCTGTCCAACTGACCGCGTAGTATGACGTCCGTCGCGTCCATCATATGAACGGGCAGGACGCTGGAGCTGCCCAAGATGTTCTTCAAGTTTCTATGGTTGTCGAGCGATTCGTCGTCTCCAACGCTGACGTCGATGTTGCTGGTGCAAGGTCGATTCAGGGTCGACGATCTGTCACGAATGGGTCGATCCCCATCGAGAACGTCTTCGCTGGACTTGTGAAGAGGCCTCGAGGAGACTCTGGACTTTCTGTAAGGTAACGTATCGTATCTTCTTTTCAGGTAACTGTGGTCGGGAGACTTCGCCACCAATTGCAAATTGCCCACGTTCCTTTTATCCATTAAACCGTTCGGTTGACGGGCACTTTCGTATTTCGACGCTGGTAAACTCCTATCCTTCTTCAAACACGATCTGTCAGCGGCGTCGACTCTGGAACGATTCTTTCGAATCGAACTGGTGACTGGTAACCGATCCACGGATCGGAATGCTGTCGGCCTGTCGTCGTCTGTCGAGGACATCTCATCCTTGGACTCGACATCGTCCGATCCTTCCGTGCTCGTCCGATCCTGCTTCGAGCTGAGCGAGTTCTTCGAGACGTTGCTTAGGAGACTCACTTTTGATTCGGCGTTTCGGTGCACTTCGCTCGACAACGATTCGCTGATCGCGTACAGTGACTCGGTGGACTTCGTCGAGGACGTTGTAGTGGACCCTGTCGAGTGTCTCGAGGTATTCTCGATCGAGGATGACCTTGGGAGTAACTTCGGCGGGAGCTTCCCGAAGGAATTCGGTCTGTGTCTGGAAACAGAGAAACTCCTCGCGGTTTCTGCCTTATCGTTCTGGCTGCTCTCATCTAGATTCTCACCGAAGTCGGAAGATATGGGCAGCATCGGCGCCATGTCTCTCTTCCTCGCGTAGCCGTATAGATTACAGGTTCGATCGACAAGCTCGCCTTTAGCGATTTTATTGATCACTCCGTAAGCGGAGTTCTTCGAGTTCGATTTCAATTCCTCGTAACTCTTGTCGATCTCCGCGATGTTCCTATTAATGTCTTCGATGTACTTGGCCGTGGTGCGATACAGATCACCACTCGGAACGTAATTACCGTCGGCAACGACGATTCGACGATCGCGCCTTGGCCTCGATAAGCTATTCGGGACCGCGTAGATCGGCTGTCTGTCTTTGGTATCGTTGATCCTTTTACCGCCAACAACAACTACTTTTCTCACCTTCGTGTCGTCTTTCAAAACGTTCAAACTTCTTCTCTCGATCTTTTCCACTTGATCCGAATTGTTAATGAGGTTCTCCGTCCCTTTCACCTTCCTCGAACTACAATCAAGTCCAACAGCGTCCCGAATCTTCTCAGCATGTCGAGGGCAATTCTCAAATGGATCGTTCCCTTCGGAGACACTGTTCCTCGATCGAAATGAACGCAAAGCAGTTCGATCGTTCTGCTGGCACTCTTCGATAGGCACGCTATCGTAAACGCAATCGTCGCCGTAACCATTATGCGTAGAAAATTCGTGCTTCCTTTCGTCCGCTCCATTTCTATTAGAGAACGCGTTGAGCTGCTGGACGCAGTCACTCGGCAAGCTACCTCGATCTTGATCGACCTTGCTGAACGTGTTCAAGGTCACTGGTTTTTGTGTCCCCAGGAGGTTGGTTTTCTTCGTGTCCCTCAGCGTGCCGTAATTTTCGATCAGAAGGCAATCTTTGCTGAGGTCAGACCACCTTGGCACTTGGTGGAGGTCGCTAGAAGCTATGGGGAAGTTGGAGAGGCGAGGAAGAGCGTAAGGGCCGCCAGCTTCTTTCAGCAGCTCCTCCGAGTCAGACCTGTAGACGGCTCGCGGTCGGCTGCGACCTCTCGACCTTATGGTCGCGTAGCCGTCGTGCACTCGACGCGAACACACGTTCAGATCCATCACCGTTCACTCGGCTGTTACGTGCCGGATAGAGTCTTTGGCATTCTCGCCTCAACGGGCTGTCGTTAATCACCACAAATCATTTGCACGAGAGAGAGAGTGGTACGACAAGTCCTCAGGCACATCTCTGTTTAATCCTCCCTTTTCCGCTGGGGCACCAGCTGCTGAGGAATGATTCTGTGAAAATAATTCACTATTCGTTACGCGGAATCGTTTGCTTGGCTCATTAATGAAATCGCGACTACGGGCATTACTCTCGTGACACTTCCTTGGGAGACGAAGTACCGGTTGCTTGTAGATATAGATTGTCGCGGAACAGAATTCAGAATCATAAAATCAGATCAAATATTAGATAATATGCAGAATTGAATCCGCTCATTCAGGTTGTAATCCATCATCATCACACCCCTACCACCGTGATGATCGAAGCTATTTAAATTATAGCGAAGTCACGAAGACACGTTTAACGTGTTAACTGGTAATTTCGCGATGAGGAACGCATCCAGCGTATTTAAAATTGTATAATCAATAACCATTACAAGCCCATTAGCTACTTCCGTTTAAAATAGTCTCGTCTTCCTCGGTTAACAAATATGGAGTTACTATTTTGAAAAATTGGCTGGCCAGATACGCCTAGTAATTTGCAATATGTTTATACAAATCGATGTTTACAGTTTGGAACTGGACCGATTAATTTTTGGATGACAAATGTTTTGCCACTCGAATCCATTCTAACTCCTAATGTAATATCGTTCTTACATACCACGATCACCAGGATAAGTTTTTATATAAGATTGTAATTCTGTTATGATCTAAAATTCTTATTTTCTTGAAGCAGTGATACTAATAAGTAATAAGTAACACAAGTAACTACTTATACACTACTTAAGTGGTTACTTAAGTATCAATTACTCTACTATTACTCTGAAAAAATGCTTTGGGCCATATTTGTCACACAAGTCGCGAGTTCTGTAGGCTGATCTCAATTAGAGCTAATGTAGTCTAAGATTAGGGTGGAATGTTGAAGTGATGAATTAAGAAATGACACGTAGAGTGACCTTTTCTACATACGTTAACGTCCTCGTCTCTGACACGTTTTAGAGTCTATATTAAAGAGCAGCATTAACGCATATAAATGACTGTATTAATGCCTTCAATTACTTACTACAATATCACTTCTTTATGACATAATTTAACTGAAATTCTGCGATTGTATATCGCACTTTTCTAACTTATTAAAAATCTAATTAAACTCTGACGAGCAGCTAATGCTATTCGTTACATTTCAAAGTAATTTACATAACATCTTTATAGTACCGATACTCATAAAATTCTGAAATAAATCCTCGCTCCATGCGCGGGTAAAGTCTACTAGTACATTCGCACCAAGTCGGTTCGTTTCGACTAATTGCAAGTTGAACTCGAATACTATTGCCGCGATGCAGTCTCGCGAGAGACCTATTCATCGTTTAATGGATAAACGAAAATGTGTTGCACGGATTGCTTTATGTAACGAAGTCAGGGTACATGGCGAAACTGAAGAGCAATAGTGCCACTGTCGCAACGGGACCATTATCAACGACGTACGGTATTCCCAGACGCATAATTTCAGGAAGATTATAAACAGCAGACCGTGATTGGAAGCAGCTGTTGTAACAGTATCATTGATAACGGAATTGGGTCTCGTACGAGATGACGTAACGTACCAATTCTACAGCATCTCGGTCGAATTCATAACCACTGGCAGATGACTACGAAAGTCTGCTAACCAATCAGCCATCAGCCTAATCGACAAGGATTAGAAATTGAAGAAACATCTGACGACATCATCCTTTCTTATAAAGCGGAGTAAATAAATGCAAACGTTAATCCCGTTAACTGTTTTATTGTTTCATCTGACTCACAAACACGCGGAGACTTATTTGGCCGTTGCTAGCTACAAATGTGGCGTTTGGATCTGATGTGATTTTGTAATTCATGAATGAGGATAAATCGAAAAGGCAAACGGACTCGGATATGCACAGCTAAATTTGGAATTATTAAAATTCCAATTCATTCATTAGGTACTTTATGATCACTTTTAATATATGTATATTTTATTTGGTGTGCAATTTGTGGCAGGCACGGTGTAAATCGTAAAAATTCTTTTGGTTAAAGAATAATTATTGATAATTAGTAACGTCTATTTATGGCACTGTCGTAAGAGAGTTCGCGAACTACACGCTCGAGTTATAGGCGGCATAAACCACAGTGATAGATACTGACCCAGATCAACTAAGCAAAGACTAAGACTTAAGTCACTAACTAATTATTTATCTAGGGGTGGAGGAGTACAGTCTGATACTGAAGAGAAAAATATGCCACGAGAACCGATTAGAAATTATTAGCCATATTAATAATCAAATACCAATCCACTTATGCCATCACGTTGTAAAATTAAAGATTAGATAAAAATATTTCGTATGAATTTTTGAACCATGTTGCTAAAATCAGAGGAGCGTATAGACTGCTTCATAACGGAGGGCCCTAAACGGCAGCAGTGACTTTTAAAATGCGAGTAACTATATCCATTGGCCGTACGAATCCACTGTTACGTCGCAACAACAGCTGCCTTGAAATTAAAACAGGTCCGCTTAACGAATTGTTCGCGCACCTGCTTTCGTAAGCTGAATTCGATTCGAGTGAAGTCTGAATTTAGGAAGTTGTTAAAGCCACGGGCGACTCGGTGGAGCGGATCCACCTCTCTGTTGCGTATTTTATGCAACTTAATGTGGCTACGTGGTGACCGGAGAGAACGACTAGGGAACTGAATATAATTAAACGGATGAAAATAAATACCTGACGCGCATCAATTTGAATTGAAACGACCACTGATTGCGAAGAGCTGTGTCACTACAGAATACTCGAGTGTAGTTTATCTACTCTTGGTTCTAGAGTTCTCGTGTTTAATGTTCATTGTTACAATTCACTCTTATAAACACAACACAAAAATAACATATACCTCCTATGTTATCAATCCACCCTGTCGAATCCACGGAATTATTTCAAAAACATTTACATAGCGCTCTACGAATCTATGACGCGAAGTCGCGCAACGATAATTCACTTCGTTAAACGATAACGATTAATATACTGTGTCGTTCGTGTATCCATGCCTATAGTTAGGACAGAAAGGCGAAGTGTATTTTTTGCACGACGCAATAAACGAATGGCGATCTTTATTCATCGGGACACATCGGTGGGACAATGTCGTACGCATAAAAAATAAAAAAGAATGGAAATGGGAAAATCCAGCGACGAAGAAGCGACAAGGTTACGGGTCGCTGAGAATCGTAAGGCCGTCTGTAAGATGGGTCGCGTGAAACTGGAATCTAGCAGATCTATTATTCGTTTACTATTGAATTTTCTAAGGGAGTTTGTGTACTTTCTGGCGAATATAGAAATTCTTGTGGTTAATAATATTTTACTCTCTGCACTTCAAGTATGCCTTTCAAATAGATCAAAATTTAAATCAACATTATGTAGTGATAATTTAACGAATTATTGATTTTGAAATCACTGTACAAAGGTAGGGGTTGTGCGAGTATCCGGAATTTATGAGCTGAGATGAGCTCGGTTGAATTGCCCGAGCCGAATGATTATTCGACTCGAATAAATGGAGTACTCGCACACCCCTATACGAGGCCGAAGGAAATCTTTTTCAGAATACTTTTCGGGAAATCCGGTTCTGTTAGGAAAAAGAGAGAAAATCCACAATAATTCTCATAGAGGAAAACTAAAGTTATGAAATGGTACTTACGTGACACAGAGCCGACAGACAAATGTAAGTGGGACAAATTCATTACGAAATGAAAACCACACGAACTTACTCGACAACGAAATTAACCCTTCTGACACGCGTAAGGTTCTTTACAATTAACACATGTAGTTCCTGCATAATGCCTACTCATCTCTAGAAGTGTTTTTCACTTCTCCAATTTGAAATTTCTAATAATCATGGGCTGTACGTAGTATGCCATGAAAATGAACAAGTGGAATTTGCAATCGACACGACCTAGCCTCTGGGTATCACGTATTATCTACCTATTACCAGAACCTGGAAACGCGTCAATAAATTTTTCGCTGATTATGCGCAGTATGAGAAACCTTATTCCATAGTGACATGGTTCGAATCTCACTGCTGCACGATTTTACAAGTGGCCCTGGTAATCGTATTGATCTACGGATGGTGGTGGGGAAAGAGATACTGTCTTTCCCAAAGTCTTTATCGGTACTTTATAGGACATGAAAAATCATAAAACTTCGAAGTTAATTTCTTTTTTTATATATTTTACGGTTTCGTAGATGTTTACGATAATCTGAAAATTCGCCATCTTTTCGAGAGGGTATTTTCAGCCTTAGCCAGATTTCTGCAAAGTTTGAGACATTTTTGAATTTTCGAGTTGCCAAACTTCCCACTGACAGCATTGAACCGTCACGGAACTGACGTGGGAAATCGCCATAATAGTTCAAACATGTTATAAGATGGCTTACAGGCCCCAAAGCCAATGTCCATCCCATTATACGTAACATAATTAAGAACCCAGACCTAAGCCAAGCCTAATCCAAACAGACTTTTCATTCCCCTCGGATCCCCGTGGCTGTACAGGCTCCGAGGATAGAGAAGACGAGAACGACGGTCTCGCGACGGGACGAACAGACGCTTTAGAAAAAGGAAAAGAAAAATGTCCGCGCGTGTTCCTCGACGCCGCGGCTTTGTCGTGGCGAACGTGGACACGCATACGCGCGTCGCAGGTGCATTCTCTTTGCAGGAAGAGGCTCATAAATATTAATATTTCGAAGACGTCGATACGTCACGCTCGTCGTACGCGACCACGTATCGTTAGGGGGTTTAAGAAAACTCGTTGCCTCTGCATTCGCCAGGGTTGAATTTAACTGTTCCTCCTTCGCTCGCTCGCAAGCGGATTTCTTGCCGTCGTTGGGTGCTATGCTCTCGCGTAGGAGCCTTCACCTTCGTTCCCTCGTAATTTCCGAAGAATGTCGCGGCCATGGTAAACGACCGGACCTTGATGAAACCTCCTCATGATGGGAATTAAGTAACACGTCTCCGAGCGGATATTCTACCTTGCAAAGTGAGTTGCATAACTGAAAGCGATGCTGCTCAATGATGTCGCAATATTTTGGCTTTTCGAAAAGGTTGAAGTCTACTTTTTTATAAGCTTCTATTAACGGCAAGGTTAAAGAACTGCAGGATTGCAGTAGATGTAAATTAAATTTGGAGTAAGAGGAATTAAATTTACACCGTAACTTTAGAAGACAAACATTATTTGACAATTACCGATTCCTCGGTGCTTCAGACACACTTTATTTACTTTTCAATCGCAACAGAATTTTAATCGAGGATGTGAAAATGAAATACAAAAAATATCAAACGTTTTGCAAAAAAAACTTTTAAACGTGTTTAAAGAGAACTGAAGAAAAACTGTCGACGAAGATTATTTGATGTTCGAATACTCAAATCTGAAATTCGAAGTCTCAAACTACATCATATGTATCTTAATTGTCGTGTATAATATATATCCTTTATACGTTAAGTTAAAAAGATAAGAGTTAAGATAAGTGTTTCGATTATCGAGCTTCAAACATATTAAACATTTATCGACGGAAGTATGTTTCCACATTCTTCCTCGTGTCCACGTTTCGCATTCCTTGTAGCTGGTTGCAGCTGCTTCGAGGAGTTTCTTTGAGTTAATAGCAAGTCTCGAGAACAGGAGAGATAAAAACTGCGCGTCATATGCAGTGCGTACACAAGACGAATTATCTTATCGGGTATAGACAACGAGTTGTGAAAAGAGAGAAACGAAAAAAGTGGGAATAAACGGACGAATCTGAGATTCGAAAGGTACGTATGATTATGCAATTGCATATTGTTAATGAAAAAATGCTTTTACACTTGTAAGGCAAGTTAAAAAATATATCGAAATGCCTGACTAGCTCAGTCGGTAGAGCATGAGACTCTTAATCTCAGGGTCGTGGGTTCGAGCCCCACGTTGGGCGATTCCTTTTTTTTTTTCAATCTTCAACAATTATTACACTAATGTTCTTTATCACAATTTTTACCTACATATTGCGTTCTTGAAGAGACAGAAGTAAAAAAAAAATAATCTATGGATTGCTTAGAATATAAAATTATAAAGTTTGTAAAATCTAACCTACCGGTACATAATTATTATTTTATTCATATTAAAATAAATAGAATGGGTGTGTATATTATGACAAGTGTTATATAATTGCAATTACAATCATCGATCCGGAAGTGGTGTGTGACGAGCGCACGTCGCGCCGTGCTTATTTCCGTCGTGTGAAAATTGAAAGTAAAAGGAGGTTGGTTTCTCGTTTTTCATCAGAATAAACCAGAACTGCTCTGCTTTATCCTCCAGATTTCGAGATTAAGAGCAGGTGACATAACATCGAGAGAAGCGTTAGGGTTTATTCTGGAGTTTATCCGTCGAGTTTCCTGCTTCTTCTGACGTTACTAATTGTGAGATAGTAAATAATTTTGTTACGTATAATAGAGAGTATACTTGCTAGACGATTACGTTATACGTAGCCTTTACGATATTGTATAAATTTATATTGCATTTTTGCTGTATTATATGCATGAGATATTGATACTATTCTTTTAATTTTTAAAATTATTATCTCTAGTTTATGAATGCACAGAGTTTTTTCGAATAGCAGATTACATATCGCCAAAAATTCGAAGCAGTCAAGTAGAGTTCGATTCCAATTTAAAATGTCCCGGAGTTATATGCAGCGTAATTATTTTTTACCTTCCAGCGGGAATGCGTCTTTGTCGCAATTATTGGAATATGTAAGATCATTCTTCAGATATTTCGAGGTCAAGCTTCCAAATACATTTCAGAGAATTTCTATTACGAACGTAAGTCAATGAGGTACCTATCAGAACGCAATTATTGCGAACATCTTAACTGCTTCATATTTTTTTGAAGTTGCTAGTTCTGAACATCCCTGACAAATAATGAATAATGTTCGATGCCACTTGGGCCAGAAAACAACGTATTTGAAATTTATTCAGCGAAAGGGGTTTATATCTAGAGCAAGCAACTTTAACGACACATATTAAGGGGACTGTCCTTAATTGCCCAATCATTCATTAAATCTTAACGACCAGAACATGTACACTCATCCCTATGCTACTTAACACGAACTACCGTACGTAACGATCAGCTCGTAAAAACGCAAACAAGAAAATAAAAGAGTCGAACGAAAGGTGCACAACGACCGTCAAACTCGTCGAGTTATGAAACAAGGGTTGTGTTTCGCTCATCTTCGGATACGAATCGCCGCGATAAGGATCGCTAAGCGGAGATGATCGATTCGCTGTGGAGAACGCGCGTAGAATCCACGCGAAACAAAATCTGAGCAAAGACTCGACGTCCCGCCTGTATCCCTCTTTCGCTTCATCTTACTTTTCGCGTCGCCTACCACTTTTTCCCGCGATGATAGCTATGTATCTCCAGACAAGAACTGCACGCGGTGGGATCGGTTGACCGTCCCGGGGAATTCTTTTGTTAATCGCCACAGGAAACGACCACACTTGGCATAATAGATCGTAACTTCATTAAACTAATTTCTGGCGTCTCTACTGACCACCACCACGCATTTTAATATTACTTATAACTTACATTACCTTCTTTCGCTATTAATTGCCTTATCAGCATATAAATGGTTTCCAAATTATTTTCATTGCTTTGGGTAATCATGCAGAAATACCTTCCACTTCATTGATGCAACTTTAAATGGGCAAAGTAGTTGAACAATATTTTTTATAATATAACACTATTTATCTATCCAATTAGCTCAAGCTATAAGCTGCGTAATTGAATACCGATAAAATCTACGATCTCGAATAGTTTTAAATAATCCCATAAGTCATCCTAGGGAAGGATCTTGAGATCAATTTTCATAGTTTTTTGGGTGATTGGATATATTGTCAAATAGGAAAACCCAATAAGAGGAAAGGTTTAGGTAAACATTATGATTTCACTTAAGGATTTAATGTTATTTCACATTTACACTGAAATAGCTCTGTTCGATTTACAAGATGCAGTTGCGAAGATTTGCAAAGGTCACTGAACAGTTCGGATATTTGAAGAAGATTGGCGACGTGTTCATTTATTCCCAACTTCAACCTGTCTTCAATACTGCAAGTCATGAAAATCGATTCGAATAGAATTCTGTGAACTGGTATGCCAATGTCGGATAAAAAATTCACGAGCAATCAACAAATCAATGGGTAGTTACAGATGCAGTTTCTACTATGTACAGAATTACTTAGTGTTCAATGGCGTATGAATCTCTGCATCTGTACAATGAAATCAGTGGAATTTTACAAGATTAGTCAGACCGATGGCTCGTAAAATAGGGTCGCGTCACCGACGAAAAAAGATGTGTAACTCAGAAAATATTTATAGGAACCAGACTTGATATTTATTCCTTCTGCATACCTTGAATGCACTAGATAGCGCACCTATGCGCGTGACTTAAAGCTATTACTATTATGCAAATTCGATAATACGACTTTACATTCTCAGACACATAAAATATTTTTGAGAAATTGGATAGCACTTCGAATTTGTTTTTCTCTTTACCTACCTATAGCGAATTAATTCCCATTATTGGGAACGCTTTTGAGTCTATTTTTAAATGAATTGATATTCATTCAACAGGCGTACAATATCCCCAATTAAAGACCTACCCCACTCTTAACGCATTAGGAACAACTTAAGTATGTGTAACTGATTATGTAGCTTATAGTTCTTGGGCCGACATTTCTAAGCCGATTACACGGGCAGTTCACAATGAGAAACAGTGAAAGATATGAAATTTGCATAACCTAACAACGGCCGGGCCTTGACCGAGCAAAAGTTGCTTCCCCCTGTCGAGCGTGGGGACAAAAAGGTAAGAAGCAGGAGCAGGCATCGAGCCGAAGAGGAGGTCGAAAGAAATGGTTACAAAGACGGACGCGCGCGGTCCGAGTTCGAGGCGGCTAGTTACTGCTGGGCATTAAAAGGAGAGACAAAAGACAAAACAACGGCACGACTTTTAATAAGGCGAAGTAGGGGATTGGCCGGCTAGTTGGCTTCAATCAAGTCCCGGGGTCTTCTTCTCCGTCTCCACGGAGCCTTCGACCGTTCCTAGCGTGTGCACGCGCAACTTCACGAATTAAACCCACGGACGACGGGGGGGACGATGAATTATTATTATTGTCACACTTATTGTTACCGCCGCCGCCGCCGCCGCCGTCGTCCTCGTCGCCGACGTTGACGACACGGGCGACGATCCACCTATTTGAATACCGATGAGGGAGCGCCAGAATTGGACGGTCCTTCTCGTGGTGCCGCGCTCGAATCACGACCGCTCGTTTATCATCCTTTTGACTTTATGGTCCGGAGGAAAGTTGCTTTCTGGCATGAAGCAATCTTTCCCCTCTATCGGAATGGGGGATTGAGAAATTCAGACAATCGATTTGGTGGAATGGTACAAGCGACCGAATCGAATCTCCTTTTTTGTGCTTCAGGGATTCATTAGTGGCCCTTCAATAGGAACTGCTTTCAAGCCTTGAACTATATACCGCGGTCACTTTTATGCAAATAAAATCTTTTTCCAAGTGAATACTATTGTGAGGAGTCTTAGGGGTAGTTTTCAACTCGGTTGCTAGTTTATTTTGCTATAGGTAGCTTTGCAAATTTCCATCGAGGTGTTTGAAATTTTTTTGACCGTCTGATGTTGTACTTTAGTGGTATTATTGAATATAGTATGTAGAAAGTAAACTTTCATGGAATTGGTACGAAATTTGCCACTATGTAATTTCCTTTGCTTTTTGAAAATACAAGTGTTTGAAATAAGAAATTCTTTGGAAGATTGAACGAAGTAATTGCAAGAGATGATAAATCGATTTTAACAAACAAGTTTCTCTGAAGTATATGCATACCCGTTTCGTCGTTGAATTTTCAAAAACTTATTTCCATATTTAAATAAATGTTTTCCACGCGTTCTTTATAGCGGAAATGAGAATAGCGTTCATTAACGTAGTTGTACCTAAGTATTTGTAAACAAGCCAGTTAATTTATCATAAAAGTTGAGTTAACTCCCAAGTGATGAAAGGGTGCATTAATTATTATTTGAACGCCAATTAACGCTTCATCCGCCGCAGAAGTGAATCTAAGTAAATTATGCCTAAGGATCGAACACGAACGATGTTATGAAACTTTAAGAGTAAAATGGTTCGTAACGCCATTCACTTTTTGGAGATGAAAAACTTTCGAAACACAGTCATATTGAACATAACTATTTTAACGTAAATCTCCATAATTCTATCTAAATTCATTGTTATAAAACTAAATCCACGCTCTAATAATAATCAAATTTTTTAATAATGTCAATCTGGTTCGTTGCTTCTTATCGATAAACACAGAGTTATACCGTTTAAGCAAAGTTAAAAGCAATACCTTATCAAAAGTTTACCAAAAAATTAAAGTATCATCAATTTTTGCGCATCATCAAAAATTTATTAATGCATTGATCAAACCAATGGTTTTTAACCGTGTCACTCGTCTTGTGCGCGTGTTTTCTCTGTACCATAAACCCGAATTACAATCGAAGGAACATTGAATAGGTACTTTTATGGACTGCTTCGCGTGAATTGCTTTCACGGTACGTGGGTACGTACGTTTAAGATTTACGCGAATTGCATGAAATCGACAAAGTCTCTCCGATGTTTCCGTCATTTGCGAGTAATTCCCAGGCATCGACATTCAATTGCAATAATTCAATCACGATTTATCTACGTTCCCCAACTCATTGTCCACGTAAATTCTCTCCCCTGTTCCCCATCCCTTCGCATCCACTTGGGGCAACTTGTTGGACTGATCGAACGGCTTCTCGCTGGCGACACGTCACGAATCGCGAATCCTCGTTTATCATCGTTTGTTTAATGCCAAAGCAACCTTCTGTCCTCGGGACATTTTCTTTTAGCGACGATTTATTACACCGCTCGCGTATCATCGAAGACAATGCGTGTACGTAGAAGATTCGAAGCTCCCTTTCTCTGAATCGTAAACGAGACAGAATCTATTCACTTGCTATTTAAACTGAAAGATTTTATGAATCTTTTAAAATCATTTAAAATTTAAAAGACTACAATTTCCATATGTGTACTTCGAACTATTTACTTATAACCGTACACCATTATTATTTACGCTTAACATTTTTAACTGTACTATACTTATATGCAAATGCAAATAAGTGAGAATCTTTTAAGTAACTCCATAAAAATGGTACTCTAAAATCGTTGCTACATGTGCGTAGGTACTTGGAAAATAAAATGCACAAATATTCATGCATTGGGAGGACGGGTTGTTAACAACAACGTAACAAATACACGTTATACATATCTCGCTTGGGCGAGTCTCTATAGTGCGCGTTTAAAACTGACCTCTGTATAAAAAGAACGTTAAGAAAAGCGATTTTCGTCGTCGAGAGGCTCGCTAAAAATCGGAGGATTCCCCGACAACCGTTCAACACCGATTAACATCCCATTAGCGGTAATTTTCGGTCGCATTCGTAGAATGTCCCCGACGTTTCTCAGCTATTTTCGCGATTTAACGACGGATCAGTGGGCACTTGCAGCGTCGCGAAAAACGAAAGAATTCGTCGTTTAGGTTCCGCGTAATTGTTCGCCTCTGTACTGGAAAGCAGGACGCGCTTTAGGGGTTGCAAAAGGAACGCGTTCGCGAGGATATAACACTGACCAGTTTCGACAGCCACTACGGACTAAATCACCGGTCATTTCGTTTGCTATGAAAGAAAGGGACGAGCTCGAAATGCCTGAAGGTAGGAGACCAGAGGGAAAAGAAGAAATCCGGGCTACCCTGACGGAAGAAAAACATCGATAAAAGCCGAGCTGGTATATTCTTGACAGAAGAGCCAGAAGGATCCGGGCCAGACTCTTCGGTCCATTGGCGTAGAGCTACTTTTCCTTTTGCTTTTATCGCTTCCCACGAATAGCGAGTTGCAGTTTTTTCTTCTCTTTTTTTTGTGAGAAAGGACATTTCTCGACCGATCATTATCGAACAAAGCTAAGATAACTCTGTCGAGAATGGAAATAAATGTCGCGTTCCTTCTTTTGTCTCTCTGTGGATTTCGAAGGGTGTTGTCTGCCAAGCATAAGATTCTTGCCTGGGCTTATCGACTATTCATTAATTTTGGCTAGAATTTTCTGAATCCATAGAATTCATACTCGCGTAGGTACAAGTTTGAATAATATCGAGGTCTAATCAATTTGTCATCGTTGAAAAATTCTAGCTTGTAATTATCGAGCCGAGAAGAAATTTGAAAAACGATTTTCTATATTAATTATTGTTTGTTACGACCTCGGAAAATGCTATCTGAATTGAGATTATACTGCTAATGGGGGAATAACTCTACTCTCTAGACAATAATCCGCAAATGTACAGGAAAGTGTATTGTATGCTGTTATTGTGAGAATTGATTATTTTTAATTTCCAGTCAATATCTTTTCACTTTTATATATTATGCTTCAAAACTAATAGTAAAATACCCAAACATTCCAAATGCCGGAGAAATCCTAAATTTGGAGTTTCGAGTAATTAATTATTGCCAAAAATCTGCAAATTGCGATTTCCACACTGGGAAGGTGTGGTCTTTCGAAATACGCCAAGTGATTAACAGTCGCTCGCTCGATAAAGAACAATGGTAACAATTAGAGTTTATGACTTCCTGCGCCAGTGGAGACTCACTTGGTTCCTACGGATTAACGGAACTCCCACGCGGTCTGTATATACAGGCTGTCTTTCGAGGCAAGTTCATGAGTCGTGCCGTCCCGTCTCCACGAGCTGCACGCCCCTGGGTGCCAATAGCTTGTCAATGGAATACATATCAATAAAGCGTATAGAAGCGCTCGTTATGCGTGGCGCCGCTCACAATGCACGAGCGATGAGTAGTGATGGGATTCGAGAGAATTTAAAACGATCCAAGACTACTCGGAACGTCCTAAGTTAAAGCCCGAAACTGAAGAGATCCCAATATGTTCTGCAAGAACCCTACATTTGGTAATCTTGTAAGTTTTATGAAATATAAATAAAAAATATAGTAATACAAAATATAAATATAAAGCGTGACAAATAGGGTTAGGTACTTAATTTCTACAACTCACCTCATACGTATAACCCAAATGTGGTCGCTAATAACTTACGCTGGTGCGACTTTAGAGAAATAAATGATATTTTTTCGATATCTTGAAAGTCTTCAAGATCTTGGTAGTCTTATAATTTTCGAATTTCGAATGTTATTTAAAGAAAGAGACAGGTGGAAAATCAGCGTTTTCAATCAACTCTTATTTTTACTTCCCTAGTAAGTTTTTTTATATTTTAGTTTTTTTTTTAGTCAATTTAATTCCAAAACAGAAGCAATGCATCGAACAATCAGAATTATATATTTCAAAACTAGATTATAAACACTTCAAAGACTTTCCAACATATTTCAGTCTCAGGACAGTCTCAAACTGTCTGAAGACTCTGTGTGCATTCTTGATTTGTTCAAAAGGCTCGAAGTCCCATTACTATCGATGTGTACTTTGCGTTTAACATGACCAGGCGAGTGAAATAACACAATCAACGACCCGTTTCGAATATTATACGAATGATGGACGTATAGAGGACACCGTAAGCTGATATTTTTTCATTTCTCGTGAATGACAAGATACTTCGTTGCGACTCGAATGAAACTGCATACCTACATTAGAGACTACCGTTTAAGTATTTCACGTAACAGTCGGTCTGCGTGAAATGTCAGAATAACAAAATATCTAAAACCGTTATTTTCTTTGTGAAATTAGGATCTGTCTGCGGAAAAATGGTCAGAATTCTAAATTTTTGTACGGGCCCCACAAATTAGTAAAACGACGAAATAAAGGCTAAAAAAAATATAGATTGCTGGAAATTATTCCGCAGATTGGCCATATTAGCGAATATTCAATTTTTTATAGGAAGATTTGCTATGCAAAGAACTGTTTCCCTCGCGTAAAACATGTGAAGCAGCCATTAATGCATAGAAAAGTAGTAGGGAAACTGTCTGAAGCAAACGCAGTGGGCAAGGAAAACACACGACGTGATAGTAGCGAGATTGTACCGAATGTACATAAAGTACGCCGTAAATTGGGGTTGTAAAGCGAGCTACGCTCGAGCAGAAATTAAGTTTCGTAGTGCGCGAGTCGCTCGATGATATTTGCTCGAGAGAAGAGGCGTTTAATTTATTTCTGCGCGATGACGCCACGCATGTAAAAATCGCAGAGTGGTCGGCTACGATAAACGACTTCCCATTAGTTTTTAATGGAGACTAATGATTTTTAATAAGACGCAATAATGGTGATACATATTAATCGTTCTCCGAGACACTTCAAAAATCTTCTCTGACCGATTGGAGCCGAAGAAGGGATCGTGCCACGTTTCGCATGAAATTTTAATTACAACGATGAACACGTGTGGCTTTGCAAGTGGACACGATAAAAGAAGAAGCTAAGGAACGGAGGAACAGATGTCCCGATACATCGTCGTCGTCCGTTGCGGCATCGCCTAGCGGGTGTGGTTAATGACAGCAAATGTATGCGTCGCATAATTACGCAGGCAAAAACGCAGTTAGAAAAAAAAAAATGAGACACGTAACAAGGATTACCTACGAGCCAACACTCTGACTACATACAAACATGGGATTTACATTTGTCGTTACGAGATTGTGACATTGAGTGAAATAATAAGAATGATCTAAACGGGTAAAAATGCTGCTCCTTTGGACACAATACTGTGTCCCGCGTTATATTAAAATCTGTCAATTACCCAGTTGCATACATTTAAACGAAGATAATAAATTTCTAAATTTCTAAAATAAATTTATTTCACTTGGACTTGTCACGTTATTTACCTGTACAGCTATTTCTAAAAGGCTTACACCTTTGCACTTGCAAAGTTGTTCCCCTTTTCAACTATGTCATACTAAAGTACTCCCTTTTAGCCACTGGGTGGCACACAAATAAAAAAAATCAACAAAAATGGACTTATCATATTTTGCCTGTGTAATTTTTACATAGGACTGAAGTCCCAATGACCACCAAATAGACCTAACACGTCTCTGGACTATTGACTCGAAGGAAGATACTCTAGGGCGCTGCCGCCTTTGACCTCTGCTGCTTTTACAACATACACTACGTATACTTGTACCTCTGCAGGCCATCCTAAGCGCGTTGGACGATCAGTCAGCACACGAGTATCGCAAGAAAAATGCCGTCATATGCTAGAATTGTTAATATGTGCAATGAGAAACGAGGCTGTATCTGGGCCAGCAATATATTCAATGGCGGTGCAGCGTTGCCGCTTATCGTTCATCTAGAAACTCTTCTAGTAATTAATGAGGCGAGATAACAGATTTCCTATTGCTATCGAGATAGAGAAACGCCCAGCCGCAATGAGCGCTATAGTTCGAAGCCGATCGTAAGCAAAGGGAACAAGATCCTTTTAATTGCGAGCGTTATTCACAGAAAACAAGAGCCACCCAATTACGGGTGTTACCTGCTGTACGCGCTGCCTGCTTTTAACATATTTTTCGCAACGGTCTTTTCTTCGTACAATGAACCGGCTCTGACCTGCATAATGCGTTAATAACAAGCACGGACCGGAGAATTTGAAAATACAGTTTTCTTCGCAGCTCTTTTATTATGGAATCAATGGAATTCTTAAGAGCACACAAGGGACGGTATCACGTTTCATTTAACGAAGCTCGTTGCTACGAAAGCTTCCTCGTTACGACGCGTCGTTATAAATTTTTGAGAATTTTTGCAAAAGAAGTTTCATGTATTTGTTCGGTGCTTGCGATGAATATGTTGACTTGGAGATGGCATGGACGACGACTGAGGAAAGTACATTGTGGACAGAACGGTCTTCTTTAAAAGAATTAAAACTTATTGATAACGATTACTAACATGTTATCACAGATATCGTTACTCTACCGGAACCAATGATTTCAAAAGCCTCTGTAGTGTAAAACACTCTTATCTCCATTACAGTAGTAAATTAAAAAATAAATGTGTAGCCCTCTACTTTGAGAAATCACAGAAAATCCACGAGTACGATAACCTTTGAACAATTCTTCCCAAAAAATTCAAGGGACGCATGAAATATGCCATTAATTTTAACTTACAGAAGAATTTATAAGAGCACTTACAGTGCACATAATAATACTAATTCTTAATATAAGAAAACAAGAAAGAGAAAAATAGTAGAGTTAAAAATTTAACATCTACACAGTTATTTTTTTATCTTTACTAACATTTTATAGAAAGATTTGAGCTATTCTGCCTCACGGAAAAAGAGCTGTAAAGCCGCGGCAAGTCTTTTTTCCTGCCACGGTAAAGGAGTCGATAAGTTTCGAAGGACGCCAGAGCACCGCCACTGTTCTCAGAGATATTTTAGAAAAATTCCTCACGGCAGAGAACGGTTCCCGATTTACGAGCAGCAGGATGAGAAAATCGAGTGTTGAGATGGAGAGAGCAACGGTCTGAAAAGAATAGTAAACGTACCTACTCTTCCCGGGAAGAGTGGTACGGTGTCCTTAAGGCCAAGGTATGGTTTATTCGGCTCCAAGTTTCTGTCGTAAAACCGTACGGTCAGCCGATGCTATAAATCTTCGAGCCGTAGCTATCTTTGCGGAAAGGAGGAGCGCACGTGATGCACCCAAGAAAATTTTCAACACAACGTTCATTGGAGAAAATCGTCCGAAATGCGACGGTAGGTCAGTTTTACGCTGTTTCACATCTGCTACATTCTTTTTGGATTTCTGGGGGTACACCAGATTCAGGATCGCCGAACGGTTTACTTTTGGGACTCTTTTTTAATGACACGACACTTTCATTAAGGTCTTATATTGAAGATTTTATTAAAATATCTAATCTTCGCGATGATGTTTGTGAAGCAAACTTTTAAAGTGCGAAAAACCGATTTTTTTTACATTCTCCCTAAGAAAACGAACTGAGAAATCAAGAGTACCATTCGACTGATATACTTCATTATTTTCTGACAAATGAAAAATCGTATCGTTAAAAATTTAAATACCATCAAGCAACCGATTTAACAGTTACTGACATTTCAACCAACACGGGGGTTAGAAGAACGAGTTCGAATCTGGTTACCCGTTTTATTCTTGACAATGGGTTACGGTACAATAAACGTTTAAACTTTTACAGCCTGTCACGCGATTTCTGTTACGATGTACACATCCGTCAAGACACGTCACTGAAACCGATAATCGTTTTCATTTTTAACAGTTGAACGACTCAGTGGGACCCTGCTACTACCACCTGCTGACACAAGTTCTAAAGCAGCTGAAACTATCGCGGAAGTCGTAACTACGTAAGATTTACGAAGGTTGTCAGGAACCTTGACTTTTCGTTCTACATTCCACGTGAAACTGTACGCCACACATATTTTTTACGAGTAAACAGATATTGATTTAAGGAGGAAGGATTCACAAAATGCAATTCTTAAACGGAGTTCAAATTGATATGTTTTACGATGTGTGGGTTGTAAATGGAATATTTTAAGAGAAAGCTCGTATTTTATCTGGGAATTTTTGACGAGGATATCATTTTTAAAGAATAAGATCAATACCGTACGTTTAAAGCTGCCTTTCCTCACTTGTGCTTTTTATGTTAATATAAAAAAAATCCAAATGCAGGTATAGTTAGAATTAGAAGAACCACGTGAAAATTAGAAATAAAATTTTCACATTTAGAATATTTTCCTCTCTTTGTAGCTCTCTTTCCGTCGATGCTTGTAATATCTGAACGAAAGAGATAATTATTAGTAAAAATGATTCGCGTTACAGATAACGCCCAACGCCGTATATCTTTTATTTATAAAAACACGTATCTCACAGGTATCAAAGAGCTCATCTAGTTCGCGATAGTTATAATTAGCAGAAAAAATTGTACTTCACGCTACACGGTATCACAAACAACATCTAGCGTTCGAATGTATGTCATGTAAAATATCTTTTACAGCTATTCTCGTCCACTGAAGATTTCTAATTGTTCTTGGAGGAGGAACTAATTATAATAGAAAATAAGATGAACGAACTGATCCAGGATGCAACATTCCATGTCTCGAATAGAATATCAAAACGCATCGATTTAATCGTAATGTATAAGTTAAATATCTCCATTAGTAAACTCCTCAACTGTATCAAACCAATTATTTTTATTTCTTAAGGAATTTTAATTGAGACTGACACTAGTTATCAAATCTGTTGGTGCTACCCTCGTTTATATATATTTTTATTACTGCTAAAATTTTATGCAACTAGTTTTTATCTAACTAATAATATTCAAATACTACGACGTTCGAAAGATGTTGTAACATTCGAGTAACTTGAAAAATATTTCAATATCACATTATTCGAACATTTTCAATCCTAATTTTAGTTGCCTATCGTTCCGTTTCTATTGAAAAAAAGTTACGCAAGGACATCGCGCGTAACCTTAGATTGGCAGTAGTAACGTAAGTGATGTGTTTCCGATGAACTCGAGCGAGCTAGAAAGTCCTGCTACTACCTGTTGCCTGGCTTCCGGCTAAACGCGACTACTGGAATTTTGATTACGAATAAAGCGGTATCAATGCTGCAACAAACGTGTGCGCGAACGATATAATTAGTCATTTTCCCACGTACACAGCTGTCGGCGATATTTCTTAATAACGCCTGTCACAACAGTCGATTCCTCAGCCCCTTTTTGTACATACGTCAAATAATGATAACATCGTCTGCAGACTTCGTTGCTACTAAGGAAAACGCGAGTGCTTGCAGATCCCCGTATCAAACTTCAGCATCGCCAGAGGAAAAATGCACCTTTTTTCCTTCGAGTGATTCATTGAAAACTACGTTGTTGTGCGCACCAGAGTTTTGAAAGTTAGTGCGCAGGTGATTTAGTATTCGAACGTATTCGCAATGTTTGAAGGAAATGTGGTAAAGTCTAAATTTTGGGAACAATATCTTTACGACGTGATAGCACAGTGTGGGCTGTTATAGACTCAGCTCACAGAAAAACCAAATTACTTATGGGATGATGAGCTAATAGAATTCCTAACCGTTTAGACCTAATTTCCACGGTGAGCTGATGTCAGAGCTCGAATGGTCAGTCTCGTTCGATGCAGGAACAAGAATCATAGCGCGACACGAGCGAGCACAGCAGCGGCTGAGCGTATAGAACGTACGTCTGCGATTCACACGACGATCGACATAACGAGGCCCGTACAAGGCGTCAATAACTATAAATGGACATCGTGGAAGGAAAGATCGCGAGAATTCCGAGTCGGCGGCGTTCTTTCCCGTCCGCGAGAATCATCCTCGTCGCTCGGTAGCCCGCGTGCACCGTCGACCGGTCGCGGCAGTGACGAACCGCCGCGCTGGCTCGCGGACCAATCGACGACAGAAACGGAAACGCGAGAAAAAGATGAAGAGCAGGGAAGAAGCTGAGGCAGGACGACGATAGCGGAGGAAGGTGTACGCGCAGGGAATGCTGGGACACTCGTCGCATATAGTGAGCGCAAAAATGATCGCATCCCGAGTAGGTACCCCCGCTTCCTAGGAACGATTCTCGTCGCGCTTCTTCCCTACTGTATACATACATGTATGTGGACCGCCTGCGCCAATCGACCGGGGCCCGCGAGACGCGCGCTATATTGAAAATTTTATATTTCCCGGTGACGTTTCCTCTTATGGCTCGCAGCCGTCCTCGTCCAGTCGTGGTACGAATGAAGCGATCCCCCTTCTTTTTTGTTACATATTCTAAACACGACGTGTAAAGGGTTGTTTGCGTGTCCAGCAAAGAGATCGGTGTAAATTGTTCGTCCGTATTGCCTTGCAGCTCTACGTGAGCACTGTCCCTAACGAGTTCTAGATATACACGTGCGGGTAAATGAACGGGAGGGACGACAATTTATGTTTTACAGAAGTGCTTCGTAATAGTGGCAGGTATATCGAGATATCTGAATTATATACTCATCTCATGGATGTCATAGTAACAGAATGTAAATTACCACCGAAGCAACTAGTAGAAAATTGAAAAGATTCAAAATATTCGAATCGAGATATTTTCCAAATATTTAAAATATATTTTCAATCGCTATCGTTAATGAATATAACGTAAAGCTCTGATAATTGCTGGAAATATTTATGAAGTTCAGACAATAAAGAAGCCAATAATCGTTTATCTACATCATTCACAATAGGAAGAAGTATTACATAAGTGTGTTTCACAAATATACTTTCTTTGCTTTCAAACTTTTACTCGCCACCTACACTTTATAAAAAGAATTTAAAAATACAGTATCAAAGATTATATTATACCTCAAAATGGACACTGTTCTCGCCATCCGAAAGTTAAGTAACTTCGATAATGAAACGACATAATACATTAAGTATTTTAAATGTTCTAA
Organism: Andrena marginata; assembly: GCA_963932335.1. Taxonomy (NCBI): domain Eukaryota; kingdom Metazoa; phylum Arthropoda; class Insecta; order Hymenoptera; family Andrenidae; genus Andrena; species Andrena marginata. Next base: position 480,887 of record OZ010660.1, read on the forward strand.
GCATGTCTCTCGCTGTGCAAGTATTAACATACAATTTTCCGAAACAATCTATTAGGTTGGAAAATGGAATCTCCATTAATTCCTCCTTCAGCCATAGTAAATTTTAGGATTTTCTAAATCCTCTCTACTGATGTATCTCTCGAGCCCAGGAAGGTTAATCAAAAGATTATCTCAAGAGAAACCCGCGGCAAGCTTCATCCCGAGACTCGATCGAATCGCGATGCACATCAGATATTGTATCGCGATTTCGCGCTCAACAGGAATCACAGATTTGCTCGTAATACCTGTCTTTCAGCATGCCTACCTCATTATTCGCCGAAGATGCATGGTTGAGCTCGAACCGAGCCGAGCTTCTTTTTTTTTTTCAAGCTACACACACAGTTTGAAATATTGCGCCCTAACGAGTTTTTATCCTGTACCTTAGTTCCACTTCAGATCGATCATCGATCAGATGCGTCTCACTAAATCACCCGCATCCACGGCATTCAAAGACTTTACAATTGTCCTCTTAAGAAATACGTGAAACGTATATAATAAAACCGCACAGACGATTTTAGGAACGTACCGTATTATAAAACAGAAACGTTCCCTTTATCAGGCTTCTGCTGCGATATAGAAGCGATAAGGGCCGTGATAGTAAACAAATCTAGGAAGTGTCACGAGGGTAAAGCGTAGTGTGGCCCGATAAAGCATTTACAAAGAGAAAGGTCGGTGGACGACGATAACTTATCGACGGAATGCGATCGAGTCACCGTGCGCATCCGTAAAAATCAAACCAGACAAACGACTTCGTTTCAATTACTTTTCTTTCAGCCAGCACGCCGCGTTGAAGCACAGCGTTGCAGGACTCATCGATCTCGCCGATCCGGGCACGCTGATCACTGGTCGAAGAGACGTTGACAGGAGGACACGAAACGATTTTCCGTCGAAATGATTTTCTCACACATTTCCGCACGATATCGGTAACATCACGATCTTTCACCGTCGATCGCTCGACGGACGAGCACAGCGAGCGTTTGTTGTTTGCATTGGCACGACGCGTACGATGGCGAACACGATACTAGAAGCAGCGTGTCTCGGCACAAACTGAATGTGTACCCACTACGGCACACTACCGATCCACGGCCCCAGCGGCGATCCAAGATGCCCGTAGTGGTCCCTTCCCCTCCCGATTGGCTCGAGCCACTTGATCTTCCCTGTTGGACAACCACTCAGCTGTACCGATGCTTCCGCTGTTATTCACAACGCGGGCCTTTCGAAGATGTCGTAACGCATCTTGCGTTCCTCCGTGTGCAAGCGCGTCTTTTGTGCACTGATCTTTGTTTATGAATTTGTTTTTATAAAAAAAACACAAAAAAACGTTAGGGTAAAGAGTACAATGGTTGGCCACTTACGTCAGAGTGTCACATAAATAATGAATTATTAATGTGAATTTAGTAAATTTGAAATGGAAATCAATATACATAAGTACGAAAAACCCCTAATAATCTAAAAATAAATAGAGTTCATAAAAAAAAACATCAAGAATGTATAAAAATATACGAAAAAAAAGGTTTCCTACGACAAAATATAGTTATTGGCATGGTCAAGACAGTAATTGTCCAATCGGTTCGACAGTGATTGGCCGCTATTTAATACATAATATAACCTAAAAGAAAATGTTACCTGATTTGGTGATAGAAATAAGATTAAAATTATTCAATATAAATGGAGATATTTTATTTAGTATATATTTGTCGTGTATGTTTTTAACAGGGGCCTAATTACTGTTTCACCATTAACATGGTTAAAAAACAGTCACTGGCCTTCCGGCCAATTACTATCGTTCAACATTATTCATATGACAGTTGTTGACCCATTTTTTCATAGTATATGTATAATTTTAACAAATAAATAATTCTTTTATGAAGTTTCAACTTTTATTTATCGACATATACCAAATATGAGATATATACATATAAATACAGTAAACTATTCGCAAACTTTCAACTGTACTCTTATTGTTTTTTGATTAAATGGCTGTAATTTCCAAGCTTCAAAGCCGAGTCATCCTATTTGCTTTTATACATAATCAGAGTATGTAATGAGTGGAGAAATATTGATTACATCCGAAGCAAGAAAGTACAAGGAATATGAATATGTTCGTTAAAAAAAGGCATGGCATTGGTATTTCTTTATATTTATTTATTTCTCAAAATAAAGCCAATCACTGTCAGGTGGCCAACCACTGTACTCTTTACCCTGTATTTAAAAATCAAGCCTTACACCTTTTGCGAATAAATTAAGCTGCATTCTCTTCAAAAAGAAATTTCATATCTTAAGAAATGATGCCATACAAGCCCCTTCTCCCAAGGCGTCTTCATGGTTACAGAATTTGCGGTAAGAAAAATATCTCAGGGATTACAGGACCGATTTGAATGAAATTATGCAAGAATATTCTAAAGACTGTAATCTGGTAATTGCTGAAGTCGGTTTTGACAAATGGCAGATAGTCAAAGTCTAGACTTAAGTTTTCATCTTTTCTGTTAATAAGTTTTCATTCTTTCGTTAAGAAAAATAGCAAGACAAATCGAAAAATCAGCTTTCAAAAGTACTATATAATTATAGATTATGGTCTTAAGAATATTCATCTTCTGTTATCAAAATGGAGCGCTATGATTTTGCTGCAGTGTCATAAAGCATAAAAGAAGACAAATGCAACGATTCTTAGGAAAGAAAAAGGAACTAAAAAAGAATTAATATATTCTGGAGCTATTCGTTGTTCATTAGTGTCATCTCAGTGAGAAGAAATCCCAAGAAATTAATACTTATGCAATTATTCGGTCATTTCACATCAGATTACATGAATTCCAGGGTGAAAATAAATCTCGAGCCATGAATTACTTCAAAGTGACTTCAAATTATTTACGTATAAATGTTACATACATTTTTTCATATATTTTCAAAGTATAAATATTATAAGAAATATAATATTTAATTCGTAAAGTACACAGTGATGTTGAAATCACCTTTAATAACAGCAGAGTCTACATAAGAAAAATGGCGAAAAAATATTTCTTAATTTCTTCGTATACTCTAACGTTTAGCAACTGTTTTATGCGAACTTATCCATTTACGTGATCCAGACGCACTCCGCATTCGGCTGTATTTATCGGACTATAAATTTATGACGTTCTTGTGGCAGGTTCCATTTCCTTATACTTCTCATATGAACTATTACTTTCCGTAATACTTTATGCACTGTACGAACTTGTCGAGCAAAGAGAAACTGCGACATCGTACGTAAATTTCTTAACTCGGCGAGAAATCATAATGGAAACAGTAAACGTTACTTAGCATGATAAAGGATGATATATTAATGTCCTGTAGAAAATTGTTGCAACAGGTTTGGCCGGATCAGGCTCGTTAGAGGCAAGTAGGACGGCCAGCTCGTAAGTCCACTAATTGTCGTCTCGTTCGATTAATTATGGTTAATCGTTTGCACCAATTCGCTCCGCGCAACGCGGATAACTCGACCTATCTCACTTGAGACAGATCCGCTTGAACTAATTGTGTATCGCTATCACGATGGCGTCAGCTTAACGACACGTACTCGTATGTTGCGAAATACGTATGACTTAGAGCGAACAGTAGCAGGTTGTTAATTCACGTCAAGCATGCTTTATCGCTACAGCAATCGGTCGAGCCGATGTACTCACGTTTGTCGATAGCTGGCTAGTCAACGAATGGACCTTCTCTTGGGCGTCCATGAGCTCCCGCCGCAATTTCCTCAGCTCGTGCGCTTGTTTCTCCTCAGCCGAACTGTACAGGCTGCTTGCTGTCGATACCAAAGACACAGAAGAACCATGGACTGAAGGCAAAAGAGAAGAATATTCTTCTATTTTTCGTTCATTCTCAACGGTAGATTTTCAACAAGCTTTAGAAACAGGATATGAAATAGAGCGTAGAAATACAGTGACCGCCAGCCGAAACTATATTTTTGCGAAAATAATCTGTGTACCTTTACCGGGAAACGGGAAACTTACTATCGTCATCTTTGTGCACGTGCTGGTAAAGATTCGGTGGCTGACGAGAAGTGTGTGTAGGCGTTGGGGACGTTGGTTGGGACCAGTGTTGTCCTGTACACCCGGTGGATCCCACGGGAACGCTGTAATAGGGTTCAACGCCTACACCCATACCCATCCCAACACCGACTTCCTCGCCAACGGAAGACGATGCTCCACTTCCTCTAGCTAACATTGACGGATACATTTTCTCGCTTTTCGTAGATCTGCGAAAATAGAGGTGTAACTATTTAAATAAATCATTGGTAGAAGATACTGAAATACTGCATTGTATACGCTTCCGAAGATCGGCAAAGAGTTCTTCGTAGAATGGAATCGTTTGAAGAACTGTTTGAATCTTTGGAGAACGAGAAGCGCGCAACGTGCATCGATAGAAGATGACTAACGTCCATGTTTAAAAACGCCAAGTCGGTCGTCCAACAGTTTACAAAACTTTGTGGAAATTTTAGAAAGTTCTTCCGCACGCAAATTACCCCAAGTACTTTTCTTTAAACGATGGAAAGCACAGTCACGATATATTTGTTGTAGCTTGTCACGGCTGACTGCATTCAGGAAAAGGATCCATCGGGTAAACTACGAGCAAGCTAAAAGGTATTCCTGAATGCAATCGTGCGAATGCGTGTACGTGTTCCCGAAACAGAAACCTTAAGATGCAAAGAAGTTGACGACATTCTTATCACGAGTACTATCAAACATTAATTTCGGGGATGTGTTGCGAACAGATCAATTCGATCGAGATGATCTACAGATTCTTCCGCATCTGAGCGTTCAGTTTGCTTAGAATATTGATGAGAACACGTCTGACTACATGGCGAGTGTATACATAATGGATCGATCTGGAAGCTGGAAGCGATTCCTAATTAAAAGATAAATTCCCTGTGGTCTGATAGGTAAGTGCCACTTCCCAGTCGTGTATACACTCGTACAGTTCCATAATGACACGAGGAAAGGAAACGAGGCTAGTAAATGATCAAGAAGGGTATCTGTATGTGACTGAAAATGATTTTAATCAAACGTTCCCTCTCAACGTATCACTGAGGATTCGTGAACAAGCTGTAACATGCGTTTGCACAAGAAGCATAGACCAACTCACAAATACAAAATACTGAGAAAGTTGTAGTGGGCTGAATGATTAACTGAAATCACTATTGAGTCGAGACGATCGACTCGATAGGTGGGATGTATCGTATGTACACATGGATATGTGTGTTCTAAGTGCGCATAACGGTCACTCGTGTTTATGTGTAGGGTATAAGGTCCTAGAAGGTTCTGTTCTTTCAATACTTATGCATGGAAAACAGGCTCGACGAATGTGTATTCTAGATTTTCGCACTACCTTGGGAATGTCCTGTCCCGCAGATGGCTAGAACGGTATCAAATGATCTGCGTTATTTCACCGTAAACAAGCAATTGCTGTCATAGAGTGGTTAATTATAAAGAATCAGAAAAAGCTGAAACTGATTGATTGAAAAAATATGGTGAGACATTTGCATCCTCTAAGTCATGCATCTATACATATGGACGTATGCAAATGACTTCTAAGGATTTCATATGAGGTTGTGGAAGACTAGTGCAGAATGCTGGATCGCTCTACGAGCTCACCTAATGGAATTGCTTCTGTTCAATCGCGGTGGAGCTGGAGATCCTGACGAGTCCCTTTGATGCATTAACAGACGGGCGTGAGTTAAGCTTGCTCGATGCGATCCCAGTGATTCCACGCTGTCAGCTTCGCATAAACCCATTCCTGAAATCACAAGCATCAAGTGATCGTTAATGACGTTTCATCAAACAGCTTTAAGTAACACAGCAATTTCATTTATTCTACCAAGGGCATTATAATTCAGAATCACTACTAACTTTGACGGTTGAAATTGTTTCTGCTAACCTATTCGACACTTTCCTTTGTGTAAAAATATAAGAAATAAACATCGTTCGCATCTTTTATAATAAACCTGCGTTATGCTAAACACATTAGAGAAGAGTACTAAACAGTTACCTTGAGAACGTCCGCTTGGTGTATAGGTATTGCTGTGTCTCATCCAGGATGTTGTGTATGGACTGTTGGGGGTGTAATATCCTTGAAGATCAGGGGCTGCGTAATTGCTGCACGTATCGCTGAGACTTCCGTCGGATGGTTTGAGTACTCGTGGCGAGAAGGAAGCACCCGTTGGTCCAGCTCCAGATCCCCTTTCGCGATGATGGGCAGACGCGAACAATGCTGTGAATTCTGGGCTGCCGGGCTTTGGCAAACTCTGTGATCCCAGCATAAGACGGTCGCGCACCGATTGGGAAAGTTGACTGGCACTGGGGCCAGTGAGGCTGTAACTCTTGTAATGATGCCCTTGACTGGACGTAGACGAGTTGGCCTGGAGTTCCGTGGTACACGTTTGCGTACCGCCAGACACTTTAACCTGCAACAGCAAATTCAAGAGATCAATAAAACGTTTGGTCAACATCGTCGAGGTTCATAAACAGAAAACTTATCTACTTTTGTTCTTGGGACCGCGCTAACTTGAGCCGTCCTCGTAGCATCTTTGCCCCCATTTTGGACGCCGTTAGGGCTGGGACTGGTGCCTGCACTGTGTCTCTTCACGTATCCGAAACTCTGCGGTACTCCTCTCACTTTGCTGCTGCCGCTAGTCGACGTTCCCGATGAGACTTTCTGAGGTTTCTCACCGTTCGCATATTCGGCCATGGCCTGCTTTCGATGCTTATCCTAAAAGAAAATCGCGAAAACATTTAAACATTAAAACATTAAAACTTTACTTGTTAAATGGTGAAAGACGTGTGGAATTTCCAATATTTTGATATTTCTTGAAAAATGAAAAAGTGCTAGAGAGGACATTTCAACTGAGGGGTAGAATTTTTATTAAATATATAATAATTTTTATTAAATATATTGCAATCGGGCAGAAGCGAATTCAAATTTGTATAAAAAAATACATCATCTGTATTAACGCCGTTACATCAGAGATGAAGAATGTATTTATGGAAAAATGAAATTAAAAGCTCGTGGTGCGAGGATTAAGTCGCCCGTGTCGAAAATCAATATTGTCCAGCGTAGCGTCGACTTGCGAAGGAACAAAGCTATACAAATGTTTACCTGGGATCGCCTGGAGGGACTAGGACTCGGGGGTGCGCCCTCCTTGTCTCTTTCCCGATCTCTCGCAGCTCCCGCCTCGATGTACTTTTTCCATTGCTGGCTGTTTGAGCTGCTGTTCGTCGAGCCGTACGAGCCTTGCTGTTGTTGCTGGTGCTTGAACACCGAGCTGTCTGTCTGCTGGGAGCTATCCGATTTTTTTACATGAGGATGATGACCGCCAGGATGTTTGGAGCTCACGACGCGGTACACCAGGTTGCTACCCTGTTGTGCACCTGGGGGGGTGGCCGAACTACTGCCACCCCCCACAATCACGCCGCCACCACCCGGCACCCTCTGTTTACAAAAATCAAAGATTTTCGTTGCGTTAAACATTTGCCTGACAAAGAAACCTCCCCAACTCCAAAATACAGAGAGCATGTAGAGAATAATGGAGGAGGGCCAACAACAATATAAAGAACAGCCTAGTTATAGTTGCAAAAGAGATTACTTGTTTTTAAATATTAAGGGGGTAGGTACTCCAGTGTAACTGACCGTTTATAAACGCCATCTTCGAGAATTTATTTAACAAAAATTATAAGTTTATACTATCTGGCGTTTTGCCTGCATATTAAGGTATGTTTGAAGAAATAGTCAAAATTTTTTCGAACTGTTTTATCGCATATGTACATAGCAGGGTGGCTGTTATTTTCGACTTTTGATTTTTCTTCGGGGCACCCTCCAAAACAGTTCGCAATAATAAAATAAAATCTGTGTAGCTAATTGCCTGTAATTACAAAGGATTCGATTTGGTTGGTGACCATAGCGCTAATGATATTCCAACAGATTCGAAACTTGTACATCAAAGATTTGAGGCGATTCGGACAGTTGCACGTGTACCAAGGATCGCTCGGGCATTTAATTCACAAAATCAAATTCTCGTTTTAATCGCTCAATTAATTAGTTATGCCTGTTTTTAGGGAACGAAATCTTCTTCTACAAAACTTTTGTTTCTTTATTATCCGAGAGTGTAGCGAGTAATGTCTGCAAATAATCGATCGCGTGACCTGGGTCAAGAACTTCTGACGAGGTTCATTTCACTACTATCGATGGTCGGGCATACGGTTTGCAAAAGCCAGAACTCCCCCCCCCCCCCACCCCAATGCCATGATTCAGAACACGGGCGCCATAGCGGCGGCTGTTCGAATGGGGTGCAGATTCTCCTCGCAAGCAGTAAAGCTTTAGTTTTCAAACTATGAAAACCCCGTAGATCAAATACCCTTGTCGTTTTACATTCTTCAACCATAATTACAAACTACGACCAATGTGTTTCATAAATCAAGTTGCAAGTCAACCACTTCATAATAAATTAATAATTCAAAGTATGTAGGTAAGTAAAAAATCTGATACTTTGCAGAAACGTAGCTCAAGTGACGATGATAAAGTAACTATTTGTTGATTCGGTAATAAAACGGCCCTAACGGTCAAAACGCCCTCTCGAAAAAATGGTGATTTTCAAAATTCAAAGTTTTATGGGCTTCGATATCCTATCTACTAAATAACAATTTTAATAAAATTCTTTACAACGACGTGACAAATGGACGAGATGGAAACTGCTTGGTCTGCCTCGTCCCTTCCCCATTTCACTCTCCAATCCCTCCCCTATTCGTCGCGTAGAGTTACCGCGTACGAAGTGACTCATGGGGGTAGAAACGCTCTTTCTGGTTTTTACTGTCTGGATCGTAAACGCACGCTGAAAAGGCCATAAACCAGACAAAAGATCCCGGTGGGTCAGGCGCGACTTTTTCTCTCATTGATCTTCCAAGGCGTGTTCACACCAATCGAAACGCATCGCCAGTAATCTCGGGGCCTGCGCTAACGTCGGTGAAACCAGCAAGAAACAATAAACGTACGGCGACTCCTTCGCTTTGAACGACACCACTGCCGCGAAAATTTAAATAAACGAAAACCTTCTTCCAAGTACGAGACACTGTCAACAGCCCTGCCTTTCATTCTTTTTTGTGCCACTGGTTTATTATCCAAAATACCCTCCTGGAAACATCCCCCTTTTTCAAACGGATAAATATTATCGTTGCAACCACGCGGTTAGGGCACAGCAGAAAAGTGTTCCAAATACACGGAAGAGAATCTTTAAAAATCAGGTTTCAGTGGATCGAGAACATTTAAGAAGTTATGAAATATTTTTCATCAAATTTCGAATAATTTGACCGAAAGCGTTGTGCTTAACTTATGCTTCCAAATGTAATACTGTTTTTATAAAGTAGTAAATTATTTATATTCCATATAAAATTCAGTGTGAACATAAGTGAGTATTAAGTTTAGGTTTTACGCGGATTTAAAATTACAAATCATTGTTATACCTATTTTAAGAAGGTAGTTGAGCATCGATAATTCTACAATCGATAGTCTCAAAATAAACTCACCATGTTTTTTTATTTTGATAGCTCACGACTGTTCCTGTATTTTCACAGTTAACAATGTCCTTTCCACTTATCTAGTATTTTAGTATAAATAGTTTAATGGAAACGTTCATAAAGCACGACATTATTAACAGCTTGGATTATAGCACTTATTACTGCAGAGCCCTAGACTCTTGATCGCGTGCGAATTGTTAATTGCGATTTGTTTCCACGAATCACGTATTCCAACGCCACCTGCGTATTTTTAGAAGAAAAAGTACGATAACACTTTTCACTAGAATTATTATCGCTGATTGGAGGATTTATTTCACAATATTTAAGTGCACAATAATTTCATCGAACTGAGAAAGCGCCCTTGATCGTTGAAACTGTGTTGGTTCACTGGCACACGTGTCGTGGAGTTTCGGGAGATCGATAACGGCGAAATACCTGTGTGAAAACCGAATGCGTCATTGCGCGGGATAATTAAGGGATAGCCCTTGAGCACAACCACCCTTGTTACCCTCGACGACTAGTGCAATTTAACTGGGGTCCCTATTTCTTTCAGACACTCCTCATCCAATAGAAATCTCAAACGGCGCTCGATATTCATTTACTCAAAGCTACTAAAAATGTGCTCGTTAAAACGCTTTTGTTATAAATGTCAACACATTTTTACAGGAATATGAAAAATCGGTATCGTCCTTGTTGGCAACACAATATTACCATTACTCTTCCGCGCGGAAGACGGAAATAAAACAAATTAATATAATATAACGGGAACACACTTTGTTACAGGCATATATCGCCATTAACATAGACAAGTATCCTCTTTCAATTTCGTCTCAAGATGTGAAATGAATCTGGAACGTCGAAACCTTCTTCCCTTCCCAACCTCGACTCCTTTTGAGAAGAAAAGATAACAAGGTGTGAAGCCAATTTGCAGCGCGAAGCACCGTAAACATTCGTCGCGGGGGAGTAATGTCTGCTCCGAAAAAGTAGAGGGAAACGCTTTCCATTCGGTCAGAACGATGGCTATCCTCGTACGTGTCCGTCCATCACTTTTTCCAAAGGGATCGGCAAAAACGACACGGATTCAGCGTGAAAGCGGAGTTTTTACCCCGAAAAAATTAGGGGAATGGCTTCCATCAACAGCATCACTACCACCATCACCGACATCCTGCACCACCTTCAACAAACGTCACGAGGCGGGCGAACGTTAACTGGCAACTGCGAGGGTCGACGATCCATTGCTCACCGGCCCTCCCCACTTTATGCCACGATACTGCTTACTAACGACTGGCTACCGAATACTCCGCTGGCCGTACAGGCCCGCACAAAAAAATACCATCGACTAAATATTATAGGGTGGCCGAACGCTTGGACTCGCGCATGAATTTGCAAAAGTATGCCCGGTAGTGGGGTTCAAGACGTTGCCTTGCATATCTTTCGAGTACATTAAAAATACGAGGTTTTAAGACAGTTTAAAACTATTTTCGGGATCGAAATAGCTTTGAAAGTATTAACAATGTGGAAAGTATTTAGGCTGACACCTTCACCCCTTAACGACTCACTGAATATTGGAAAAAACGTTAAAAATTACCAACTTTTTTATGTTTTTAGTTTACTATATAAATGTTTATAAACTGGGATGAGACACTGGTTTTCGAAAAAAGCTTTTATTTTTGTATACATAATAGGAACCAGCATCGTGATTGCTGAAAATATGACGAACGAAGAGTTACGTTTTTGCGAGCCTTAGTGGAAGTGCACTAAAACTCGGAAGTGCGGCTTATACCGACGAATCGGGGATTAAATTTATTACCTACTCCAGCTTACGGTGGCGATAAACCTTAATCTATTTAGCGATAGTGCAGGGACGAGAACGAGTCTTTCTTTCATCAGGGAGAGTAAGAATTTATTCGTACTCCACGGTATACAAAGCGATTCTATATGCAAAAACGAGTCGAACATGTGGAATAAGATTTCTTAAAACTCGTGTGGCACGCGTACACTTCACTAAATATTTGCAGAATGCAATGGTAAATATGTCACAATCGATGCTAGAAGGAACATAATTTATATGAATGATAATATGGGGATGAAAATATTAAAATCACGCGTACTAGGGTTTGTCGGTTTTTAAAAACCGGGTTTAAAAACCGGTTTTTATTTATAAAATTGTAAAATTCGAACACCGGTTTTAAAATTTTAAAAACCGGTTTTATATACTAGAATTAATATGCAGAAATGAATAAAGTCGCCTTGGATACAAGCGTAGGTAACAGTTTAGTCATTACTGTAAAACTAATCTTCATGAGATCATATTTTCTGAAGAAAAATACTAAATGGATTAGAGATTTATAATTTGGTACCACTGTAAAAGATTTATATTTTGTGCGGATTTTAGTTGAGTTTTTTTTTTCATTTGGTTTTGTATGCAGTCTATTTGATTGTGTTATATTTTTGTGCATCCATAAATATGAAATGAACTCAAAAATTGTACGGATTTTAGTTAATTTAATTTTTATTTATTTATTTGGTTTTGTATAGATAGAGTATATTTTATTTTGTTATATTTTTGCAATTCCATAAATATTAAGGAAACTGAACATTTTTAAAATAAGTACGAATATTTATTTACTATTTTAATTATATACTTTTTGTGAAAATTCGAAAACCGGTTTAACCGGTTTTCTGGGAATTGTGGAATTCGAAAACCGGTTTTCTCAAAAGTCGGTTTTTGTATAAACCCTAACGCGTACGTGACAGCGGCAATCAAAGTGTATATAAATTCATACATCCTGCAACGAAATTCGAAAGCTTCCACGTGCTTCCTGCTTGCCCACGTAAAAAGGCCAAGGATAAATCTGTTAATTGCGAGGGCAGCGGCGCAAGCAAAAAGAAACAGGAGCCCTTTCCCGTAGGTTGGCTTGTAACCAGCCAACATGCGTCTATTATCAATGAAAAATGGAGGCACCGTGAAAATGCTACGAAGCAAAAGAGCCTTCCCTCGTATCTATGGCTACGCTAAGTTCGTGGCGGCTGTTGCCTATGTAGGAAAGAGACAGCCGAACGGCGCAGCGAGACAGGGAGAAAGAGAACGGTTATTATTTCACCCGGTAGATATCGATTCCATTCGACGACCCGCCGTGACCCGCCTGCATAACTCACGGCAACGCGTACACTAATCCTTCTCTTTCTTCCCAATCCGCGACGATGCACCAGGGACTTCTCGCGCGTCTCATCGTCGGCTCCGCGGGGAGCGTTGTTTACGTCCTCCAACGGATTTGGCAGATACGTCGTCTCGAGAGAGCGAAAGGAAATGGCGAGGAAAAAGCGAGGAAATGTCGGTGGCCGTGAGAAAGAAAGATAAACCGTGGAATAGTAATGTAAGCAGTGGCGGACTGGGTTTACGCCAGAATATTAGTTGCCAGGAGACGAAGGGGGCCCAGGCACGACCATAAAGCTATAATTTAATTTTTATAAGAAATAAATACAATTTTCAAGAAACATATAAGTGGTAGAAAAGCGGAGTTAAAATTTTTTTGAAACAGATGTATATTTTTTTAGTAATTACAGTGTTTAATGGGGCCCACAGGGCCCACTTGTCGCCGGGCAAGCTGATACCCTGGCCAGCCCGCCACTGGATGTAAGGGTAGATCCGGAATTCTCAATATATCGAAGCTTTTGCCTGAGGTTTCGGGATGAACGATTGAAAGCTATAATTTCAAGGGCTTCGAATCGGACTTCGATGAATCGAGGACAGACGGGAACATGGTGTATGGAACGTGTTTACAAAATGGTAGGTACATTGCATGGCTGTGTAAAAGGAAAAGCGTTAGTATACACGTGTTCGAAAATGATTTGGTTCAGAGTTTGTAGAAGAAAAAAAGGCTTTTATTGGGTATGGGCAATGCCCAATGTGATTATTGTCCATTTGAATGGAGAGCTCGGTCCGTTTCACCACTGTGGCTTGTGTAAATTCAGAAACATAGGATTTCACCTTTGTGTCTTGATAATGGTAGTATTCAATAGGCTGAAATTTTCAATTGTTCTAGAAAGTAATTCGTGGCTTTAAATGTGTAGAATGAGGGAACCTCTATGGACTCGCATAACGTTCAATTATTTGGCATTTCTCTAACATCCAACTGAAAATGAAACATCGCGTGGCAATCACAAGGATAAATACCTTCGAGTCAAACATAAAAATATTGGAATCTGGTGTTAGCTTTTTAACTACTTAAATTCTTATAATATTCGTTAGAGTTGCGCAGAGTATTTCTAAGCAGTTCTGGTCTTAAAAATATGCAAGTCCTGATTGCAAGTGATTAACGGAAGAAAGTGAGGTAAGCAGAAGATAAAGCTTCTCGAGGGTTGGCAATATAGGTTGAGAAGCCCACGCTATTAAGGGCAATCGATATTGAACAAAGAATCGGCACTGACATTGATGTCAATATTGACGACGGCTATTTTCCATATCCCCGCGACAGATTGAACTTCCCCTGACTCGTAAAATACATCACTGCATTGTACATTCTCGAGTTACCCGAACTTTTAATCTCGCGAAACATAAAGGAAGAGGATAAAACACGCCCGTATCGCAGGCAGTTCACCGGAAGCGCTGTCCTCGCGGAAGTACACCGCGAAAGAAACGGAGCCTCCTTCCGCAGGGAGGATTGTTTTTGCCAGTTGAAGCATTTGATAAATCCTTGGAGTTTTAAGGAGGCCGCAGAGGAGAACGAGGCGTATCAGGAATATCGGGGAAAAAGGAGATAAGAGGACGCCGACGGAGGATGGGAGCAGCCTAGGAAAGTTCTAACAATAAGAAAGAACGAATCGACGGACAATGCCAGCAAGTTGGCTGCTCGCTTCTATTTTTATTCTTTCCTTGCTACGACAAGAGGCGTCCTGGGAGGTTGGTCCTAGATGTCTCGCGTGTTCCTCGAGCTTCTTATTCGTCGGTTGGGTGGTGGCGAATGCACGCGTGCCGGACATCCAAAACTTCTGACAGCACACGCTGTTTCGTGATGCGCCGAAGCGACAGAGAAAAAGGGAGGAGACGGTGAATGGGGCTATTAGGGAAAAGAGGGTCAAACGCACACGCTGCAACAGTGCAGTGTTACAGCGGTGCAACGTACGCCCTGTATTAAAAGGGGAGCAAAAGGGGAGAAAATGGACGGACGAGTCGCGAGGAGCAAATATAAAATTGGGGCGGGTGAGAGAAGTCGGGGGAAAAAATTTAGTGGAGAGTAGAATGGCCGGAAGGGGGGGAAGTCTCGGTTTGAAAGGGCACAGATCACCTAGAAGATTGCCCCCGCGATCAAAGAGACTTTGATTCGCTCGAGGCGCTGATGGAGAGTGTATAAGCCTCTGATTCAGGCATGGATCGAGTTAGTTTGCAGCCCGAAGTACCGAACCTAACGAACGACGAACTCCTCGAAATTGTTGGACGCTAAAATATGTTTGCCGCTGAAACCTTGCCGCGATCCTTTCAGCGTGACAGAATGTTATAGAAATATTCGCAAACTATGTTGCACTTTGCTGACAGAGGGAACACCGCGAACCGGCACTCACCGTTTTCAATGCGACTTTGTGGCTTTGTAGAGTGACTCGAGACAAGAACATGTTGCAGTGAAACACTGATACACGCATCGTGATACAGGTTGCAGTGA
Source organism: Andrena marginata (assembly GCA_963932335.1). Classification (NCBI taxonomy): domain Eukaryota; kingdom Metazoa; phylum Arthropoda; class Insecta; order Hymenoptera; family Andrenidae; genus Andrena; species Andrena marginata. The sequence continues at coordinate 496,125 of OZ010660.1, forward strand.
AACTTGCATCTTGCTCGCACGCCTAGCTGGTGAATCGACAAAGAATCGAGAAAGCGTACTTTTTTTTAACGCGAATCGATAAAGTGCTGCTGGCCCTTTAATTCGATGTCGATGGTAACTTGATTCCCGATGGCCCGTGCGTGAAAGATTTAAAACGAACCACCCAGTATATGGCAGCTGCACCATGCAACAGCTGACGCACACGTACGAACGCGACGCGCTTTGTAATTTCATTGTTTGCACTCCACCTCCCGACCGTGCTTGTGCGTCGCTGATGTATGTTCCACCGAGCGTGCCCACGGTTATTAAATAATTAGGTAGGAGCGTGTAATGCGTCTTGAATGATTATTATACGCCGAGTGGTCCTTGGGATGGTCGAACGCGATCGACTGTTCCCCAATTATCGGGATTACAGATTCCAGTTGAAGAAACCGCAATGACTCGCGCGTCAACCCGCTTCTCCGTCGCCTCTGTACGTTTACGCGTAATTCGCATTGTTTCACCTCGTTACCATTTGTTTCCAACGGATCGATTCGCCGCAGCTCCCATTTAAGCTTAATTAATTTCCGCCTATGTTTGTCGCGCGATTCCATGTCAGCTGATGTCTAATAAAACTTAATTGATACGTCGACCGAACTGGTACGTCCTCTATTTATCGTCGATGATAATGAACAAGCAATCGAGAGATCGCACCGATTCAACATGATGGAGTGCGTGAATAAAGGGGGAAAGCATTCCGCTTGTTCTTTGCTGCAATCACAGTCACGTCGCGATGCGCATTTTTCGTTCCCTCTCGAATTATGGTGGATATCGTTTAATGAATCGCAATGGTTAGGTGCTTTTAATGCGACGCGTGTTGCTAGGGGCTCGATCACTAGCACCGATCCAATGGGATACATTAACAATCGAATAGAAAACGTTTCATGATTTTTGGAAAATGGAAAATCATACGGCAAAATTGATCAAAGCCGGGATTCAATTGTTTTCCAATTTTCACCAATATTTCTGATATACAGATTTTTCTCAATAAGCAAATATGAAAGTGTCAAAAACTATCGAGCATTCAGTAACGAATAAATCGATGACAAAATCGCAAAAATGGCAGGAGTACCGAAACTTTTGAGCTGCAGTTACGATTATATAATGTTTTCCAAAAGACATATGCGCACAGTTTGATCGTTTAAAATTGAGACACCGTGTATTATTCCGCTTCGGTACCAGATATGTTGGGGCCCATTTAAACGATGAATACCACCGACGAGATATCGATTTGGCTAAGTTCGCTGACCTTGTGATGAGAGGAATGGCCCGTGTGATTGGCGGAGGTGTGATTTCCGGCGGGAAGAGATGCCAGGTCCTCGATAGTTAACTCTGCTAAGGCGTCGTTGCCACCGCTGCAACCGCCTAGCAGGCCGCCCGCGATGACGCCGTCGCTTCCTGAACTGCCCCCGATGCAACCTCCATCCGACCTTACAACGTTCGTGGAGGGTCTCTTCTGCACCCTCCTCGAGGTCACCAGTTCCTTCACCCCCGACAACTCTCGCCTCGAACCACCCACGTATCTAAAAAAAGCACGGGCAGCCCTCGTTATTGTTTACCTTCACGGGACTGCTGAGAAGCCCTATTGAATTAAACGTTAATATAAACCATTACATATATCTCCCATCGATGCACGTACGCAACGTTTATATTTTTCTTATAAATGTTACGACGTCTCTTGACCATATAAGTTAATCAATTAATTTGTCCCTCGATGCTAAATTCCAGGCGCCTATTATTAAGTTAGAATAACGATATTGTATTACTGACGAATTTATTCATTAATTATCCTGACACGAAAGTAAGACTTCGTGACTTTAACCTGTACCGCGCTGGCTGCATCGCTAAATTTGATTTAAACTACAACATAATGAATAACGCGCGAGCCAGACCAGCGGAGCTTTTTCATTTCGAAACAGTTGGATAGGGTAACGCACGGAATATAAAGCTAGATGCAGTAGACAATGCCAGCACGGTGGCTTCTTTTGTAAGAAATGTCTGACAGAACGCTACAGGCGTTCCGAAAAGCATCGAGCCTGCCTCGAGTCCGTGATTCGTGCTAAATGAAGGTAGATCTGAATCGTGTAGACATTGCTCTATTAGCGAGATTAGATCCACGAGGCAATCCACTCGACGAGCACTGAGTCTGTCAAGTAAACTGCTCCAAATCAATGTGTCGCTGTCAGCGCTTTCTGTGTTTGCTCTTAGCGAACAGGCTTTCACGCTTGGTCCCAATTAAAACTGAACAAAAATCTTCAGATCGTCGCTCTTTCATTAATGGCAAAATTGTAGAGCGCTGCGAAGCAAGTAAGCTTAAAATAAAAATCGCCTCTGCGCGTTCTTTTGGGACTTAATCGTTCCTTAGGAAGCCTGTTACAGCCGGGTAATTGAAGTTGAAACAAATTAACATCGCACGAGAAAAGTTGAAACGACTTTAAGCTCGTTTGGTAATAAATTGTTAATAGCAAGGAAAGATGTAAAAAAGACTGCCAACGAAATTAGATTATGCGGTCGAAGCAGCGATTATTAAGCTGACGGGAAAGATTTAAGTGGATTCTGCATGCCTGGGACGCGGCTAATTAACCGGTAAGTAGTATAAGTCAGCGCTCGAGCGGCCGATCGCAGGTGAATGCATTTGCTTTACATTTAGACACGCCAGCCGGAAAGAAATTCGCTGACGCAAATCCTAGGAAGTCTCGTGGACTCGCGTGATTAATAATTCACGAATCACGCGCGTAGGATTAGGATTACTGCGCTTACGTGAGCACATCGTCGCTGCAAGACTTTACTAGCTAATGCGATTAACGTTCTCCGCTCTTTGTAATACTTTTCTAACATCTTCTTACAAACTTTTCGAAGAATTTTGCTACGATACAGCTCTATTGACTTGTAATTAATTTCTGGATGATTCTGATCAGTAATCGTATATCTGATATTTTTTATTTGATTTTTCATGGTTAATTAAGTGCCCAGCATTATAATATGCATCGCATTGGATGACTCAATATTTTATTATAATTGTCATTTAGTTTTCTACAGTTAGTTTACTTTCATTTTGATGAGTATCGACTACTTAAATTATTTCTTCCCCCCTAAATTTCCCAACTTTTCACTTATACCTACATTTAATTTTTTTCTTTTAATAAAGTTCAATTTCAAGTTTTATTAATTGAGCAACTAACTCAACTGATTAAGTCTAAATGTTTTAAATTGTAGATTTTCGTACGTGTAGTAGAATATCTACACGTAAAGAAAACCAAGAAAACTACTGTTCAGGAATTCAGAAGAAGTAATGACAGCGAAAGTGCATGGCAACGGAATACAGACGAACTACGATTTGATGCAGCTTAAAGATATTCTGTATTAATATAGTCAACATGAATTCCAAACAAATTCTGAAACCGATAAGTTGCCAAGCATGATAATCACTCAAAGAAGAAATATTGTTTCAAAAACATCGAATAATTTGTTATGCATTGCTAGTACCGGCGAAAAAGTTTTTGATTACATTAGCGTACATGAATAATATGGTTTCATACTTTTGCACGGAGACGAAAGAAAGTTCCGTCACGGAAGAAATGGAGAAAGTCGCAGCTGTGCTCTTGCACATTTTAAAATTTTCCTTCGTTTCTTTATTTTCTATTTCCCCGCATACATACTAAATATATATTTTATTTAAATCAACTTTTTCTCTGTTATAGTACTAATTATATTTTTCCTATAGATATATTTCAACACTTTCGTATCACGCGAGTTGGAGGAGAATGGAACTTTTCCTTTTGTCTGTAGAAAATTTCTTGTTACGTCTGTTCAGATACACACGCTACCCCAGACAGCGTACATTGTTCGAAGATCGAGCGAGGATATAGGTGACACGGAAAATCCGCACCGTCTAAGGAATTATTGAGAAGGATGACATTTTAATAGACATCAAAGGCTATCCACGAGGGCTGGGGACGTTTATTTTCTTTGCAGTGGACAAACGAATGATTTCTACATAGATCTTTGATCCCAATAGCTTCTGGAATTAGCCATTCGTTTGCTTCCGATGTACTCGGTCTATTTAAATTCGTAAAAGTATAATAGCAAGAAAAAAATGGGAATTGAAAAAAGTCAGTTTTCAACTCCTCTCGATGTTCCTCATTTCGTGCCAAGTGTATATTAAGTGATTATTTTCTCCAAATCTAATTTCTATCACGCCATTTTTCCCCACAATTTTCTAGCCTTCGCAGGGCTCTACTACATCACTTCACCGAGGCTCAACAGAGCTTACGCTTCATCGTGCTTCAAGTTTCAAGATCCAAGTATATACCAAGAGAAACTTAAACAGTGCGCCAGTATATGATCGGGATCGTTACTATAAACTTAATATACATCGCACCGTCGTCTGTTGGTGCTGTAGATCCTTCGAAAGCTATATGACTATATCCCTCCTCTAAAAACGAAAGTAGTTTGAACCAAAAATAATGCTGCATTGTTATATTACGATATTTGTCTTCACAGCCTAAAAAATTCGATGTGGCAAAAATATCATGGAGCAAAGAGTTTGCTGAGAATTTCGCAAGGATGGAGAATCGGTTGAAGACGAAGAAGAAAAATATTCCAAAATGCTAAAAAAAATGAAATAAGCAAATAATAATTATAATAAATGATCCGTTCGCGACCAGAATACCGTGAGCCAGGAAGTTATTCTTTCCTGCACGACGTACCCAGCCACCGTTTCATAAATGTGCGCGAGTTTTTAACGCGGAAACAAGTCGCCGTGTTCAATCACTCGTCGTATTCGCCAGATTTAGCTCCACGCGACTTCTTTCTGTTCCCGAAGCTCAAAATGCCATTCAAGATGCCACTACGCGTACTCTAGACCCTACATCAGTCGAGAAACTTGCCCAGTCTTTTGAATCATTTCTGTCTGCGAACTGCTGGCAACGCTGAATTTAAACACGGAGGAGAAAGATGAATATTTAGAAGAAAAAAAAATCAGTTGTTTTTGGTTTATCCTAGCGACCCCGGTCACATCTCGTCGCACTGTGTATACACCGAAAAATACTGCTCGTGGTCGGTCATCCATCCCCGGAGAACTTCCTAACCTTGACACCTAATGATACCGATATCTCCGTCACCGTTCCGGTGACAAAATAAAGAAACCAGCGAAATCGGCCGGTCGCAACGAAGCGGTAAAGTAAAACGAAGGATTACCCTGAGCGTGCGTAGCGAAATCGTGGTTCTCCTCCTTAGGACGTCACTCGGGCGCCGTTCTTAACGCGTACACACCTCACGCGGCTTGGCTTTCCGCGGAACATCACAATGCCCACCAGCCGGGTGGGCTCACTGTATCCGCGTAAATCCCGAAAGAAAGTTCGCTGGGGGATGAAGCTACGGCGAGGAGCGAATGGGTGAAACGCAGGCGAAGAGTAGCCGGTACCTCCGTCCCCGGAGAACTATCGCTAAACCACGACTTCCCGTCGTTCGTGTACGTACGTTCCGTTCGCCTCTCTCTCCGTGGTGCTCCCCACCCTCGCGAGTACGCGCTACGACACGGGATGGGTCTCTCCCGTCAAACCGACCCCCGAGAGCAACCCTCCGCGCCCTCGCCCTCCGCCACCTTCGCGCAAGATCCTCCCTCGGTGGCGCCTTAAGCCGCCCTGGCGGGTTGCGCAACGTCGCCGGCAGATCGCACCAGCGAGACCCCGGCGACGGATCGATCGGCGTGACGTCACGCGATCCCGGCGCACGCGCCCTGCCAATCTCACTTCGCATCGTCTCACGGCGACAACGTCCGCCGCGCCGTCTTCATCCCGATGCCGGCTTGTGGAAGCGTTTTTCCTTTTTTTTTTCTTTTCTTTTTTCAGATAAAGAGAACGATCCGCGCTCCATATGACAGCGTATCTTTCCTTCTGCCATTCCTCCACCCTGGCTTTCTCCTTGCTTCTCGTAACGTCCCTCTAGGAGGTCGAGCTAACGTTTTAATGGAAAATGGAGACTCCTCCTATGAAAAGTCGGCCCCTGGTGAGACGCACTCTCCGCACACGGATCTCTTTACTGCTTTTAGTTATGCCGAAACGAAGACCTTTTAACCAGGCCTTTAGGGGCTTGTGAATGTTTGAAATATTTTCCTTCGCAGTTTAAGAAGATGTATTATAGGTAAGTGCTGTAAGTTGTTGAAGTCATTGTATGTTGTATTAAGTGTATGCGGGTGAATTATTCCAGATCATCTAATCGGGGGTAGTATGTACGAATTAATTTTCTGCTGGTTTTCAGTTAAAGACATTTAGGCTCTGTATTATATTAATATTCTTTTTACACCTCGCAATATTGTATTTCTGGGGCTGACTAAGTCTGTTGCAGAAATTAACGGTTGTATTACGGCAATTTGTGGGGTACAACGCTCTCAGCAGATTACCATTTCAAGCCAGTGGCTGCGGAAACCTGTCGCTTATAGCACGCTGATTTATGAAACAATTAAAAGGATTGAGTGTGCTATTACAACCCGTCAAAGACTTATGGTACTTCCGTGAGAAGTAATTTCACGGGGCAATCGGGACAACTGCATGGAACACGTGGTTCACACGCGTAAAGTCCGAGATCAAAAATTACCGTCCGACGGTGTTTTCGGCGTGGCATAGCCTATTATTCGACGGGGATGCTTGCTCGAGGATACTGTGCAATAGGCAAAGCGTGAATTCTCTTCTCTTCTGGTTACCATCGTGGTAAGTCAGGAGGACAATACGAAGCGCGGTTGACAAAGGACAAAGACGCTTATCTTTCGGTTCAGTATACAGCCACGTCGAATGCGACGTCTCTTCCCAAGCTTAAATTGATTTCTCGCTCTGCTGCCTGCTCATTCGCGATTGTTCGATGCTAAGGACAAACGTATCCTGTTCTCCGTTCATTCCAGTTGCCAGAGTTGTTTGGAAAACTCGGTATTAATCGTGTTTAGACGCTAAACGCGAAGTACCACTTTTAACCCTATGCGCTCCAACTTATCGGTGCGTAGATGAAACAGAGATGTGTGTTTAGAAGATCTTAGAATAGGTAGTAATTGGCGGGATGTGTAGCACTTATCACAGTCATCTGATGGCAAACAAAAAAAAAAATAAAAGTTTCTTAAAGTTTCTTTCCTACAATTCTCACTAAAATCGCCAATTATAGATCATAATATAAACATCACCCTATAAAAATCCAACATCGGTATTATTTCACACTTCTCCAACCTGAGCTTTCTTACGAATCCTTAGCAGCGCAAGAAATCCTTGATATAATTTCTTCCGCGTATGGGAGAAAAAAGGAGCAACCGCGCAACAGGGTGGGAAGCGTTTAATGGAGCAGGATTAAAAACGCGAGAGAAAGGAGCAAGTGGGAGACAAGATTTTCCAGCGTCGCCGGAGGATTCGTAATCGTTGGAATATGCTTTTAGAGGCTAGCCTTCTTTGTTGCGCCCTCGCCTCGTTTTATGGGGTCCTCAATGAAGGCTGTGGGGCTCGGAGGGTCGGCCCCAGAGACGGGGGGCGAGCGAGTATATTGAATTTCCGAAAAGCGCGTCGGGTTTCAGCGGATGATACGCGGTTTGCTTATGCCAAACGAGTTAGCGGCGCCGAGGAGGGGCCAGGATATGCCTCCTAGCTGTTTCGCGTGTTATGAAAACACCGCTGCTCGTGTGGTCTTGCGGCGATTCTGTTGCCCTAGCATCAGCAACGACGTGGGTGATGCAAAAATGGCTGGCATGCTTGGCGAGCGATAGTTGCCCGTTGCGCGCATTACGATATTTCGGGTAGTCTAATAAACGAGACTGCAATTCGTTTTGCTGACGAATTGAAGAACGGTACTGGCAAACAACGCGACGGGAGTATTGCGTAATCAGTGACGTTATCAGTATTCTATGTTGGCAGTCCCGACTCGTCCCTATGGGCAAAATTAGTCAGCTGCCTAGGGCGTGAAAATGACAAGGGGCGGAAAATAGTTTTTTCATTATTGGCATTTTTTAAAATAAAGTTTTAAATGAATCTATAAATGTTTTGAGCTAGGAATACAAATTCAGAGTAAGGTCATCAAAAAGTAAAATTTGGTAAGTTTGCCTAGGGCGCAAGGAAGGCGCCAGGCGGGCCGGTAATATTGGACACTTGTCTAAGAGAGAGGAAAGAAATGAAAACAGAAAAGAAGGAAATTTTTACATTTTTATGGGTTTACCTCAATTAGCGCAAACTACCTAACAACGAGAATTTACTTACAAGATTAGCATATGAAACAGTTTTGCATGTCATGAAAGTAAAATTGTTACTTCAACGTTTCTAGTGTAACGCCCCACCCCCCTCCCACCCTCATACCGCCCTCTCCTCTAGGATTCTGATATTATATAGAGTTTTTGTATTTCCACACGCCTTATTCTTATTATCAGAAAATGAATTAATTAAAGGGTCAGACGCGACACGCTTCTCGCCTACGTCGCACATATCCTATAGCCGTACAAGTGTCTACGTTGTGTCAAGGTTTCGAGTATCAAGCCAGGGATATCATAGAAATTGCCTTGGGGCAATGTCAGCTCAAAGAAGGCACGAACACTTTGAATTCAAACCGTCCCTCGACATAATTCGGGATAACTTAATTCGAGTCACTATGAGCCGCATGTTTCTTTAATATCTTTCTGCGTTCCGTGGCGACGTCCTTTTTATTTCCAAAATACCATCTCCGTGATGCCATAAAATAACAACCAGGAACATACTCCATACGAAAGGACACGGTCAACTTCGATCGTCTATTCAAAAGTTTCTCGAACGCTTTTTCACCTTTCACGATCGCACCTTCTTATAACCAGAAATTTGTCGCATGGGGTTCACTGCCCCACAGCGTTATTTTTGAGTTACCGTTTTCGTATTTTTAAATCTTTTAGTCCTTTCCTAGAAGTGTCAATTTTCATATGACGTAGTTGAAAAAATAGCTGTGGAAAAAGCGATATTTTTATTAAAATTCACCAAACTTTTCAATTTCAATATAAAGGTCTAAAAATTTGCAGAAATATAGACCAAGAAAAAAATGGCTTAGGGTGCGATACACCCTGTGTGATCACGAAGGGTTAATACCTCGAGGAACTTCTATCAGGAATCTTAACGTCACGTCTATTCCCCCACATTAAACTGGCGCAGCTCTAACGTCGAGTAAACTAACGTAAATCGTTAACTTGCCGTACCTTTTGAATGATCGTTACTGGTACAATCAAAGCTTTCCTACGAACGAACGTGCCCCATGTTCCCGCAAAAACTGCGGTACACTTTTCTGTCTGAGGGGCTGGCCGGCTCGTAATATAGGACATTCGCGAGAAATTATTGTCGCTCGTCCAATACACTTTACATGGCCGACACGTTCGAAGGAAATCAAATGAGATTGAATAGACGAACGAGCTGGATGGAACTGCCCACGCTTCAACGAGATTCTATTCGACCGAGACGAAACCAAATTCAATGCGGTGAATCTAATCGAGATGATCACCACTGACCCACTTCCGCTTCCCCCCTAGTACCTATCCGCCCTTCTTTTCCGCGGAGCCCTTAATCTCTTGATTGTCGAGTGACTTTGTTCCGACATTAAACCTGCGGATTTTATTGCACAGCTGGATGTGCTTCACACATCTACTTTTTTTTTTATATCAAATAAATGGTTTTGAAGTAAAGAATATCTGAAAACAGTGCTTGAATGGTTTATAGCCTTTAGAATTTCTGATTTTTATAAAAATATGGAAGCTGATCTCGTTACATAACGTTACATCACATTTATAAAATATTGCCAAGATTTTTAAACCGACATGAGGTTAAAGAAAAGTTGGTAGAACTTCGAGAAAAGCAAGGACTATATACAAAAAATAGGATTGGAAAAAGTCAAGTATATAGGAGTTAATTATACATATAGATAACGTCACAGTAGATTTACTTAATTCAATCGAAGTAATTCACCTAACCAGAAGTAGCCGACCCGTCGGAAATTAAGCCTGCGAATTACGTCTAATTAAAGGCCGCTGGTAAGTGGTGGCACGACCACTCTTCGTTGCACGCCGCATTAAATCTAATTCAGACATCGCTGCGCGTCTTCGCGAAGTGATTCACGGTAGAACGACTTAATATTAACCAGAGGCATGTGCACCCCCGCCATCGACGAAAGCAATTCAATCAACTTTAAAGGACCGTTCGTTCTCATACTGATAACGCGGCCGTTAAAACGGGGAACGTTAGAAGTAAATTGGACCTAAGAGGAACAGTTTGAATGTCTTCCCTATCGTTATCGAACGTGAACCTGATAAGAAGTTGAACGAATGTTGCAAATGAAAAAAGGTGTATTATGGAAAAATCATAAGAATCACAACTGGTACGCAAGTGTGGACACTTGAGGAAAGCACGGGATTTTGGCAGAAGTAGAGTTATCCTGGAAGGGTGGGGATGAATGTGCGAAACATCGATCCTTACCAAGGGGATCCAAGGGGCATTCCCGAGCCAACTTTGCGAGTGAGAACACTGGATTGTCACGAGCAAAGAGTTTTCGCGGTGTCGCTACTAAATATTATTATAATTCGCGTGTACCAATAAAAAGAGAATTGGAAAAGTAGCTTGCATATATATGGCTTAATATGTAATACATGTAGTAATACGTATTTGTGCTAATAAGAGACTGAAAGGTGAGCAAAGAGTAAGCTAGAATTCACAAGTGAGTCCACGTGCGCTGACAAATCCGACGACTTGTATTTCGTGCTCACGTGGAGACTGTGACTTATTCAGCGTGCCAGCGGAACACGTGCAACAAGACGCACTCGAAAAAAGTAGAAGATAGAAATTGGACATAACGAAGCTCGCTGAAAAATAATCTACCTTCAAAACCGATTTAATTTCTTACTTTCAAGTTATAGATCGTTGAACGATGACCGATTAAACAAAACTTCTCATCGTTGTTCGTTGTACCAGCAGCTGATTAAAATGTGTAAGAACGAGGCTAAAGAAGATATTAATAACCTACGGCGTAAATTACGTGAAAAAGGCGTAAACAAATTATCGCCTGAACAGCGAACGAGAGGGACCAAGTATCGATTAACGAGGCCTATGCTTCAGATTTATAAGCTTGTCAACGGGGATTCGTCGATGTTACTAAAATTCATTTATGCTCGATAATGCTCGAAAAATTGTTCATTTACTCAAGAAAAATTATAGTAAAGGTGTACACTTGTAGTCAAATATTAAACGCATACCTAATAAACAAGCAGATAATATAAAATTCAGAATCGAATGTCTAATAATTAAGTAATTCCAATATCCTTTAAATAGAGAAATTCAATCTCTACTGTGTGGTTTTTAGATGTCACAAACAAACTGAAAATAATAAATTACTCTACCTACTCTACCGATTTAATTATGCGGAGAAATAATTTAAATTACTATTCTAAATTAGCACTAACGAATTGAGTAAGAGTTAAAAAGGTTCTGAATCAAAAGAATTGCCGCTTCTTTTTTTCAAGTATACGTTTAAAGGTAAAAAAAGGTTTCTCTTGGTTCCTGTACTTTGCATCCGATATATGAATAATTCTTGCAGGGAGTCGAGACCGATGTAATTTTGGTTACGGTCACGGTATCGGTCAGTGAGATGACCGAAACAGCATTCACAAATAAGTGCAAGGGCCTGCTTTTAACAAATCCGTTTTGAGTGACAAACAACGTGAGCGACAGGAACAGCATACCTTCCCGACCTATTCAGCTAGGTCGATCCGAAGCTACGACTCGACTGGCCGTCCGACCGTTTCTCTGTTCCTCTCAGAATTTCTCTCAACTCAGTTTCGCTCATCTCACGATACCCACAGAGATTTCCGACCAAAATGCAATTGCGGTCCGAATTTCTCTGATCTCTGATTACGGTTACAGAATGATCATGAATTCTTGACACTTACCTCTCGTGATCATGACCGTAAGACGGATTGATTCTACGCGCGTACAAGGAAGCACCACCCTCGGACATATAACCGTCGCACAAGTCGGACAGAGTTCTGCTACCGACGCTCATACCACCGCGAAGAACCTCCCCGTCGCTGAGGTAGCCGGAGGCGACGTCGATGTCCGCGTAATCGTGACCGACATGATGATGAGAAGAAGAATGAAGAATCGTGTACTGTCTCGCGGTTGTCCTGCTTGGCAGAGTCTGAAGGGCCCTCGCACCGGGCGTGTAGCCACGGAGTAGAGGTTGCATGGGCTTCACTGTCATCTCAGCTTCGTCGTCCGCCATGGTGCCCCCTCCACACGTTGAATTTTCAGACAAAACCTGCAAAGTGGGATCGCTCAATGCTCCACTCACAAACTATTATACAAAAGATCCTTAACTGGGAATATTAGGAATTCTGATTCGTTTAAAACAGTACACCGTGTTCTATCTAGGGGAAACATGTGTACTAACCTTCTCCATCTGTTCGAAGGTGGTGTCAATTTTCCTGTTAGGTATCGTTTTAATTTCACTGCCACTCTCGCTGCTCGGCCTGTAAATAACGCTGCTGTCGCTGGAATTGCTCTGGCCAGTGCTATTAGAATTGCTATGCGAGCTCTCAGACATCAGATCCGAAATACTTGGCATCGGTGACACCATTGCAACCGTGTTCGGGTCGAGCTTGCGGTGCAAAACGTCTGCCTTCAACTTCGTGGGCGTCGGTACGCCAGGCATGCCGTTTTCCTTCGGCGGTTTCGAGGTGCCTTTCACCAAGGCCGTGGGCTTTGGAATGCTAGAGCCTGGACTAATCCCGGAAGTATTTAGAGTCGAACCTTGCAACGGGCTGCTGACCAGCGAGGGCTGCTTGCTCGGCCCGAAATTCAATCCATTCGACACTTGCATCTGAGGGGGAACGGTGTGTCCATGAGCAGCCATAGCACTCGTTGAATCTTCTTGAATGGTAGTCATTTTTGTATCCGTCGTTGTTTCTGGACTGTAACGAGGGGAAGTGGGAGCTGACTGTTTCTCATTCATTCTCACTACATCTTGCACATCATTTGGGATCTTAGATTTTAAGGGCGCATTTGTATTTTGCTGCTTGGAGGTACTTAGAGTTTCTAATGTTCCTGATTGATTAATCGTTTGGAGGTTCTCAACGATTGCTTTCTGCCTCTCCGTCGACGCCCTTTCGTCGGACAGATTCACTTGGTTCATGGAGAACGTGTGATCAATTGCAGAACAGTTCTCATAAGTAATAGTGGTTCCTTCGTGATCAGGCTGCTTGATCATTCCATTCGTATTACTTATCAATCCTTTCTGCACTAGAATATCTTTGTGCAATCCATTCGGGGGAACTTTCATGTTCTGCAGGTGAATCTTCGTCTCAGATATTTTACTTGGCAGCTCCATCTTGGGCCTAGGCGCCTGTTTCGTCGACTCGTTTTTCAAGCTGATATTTTTCCCGTCCTGCGAGCTGATTTGCTTGGGAGAGGCCAACACCGTCGGATTCGGCTTGTGCAGCTGGCTGTGCTGTTGTTGCTTCAATAAATCCTGCAGGTTGGAGGACTTTTTCTCCGCAGCCAACTTTGTACCCACGCTGCCGGTTTTACCGGTCGGCTTGACATCTTCCAATGGTGGATTGTAGCTAACCAATTTGTCAGGCACGCCTTTGGTCCGAGCGATTTTACTTTGTGCTTTGCTCTGCTCTTTCCTCACGGTCTTCGGGCTTGCCTGCTTCGACGACTTGGTCGACTGCAGCTTCAACTTCAGAGCGCGACTCTTGGGCGATTCTACTTGGACTTTGCTCTGATCGCATAACGACGTCGAGCTGTCGGAGTGTTCCGATCTAGCGGATGAGAAGCCAGAGGAGCTGGAGGTACGCTTCGACACGCCCGACGAAGCCTTTCCGCGATCCTGATTCTTCTCTTTGTTGTTGAAAAGCTTGAATTTGTCCAAGACAGAATTCTTATTTTGCTGGCTAGGCGGCCCTGTAGTCGTGTATGGAGACTGCTGCGTGGTCCTCGCCCCGCTCGATTTTCCCACCGTCGATGTTCGAGGGCTGAAATGTTTGGTAGCTATTTATTACTTCACCCTTTACTACGGTACTCTTTCATAATGTGGCAAATAAGATAATTGGCATGACATTGAGAAGAGAATACGGTTTACCTTGGGGTAGTGGTTCCAGGTTGTCTGTTGGCTGAATTCTGACCCCTGGGCTGAGGAATAAAGGACAGCCCACTCTGGGGCGACTGCTGTTGACTTGGACTTGTGCTTCTGGAGCTACTAGCACTTCCAATGCCTCCGTTCCCGTGTTTCAGACCTGGAAAAAGACGGGATGAATGTATGTTAATTTACTGCCATTAAATTCCCTAAGTAATAAAAGGATATCGCCTCTATCAGAGTTAGATGAATAAAGAAAGAATGAAGATGCTGTTACAGAACAGATCTGCCCTCCTTAGTTAAAATGTCCTATCTAGCATTTCGAAACGACCGAGAAAATTGAAGTTTTATCATTTCCTCTGTGCCGTCCTTGTTTTTCTTCATTCAGTTTAAAATATATTGTCCCTATTTCGAAACAGCTTAATATAATTTTGTAATAGGTGTACCGGTAGCTAATGCATTATGAACGTGGTAATTAATTAAATGTTTCAGATAGGATATTTTAACAATCTGAAGCGCAGTTAGGGTAAGTATATTACACTATGCATAGATGTCTATGAAGCACGTAGGGTTTTCTAACTTTGACCTGTGGAACTTCAAATATTTCAACATATCCTGAAAGATGAAAAAATTCTAGGTAGGACATTTTAACTAAGGAGGGCAGAGGTAATCTTGGTAAATTCTTTAAGAAACGGTACAGAATGTTCATAATAGAGAATGGTCAGCGATTTTTTACGCGAATAGTAATAAAAGCTCTGATCTCTGCCAAATGGTCACTGTAAGCCTATTTGCAACATTTAATTAAACGACCGACAACAGGCGCTCGTAACTCCCTCCGTCCTTTATTATTATATTTACGCTGCCATTGGCCGCGACTCAATAAAACGACGATCGGTCGGCTCATTAAGCAAGCACAGTCGCGATACTGTAACAGCTTGAACTTCTTGGCCGTGTCTGGGAAGTGTACGCTGTTTGCTGGCAAAATAAACCACGGACAGTGTATGGTGCATACGTGTGACAGCGTATGTTAGCGTGTGTATCGAGTAAAGAGATTAATCCACTAGCCCTCGTTGCTCGATATGTCACCGCTGTAAATGTAGATATTCTTTCTACCGAGTAATTTCCATCACGCACGCACAATAGATAATTTTCTATAACGCTTTTTACATCCTAGGCCTGTTAAAAATATTCGAATATTCTAAGCATTCGAGTATCATAAAAATTGAGGATCGGATTTCGATTGACTATTACAAATTATTAGTTACACGTATTAGGTTCATTTAAATGTTTCATGAGAGCATTCATATTTTAAAAACACAGTTCCCTGCAGAATAATATATACATTACAATCAAACTGCATCCACGACATATTGCACAAAAGTCACACCACAGGCTTAATTAAGGTTTCACAAATATAAAATTATACCCTGTATGCGATAATCTCACGTTCCGTATTCTCCTACCTCTTCCCATATCCAACTTCTATTTAAAATCAGTACCGCAACTCAATATTTATAGGTCGCATGAAAGTGGTCTCTGCAACGTAGGATTGCATTTAATCCATAATTCAAAGCTGTTGCCCATAAAGTAGTTCCCCGTTGTTTGAGAACAACCTAGATCCATGGATCTATATAGATAGTTAATATGATAGTTTTATATTCAAAGTTCGTTGCAACACAAATTATTAAACTACCCTGTACAGTAATCACATGCTCCCTGGTTATCTCACGGCAGATCGCATTAAGAATCAGCAAGATAAATCAATCCCTCTGTCTAGTTAAATTAATTCGGTCACGCTGCTCTCACGTTCGATCCGTACGGGCCGGTGTAATCTCGGCGGGCTCGATCGTTCTTCATTGGCACCGGTGCTGACAGTGATTCTTCGTAATAACGGAGCCTAATTCGCCTGACCGGTCGGCCGACTGGCTCAATTGTCCGCGTACGAGACACAAAGCAAGTAGATACGAGATAAGCGGCCAGAGCTAAGACCAAAAAAATCTTACGATGTTGCGGGACAGTCGTGGGGAGCGGCTTTATTAATTTAACCCTTTATCGAACTTAGGCCGACATCGTGGCAGCGCAACCACGCGTACTCGCAATTCATAATCGGATACATACCACGCGTGCCGGCGCGTCGGCGAATTACATTCTTCCGCTGTGTTGCGAGCGGAATTCGAGCAAGTCCACGCAACCAACAGAGGAGGGCAGAATTAAAATCGGATTTAGAATTCCGTCGATCGTGTAGCTGATGAATGAAAGTATTTTATCGAGCCAGCCCTTGAGGTCTGGCGCGCACTAGCGACTCTTCCATCGACTAAACTGTTCGGTCAAATTGACCACTAGCCACGATTCCTTATCGATGCTAAAGTATTGGTTCGCAACACTCATAGATCTATTAACAGGGTTTGCCGTACTAAGTACCTACTTCTGAAAATTTTGTAATGCAAATATTACGTTCAGTTTTGCCACATATATAGGCAATACTGTCTAAAACTTAAACCACTGAGAATAAAGTTGCAATTACTAATTAAGTTACGTAAAAATGACATTTTCTAATAACGTTTCAATAACATTAAAAAAAGATCTATATTCACCTCTGAAATTAAGTTAATTTATGCCATTTCCGTACACGATATCTGAACTGGAAACGAGAGTTAATCGTTACCTTCAAAAGAAATCAAATGTTAATTATGGAAATTACATAAACATGAAATATCAGACACTACTACGATCCTTAAGATTCTCGTATACGCCGCTACGATTTACAATTAGGAAAGACTAACCAGAGCTTTGGCGCCTCATCGAAAATATCTGGTCACGAGGTGTCGTAAGTAATAAATTCGATTTCTTTTTATCAACGGATTCTGCAGGGCATCGCTGACAAAGAGGAAAGAAGGGTGAGGTAGGCGAGATGGAAAAGTTAAAACGTGACCAGGCATTAGAGCCTGCCTGTCATGAGAATGATTCATCGTAAGTCAGGGCACGATCGATCGATCTTGCAAGATATTAACGACATCCCCGCTCTCCGAATTCTCAAACGGTGTCCAGAATGCACCGGGATCCAGGAACCACCTGCGGCAAACATGTCCTCCCCTCCCTTCTGATCGCGAGTGTTTATATTTTTTACCGTTCCCAAAACGCCAGGTGTTTTTGGCAGCACAGACAAGAATGATGTATTCTACGTCTGATGGCTTGAAGAGGATCCAGAGTGAAACTGGAAGAGCGACGCTACATCGAGCAACAAGTTAAAATTCGATACATATTTTGTAATGGTACGCGTTTTCAACTTAAGGGGGAATTATATTTTACGCAACGCTAAAAGACGCTGAGTTTTGGGAATTTTTTCTGGAGAAATCCGCTCTTAATATCACTTTCCAATCGCTGTTAAAAATATTAGATACGTGAAAGTGATAAACGCTGTGATCTCTAGTTATTATCAGGAATGAACTTTATAAATTCTATGCTTACGCTAATATTGTATTCTAACGAATACAGATATTTTCGTTGCAGGTAATTGTATCGTTTCTAACAACAATCCTCCGCGATATTAAATGTTTATAACGATGTTATACACAGTATTACGGATCTGGATGAATTGTCGTGATATCAATGAAATACATACATATATTAGAAATGGAGTATCAAGGAGAAATTTGGATTACTACATTCCTGTGTATCGCCGTGAAATGTCTGGAAATTTGATTCGCGGATCTGTAATTAAACGGTGTACACCGCAACTAGGCCAACTATGAATACGATTCCCCGGCTAATGTTTGAAAAGCACTCGACAACTGAGCTGATCGATGGATGGATATCGCTGCACTTCAAACAGGACTTTACAGTTTCAGTAAGCCTTGAAATACATGACACCCTGTTTTCCTTCCAACAGTAAGGACTTGTAAACAATAAACAATCTGGTAAATACCCCTCTATTCACAAATCATTGAAGAGTCCTTGTAGAAAACTGTGTAAATGCCATAATTGGAAAAAAAATTATCGGAAAATGTTCTGCGTGCCAATGGTAATACTGTAATATAGAATTTGATTTCTGGCACTTCCAGGATTTGCTTTTTAAAATATCGGGAAATAAACTGCCTGTTTAATCACAGTACGATAAGGAGTTATCGCATCGGGGTGGGTAACGCGGAATAGACACATCGTGCACGCAAGTGTGGTTACATAAATGGTTAATCGTGAAAATGAATTCATAAAAACAATTGTAGCTCTTGTTACTCCTTAACAAGCCAAGCTTGTCAGAGCATTCTGTACGAGTGCGCCACTTCATAGAATTACTTGCTCTATTCTTCCCCTATCGTTCGTTAGCATTCCTGCTTCACATTTAACACAGGAAGCACTTTCAGAATACCATCAGTTTACAAATTAAATTCTGAAACTGATAGTCGTCACTTTTTATTTAAAAATATTTAAAAAGAACTAAATATAATAAAAAAAACAATAGTAACACAGCGATAGTGACCAATAATTGTTCCTATTTCAATAACAAGATATTTGAAACAATTAAAAAATACGAAACTTTTAAATTTCAAGTACAAAGTGTGAGAAGTACGATTTGCATATTCTAAATCAGCTTTAAGTACCTAACTCATTTTCTTTATTTTCATATTCAGCATTTACCCACTAGCTACCAAGTTCAGGCGAAACATAAGCTGTCGCATGTACGATTAGCGTCACTCATTTATCGTTCAAGTTGAAGGCACCTCTGCACACGTAAAGTTCAAGCGTGTCGTGCATATTGCATGGTATGTAAATTTTACGTACCATACGCGCAACGATGCCCCGCACAACGATCACAAATATCCACAGTTTATGAAATCTAGTATGTCCGCCAACGGGAAAAAATTCTTATACCCTTCGAAGAATTAGAAACACGGTATTTACAGCAATTGTAAATATTTTTTACCACCCACGATGATTTCTATCAAGCGAAAAGGCGACGAGACGGCATGGCACGCCGCGCACAGCCAGACGCGCGTTGGGCAAGACTTGTTGCGCGTTCATGGTAGCGAACCCGTGCGAAATCGTACTTGCGCTTCCCCCGGAGCAGCGCTGCTTCAAACAGCGCTTTACCCTGATTCTTCCTCTCGCCGCACGAAACAGTATTCACTGCACGAGATACAAAAAAAGTATCTACCTTTTTTCTGCGCAAACGGGTAAACGTTTCTCGGTTGCACGCCGCGTTTCGCGTTTTCCACTGGCAATGGTACTACCCAGAAGCAATGAATTGTAACGGTCGAAAAAAAACAGTCCGAGGTGTCAGATAACGTTCTGCCCCGCGCGATGGCCAGTCTATCGGTTACCCAGCTACTCCAATTAATCGCGGTGCGATTGCAGCTTATCGATATCGGCGTGCACTTCGCGGCTCGTCACGGTGGCGATGCTCTAACAGTAAAAGCGTCGCGCGGCCGATCGCTGCACGCGCGTCCTTCTTTGCTCCCGTTCTAACGTAAACTCGTACTTGCATTTTGCGCGTACGCCCTGCTGCTCCTACTGCTCTACTCCACGCTCCACCCGCCCCTCCTTGCCCCTTTGTTTTGCAGCGTACGCTCCGTGGCGGGTTGTGCATCGATGCGCGAGGGAGCAACGAGCAGCGATTGCATTAGGCCGTCCGTCCACGAAGCTTCGCTTTATAGACGCGTATCTCAATACACTTCGCGTCTTAACGCGACATCGCTCGCTGTACGCTTCCGCACCGGTTAATGTAAAACAATGCACGCACGCCCACGGACAGGGTTGCTGACTTGAAATCTTGGGTTTAAGCCAAGTAATAGTAAAAAAAATGGCAAATACAAATGTTCGAACATATTTTTCTTAATTAGATTACGAAAAATGTTGGAGATCCAGATTCTCTTCGCTGGAATTATGTTTATAAACATTTGTCGTCGTTAAATTTTCAAGGATTTGTTGACATGCATTAACGGGGATATCCTGATCTAGCGCGCAAGTTTCATGACCATTTTTCAGAATTTTTTACGGGCAATGAAAGTAAGTGTACTGCGCAAAGTTTTTCCTAAAATCTTAATCGTCCTTTTAACTATATTTACAATTTTTTTGTCGGGAAAAAATAGTATGACATGTCTGTACGAAGGCACGAATATTGTGCGTTTTGCAATGATGCCATGATTCTGTCCTTCGTAGGCATCCGAGACAAATGATTAATGAAAAAATTTATTCAGTAAGAATATGGTTATCGTCAGGATTGATATTATTCATTGAAATTAATTTTTCACAAAATGCCGTCATGTTGGACAGAATAGTCCATCAAGAAAAAACGAACCGATCTGTTTAAATAGAATTTTGGGACACCCCGTATACGCGTCTCGTTCCGTCGATACGCTACGCGTACGCGTCTATGAAGCGACGCTTCGTAAACGGGCGGCCTTAGTCCGTTTTTTAGCGGTGTACGGGACTCATAAGGGCATTGCATCGGACGTTCGCTGCGCCTGCGGCCACATCGACGGGCGAGCCGGTCGCATGCGTGCGCACCAGCCCCACGATTCACAGGCCAAGGCGATTAACTTCGGCTGTAAGTACGGGGGCCATTGCCATCACTTATTCTTCCTTTCTCGTTTCTTATTTTACTTTTTTCTTTTTCATGTAGCCAGTGGGTAAGTAGAATTTTTATTGTTATTTTTAATATCGGCTAATTCGATTGCGGCCGCGTGCCGCAATAATGTTTTTTTAATGGATTATTTAATAGTAAATAGTATAATTAATATTATTTTAAATTTTCTGTAGCTTTTGGTTTTTAAGCCTAAACTAGAACTATGGTTTCGTAGTTTTAATAGTCGTGTAATGTAAAAGTTGTTCTATGGGTTGGTCATTTTTTGCAAAATAAAGATCCCAAAATTATGGGACAGGTACTGTGTTTAACTAATTCTTTATCATTTCAAGGGATGATAGCTTTCTTCATAACTAGGAGCCAATTACCCATAACGTCTAATTAGTTATAACTGCTACAGACTTTCCGACTTCAGGCCACCAAGCAGTGGAAAGACCGACCACTTTGACCGGTAACCGCATTTTAATCAGCTGCTTATCTACGAGGAAGGAATAAAAGTTATCTGCTGGCAAGCAGGAACGCAGAGTCAAAGCGGCCTTTGAAGCCCACGGAATGGATGAACGCGAAGCGTAGGAGAGCTTAAAATGATTAGCTAAGGAGTCGAATTACGGGTCAGGCCACCCCCCGTGAGCCGAAGACAAGGATTAGAGGAGTCACCTCGTGCGAGAGCTTCCCGATTAGACTCTTCTAAGATGACTAAGCGACCCTTTCCCAGGAAAAAAGTTCATTATCGACGAGCCGTCGAATGGACACAAAGCCCTTCACTCTGACGCCCCGTGCCGTCCTCTGACAGCTCTTATCCAGCGCCTTTGAGCTTTTACGCGATTGGTGTGAATGATAGTGAGCGGGGACTGCCGGAGGGTGTGAAGACAATAGGTCGAATCTCGATTAGAAGATTAGATTGCAATTAGCCTCCTGTGTCAGCTGACCGCATTGCGGGCATTGACAGTGAGCGCTGGAACTGCTCCAAAATGAATGGACTGATTTTAGATCTGCCGCGCTCCGTATTCTGCCAAGCTCTCTCAGGTTGTAGCTGTTGGCAATGAACAATCAAGCTGGCCGGAGGGAAAGGGAGAGAGGAAAGTGCATTACATATACGATTTCGCTATCTTCGCAATCTAAGTATACCTACGTGCCACATGTATGAAAGAAGACTCAATCTTCTTGCGCCAAATATAACATATCACGTTATTCTCCGCAGAGAAGAATGGTAGATTATTTTAAATCGCATCTTTCTGTGCTCCTTCGAAGTGAAGAAACCTCGGGATATAATGGAACCGATTGGAAGCTCATAAACGCCTCTCCAATTGTGGAAACGATTATTATTCCTATTCGTTTCAATTTCGCTATCGACTACGTCGATTTGGCGCACGTGTTTTTTCTCCTTCGGGGAGTTCACGCACGTGCGGCCGTCCATACGAATTAGAGTCGGGGGTGGATTCAGCAAAGCGGAGCCTTTTCTAGGAGCCTCTCAGGGGATCGGCTTAAGTTCTGAAGGTTGTCAGGCGGTTGACTCATAAGCCTACTGTGAATTTTCATATCTCTCTCTCTCTCTCTCTCTCTCTCTCTCTCCTTCTCTCCCCCTCCATGATTGTCCTTTCACTCTTCCATATGAATTATTCCACCTCTCAATGAAATAAATTCAAACATACCGTTAACAGTTCAAACGTGTAGTAAATTCATACGTACTTATTGATATTAGAATAACAAACTTTAAATTACACTCTAGAAATGTTTTGTCTTCATTTGTAAGGCTATACCTACCGTGAGCATACTTGCTTATTTAAAGTAGAATAGCCGATGATGAATTTTTGTACAAACTAATTTTTATTCTAAAGAAAAATGTTGAAGGCTTGGAAGGTATTCTACTATGAAATGGAAAAATTTCAGTTTCTTGTATGACCAATCATGACTGAATAGAAGCTAACCGACCATATCTCTGTAAAACGCGTTCTTACAAGAAAGGACGGTAAATAAAATTGAAAGAAAAGAAAAATTTAGTTTTCTATCCCATGTAAATTTCCCTTTTCGATCACAAAAAATTATACTGCCAAGTCGATAAAATATGTAGGTATCATTTTTCACATTGCACTGCAATCCTAATTTATTATGAAAAATCTCTTATACATTATCAAAGTCTCTGATCTTGTGCTTCATGCTATACTGAATATTCGTAGATCAATCTCGATGATTCTCGTGTTCGTGGCCCCCTCTCAGGGGTTTCTCCGTAACAAGATCACGAGCAACGATATCTGATGCACATTATATTTTCAATTCCCTCGTGGGCATCGCAATGAAATTGCATTCTGGCATTGGCACGCCGTGGATCGGGAGTGTTTTCTATTCACCGCAAAATTCATTTAGAGGAGGTATATCATGTCTCGAGATCTAGAGATATAAGTCTGTGGGGTGTCATAGTTTAGTGTCAAGCATCATTGTTTAATATCCTCTTATCAAAGAAATCAGCAGTGAGATTACACTCCGAATCAGTTTTACAAAACCAAAAACAAACATTCAAACGAATTCGTGTTTTATGAGAACCGTCGGAGTTTAATCCCTCCGCGTACTCTCCGCGTCCACGAATTTCGCTGATCTCCGAGCGAATAAATTTCGCGAACATTCCAAAATCCGATAGACCGTCCACTACACGTGCACATCATTTAATTTATCGCTCACCAACTGGTCGAGCCGAGTTAAAAAATCAATCGGTTCGTACGAATTGCGCTTTAACACTGCTCCTGCATTAAATGCTCCGATCAATTAAAAGGGTGGAGGGAAAGATTTCATTTTGACAATTGGATCACGTTAATTCGTGTTTACTTTGCTGTCTCGTAAGCTAATGCAACTCGACACCTCCATGAACTGATAAATAATATATTTAACCCTTGCCTGGCGGATGTGGAGTCCATTTTGAACCATGCAAAGTAACTTATACGCGTTACTCATTACTTATCAGTATCACTGCTCTAAGAAAATAAGAATTTCAAATGTGAACGAGGTAAATTTAATATAAAACGTTGTTCTGAGGAATGCATAAACGACGTTATATTATGCGTGAAAATTGACGCATGTATGGCATCGACTGTCAAGCTAGCCGCTATCCAACAGTTGAATAATTTCGTTCCTTCTTTTTTAGTTGAATATGATTACACAAAGATTCCCTAGAAATGCATCTAAGAATAGTGAACGTGACTTTCGTTATTATTCGCACCAAATTTTATCTTTTACAAAGGAGATTGTGCAGTTCCAACGGAAATTACGATGGAAGTTTGCGATATGCACGAGTTACAGGTCCCTTGAATATTTTTGTGTGAATGCGCCTAGTGATAATCTAGGCACGCGAACGAACTATAAATTGAAGGGTACGAGGCAATTTTTTAAGGCTACTTTATGATGGCAGAATGAAGCTAAATATAATACTTTCAACTAGTTAAATATTAAATCGCGACAGTCAATGGAAAATTCAATAAATGTGAGAGAAACAGCGTGGAATTGTTTAAATTGTACGTTATTAATTTTTTAGCTCGAATATGAAATATGAATCTTAAATGACCATTTCAATCTCCAGTTAATTAAATCCCATAAACTTTTATAATACAACGTCGAAATTTGTGACATCACGAAAAGTGATTTTTACACTTAATAATATACAGAGAATTATTATTTCGTGTTAAACGGTTTATAATTATTAAAAATTATAATAGTGTAATCTAGCATTTCTTAAAGTGATAGAAATAAATAAAAAGAACGAACAGAGATTACTATTATGAATTTTTCTATTAAATTGTACTTGAAATACTTATTTTCAATAAGAAAGTCTCATTTCTTTTAAATCCCTACAATTATCATTTTCAGCCTACAGAGTTTCTTTATGAAAATAGTATCTTTTTCTTACATAGTACATAACCATTAAGTTACAGTTTATCTGCGTTCTTTTCAGATACACTGTGTAACTACGGCCAGGGTAAAAGGAGTATATTAGAATCCATTTTCCACCAGGTACAACGTCGTAATATACTTTCAATATAGCACAGCACTTTTGTTCATTTTCCTTCTAAGTTTACGCTGCACGTAAAGCAGCTCGAGGATCGTGCACCCGTGGGATGAAACAGGATTCAAGCAACAGGAGACTGCACTGTGTTCACGAGTCCCACGTACACACGTATATCACCTCCATTATATCTCGGTACGGAGATCATCATCGTTTATCATTGTGCCACATCATACTACTGAACCATTATGCTTTCTTCCCCCTTTTTAATAATCTCCCTTTCCCTCCGTATCCTTTATCCATTCTTTTCAGCACTTTCCACATTTCTCTCCTTTTACCTACTATATTTTTCATTTCTTTCTCCCTCGAGTATTACAATCTCCAACTACAATTCAATTTTTTATACGAAGTTCCTTTAACATTGCTTCTAATCTTACTCAGTGGCCTATTTTTAAAGTGCTACTGTAAAAAAAAAATCGCACGGTAAGACATCGAATTTCTGAGCATGTGATTACTTAGTATTTCATTTTATATTTCATTCTTACACAACTATGTGCATGTTTCATAATGTGACACTCTTTGACAAGTGCAGAACCAATTTTACCGTGAGTTTTCGAGAATCTAAATTAATTTTCACCCTCGAATTCCGGGTCTCGACGCGCTCACGGACAAGATCCAATATCGAGACGAAGAAGTATCCCCTAATTTTTGATTTCGACCCACTGATCGCCTTTCACTGGAGCAACAATGCAGGGGAGGAGAAGTTCGATGGAAACAAGACGGAGTTAACGTCGCCTGCAGCTGTCGGTACCCGCGGTGTAAATAAATGGGACTACTCCACGAGGATTGTTCGCCCTCTTGTAAATGAATTGACGAAGCGTGCAGTGTTACTTCAGATGCACTCGGCCACGCAACAAACGTTTACGCACGAAAGCACCAAAAGTGGTTCACATATACGTGAAACACTGATTTTGACGTGAAAGGCAATCAATAATAATATTTAACGTTGCGTATTCCAATACGTCACTGCTAACCGTCCCCTGTAAGCTGTAAGTAGAAGTTAAAGTACACTTAAGGAATTTTTTGCAATCTGTTTGCACAACTACATTCCTTATAAGAAAACATGTTTCTCACCCTCAACTTTGACGGCCGTTTTTGCCCCTTCAACCTAAATGTCAGCCGATAAAAAAAATTACGTGTCAAATATTTTTGTGGGAACTACTTTTTAACAAAGTCGCTTTAACCTCGGCGATTGTCACTTCGCCAATTAGAATTTTTAGGAGACAAGGATGTAAAGTGAAGAAAACTGTGAAATCATTGTTTAAGGATTTCTGGCTCTGTTTAGTATTCAGACACATTTGAACGAATAGCTTTTTTTTCCTTAAAAACGCAGCTATTCGATTATACGAAACCGTGTGCCACGACTGATTCGGATAATCGAGTTTCTACAATAGTGCCCGAATGAAATATTTATAGGGATACGTGAATTTACGTAAAATCTAAAATTTACGCGTCGTTTATTCACCGTATGCGGAGCCCTGCATAAATATGTCTAAAAGCACGGGCAGAAGAATGCACACGGAGAGAGCACACACGCGCGTCGGGCACTCGATATTGGGGATGCTGAAAAACCGTCGGACCACCCTTGTACCGTTGCTTAGGTGCGGATTATACGGTTAGGGGAGAGCGCCCTGGCTACTAACCGTATCGGAAATATCGTTCTGTGGATTTTCAAGCTCGTCTTCTACGCTCCCCTAGATTCGGCTGCGTGCAGAAGTAATGGGAGCTGGAGGAAATACGCGGCTCAGGGAGGAAATCGGAAAATCCGGATCAAAGCTCCGCGAAGCTCTTTCACCCACGCTGCCGAGGTAATATCTCGTTAGGTTGAATAAATATTCTTCGTCTCCGGAGGGTCAAACGATCATATGAATTCAATTATAGCAAACTGAAACTTAATTCTAGGAACACTGTCGATAATTGTGGAAGAGTGAAGATGTCGGTGTATGGTTTACCTACTAATTTCAATCAGTTATCGAATACTCTTTCGTGATTGGCAATTAATTTTATGCTAGGCACAAAGTTTATAATTGGGGCGCGTTATGAATTATTCGGTTAAAAAAGCGTGTTGTTGAGAATAGTTGTAATAGCTGGATATAGTGAAAGGGATGTGTTATTCTGGGGCATGTTGATTTCAAACTTTCCTGGTGCAACTTTATATGGTTACAGTTCGCAATGAAAACTATATTACCATTATATTATCTGAGAAATTGTTTATGTCTATATCCAGGACGAGGAATAATTTAAAAATCATGAATCCATTGGGCGAAAAAGAATACGATTTATGAGATATGATAAAGATTTGACTATGATATATTAAAGAACCATTACGTTATTCATAACAGCAAGTACTGTATCGCTGAATTTCACAGAAAGAAAATTGTTGAATAGAGGTATGTAGATATTAACCGAAACTAACTAAAGTGCTGTACATTTCTAAGGGTCCCCTTGCTATCTAACCTTTTTTTATAGTATCACCGCAGCATGAGTTGTTTATTCCGTTCTACCATATCCCTCAGCGTCGTTAATTGCAGAAGTCTCGTAAGGTTTGGAAATTGACTTGCAAATAAATTCAGTAAACGTCGCCAGCTCTATTCTATCCGCCACACAATTCTTCCCTATAAACCGACAAGAGACGTGGATCATTATCGTTTATTTCTCACTTGAAAACTCGGGAATCGATAAGTCGAAGAAAGGAATATCCGGTCTTTGCCGAGGTGAATTGAAAGGAAGCACGAGGAGCGAAGGATTGCATTGAAATCAGGAATGAATGTCCAGGATGAGAAAAATTCTCAACCTCCCTCACTCCATTCTCCTTCGAGGAGCCTTCTTTATCTCAAGTTTTATTTTCATCGACGCGGAGGAGCTTCGGTTTGGAAGAAAGGACACTGGGTCATCGGAAGGAGAAGGACAAACGGTCGGAAAAGGAGCGGGTTGAAATGCAAGGGCCAAGGAGGACCTATGGGAGCGAACCGAGACTCTGGAAGCTGCCGAAAGAGAGCGAGGACGATTAAAAAGGATCAAAGCGAATCCGTCGGCCGATCGAAATGGAGCAAAGTGAATCCTAGCCTCGAGAGGTGAAGCTGAAAGTGGATCCTCCGAGGCGGTCTCGCCTTGCGTTAATTTGTCCCGCAAGGGCCTTTCAGCACGAAGTTCTGACGATAAGGTCATTAACATACATGGTCGAATATATGTAAGTACAATACCGAGGAAAGTTGTAAAGCATGTCCCCAGTGTGTTACGTGGAGGCAGAGAAACGATCTTTGACTTTATTTCTAGTAAACGATAGTGGCATTTCATTTTTTAATCTTTTTAATCCTTGAACGTACAAAAAAAGTACAGTTCAAATTAGGTGATTATAAATGAATAGAAGCTTCGAATTACGTACAAAGTTTATTTTAACGTCGGGATACGTGCATAAAATCAAAGGCTAAATGTGAGTTTAAACATTATATTTTAAAAGCGCCAATTTATAAATGGCAATCATTTCTGCACCGTAATGTGATGAAGCCGAGCTGAAAATTCTTAATAAAAATAGCAAACACAATTTCCCATTTCGCTGATGCGAACAGCGCCGTATTAAAAATCCGGTTCGCCAGGGAGACTGGCTAATTAGACGATAATTGAAGGCTGCATTATGATGGAGGCAATAAACAAGTTGGTCTCCGATCGATCGGCTTTTCAGCCGCCTACGGGACGCCAAGTAATTCGCGGCGAATTATTTAAATTCCATCGACGCAGTGCTCGATTCGATATCAGTGATGGGCAAATTTTTATCCAAATAAAATCGAATAAAAGTTTAATATATATTACATTCTCCATTTCAAACGTTGATTCATTTATCGAATTTATCGTATCATGAAAATTTTGAAACTTTTACAACTGAAAAAATGTTGCTTTTCGAATTTTTTCTTCTTTTCTTTCAATTTTCAAATTTCCCATTTTCGAATGCTGTCATTTTTCAATTTTTTATGATACAAATAAATTCCTTTAACTTTCGAATGTCAGAAATTTCTAGCAGCATAACCGCCGAACTCCGTATGAACTCCTTGCGATAAAATCTGACGAATCAACTAAGCGAACAAGTTCGGACGGATATGAGTGTCGAATAACAGTTGAGGATAAGGATTAATGAGAAACCGCTCGGATACAGATAACGAATAAATTCTCTGAACCAAGCTCTGACGGGTAAAAGTTACAGATAAATTCTGATGCCGCATCTTCGACGTACATCTAAAAGTTATTTGACTGTTCGACGTTAATAAAGCACAGCTGATGCGCGTATCGTGCCAGCGGAGAAGAGGAAAACATAGAAAAAAGAAAGGTATTTTCATCAGCAGAATGACGTAACGCAGGCTGCGATTTTTTCCAAGCTCGACGAGCTCCGCCGTCACTCGGCTGTCTCGTTTCGCAGCGAGCTTCAGCAAATTGCGATCTCTCCCTTTTTTCCTAGATTCCCTTATTTGTCCTCTTCACCCGCCCCCTTTTCCCAGCTACCCTCCTGGAAACTCCTGCTTTTCAGCGACCAACCCCTCTCTCCTCTGTCACGTACACGTGTCGACGACGTGTCCTTTTCAGGACGTCTTGACGCATACACAACACACGTATCTTACGTGTGTTCACGCGCCAAGCACGACGGACGAGCTTATATAAAGAAAGAGAATGCAATGCTGTCCACGAAACACAAATGAACACTGGACGCGTGCTCTGCAATCGAATTTCACGATTTGCGGCACTGACCTATCCTGGAGAATTCATCGGTGTCAATCGGTTTCACCGATTTCTGGGGATCTTTCGAACGTGGTGTTTTTAATAGTATCGACAGTAAGAATAAAAAGTCTCTCCTGTGGAAGTTAACTTTTGTGTACGAATGGTGTGTTAATACATGGGTGGAGATCACGATTTGTATAGCGATGAAACAATACTGTACCAATGTCTGTGGAATTGAAATAGAAAATTGTAAGCAATGACGAGTGGAATACAAATGCGGAAAAGAGGTGTGGATAAGTTCAATGAAACGAGTCTGCATTCAAAAATAAAAGGAAAACGTTTCGCACAAAAATCAATATGGAAGATGGCATTGCGAGAGCGTACAGAGGCACGAAAGCAGAAGAATATTTGTGTTTCATGGTAGAGATCGAAAGGGAGGCGTGAAAAGGAACGAGAAAACTTGACAGCCACAACCAAGAGGAATAAACCTTGGCGCCAGTTTCCATTTCTTCTCGTTTGCCAATGCAACGGAAGCACCCCTTTTCCCAGGAAAATAAAAATAGTGAAACACGGTCAGGAATGCAAGCACGCTTCGCGCGCGAAATATGTACCATGAATATGAAAAATACGAAAACCGACGGTTGTTTAACGCGTTCAGTTTCCTCTCGCATCCGAGTTCAAGGGAAAAGGCGTGCACATGGCTTTAAAAGGAAAACAAAAGGCGTCGGTAGTTCGGTAACCGTTCTCACTAAGGGAAACTTGTGGCAGACCTCCAGAAATGGCACCACGAAAGCCACGAATAAAAAAGACACGTTAGAAACAACCAGAACCCTGTACACAGGGTGTCCCGACAGGTTGGCGCCAAATTAATACAGCATATTCAGCAGGTCCGACAGTTGAAAAAGGTTTATACGAAGCCATGTCCGAGAATGATTTATCCGAAACAAAGCTGCACGATGCTTTTCAGTTTTACGAGTCCGTAGAATTTGCTAATGGTCAAATAAATGAAGAAATTTAATTTTCTTTTCATTTGTAGAGTCACGTAAAACAAATTGGTGAACGCAGAAATAGTATAGAGCCATAAAACGAAGAAACATTGTACAACTATGCTTAACGTGTAACGAAACTTTACTATCCTGTAACTTCTTAATAAATCAGTTTTGAACCCGAGTTGATATGAACATATTCCGACTATTCGACCTACCGAATACGTTGTTATCATGAATTTTGCACCAATCTATCGGGACACCCTGTATTTTCCTTTAGAAGAAGAGTTAACGCTCGAGAAAATAAAAGACCAATACCACGTGCCCATAAGATCAGACCGAAGAAGGTGTAAAGGACAGCAGGAAAGGTGTAAAGAGAGAAATCGCGGAGGGAAGATAAACCGGTAACGCGAAGTAATCGAAATGAATGGAAGTATCGGGGAAAGGAGGACTGGTGAGAATAAAAGGAGGCACTCGAACAAGCCCCTACCTTCGATCTCCCTTCGATGACAGGCGCAGGTTTCCTCGTGGCTCCTCTCGCGGATAAATCTTACGCAGAACATGTCACCCTCTCGCGCGACCATAAACGACTGTGGGCGACGAACGACTGCGAGGAATTCGATAATGGAAATGCAGCACGACGGCGTCGTTGGTTCCTGGTATAACCAGTAAAACCGTAGACGCTCGAGAGGCACCAGAGGAGCACCAGCGGAAAAAGCAAGAAAGAGAGAACGAAAGTGCAGAGGGGTACGGTGGAAGCAAGACAGAAAGAGTGCCAGGGAAAATACAGAGAGAGGGTTCAAAGAGTTCTGGCCCTCGCCCTGCAGTATTTTCTCTATGTGTCTACCTTTTCATCCGCTCCGTCGTGGTTCGCCCACCCTGGGCCAGTTTGTGTACGTGCTGCTATGTACATACGCACGCGGGTACGTCGCTACGCAGCATGTGTTTCGTACCGTTAAACGTTGCAGTTACGAAGATTCAGCGGTACGCAACATTTTGGGAGTGCCGGCGGTGCACGCGAGACGGTTTCAGAAAATCGCGACGTTATTTTCGTGTGGTGAGGAATTTGCAGGTTCCGGGATTTCCCTCAATTTTGAGACACCCTGTGTCGTAAAATGTGTAGCTCATCCGAGGACGCACTAGGTGTGCTAACTAGATTTTGTAAATTCAATAACACGCGAACGCTTCAGCTCGCGCCACGATGTTACTAAGCTGACCGTGTACGGTAATTTGTGACCACCTCCACCGCGCCAAGTGTAATATTAATAAAACCACTGGATTCCGCAGAAGAGACAGACACAAGATCCGAGATTCAAAAAGCAAGCATAGAAGAGCGCAGTGCTTGTAAAAACCTTATTCTAGTTCACTTTGCTTGTTCAATGAAGGAAAAGTTGTTGAAGATCATCCGGTGGATTTTAATCCAATCGCTCGCGAACTCACGCACGCCTAATCCAGCACCCGTCCTGCGAAGCCACCTCGCGACGCACAACAAACTCATTAAGTGTGCATTTTTTACACCATGTTTACACAACACTTTGTTCTTCATTTTAACTCCCCAACACTCCCTACAGGACACCCTGTATTAGCCACGTAATACTAAAGCGTAAACGGACAATATTTGATTAATTAAAACTTTCTATTATACTACTTTTTATCATCCATTGTCTAAGTTATGCACTACTGCTGTATGTGCTGCTGCAAATGCAAGTTGAGACAACGCTGACGATAATATTACTCATGTCATAGTTAATACAATACGTGTCCAGAGTGGCGAAAAGTTCATAGGAACATCACGGAATGCAATCGCAAACCTGAAACAATTCTATTCATGCTCGTCAAATCGAGTTCGTTACCCACTGAAAGAGAATGCATGTCCCAGAACACGACACCTTTCCTTTCGACTCCCCCAAGCAGAGTCTGATTTTTATTTCTGACATTTCGCTCGATGTCGTATTCCAAATGGTAATACGTACAGTGGACTAAGGTGGGGCGTAAAATAAAGAAACCCGTAGCCTAACACTATGTAAATATTATGGATATAGCGAGCGCCCATGGCGCGACCTCTAAGGACTGCCACGACTCAAGACTGCGTGTCGCGACGACTGCCGCCGAAGACGCAACCAAACAAAAGGCGATCGCCAGCGCTCGGCATCGACAACATCGCGCCTTGCCCGATTCCCGGTATTCCTCTGTATATAGGGCGACCATATACGAGAAATATGCGAGTACCTCGTGGATGCAACAAATAAACGTTTACATGCTCCGCTGTGATCGAACAACCGCACGAAACCTTTGCATTCGGTGTGTTCGGACGAGGTCGATAAACTGGCTCCAATGAAAATGGTAAAACGGGCAGGAAAAAGATAGGCCAAAACCGTTGGTGTAAATAAAATGGAATGACATTTTTGTGCAAGGCAAAATTTATGCATTGAATGTAGTTAGGTATTGATTGTACATACAAAGCCAGTACTGCGTAACCGATTTGTTTCAAACAGAAAGAGAAACAGTTTTTCTCGAATAGAAGGTAACTTCAATCGACAGTAAAAGAATAAAAAATTATATCGTAATTTGTATCTGTATTTGTATTTTACCTCTGAAAGCACAGAGAATTATTGGAAACCGAAAAGCTCTTTTGTAGCTTTTATATGTATACAAAAATTCATACGTAGATACAATGCATTCACTGTACTGGAAAAGGCTTTTTAGTAATAGCGAAACTTTTCTTCGAATCTATATGAATTCACATTCACACGATTATTTTTCAATGCTCTCTCTCTGTATCTGTCATGCTTTTCTTTCACTGTCACACAAAAATTCAGAACAATAGTTCAAGATATAATGAAACAGCCTACCAAACCACAAATTAATTTGTCGAACCGTTTTTGTACAAAAAATTCACAAAGAATTATCTATCTTTCGGCCCAACAAGGCGCAATCCTCCCTTAATAAGTACTATATACATATATACTTTATTCTTCGACCCTTATCTCAGATCACATTCTACAAAAATTTTAAACTCTACCAGGCATAGGTACAGCTGTACGATCACAATACTAACTCGTCACTGTTGCAACTACTTTTATGTACTACTACTTATAGCAGTGAAAAAGAGCATTCATTCACAGCAATATATTTGGAATACTATAGTGTTTCATACAGTCCTCACCACGTGTCTATACGTTGAACCAGAACCGTGAACTATATAAGGTGTCCATTCCCTACGTGTTTCTTGAGGTTTAACATCCTTGCTTCCGACAAACAAGACCGTTTAGCAGCGTGTCGCGTATCGACGCGAGCTGCATCACCGACAAACTGATTTTCACTTCCGACATTTCATTCGCCCCCGAACCCCATGCGACGCTCCTCATTCGCGTCGCGTCTTTGTGCAGATGCAATAAATGCACGCGGGGGCTGCGCACTGCCTCGAAGGGTGCGGGTGTCGCTGGCAAGTTACACAAATGCGTGAACCACGAGGATTCGCGCGCCAGTGTAAACGTATGTACATAAACACACCGCGTCACTGGTTAATATTGAAAAGGAAACCCGCGCACGGAGGTGTTTGGACGTTGAAACATTCACGCGTAGCGTTAACGATTAATTGCTGGCTCTGGGTCTTAATCATTAATGTATCAACATGTTTCTGTGCTGTTAACACGAGTGACTTAGTTTGCGAATGTTCGCTTAATTGTTGAGAGATGTGCTTTATGAGAATTGCAATATTTTATAATGCAATTTTGCACTATTTATGTAGTATTTAAAATATGCAACGTAATGCTGGATTAATTTTGCTTCTTTCCTCGTATATACCTACTGTTTTAAACAAATTATGCGTTTCATTATCTGAAATTGATTAAATAGATAAATATTGTATGGGAAGTATTTGTTCGGGTAGGTAATTCTACCTACCGTTAAAATAAGCCAGGCAACAATAAACTAGGCCCATGAACTCTTCAACGAAATAAAACTGAAAGAAACGTACGCAGATTTCCGATGAAGCCGGTACCTACTCATTATAATACACGCCCGCGCACGTACGCGCGAGCACTTGCTCGCGATTTATGGAATTCCTCGAGAACACGAGCGTATATTTCCAAGGGGGAAGCGAGGGCACTGCCAATACGGTTTATGCCTTTCGAGAGACGCTCGTATTCCCTCCTGGTGATACTCCAACTTCGGCCACACACCTGAGCACCAGCGTCGCGGTACGCATTCAGGAGCGGGACCGTGGGGGGCGGTTGCAAAAGGTTAAGGGCCGCGGAACCAGGGGACGGGGCGGGGGTGGCTTCGAAATTGCGGAGGGTGGAAGTCGCGGCGAATCTCCGCCATGGAAGACACGGAGGCTTTCCTGCGAACTTTCCATCGAGACAAAGAGACGCGTCGAGGCGGTAACAGATTTCATACACTCGTCCATCCTTCGTTTTCGCTTCTTTGAGGCAGGCCAGGTTTCTCGGATTGATGCTCGCGAGTGTTTGTTAAGTTTTCATTCCAAATACACAATATAAATACACGTACAAATTCTGAACTATGTGCCTAACTCATTTTCAAGGGCAGTTGGAATTACACTAATTAGTTTCTGCACCTTCCATATGTAGGTATTTTCCATCTTTATTTCTGATAGTTTCCCATCTACTTGGAAGCGTCTCGCGTTATAGTTGTTACGATTGTCACACTTTCTGTGCTTAATATTTTTTATTAATAACCTGGATATTACTTGACATACAGCGAAACTGTCGTGGCTGAATAAGGTCAGATAAGTAAGTAACGTCTTCGTATAAAAACTTTTGTTGTAACTGTAATAGTTGTTACGTAATCGTACTCCAAAGTCAAAGTGTTACAACCGCCCCCGGTCTACCCTAATTACATATAAATGAAGTGGCAGAGAGAGAGAGAGAGCTTATGCAGCTCTTCTAATATATGTAGTATAAGAAATTTGAACGATGGACGTTGAATCAATTGAAATATACTGGCAATGGGTATTGTACATACAGACGTATCGGGCCATTAAAAATCATGAACTGTCTGACGCCGTTGCGATTTTCCAGAATGATATCCAACGATAGGGGCTCGCGAGTCGAAAGCTCGTCAAGATTTCGCTTCGATGAAAAATGAAAGAGTTTGTTTGCATAACAAACGACCCGCAGGAGGCCAGCGTGCAGATTATTGCAAAGGGCGTTTTACAAAGGGGGCGAAATCCTCGTCAGCACGGGCTCACGCACGCGTCACCGACGGGGATGCTCGCGGTTGTTCAAACAAAAATGTTAAACGTGAAAATATCAAAATGCGACAGACACTATAGTCGTACAGATCTTTTTACGGGTATTTTTAAATAAATACCATACATGGTTTTCTTCGAGGAAACGTTGAGATAAAACTGTGTACCATTTAACATTGATGTTTAAAATATGAGATATATCATTAATCTCGCAGGAAGGCGTGCTGACTCATCTTTAAGATCGTTTTCCTGTGTTATAAAATATTTCTTTAAAAAAGAAAATACAGAGCAACGTCGTTGAAAATTTTAACTATTTCTAAAACATGTTTGATAATCTTTTAATAACTGTATAATATAAGAGTTGTTCTATAGGTTGGTAATTTTTTGCAAAATAAATATCACAAAATTATGATTTCCGTACTGTATTTAACTAATTTTTTGTCATTTTGAGGTTTGGTAGGGTTCTGCATAACTTGGCCCATATGATGGCAAAAAGAAAATGAAAAAAAAAAAACGCCCAATATATTCGCTAAATGTGGATCCAGCGCGTAATAAATTTGGTAATCTTCCAAAATTCACTATACCATGAATAATTTACCATTTATTTTGACTATATTATCGGTCAAATAATTTGCAAAGGAGAAAAATGCACGGCGCGCCCTCAAAGAGAAATGGAAAAAAGCACCTAATAAATTTTTAGCGCAAGCCTTCTCACGGTACATTCAAGAATATAAAGACCCTTCTGGAATAACGTACGACCTCAGTGCCGGGATGCCGGCGCTATTCACTTACAACTTATACCACTTCATTTCTCATATGCCTTGTCTGTCTATCTCCTCTATAATAGGGACCGCCGTATAATACATTACGGTTCGTTTCGTCTCGCGAGTGTGCATTGTGCCTGTATGTCTATTCACTTGGTACGTGCCTGCATTCCACGTCTCCTGTACGTTCGACGCTCAAGATAATACGAACGTGAAATTATGCAATTTTACAAGCAATTGGCATGAGATAATAATGTGGAAGTAAATTGCAGGAGGAAAGTAGCCATCGATTAACGATATAGCGAACTATAGTGGCGGAGCACTGTATTATCGGGATTTTAGTCACATTCACTCAACGCGATTTCAAGTGCCTGTACAATTTTATACACATAGGTGTACAAAATGATCCTTTAGTATCGCCTTAAAAAAAAATGCGAATGAAAAATATAATTGATCAGGAAGCTGAATTTGATCTAAGCCAATAATAAGGTAGATAATCTAACTCACGAAAACTCTTAGTTCAGATGGATCTTATCACTTGACGGAAACATTAGAAACATACCTTCCTGTTACAATAGAATATTCGAGCAAGAAATAAGTCTGAAAAATAAACATAAATTAGTCATCACTATTAATAATAGAATTAAAATTCGACCTATAAAGAACCGAGATATCATATGTTGAGAAGAAAATACTTACATTTAAGAGGAAAGGAATTACTTTCTTTTTTATAAATGCCTGCATAGTTCTTCTCTGTTGAAACAATGTTACCGTCAAAGAAGTGGATTCTTTTCAAAATATTCAGAAAAGAATTAAAGCATTTACAAAAAATCCTGCAATTGTGCAAACATTTAAGTAACGTTCGCGTGGTATCGTGGCGTGTACCCGGTATCGCCACACTGTATGCACCGTGCCGTACGAAATGCTCGTTAAGAGCACAAGGGCCAAGAACAAAGAGAGTTATTTGCCGAGCGAAGAAAGGAAGGAGGAAGATCGAAGGCCTGGCTTTCGTAAAGAAACTGTGCTAATTATAAGCGCAAGCTTTTCCACGATTTAGCGCTCGTTATTTATACGTTTTGAATCACCATGTGAAAGCAAAGATAGTACCTATGGTATCTTACTACCTTCTTCTCTACTCCATTGAACTCCATTGAATTATTCAAGCGACTGCATTATGACAGTACTGAAAGATTTATGTAAATTGTATCATTGCTGCGGCCTTTCTCTGAGCAAATAAAAATTCGCAATACGTTTAAAATATACATACTAGGTATAGTATATCTGATCATTTAAATGCATTTTGGCACATTTATTTTGTCATTGACTATTGAATATTAATAAGTTTATTATAAAGGCTTAAATGCTTAATATTGCAGTAGTGGCCTTCGACATAAGCTAGTATCTATTACACTCGTTAGATTACTATAGCCTATAGCAAATTAATCTCGAGGGCAATTTACATTGCAACCATTCCTCGCACAAATCCGTCAAGCCCGAGAGGGCTGATCAAATTTTTACGCGTCCATTATAACTTTCAACAGTCACAAAGGAATCCTGTTGGAGAACTTGGCCACGAACCTGACACCAATTCAACCCCCTCGGCTACGAGATGAGATCATTCAGGGACAATTCTCGAAACCTGTGCAGAACCAGTATACGCACGAATAAGTATAGTATTTTTAACCGGTACGAACGCGAGATCGGGGGAGATGGAAAAGAGAAGGAGAAAAATTTAAGGGTTTTAAAGCCTCCAGTCAGTGGTTCTCTGTTTACAAAACTTCGACTGGCGCAAGGTGGGCCGTGTAGTAAATATTTCCTTTCCTTTTTCTCTTTTGTAAATGCGTGGCAGACTTACAACGGAGTACATAATTTGGCTCGCAGACGAAAGAGGAGAAAGAAAATCAAGGGTGGAAAGTGAAGACACGTAAAAAGAATATTAAGTTGTTTGCGCAAACGGAGATCTGCGAAAAGAAGCAGTCTTGAGAAAAACATTTTCCCAATGGTCGCGCGTTGCTTAAAGAAAGAGAAATAACATACACTTTGTACGATAAATACAATAAAAACT
Source organism: Andrena marginata (assembly GCA_963932335.1). NCBI lineage: Eukaryota > Metazoa > Arthropoda > Insecta > Hymenoptera > Andrenidae > Andrena > Andrena marginata. Next base: position 534,632 of record OZ010660.1, read on the forward strand.
TTTAATGGAAAACGAAGGAATCGTAATACTATTGGCTTTTCAAGTTGCAAAACTTAATACAGGGGCAGACTTCTTAAAAATGAAATGAATGAAATACAATTTTGTTTTAATTAAAAGCATAAAACTACGCACCCCACGTTGACCCACCATAACGAATTTCACACCGAATATATTAAAACGCTATTAAGGACACTGAGAACCACTGGTTCCTCAGATGCTTCGGGGTTAAAGACCGGGTGCAAGTCTTACGTGTGCTCCGCGACTTCAATTTACTCTCGTTGTCTTCCTTGGCGCTCCTCTCCAGTTTCCTTTCTCCTCCCTCTATCGCCGACCTTCCTGCCATCTTTCTTCCTCCTTAACCCTTCCTACATCCCTTCGCCTGTTACTTTCTCCCCTTTCCACGCAACACAAATGAAAAAGGGAGTTTATATCGGCGCTGACGAATACGAAGGGTTTTCTCTCTTTCTCCCATACTCGAAGGTGTCTGTTTGAGATAGTCAGGGATTCGTATGGTGGTAAAAACGGTTTATCCAGGAACAGTTCATCCTGCGTAATTCTACGTAAGGGTTCGCGGTGTTCCCTTGTTAGTCAGTTTTAACGTAGTAGTATGTATACCTATGTACGTTCTATTTGGTCTCGTTCTTTCCCAGAATTATTTCTATTTCAGCTTTCTTAAAATGTACATCTACACAGGCGGCGGGCGCAGTATGTATTAACGTAATGGAGTCGGTCTTACCCGACTCTTCTTCCCTCAGAAACATCTAGTTACTTCCTACTTGTAGCGGCGCGGCATAATTATAACTGGATACATTAGGAGAGATGTTATGCGCACACTCCACAAGTTGACAAACGCGGACCTCCTCCTTTTTTCCTTTCACAGCTGAGTTCTTATGAAATTCCAAAGGGATTACCAGGCATGGGATGAGATCACACTATGCCGGAAGATCGTGCAATGACTGATATTGCTAGTAACCCGTGATCCTCCTCACATTCTAACATTCAATATACGCGTTCAGTGAAAAATAAAGTTTCTCGTTGTAAAATACAATATATTTTTCAAAGGCCATCGTAATGCGATAAAAGATTTTTCATAAAATCCACGTTTTGATTGTTTTCACTATTTATCTAAGGACATTTCTATCCGAACAATTTTACTAAAATGGCAAACAATTTTTTCGTCCACGCAGTCAGAGATCTTTAAGGATCAAGGAATTTAAGATAATCTTGGGACCTGGGTTAATAAGCCTCTCCTTGCGGCAGCATTTCATCTATGGACTTGCACTAATCCCTAGTAACACACTTACTAATTGAAGCAAACACTGTGTACACCGCACTGTACATGAATCTGATATACCTACACTCTCGGAAGTAAGTAATCTGTAATGTATACGCGTACGCGTGCATGGGTATAGGTACCTACGTGTAATGTAGGCTTCTGCCAATACAGACCTGTAACAGGGGGATCATGTACTGCACGAAGTTTCAAGTAGTTAAGCTACTCCGACTCCACGTCGAAGCATAAACGACACATTTAAGAGAGCTTTTCGACGGAACCATTTTACGAAGTTATGCCTAATGTGTTTCGTGACGCAAGTATTTGTAAAAAGTGATTACCAAAGCAGCAAAAATCAAGAGCATTCTTCTTTCTCAATAGGGAGTAGCAGCTGCAGCATTTCTACCCTTAGAAAGACGGAAGAGGGTTAGGAGAGATGTTGGAGGGGGGGTTCCGATATTCGGATACAGGGCAGCCATAAAATTTATCGAGCTTACGGGGTGGCGAAGGTTAAGCTGTCACTGCACGCGACTGCGCCACTGTAGCCGGCTTTATGAAAACGATGATTTCTGGGGAAAGATTTCCCGCAGGGGCCGTACTGGATAATTCGGTGCTACTTCAAAGGGATCGGTCACACCAGTGAATCGATTCGCAGTCGTGCCAAATGGCAAGTCGATGTAAATACTTCTCACCATTCGCATTCATTAAAACAAGAGTGCACAACTGGTGGCTCCGAGGGCGCAGCCCCGGCGCCCGCTGATGCTCGCTAGCGTAGCGGCGATCAGAGCCACGGGCAAATAGTGACGACACCAGCAGTGGATTGTGATGGCGTATATGTATGTAACCGACGCAACTAACGTGGCGGCACGGACGCCCGCCGATCACCGCGAGCACTTAAGAATCCCGCACTACCCTGCCTAGCGGGGGAAAGGGGGAATTTTAAAGCAAAATAATTATTTATACCGCTCGACGCTTAGACCGTTATTCGATGTGAGACGAACGGTAAAAAAGGGAAAAATAAAAGAAAAAACCGAGGGCTCCTAAAATAATATCGTAAACCACGGACCGCGGCACGTCTTGTCTACGCACGTACCAACGATTGTGCGTTCTCGTACATATATTATGAACACGTTATAGGACGTGGAAGTCTATTTCGAACTGAAACGCATTCTGTATCCAGCCGCTCGCAACACGCGGGCTTTGATACTGTCGCGACATACATATATGAGAGAACTGCATCCCTCTGAAACCCTGCAGTGGCTCTCAGCCGTGTAAACAAGCGGGCTGCGCAAACTTGTACCAGCGAAAAAGCGATTCTCCCTTATAAAGGACGATCGGAACAGTGGCCAACGTTTAGAGTGTTCAAAATCGCAGGGGAAATGAATATAAATAATATTGGACGTGTCAGATATTTTTAACTAGCCATTTTGAGTACCTAAATTCGGAGGTTTAGCTTCGTTTTTTTGGGGCTTTTGGATCTTAATAAGGGAAATAAAATGTGTGAGGCGTGATATTTTCACATCTGCGACAGTGCAATTTATTTTCCTACGCTTGGCGGCAGCGATGTATTTCCGTGTAACACATTCAATCATTCCACGAGACACTCTTATACCACGTTTCTCGCTCGAAGAGTAAATTACCGGCGCCTCTTAGAGAATGCTTATTTCCAGCTTAGACGTTGCAACGAAAATATTTACACTCGTCTAAATAGATGCCTAATAAACACTTCAAACTGTCGTCCCTACCGCCCTCAAGACATAAGTTTTTACTGTCGGCACTTTTCTAACCACATTTACCGAGGCAACTCAGTCATCAGCAAGTATTTTACATTAAAAGCTATCCATAATTAAAGAGTCCATGTAAAACGCATTGTAAGTGCCAAAATTAAAGAACAAAACTTTTACTGGAAAATTTTCTACGTGCCAATTGTAATACTACGGTATAAAATTTGATTTTTGGCACTTACAGTGCTTTCTACAGGGACTCTTCAATTATACACATCTCTGCTCTTTCATGTCGTCTTCTATAAACGCCCATTCGTATTACGTACGTATACACTTTCATTCGCCTTAGAAATTCACTTCAGCCATGTTTCCAACACCGGCATTCGCGGCTGAAAAATCCAGAACACCCGTTTTACTTGATAATGTGTTTCGTAACAGGACACGAACCGGTCCTCTTTCACTTTCGTTCGAGCACGTTCATTGTTGTCGGCACGCGGGCACGTTGAGAACCACTGTAAATCGGCGTGCACATCTGGCCGTGGCCGCCCTAGAAACGTGGGAGTTGAGAGTAAAGTATAAACTATGGGGTGCCACCCCATCTCGGAGCGGACTACCTACCCCTCGCGCCCATCATGGCTGTAGGTAATATCGCCGTCCGTGCGCGGTACCCGACGCGCGATACGCGCGTGTCCATGCGCGCGTACACGCGTCTGCTATTAGATAGCGATGGGGCTGATCCAATACACTCTCATGATATTCGAGCAATACGATCGTCAAATACTTGATCAGAAAATCCGAAACGTAATGAAAAAGAACGTACTTGGTATGGAGAATCGAGGTTGATGCATGTGAGAATCATTTTATTAACGAAATCAAAGAAAGAATCAGTGGACAGTGCGTTCACTAACAGATGATAAAGTTCGCGATACAAATGTATTTTAGATACGCACTCTGACGTGCGGTAGTATTATGACTAGGTAACAGGTCGCGGGAACGGAGCGAGATGCGGTAACAAACGTGGACCCGGCTTAAGATTGCTTCGCGACGCGTACGTGTTCGTACGGTTTTCGAGAACACGAATGCATGAAATGGGATAACCGTGGTGCTTCGGCACAGATACGAATAAATACTGATACGCATACACTGGCTCGTGCAGATAAAACGGACTTTTGTCGAACGCTGTTACGTACACCTACGTGATACGGACGAGTGATATACGTGTAAGTGCAGCGACGAGCAAGAGAGTATAACAACGTTCGAGTATGTGTGTGAGAGAAAAAGAGAGGGGGCTACGGGTGGCAGAGGGAGAACAAGGTCGACGTTTGGGCTAGAGAAGCCATATATTTAAAAGGGGACACGGGCTGGCGTACCCCCATGGAAGCCAGCTTCCATGGTGGTGGTCCAGGTTCCTCGCGGCAACCAGAAATGCGCAAAGGGTTGCTAAAAGCCATTCACAGGACTAATAGCTAATGGGGTGTTCTTAACGTGGTACCGAATCTACTATGCCGCTCGACTCCCTCGTTCAACCTTTGTGTCTTAAAGTCCGGCGTAGTGCGTAGTTCGGGGTGCTAAGAAGTTCAGCCAGCTGAGCCACGTTTCCAATACGATTTCAAAAAACAAGGAAACAATCTCACGGTAACTCCGGAATTTTATGGAACATTGAGACGTCCACGATTCGAATAGAAGTCGGAGTGGAAGTTTTGGCTTAGCTCACGTAATAGACCAAGATTTATTAAACATGACATTGTTTGTGGAAACAAAGGAAACAAAGTATGAAGAGTCTCAAAGGGGGAAGTCGGAGGCTTAAAATAAGGAGAGGAACAAATACCAGAATCACACATATTTCAGATATATACTGGATGGTTAAAGTTAGTTATATATAATTTCACAGTAAGCATTTGGGGTTGCTTGCTATCAAGCTTGTGCGTTCGTGTAACTACGTAATTACATTTGAAATTATTAGAATGCTTTGCATGTGCCTCAGCGTCTCATTTAATTGATACTCTAAAAGAAGCAGGTGGAGTCCAGACCAGATAGTCATTTTTCTGTGATCTCTCCGTGTTACAACATATATGCTCTATATGGATAATGCTTTCTGTGTGTGCCTAACACGTTCATTTCCACGCAATAATAATATTTAATCATAACGATTCTATGTTTCTACTGATTCCAACGGTAAGAGTTTATTTAATGTAAGAATGTTAAGAAAAAATCGTATTCTTGAAGCGCTCATCACTAATACCCCAACGATTATTAATCTATAAATAGTTACATCGATGTCAAACTGAAAAATTGCATTTCCCAAGTTTAAACTCTACAACTGATCCATCTTAATATATTGTTCGTTTGATATACTTAACACTGACGACAGATCGACCTAGAACAAACACATATCGGTTCTAGGTGTTCCATAATTACTCTTCAAATTAAGCTCGTCCGAAATTTATAATTTAATGCATCATCTGTCACGAGATATGATAGAGATTGGGCTAGCTGAATTAAGAGTAAATACACATTAAATATAGGAAAGCGTTTTTATACGACGATTGGACATTTCGTCTGTTGACGAGTTGCCGCAACTGCGTACGACCGACGCTCTAAAGTTTTTGACGAAGGACGAAATTCTACGAAACTTACCAAGCTGTGATTGATGCGTCGGCGTCGGAGCTGGTCTAACTTTGTCTGGGGGACACCTTCTGGTGGCAGCTACGGTGGCAGGTAAGGGTATGCTCGTCGTTACACCGCCGGGACCGCCACCTGCCCCACCGACGACCGATTGCTTATTGTACGGAGACGGCAATCTAGTAACAAACACAGCAATTTAGAAGGCAACGTTCCAACAGAGTTCGTTACTGTTATCGTTTTAACGGGGTACACGGGTATCAGACGGCTAAAATCAACGGTTTCTTTTCGGTTGGATCGAAGGACGACTAATAATTCATACCGTTTGCACGTTTAACGATACTTTATTGCGGATATAGCGCGCGTTTTAAGACCAGGAAACCTGAAAAATATTCAAAATTAAAGGAATTACAAAGCGTCAAAGTGGGCGCTGCGCAATGCACGCGTTAAAACGGTGAACATCATACGTCGAGAACCGATTCATATTTTTAGTTGTAATAAAAATTCACGAAGTTATACGACAAATATCAACTTTGAAGGATTTCACAGAAGTAGTCCTTTGATAAATGTTGTCTTAAATGTTGTTAAAGTTATGCGCTCTCATTGGGCGATACCCACATCGCGGGGAAAAGTGTTTCGTAGGTTCCAGTTAAAATATCAACAACAAATATCGATCCGTTCTCGAGTTACGATATTCGCCCTCTTGAGAAGCGTAGAATAGTTTTGAGAAAAACGGCTTTAAAGCCTGCCGCGGCGCGTTTACCTGCATTGTCCCGCCCGTTACTTTTTACGCTGTAATGTATTTGTATTTTGTATTAACTGCACGAGTTGCCCCTACAAAAGGTACCTAATATTCTATTAGCATTTTGTATCATACGAAGGTACAGATAGGCATCTAGTAATTATAACACTTAATTACTTTCTCTGACCACCGGGTAATCTCGGCTGGATCGCGTCACTCGCATAGCCGCGAGATAATACGCAGAGCACGTGATGCGCGTGAACGTTTACAAACGGAGTATGTAGGAAACGATTAGCGGATCGTCGAAATTCCAAACAGACATTCCATCGTGTAGATTTCGCGAGCATGCCCAAATCGCGTACTTTCGTCCGAGAACGAAAGTAAAGAGGGAGCAGCAGCAGGAGAACAACGGGGGAAGAAAAGAGTGACGGTGGGGAAAAAGAAGAAAACTTCACGAGGGCGTTAACGTTGCGCAAAGAGAACGCTGGTAAACGAGAACACGCAGGGCGGAGAGGGGAGAAATTCGTTGGTGGTCGTTTCGTGCTCGTGTCGTCTAAGCACGTTCTCTTTTACGGAATTCTTTTTTTCTCCTAAGCGTCATCGTACATTCCTTGCCTTCTCATCGTGGGGAAAGATGCCGTGAATTTGGCCACCTCGGGATCTTTTGAATTAGGCGGTCGGCGATAAAGGGGTGATAAAAACTTCAGTTACTAAAATCTCGTGGAATACATCAGCTGGTCAATAAATAAAACGCTGCATAACGTGTAAAAATGTTAAATGTGTGGTTATCCAGTACCGAATGAACAGCGAGGTCCATGCTTGATGGCGTCACCAGTGGAGGGTAAATATTTGGCCTAAGTGATGACGTCGGCGCATAGGTACTCAAAGGAGCCCTCTTTTTTTCTCAATTCTCCTACGCGTACCAGTGTTTGACCAAGTATCGCCATCCCCTTTGTTGGCGAATCAGCCGATGAAAACATCGCGTTTCAAAGAAACATCGTGCTTCGTGGAAATCAGAGCTAAGGCGGGTCGTCTGTTCTCGTTTTGGAATATCTTTGCCAGAACGTCACTGGATACCTGGAATCTTGGTGGTATTTTTCGAATTTCGGATACGTAGAGGAATATTTTGAAAGAATGTATTTTAGCTCGCGGCCTCGTTTACGAACGACGGACATTTGAATAATTTCTTTAGAAATGTAATCCGACCCTAGAAATGCATCTTATTTTAGCACCTTAGTTAATTTCGTTATGAGCTATAAATTTGTAGGTTTCGCTGTCTCTCAGAAATTTTTGCAAAATATCGTATTCTTTTTTAACTCAATTACAGATTTTATACTAGAACTTATTTTAGATGCACAAATGTGTCTGTCAAGAAACAAGGATCACCCCTGTCATTTATCGACTCTCGTGACAAATACAAAACTGTCACTCTCATTGTTATAACTACCTATATGCAAATATCACTACATACATATTCACAGCACTTGTATGATAATTTATTAATGCACGTAACGTATACTCCCGCGTACATGTATGCGAAAGATATACAGGTTATATATTTCCAAGCCCAAGGGTAAAATGTTTCAAAGAGATGCGTTAATAGCGAACCACCGTTTACGACTTGAATAAAAATTCGAACGGAGAAGTTAGGTGCGTATTATAACGTATAAAGGATGGTGAGATGTTTACTGCGACTGTAGTTGTGCTGATAAGAAGGATACGTCTCGAAGGGTCCCCTTAGGATATAATATACGAAGATACAAGAGCCGTGTCAGCTGGCCGATATTGCTCGTAAGGATCGATACGGGACCGGTTATCCTATTTAAAAACGAAGGATCTACCTACGCATTCGGAATGGTAGAGTTGTACCGTAAAGCCCCGGATACCGTGGAAGGCGTGGATCCTTGATTTACCTCTTAACGCCAAGTTGAGTAGTTTTATTTCGCTACCACAACTAGATAACGAGCGGAACGTAAGAAAGAGGAAACAAGCAAACGTGTTTGTACCCTTTCAGAGTGAACATTTAGCTGTTGCTTTTATACATTTATACAGTGTACACTTTGCCTCATTATACCCCGCCAAGATAAGATATAGGCAGACACCCTACCAGAACGTTTAAAATGTTCCCACAAATGCTGATATTCTAGAATCTAAATATGCGCATACCTAACAAACCCGGGCAATGCCGGGTAGTTTAAATAGCGTACTATGAGTTACGCGCCTTGTTGTCAACATACAATACTAGTTGATTGAAATAAATAATTAACGGCATGTACAATAAGTTATAAGTGTGTGAAATTCGTTTTTCAAAGTAAGGCAACTGGAGCAGAAGTCTGTGAGGCACCGTATTATTCTTTAATTTGAAGCGACTCCGCCGGGCACCCGTGCGAGGGCAACACGTGTTGGCCCATACTGTGATACAATAGTGGTTAACGATGACACAAGGGTACAATAGACACGTGACAGGGGCCCGCGGAAGAATGGCTCCGGTCCGATGAAGGGAACCTACGGACTGTTCCCCGATTTTTTTTTATCAAACTCTTTTGCGCCGTAGAGGATATCACCGGAAACAATCTGAGGATGTAGTAAAGCGCAACTCTCTCTCTTTCATTTTTTTTTTTTTTTTTGAGAAAAATAAATTGTTGGAATAAGTATCATCCGCGTGATTTAAGGTTCTGCGGGCGAACTGACGTGCCGCAGGCAGTAAAGTCCAATCTTCACATTTCAAACAATTTATTTGTCAAAAAGCAGGAGAGAGTTACTTCTTACTACATCCTCAGATCGTTTTGAATGATATTCTCTAGAGCACAAAAGAATTTGATAAAAAGAAACTCGAGGGATAATTCGCAGGTTCCCCCCCGTGTGAGAGGGCACACCTTCTATTTCACATCTACTTCACTTTCATTCCATTTTTTTATTCTGTATATACTCCGTTTAATGGATAAAGTTACACGGATAAGTAAATTTCAGTCGAATTGTCTCAATATCATATTTATAAGAAACGAGCATATAAAAATACGAGAATAAAACCAAATTAAAAACAAATTATTATAATTGTTATTATTTACTATTGGCGGACATTAGCTATTTAAAGATATGGAGGAATTTCAGTGTAAATAATGCATTAGTAAAGGAGGGATTAGATTACATTAATTAATTCGCAGCTTTTAAACACATTCTACGTACGATATTTCTATAGAAATTCTTGTTTGTTTTATCGTATTGGATTTTAATACATACCAGATATAAAAAAAGTTTTTAAATCGACCGCGCTTATTGAAAGAGAAATTGTGGCTAGTTGGAGATTTATGGGTACTTTTTCATCGTGGGACACTCGATGCGTCACCACGCAAGATTCTAGGTATGATATACCGAGCTCTGTAAAGTGTTGGATGACAAAAGTGGAATCCTCTTCATGGGTTGGACGTGAGGCAGCACGAAACATTGTATTGGCGTCAAATGAAAAAAGAATTGTTTCCATCTCGCGAGGAAAGCTGCCAGGAAGTGGGTTTCACGAATATTTACGAGCGTAATATTGGAAATTAATGTCCTCGGTTGGTGTGGTTGGCGGCGGCGCTACATATTGGCTTCACGTTTTGCAATTTCTGTTGGTTTCTCTGCCACCAGCTGACATATTAGTACACACGGTAAGATATGACGTGCTCCGGTTGTAAACGCCGTCTTTACGATGCCTTTGCCCCTCGTTTGTAAGCGAAAGACATTTCTTCTGGTGATGGTACGCCATCAAAGATATTATTAAATTTATAACATCGGGAATAAGACATTAAGGGTGCGGAACTTCTAAAGCTTGCGCTTGTAAAGCACCCGTCCTTGCGAATCTCGTTTCATCGTTCCAGGTTGTAAACTTAATCAGATATAAACCACTTTGAAAGCTTCGTGTGCCACGAAAACGAGGTTGATAATGAAATTAAACGAAACTGGTTTCGAGTTTGATTGTACTAGATTAGACATATGTATGGGAAGCCACGGAAAAAGAGGGACCTCGGGACTCGAAACCACGATCTTCGGATCCTCTTTTGCGTACTAGCCATCAGCCAGCTAACCAAGTTTACCAACGCCGACCCTCCGAGGTCTCTATGTATACTCCGAGCTCTCTTTTATGGGGGTTCCTGATCTCACATTATGATAATAACTGACAATTGATGCACACTTAAGGGGTTACGCTCAGTCAGGCGGCCGAAAACGGTGTGATTTTTAGGAATTTTTTCTCAGACACTATAAAACTTTATTCTAAAAACATATAACAATTACCTACTATAAATACTATAAATTATCTAGCATCATCGCCAAAGTAGACAAATTTACATTTCTTCCCTTGAGACATGTTGCGATACGTCATTATGTGCTTAAACAGAAGCTGTTATTTGTGAAACTCATTACAATTTTGCAGCAAGCTCTCTACTGCTTTAAAAGTGCCATTAACGCGAATGATCGATAAAGTATCAAGAATTTCATATGCATCGCGCGTATGCATGCACGTATCGTTGATCGTATGGCGTGCACTTGTGCGATATGGACACGTCGTAGACACAATTAATGCAGATACATGCATATATATATCTGCATACTCATAGCTAGGACGAATGGGGAAGGAGGTCCTGTTAATTACTCAAGCTTCCAGCTTCCATATTCGATGGGAGACCCTCGAGGATCGATATTCGGTTCCTCATCCCTGTTATTTCAAGCGTCGTGTCCGCACCTTCGTGCCGCACACGCACTTTGGAAAAGTGCAAGGGTTTTTAGACAATTGCGATACCTCACTGTATTTGAAAATCATAAGCAGATGAAAACTTGATTGGTCAGACAGAATTCATAAGTGTATTTAGAAAATTTTCAATGCAAAGGCAGCCCTCGAACCAACCGTTTCTAAGTTACAAGAAATATAAATTATTTTCCATAATAAGTAAAGAAATGTGATAATAACTGAGGTGATAACTTCAAAAAACATCTTTCATTGTTGCTTGTGCATTACTTCGCCCACTATCGTGAATTGATTTTGGGTACATTCGCCCAGAGAAAGGTAATAAATCAACAAATAATAATATTCCAAATCTTGCTGTTGCAGTTAAGTATATTTTTTTCATACACATAAGGCCTAGTTTCGTTTTGTACGCGGCACACTTACCCCTTTCCGCGATGGAAAGAGTTCATTACCTTCGTAAAAACTTTTAGTACGAATAAAGTTACACTGTCTCGCGAGTTCTTTTAGTACTCCAACTAGATTTACGAGTGAAAACAAAAGCGCCTAATGTGAGACCAACCATAGGAATACATGTATGTAGCACTTTTCGCACCGCGTGCTTTACAACACTTTAATAGACAATAAAATTAGAAAACACTGAAATTGGATCACAGCACATTCAAGTTGAGTTTCACAAATGGCAAACAAAATACATAAAACTTCAAGTAAACCACGATCAACATGACGATATCTGAATACATCATAACGTATGCTTCTTACGCGACGTTTTACAAAAGATGATCGCTAGTTGTAAGAAATGCTCAACTAAATTCATTCCATTTGAAGTTATACAAAAGATTAGGACAATGAAATTTACACGAAACATAAAAAAGGAAGATTTAATCGTATCTAAGTGGTCCACTCGATAAGTGGAGCGGAACAGAGGAATAGGTAGAGAAAAATATGTATTTGAAGCAACGTCACGACAGTGAGCCAGCTAACTATAACGGTAACCGAATGAAAGTACTTAACGATAGCATCCGACAGACGAGTGGCGCGATCGAATTCCGTTGCGCATAAAATCCCGGTTTGTAATAGGTAACGAGATCGGTTCCAGGAGGTAGTGTCCAGAGGTGTAGCTGCCGTCAGCTAACATCGTGAAAGCGCGAATACTGCTCCCTCGTGTCTTCGTGGCTGGATCTAATTGGTCGATCGGTTCGAAAAGTCCCGTAGATTGGGCCGGGTAGTTTTGAAACAATTAGAAGGAATGTCGTCGGGCGCGGCGACGTCGATAGGCATCTGGCGTCGCTTTTACCTGCCCTGCTCGAGCCTTACTTCGTGCGCACAGGCAGAAGTGCAGGGAGCACATGCCCGTTAGGAACTTTCCTTTCTCGTGCTTAATGGACTATGCCACGGACGCTTATGCGCATAGTTCTGCACCTCGCATAGATAAACCGTAGATAGAGGCCGGTCAAACGATCGCAAAGACAGATTCCGCTAATTGCTGTACTTTCGAGCTCACTTAAACCCTTGACCCTTTACGGTCCTGCGTCCACTCCGCTTCGACATGTTGCGGTCTACCGTGTGTCGTTTTACTTTCAGCCGACTATCGCGCAGAGCTCGCAAAAGGAGTGTTAAATGCTTTTTGGGTATTCTTTTTTTTAAATTGACTGGTAACGAGGAAGGCGTGGCAGATTGCAGGTGTTTTAGGGTCCCTTGAAAATGAAAGCAAATTTAAATTTTGAAGTACAAACGAGGAAGCGGGGTAGTCGTAAAAAGGGCTAGCAAATTATGTATTAGATAAATGTAACAGGTGGTTCTTGCGCAAGGTTCGCCTCGCGTAGTTAACTCGCTTCAATATTTTGCGTGATTGAGTTCGGTAATTTATCCGCGGTGCTAGGAATAATTGCATGCTGAGCCAGTTCTTTGGAGGACCAGTTTCCAACGACGGAGAAACCACTGGGGAGAACCTCGACGCAAGTTTCCACGATCTTTGGACAGACGATTTTTCAACCGAGCAGAAACGATAATTTGCATACAGGTACAAATTATCGCAATTCACAGTGAAATTCCACGAATAAGGAGGGACGATCAGCTAATTGCATTGCTACAGGGCTCTACGATATTTAGAAATGTTTTTACACGATGCAGAAACGTAACCTGTGGACGAGTATGGCTTCCATGTAGTTCGTTTAAAAAAGAATCGTTTTAAAGGGGTCTTCTGGTCTAGAATGCCATTTATTAGGTCATTTTACGATTTTTTTCCAAAAGAACCATATGATCTTTTGCATGTTTTTTGCACACAGATGTATGTTTGATATTCAAAGTATATAAATTATTTTTTTCAAGTAAAAATAATAAAAATTACGTAAGTTGTACTTGTTTTCATGAAATCCCATTAAAATAACGATTCCGGCCATTCTGCTAACGTGAAGAAAAAAGTGAAAAAGCATCTCGATCAGTATGAATGTAGCTATGGCGTGAACCAAAAGAAAATAAAAATACTGATTACTAAAAAATATAATGGCGGCATTTCGAAGCTGAACTTTTTCAATATTCTTTCGTCGTTATTGTAAGAAATTATGGAACACTAAAGAAAGAAGGAGAAAGAGTAAAGGCAATTATAATAAAGCTTGCGTTGTAAGAAAATAAACAGTGGGTCGTTGACTGTACGAATTAATGCTGCACTTAAGATACCGTAAATTGGGCGAAGCTTGGTGGCGCGAAGTAAATTTGAGTCGAGTGGCAGTGTATTTAAGAAAATTATCGCATAACGAGCGAGTTTCTCGGATACTTGGCGTGAATGGCTAATTCATTCGCGGTATTAGGGGATACTGTATGTCATCCGTGGATGCAAGCCAATTCAAGCCAGGAGACATAAATCTTCTACGGAGACTTATGTGTTATTTCAGTTACGAAGGATAACTGAAATTGCCACTGAAGTGGCCCAATTGTTCGTTAGGATCCCTTCATACGAAACACTTTTGTGGCTGTCGACTGGCGTTTCAAATATATCCACGGGATGCCTATCTTTTTCTATATTTTCCAACTCAGCGTTCCTAATGGCAAATCCATCCGAAATACCAGTCGCGAACTACATAAGTGTCCTGTATAAAAAGTCTTTACTATTCTATTCGTGCTTCGATTGGCCAAACCGAAAAACTGCCTTCATTCTAAACGAAAAACGAAAAAAGATTTCGACAGGTAAAAGCGAGGCGAAATCAAGTTCGACTGTTCAATTATACAACACGCGATAAATTCTGCGGCAATGAAGCGACAGTGAATGATGAATGAAGTACCTACCGATGAACCAAAGATAACGAGAAATCAGATCGATATTAACTGCGACCAGAGGTGGAGAATCGTTCGTAGAAGCCACGCGAGGCGTGGAACGTACGTGTGCACGCCTCTCGATAATTTACACGAAAAGGGTCGATAATTAATTCGAGGTAGCGCAATTACTCTTCGCGCACCGGCTATAAGCCGATCCCCGGGTGGTTGGCGAGGAGGCAGGAGAGGGAAGCACGTAGCAGAAGGAACGGTTGCACGTTGTTCCGCAGATAAATTTAGATAATCCCGACAAAAAGGACGATGTTCTACCAGGAAGAGCGAAGTTACTATTCTACGTGGACGATATTATTATCACGACCTACCAGTCACCGATTATTATTCCCGCGTACAGAAACGCAAGGACGCGGGACAAACGTACATTATGCGCGGGCGCATCGCACGCTTGGATGACTAATGTCGCTTAAATACACCTTTCCATTTGTAGAAAACTGAGTGGCCCAAGTGTTTTCCCTTGCCCTCGTACCCAGTGGCGGATTTAAGGGAAAAGGCCCAGGTGGCAAACGTTCTGGGACACCGTATATACATAAACAAAATGATAAATAAATTTACGCGCGTGTGGTATGAAAATAATGGGAAATAAAAAAAAATAATATTTGGATAAATTCATAATTTCTTTGGAAAATTGGACTCTGGGGGGTGGAGGCTTCTGGGCAGAAGCCCAGACGGTAACTGCTCATCAGCTGCCCGTTAAATCCGCCACCAAATAAATGCAGACCAGTAATTAGTGTTCTAGAGCACATCTGGTGGCTCGCACTCTCAAGAATATTGCTTCGTACACCACTTGAGTAGGTCTCAGGTTAGTTGGTGCGCCTGTGCAATGCACAATACGTGTGAATCGCGTCGAGAGAATAGGTACTTGGGCACATCGAACGCGCAGCAGGATGTAAAAGGTTCGATTTAACTAACAGCAAACACCTAAGCCAACAAGGAGACAGAAAGGTTGGATAGCCGCGGGTTCTCAGGGCCCGACCGGATCTTCGCTTCGAAACGATCGAACGTCGCTCTTTGTTCGAGACAAGCGAGCGTCGAAAGGTTACGGGCCATTCCACGTCAACTCGAGCACTTTTGTACCTCGATAAACGCGCACGTATTTCACTTTTCATTTGTTTTAATCGGAAAGTATGGGCGATCCTCGCTGAATTTTTGTTTTGTTCCGAAAGTCGTTTTCGCAACATAAGAATAATAAATGCATTTTTTTGCCACTAAGTTCTTAGAGTTACGTTTGTAAAATTTGAACAAAATTATGTACTCATTCTGTAGTCTTTCCCCTATCTATTGTGAGCTACAATTGTAGTCAAGACACGACGACAGAGGCCGCGGTGTGCCCGATTCAGGTAGACTTCGCGGCCAGAATGTCAGTCAGAATGTAATAAGAATTGCCATACGCTATAATTTCTTTTTGAATGGACGTATTGTTGTTTTATGTGACATTAAAATTCCCATCCGGTGGTTCCACAAGTGGGAAGTGGCTTTTCGACACTGATGGGAAGTCAGTAAAATAACGTTCCGGGTTATTTCAATACGATCAAATTAAAAATCGAAGTGATTATTCAGCTGTACGTATAATACAAAACTGTACTTCTAATAGTGGTCTGCTCGTAACTAAAAAATCTAGAGAATTTTCTAATAATGTACCCATGTGCCAAATTTCATCAATAATCATCCGTAAGAATAAACGAGGAAACCGGTTTTTCCCTTCTGTCTCCCGTATTTGTCTACACAGTGTACATTAAAATAATTGCATGCAGGTGACAATCACGTCAGTTTTCTACCACCAATATAATTATTGTTTTAACATGCGAATCCATAAGAGGAAAGAAACCTCAGTGGAGTATCAAATTATTTGTTAAAAGCATTCAAGTGCTTGACGACGTCAAATGGATTTGTATTGAACGCTCCCCCCTGGAACATGCTCTGAAAATGTACTCGCGGAAAAGTTTCAATGCACTTCGATCGCATCCACGCGGCGCACCTAATAAATCAAAGCGTACTCAGCCCCAGAAACGGTGAAATCCGCCCACCATTTTCAGTATTCAACGAGCAGCTTCCACTGAAAAGCTTACGGCCGAACACGTGCACCGCGCACCTAGCGTACAGGGCAGTGGAGGATTTTGCGACGGGCGTAGAATTATTGGCGATCGTTCTTTTTAACGTCAGGGCGCGCGATTTAACCGGGCGATCGCGAACAGGCGCGCAAGCGTGCTCGGGGATCTATTTCTGCGACCATTCACATCGAAAACATTGACTCACACTCGTCTCTGGGATGTCTTTGAACTCGTTCGCTAAATAAAGAGAGTTTCAGCGGGATGGCGAAGGGAAGGGAAGCGAAGGGAAGGGGGAGGGGGAGGGGCAGGGTGGGGGGTTTGCAAAGAAACGAAGGGAGAAACGGGTGGCCCGCGTGAAATAATCGCGCGAGTCGCGAATAATAAATCAAACCGAGTCGACTCACAGACGGAGTGGGTGAAAAAGGAGAGAGAGGAAAAGGTAAGGAAAGAGGAAGGACACAAGGAAGAGAAAGTATCTCTTCGGCGTCGCATCCCGTGCTGCCGCCACGTGCTTCGCGAATGCCCCAACCCAGCTGTCTTTCTTTTCCTCTCTTTTTCCTCTTCGTCGATTTTCTTTCGTTTGTTATCTTCCTTCGTGGGCCAAGGTGAGCTGATTTCCCCCCATTTTCTCAGAACAGTTAGGTATCCTTTTTTCTTCACTTTTTTTTGGTTAAGCAGAAGTCAAGAACCTCTTCATTTGCAGTTCACGAATAATTGTGGAAACAGGTCCTCCGATTAGCAAGTTATTAAAAAAAGGTAGTAAATTCCGTGTGGGGTAATGTTTGTAGCTGTTTGTGACATTTATTTTTTTATTAGCCTGAATATTTTAAGTAATAACTTCCTTAACAACTATCAATTTATCCTTAGAGGTAGTTGGATTAAGAAGTTTTGAAATAAACTTTTTCAGATTTTATAAAAACCTACATCTTAAGCATGAACAAATTTTCTAATTGTAAGTACAACCAACCGCGACTTCAGAATATAGCTTTAAAATTAACATTAGTAGATATTTTTGTATCTATGGATAATTTTGGTGCGCTAACTATGACAAATCACTAAAAGATTCAGCGGAAACTTCATGAGATGATCTCCTTTCGTTCTCAGTTATCTACAATAATTCCAGTCACGACTATAATTATATCCAATTAGATTTGACGTTATAAACGCTTGAAAATCGCTGGTTATTATTTATAAATGTTTGAACGATCAATCTCCTACACGGGAACATTGTTCAACCTCAGACTCTCTATTCTTTCCAGGTCACTGAAGATAATCGGAATTTTTCACATCGAACACCATCACTTTTGTTGACAAGTATTAATCATAGAAGATTCGTAAACAGTAATAACTGCAGTATAATAATAATTAATTAGAAAATTAAAAAAATTTAGTTTGCAATTCTAGATAAATTAATAGGATAAAAAGCTCCTTTGTACTTACATCAGTGCTCATCGTGACCGGTTTCATCATATTTTAACAGACGCTATATCCTATATTAACTTCCATGGAACTTCACCATTCTATAATCTCACGCCAGAATCCTCTAACTAAAGTACACTTCATGAATTCTCAGGATCCATTTCTTAATTTCACTTTATCAGTATCACGCACTTTTTTAAGTGCAAGTCACTTGGTTAATCGAAGATTATACGTTAACATTTCGTAGTCACTCGGTTACGTCCACAAAGCAACACAGCACTAAAAACAGCATCGAACTTAAAACCAAAAACAATACGCGTTCCACATGAGTTTTGTCCGCCGATAAGAATGACCGCGTGTTACGAAGCTCTGTCAGTCCCGACAGGACGTATGGACCAGAACAAAGGTAACTATTTAATAGCAACCTGATGTATTTGAATTGTGCAGAAACAGAGTCAATCTACGTTGAGCGAAGTTTATTCGAAAGGCGTCGTGTCCGGGGACCGGTTCTCCCACGGAATAGACAGGACTCCGTTTACGACGGAATTTCGCAAAACCCATTTTTTTCTTCATTGTGCTACACCGCCAGGACATTGACTTCATGTTCGTTCCATGTGGTGACAGTAGAACTTTCATTCCTTCAACTATAATATATGAGGGGTAAGGGAAAAACTGAGAATGAATTTTCTCCCCCCTCTCCTACCCTTCATACTAGGAAGAGATGACTGTTCAAGTAAAAGAATTCTCAGACGACGGAACGCTTAGTTTTTCAACGTTCATCATACTATATTTCAGAAAAGGCACTATAAATGCATGAAATTCGCTGGAATAACAAGAAACGAAATGATAATAGAAGAAATGGATTTTTTAACTAGAATTTAGACTGAAAATCGCGTTCCTGGTCGTTACTACCCCAATACTGAAGGTAGAGGGGCTGAAACATGGTTAAATTCTTTTTCTCTGAAGAGTTATATGTTGAAACTAGCTGGGGAGACGTGCCAAGATTACAACTTTGTTTCTAATGTCGAGAGGACCTCGAAAATTAATATATAATATTTTGCTAAGTCGGAGCTTCTTCGATACTATGTTTTAAATGTTTTATGCCAAACTGACAACTTTTTGGGCACTCTTAAAACCTTTCTAATTATCTGCAAGTGCACTTGCTGCGTTTAATACCATTTATGCTACAGCGTTATATTAAGTTGTAATTAGAATTAATTTTGACATGTCCTCGCAAAATTTCAATAAATGGGGGAGTGTTTTATAAGGATATGCTCTGTTTGAATAATAGAAAGTTGGAATAACAGAGCGTTTAAAGAATAGTGCATTTGGATAATGGAGTTTCTCATATTGGAAGTACTAGCGTAATATAATTCTATCACCGATCTATGTATGTATTTTGAGTTGTAAAAAGAAACTTCCGTTTTCGTGAATCGAATGCCAGGTGTGTAGGAATCGAGGGTAGTGAGATCGGCAGACCTTAAAATACTATTAGAGGGGGCCCCTGTCCGCCCTTCCTAATACTGTCTAAGCTTTTTCGGCACTAAATTCAGTTCGCGTTAGACTCATTCTGCAACAGCTCCCACAGCTCATGTTCCAAAATATGAAAATTAACGTCCTTCTCCACCATCGTTTCTATCACGTTTCATAGTATCGCTTTTGTAAATTTTATATACAGGGTGGGACGATAAAAGTACAGAATTAAATGTTTTCGTTGCATTAGAACTTGTGAAAAGTGGTGTGAAGGAAAATTGCAAGGATTTAAGAAGAGAAATATGATAACCCTTACTAATATATAAAAGTGAAACGTTGTCTGTTTATTTATCCTTCTTTCACGCCTAAACGACTGATCGGATTTCAATGAATCTTTGAATATACATTACATACGTCCTAGATTAGATTATAGGCACTTTAATTAAATAATTAATCCATTTTTACATATTAACTCTAATACATAAAATCATTTTTTTTTTAATTTAAACCCCGGTTTTCGAATTTACAAATTTATAAAAAACGGTTTTTAAACCCGACTTTTAAGAACCGACAAACCCTGAATAATACCAACATGGGGTACAAAAATCTACACTTAAAACTGAAACATTCAAATGATAACTTAGCTACTCGAGAATGAAAAATATTCTAGTATTCTGAGAATACCCCGGAAATTAATATTGCCCAACGGAAGTCTGCACAGTTGGCCTATGTGTGATGATAAAATGAAAGTAGAGTTTTTCGTCAGTTCATCGACACCGTGGATGGACAGTTGAAAATATGCGTGACAGAATGTTCTCATCGAATCGCGTGCTTGCGTCGGAGGTTCGAGTGCAGAAGGTGTCGAGGTGCGACCTGCAGTCAAGGTCTAACCGGTCTTCGGGGCCCCGTGGCGATGGGCAGCCAGGACACGAAGCGGGGGATCTGGTTTTGAATTTTTCCTTTCTCAATATAGATCGTGACCGAGCATGTCTTATTCGTCTGCGCCGTGTAATTATACACGCTGCATGATTCCCACTTTTACGGTTCTCCGTCTCCGCTTGAATATCCTTAACAAAATCACCTCGCTTTACGGCGGCGATTCTCCACGCTTTTTCTAACAAGGGGGGATACGTATAAGGGGCGTGGGTCACCGGTTGCATTAGAGCTTTGCATATAGTTAGTCCGTGCCATGTATAATAATGCGTTAAATGCATAGCGCGCACTATTTTCGTCTTTCCAGATCCTGTATATGGATTTAAGGCCTATTCACACGTATCGGTTCCGTCAGCGCGAGTAACGATACTTTTTACCACTCGCACCGGTGGCACTGAACCGTTACGAAACTAATGTATGCGAATCCGCCTTTATACGCGAGAACGAGACTGGCTTAAATAGCGGATCGTAAAAATAATCGAAAATTAGTAAAAATGTAGACACATACCTGGGATTACTACGTGGATTACAGTTAAGGAAAAGACAAAGCTTCGACCACAATTTTCTCGCTAACTTTTGAGTAATGCATCCTGTGCTTTTAATAGAGTATTGTTATTTAATGTATTAGTAAAATCGACTCGATAATTCGAGGCTCGTGCACTTCCTTTGTAAGACCACCTACCCGATTTCATGATTCATTATTACCGAGAAATAAAATCATTATCTTTTACTTAAATATGTCAGAAAATAATGTTTACCCATTTGTAACTGTTTCGAAACAATAAAAGACCTGGATAGGTATAAGGCAGAATTGATGTGGTTCGTGCATTACGAAGGTTATGAATATTCTCCGTTTATAATCTATACAAATATTACTTACGAACCAGTTAGCATTCAGGGGAGAGTACGCTAAGCCTTAACCTATAAAACGTGCTCGTTTCCCGTGATACGAGGATCGTGAAATCCGGGACCACCGAGGGAACACAGAGCACACTTTAGCTCACAAGGCGGTCACCGTGAAAGTTCAATCCGCAAAGACCGATCCGATGCAAATGGGTATCCGTGCGCTCGGGAGAGCACTGCGTTAAATCAAAGCGAAACGGCTAACGAGGATATTAACCCTGGCCCAGCGGATACAGGGTCCAAATGGACCCATCCGATCACTGCTTAAGGCGGAACCGCGCTTTCGGCGAAAGTCGAATACATAAATTCGGTACTCGACAAACTGTTCGCCAGAAGTATTCGCGTATCTTCACACTATGCATAATGCATATATAATAGGTACATTATGCTATATACATTTAAAATTTGATAAAAATGTTTTCCTATAAAAGTTGCATTGTTTTGTGGAGATTGACACGTAGTAACAATAGTTTTATTCTGTTGGCAGGGTTAATCAGACGAAACTGTGTTTCTTTAAAGTGTTTTAACAGAACTTTAGTGACCTTGAAGGGCTTATTGCTGCAGATCGTTGAATTCGTGTTTAAAGTGGCTATCGGACACCGACAAATAAAATATAGCATTCCATTTAAAAAAGTAATACCTTCCGGCCAACCCAGTAGAATCAACGGAAGGACTTGGATGAACACGCGCGTATATACCGAGAGGTCAGAGGTATCCAATCAGAATAACTGGTTGCCGGTTTAAGTTAGTAATCGTCACTAATTCCCGTAAAACGATCGAGCCAGTAATCGAATCGTGGCGAACGATACCTGTGCGCTTCCGGCGAGTTCGGCAGGCTCCGCGCTTTCCTGCTTGCCCCGCTGCTACTTCCGCTGTTTCCCATTTTGCAGCAATCCCCAAGTTCGCGATAGTTGGGTCCCCGCGCGATCCGAAATAGTACCCGCTCCTCGCCTGCACCGACACTTCTGACGGTCAAAAGTGTCCCGATGAATCAACCGGTCGACGCGATGTGCCCGCGCGTGTAAATAAACAAATAGGCGGACGGGGGCTCCGCCAACGTTTCAAGTCCGTGAAAAAGGCGAATCGCTCGCCTCTTGTTGCTCCCCTCGGAAGATGCTGTCGCGTATCTCGCGACTGAGGGGCACGTGAAAAAAGAAGCTAATCGGCCCCGCGAGAGTGATTCATTCGCCTCGTCGCTGAAAGTTATTCCTGATATGACGTACTCTTCGATCCTCCTCTATCCTCGTTGCACAAGCAAACATAATTTAAATATCTATGTACAGATCTGTTAAGCCATTGCTGGGATTTAAAACTAACGATGATATGCTTGTAATTCGTGGCCTCGTCGAATCCGGGGGAACTCGTTCGGAAAATGTATATACACGTTCTCGTTATTGGTGAATCCAGTTGGAATTTGAAACTCTTCGTTCTCGCTTGAACGATTCCCAGTTCCGCGGAAGCAAACGGCAACTGCCGATGTAGTGTCTTCGAGCTGTGACGTTTCTCATTCGCCGACAGGCTCTTCCATGGCAGGGCGAAGAAAGAATGTTCCAAGGAGCGTGGTTGCGCGCGCAGTCCGACCATCGGTTTCAAATTTTCCGAAACTGCACGTTGCTCCTTCGATCACTTCCTACGGATCGACCGTCGAGTTGTCGGTTTCATTGTCTCGATCCAACCACTGGAAACGCGACCGAATCTTCGCGCACGTCCACGCAAGACTCACGAAACTTGATGATCCGGGAATCCTTTTCGAAGGGAGCATATTTTCGGGCAGCCAGGGCCTTTGTTTTCGGGGACCAGTTCTCGGTGTGCATGCTCGAGAAGGAACGGAACGAAAGGGGGGGAAAAAAAAGGGAAGAGAGAAGGAAGAGTGCAGCAGAGATTCGGCGGCCGTTAAATGGAACCTTTTCACAACACTACACGTCCCCCGACGCGACGATGCCTTATGGCGAGCAATTCCACGGTCATGGTGTGGCCATGGTGTGCAGGCATCGTTGATGGCCCGTTTCGAACTGAGGCCTGCCGAGAGAGAACCATTCCCGTTCCCATAGCACGTGGCTTCTCTCTTTCGCTCCCTCCCTTCCACCCTCCCTCGCTCCCATCCCCACCATCGGCTCTCCCAAACCCGCCCCGTCTCTTTCCCTCTTACAGCTGTCACCCTACGCCCTCTCGCTCGCTCCTTCTCCCTTTCTCTCCTGGATACCCATGCAGATGCCAGTATACCTGCCCTATAGCAGTGTCTCTCCGTACATTTCATCTCTCCTTCGCATACTCGCGTCTATCTGTTCGCTGCTCCCTCCATCCTTATCCAATGCCGTGCTCCTTCTTTGTTCTACCAGCCGTCGAACCCCTAGCTCATCCCTCCTCGTCCAGTTCGCGTTCACCCCCCATGGATCCCTCCTCGTTCTCTGTACCAGAATCTCCCAATCGCGTTGACTCGCGTTGACTCGCGCGCTCGCTCGCTCTCCTTTCATCCCCCTGTGGCCGCTCTAACGTCATCTCTCTTCTCCTCCCTAAGTATCTCATCGTTGCTGGCGCTCGCATCCGTACCCACAGCTTCCATGGACTTCCCCCACCGCGTCGACCGACCAATAGCATTGCCTGCCTTCCGTACGCGCCAGCCAATCCTCGGCGAGCACTTGCCGGTGTGGATTTTAAAATCATTTTTATGCTAATGCATGCATTCCTCGTGCACGTGCACGCGCGGGGTATTGTGCCGAGATGCAACAATACACCCTGTGTACGGCCGGGTATGAGTTTTGTACGTAGAGGGCCTAGCGCGCGCCTTCCCCGCTTGCACGCGAGCGTGTGTATAAATCGTGTAAACGGTCCGCGAGCAACTTCCTATAGGGTGCTTCTCAAGTGGAATCGTTTTCGAGTACCGGAAAGTGGTCAGAGTTCAGGAAACTCATTAATGCCGAACGTATCACTCGAATGAAAATTCGAAGAATACGAATTAGTCGTATAATTGAAATTTGAAATTTTTTAATGTAATTAAATACTAAATAAATCTACAGAACCTTAAAATTTACGAAATTCAATTAACCTGAATAATGAACTTTTTTATATTTTAAATATGTAGTTAACATCGCGATACGTTTGATCAAAATTCAAAAGTTGAATAATCTCAATATTTTAATGGAAGATTACAAAGCGGAGCAGCGTTAAAAGTAAAGTATTAACTTCAGTTGCATTCATTTGAAATTCACATCCCCTAAAATCGCATACAGGGAATGTTAATTACGGGAAGTGTTGAATTTCGCGAAGCTTTGGGGAGAAAAATATTATTCCCAAAAAATGCGCACCACAGGGAAACATTTTTATTTACATAATATAAGTCTCATATACTGTTCGAAGTAAATAGTAAATACGATACGGTTGAAATTTTAACGCAACCGAGGAGATGAAATTCTCTTTTGAGGATCGTCGCAGAAATGGCCCAGCGGTCGGTAGGCACAAAAATTGTCGAGTTACCCGATACATTCTCGTTATACGAGCCAGAGCTATAATACACCCACGCC
The DNA here is from genome assembly GCA_963932335.1 of Andrena marginata. Taxonomy (NCBI): domain Eukaryota; kingdom Metazoa; phylum Arthropoda; class Insecta; order Hymenoptera; family Andrenidae; genus Andrena; species Andrena marginata. The sequence goes on from OZ010660.1 coordinate 559,340, forward strand.
AGTTTGTTTGTGCTCCGGGAGGCGTTCCGACGTGTGCGTGCATTTATATTGTGTGGCGAGCGCAACGCTACTACCACTACGGTCTGTGCTCAGTCGTGGGCATAATGGAGCATTGTTAATATGTTAATGTCGAGCGTTCCTGAGGGTTCCAACGGTTTACGTTTCTCCTTTCCGCCGAAGGATCGTTACACACTCCATTAGATGACGGACCTTAAATTTCGCTCGCCACGAATTTCCCTGTGGGATCCTTTTTCCTATTCCGCGCAGACCATGCCCATTTCCGATTAGCTCGTTTCGTCTTCTTCGTATGCCGGCTTCGGCGAGAATCATCCCAACGAACGGACACGTAAAATGATAAGCTTCGTGCACTTGAGACCACCGATGCCAAGTATCATTCTCGCTGACAACAGTCACTCGCGATCGTTCCTTCGGAATCTCAAGCAGTTCCGCGAAAATCCATTCCACAAATACGCCCGTAACGAAGATTAATAATCGCCCTTCTCGTTCCGCGCGATACAGAGCCTACTGGGCAACCCTCGCGCGTGGGGCTACGCGTGGGTTTAAAAATAACGACCTTGACAGTCGCGGCTCGCGGAGGACGCGAATTAAGAAAAGCGCCAAGTCAGTCAGCGGCTCCTTGGCGGTCGCGGGGAGCAATTAACCGCGGAACGTGTGGGAGTAATTAAAATGTTTGAAGCTCTAGGCCTCGCGGCTGCATTACCGTAACGAAATGCGGGGGGGGGGGGGGGGGGGGAGCGCGTAACTCGTGCCCCGAACAGACTGTATGCGCGCGTGCACTTGCATATTCGGAGGTACGAGAGCGCGTACAGCTTGATTAACGCGGACGTTAATGAGCGCGCCGCCAGGTCGTTCGTTTGACGGGGCGTCGGTATCGATTAGAAAGCCGCGAAGAATGAAAGTATCAGGACGGGGGCCTGAGTGCTCGAAAATTCTGCGATACCGAGCCGAGGGAGTAGCGTGCGGACATTTAGCCGCGGCGAAGGATGCATATTGATCAGCGTCAATGACATCGGGAGGAAATTCTGAGGATGGCGATAGGCCGTCGCTGGGGGAGTTCTCGTCCCTCGGGATAAACGTTCGCAAATGTAAATGAGTTTGCCTTGACTTTGAGTGGTTGGACGAAGACTTGTGTCTCTAATACGACACCGTGTTATTGTGTTACGGTCGATCCAATAGATTTTGCTTCGCTATCAGTGTCCAAGCGCTGTTCTACTCTCAGTCTTTGGCACAGAAAAATTTACGATAAAGTTGCTCCAGAATTTCGTGAATGTTTGTAAAAATAGGAGAATTCGTAATTCGTAATAGTAAATGATTGACTGGTTTTGCTGTTACTGTGGTATACTATTTCCTATTTCAAATATCGGTGTGTAATAAGCGTAGCACTGAGTGCAGGTCAACTGAATGCTAGATTGACGGGCAAACAAGTTGAAGCATGAAGGGTTGAGGCACTCGTACGGTTAATACAAATCGGGATTCTGTTTGCGCGTAATGAAACCTTTAGTGTGCAGATTAATAAAATAAGATATATTTTTTATTCCCCCGTGGGCACACTTACATATTTTCTCACCTTCCGTGGGCACAATGGATCGTTTATGTCCATGGCTGTTTTTTTTTACAGTTTTTGACATTCAAAAAATCTGAATAAATTACGGGATACTTATTCAAGTCTCTACTTTAATATACGATCGTTCCTCGAGTCAAATGTTTAAAGGATTGATCAGGGAAATTAAAAATTCGGAAGGAAGTTCTAGAGAAGAGGCAATTTGCCTGGACATATACGACCCATCGCGTCCGCGGCGGGTTAAATATAAATAAATAATTATTTATATGACGCATGAAATTTTAAACAAAAGTAGAAGTAGTTGCAATTTTACTAATAATGCAGCGTATACGATCTCTAACTTGACTTCAGTTGAGAGATCATTATGATATCTACTGTCAGTACAAACAACCCAGCTTATCCACTCCTCTGCAGAACGCGGATGTTTCCTGGATTCCCAGCTGTCGGTAAGAAGAGAACTGCATTTGAACTTACCTAGGCATGTCTTGTAGCTGCTTTGCTCTCTGCTTGTATCGTGAGAGGGCGAAAAGAAGGGCGAGGACCGGCCAGAGGGTTGATCCCGCTGCCAATTCGCCGGGATTTATGGAAGCCACGTCCGCCCCGAGTGCTCGGAGCGCTCCCACGCACAGGCTCACGTTCTCGACCTGCGCAACACAGACGTAAAACTCATCATCGATCACTGTATAAACCGATGCGTGCTCAACGGCCTGCTCCCCGTGAATCGATCGAAAATTTGCTTCTTTGGATTCTTTATGCTATTTTCGACAGATCCCCAGTCGCCGAAATTCAAGGCGCGTTGTGCAACGCGTGCTTTCAAATTAAACTTCTCATACCTAATATGTCCTACGATAGACTTTGAATAGATTCGTGTTGAAATATCATCTTAAATTGCGAACATGCATTTCGTTACACCCGGACTAATTTTAAAGCTCGATCAAAAGGTATCCTTAACAGCTCCTCCTTTCCCCATATACCTCTTTCTTGCAACGAATACGCACATATCAGTTCCATGACGGTTCAGTGCCGTCAGTGTCAGTGGCCTCTTTGTGTCAGTTTCAGTAACTATCGCGAACAAGTGAGACCTGTTCCATGGTAAAGCAGGGAAATGATATTTGAAGCAGTGAAAGCAAAAACGGACTAATTCGCCTTATTTGCGAAATTGAGTTAGTAGGAATAATGTATTCCAATAGGCTGTACTAACCATATAAAATAGGAAAAGTTAATTTTTCTTCAATGTGGGTTAGTCGGTTAGTTTTTGCCGTGAACGCCTGATTTCTTACCACCGACACTGATGGCGCTGAACCATAACTGATATGTAACGTGTGAATCCGCTTTTATCCAGAATCCTGCAGAATCCTAGTTCGGTGGCCGTACGTATCGAGGTGACTGTTACACTTCGGTATACATAGCTCGGAGGGTAGAGCAACGCAAGGAGGGTATAGGAATAGGCCCCCGGTGTACATAAAGGACCGCGGCGACCGGTGTACATATACGACACCAACGTTCTACGAAACGTGACCGCCGTGACCATGGCTACCTTGTGCTAGCACGCGTGCCGGCGTGCCTCTTTTGTTTCCATTGTTCTTAAGAGCCACGGCGGCTCCAGCTTTTACCCAGAAAACAAACCGTGCTGTGCTGCACACGTTGCACACGGGGTGCTGAGAGATACACCAGGAACGGAAGAGAGAGATGACTCACCCGACAATACCCCGGGTGCCCACGCGTAGGTAACAGCTAGATTGCCTCTGTGTTCGTCCCGCGGTACATGGGCGACTCCGATGGGGCGGGCTGGACGCCCGCCGGAGAAACGGAATCGTGGAAAACCGAGGAAACATGCCACGCGTAATCGACTAGACACGCTCCTACTTTTCTTCTCTCTACTTTCAGGTAAATAGAGTACAATTGTCATAATACCGTTCGGTTCCATCTTCAATGAAACACTGTCCTGCCTTTCTATTGTGCTTAAGTTTCGTAAGAAAAATAAAGCTAAATTAAAATTTAGAATATGTAGGTACAACTTAAAATTGAAAACCCCATTTCTATTCCCACTCGCAATGTTTTCAAGTCAAATATTTCGTGCACGAACCAACTGCATAGTTAAACTTCTCTGGAAGTATCGTACCCTTATCGAGGTCCATTAGTGACGAAGTTTCGAACCGAAATGTTCGTGGAAAGTATGACGCGGCGACAGGATAAAATGTCGCAAGCTTTTGTTGAAGTTGACGCAGCCGTTTGTTGAGGTGCGACGAGCACGAAATGCACCTCGACATAGCTCGGGACGAGCACTCACCGCTTATCCACACGAGATGACAGCCGTAAATGGCGATGGCGCTTTTTAATGCATTCTTCTGTCTACCCTGTCGACCGTCCCCAGCGAACGTGCACTTGCGTGTATCTCCGAGCGCTAAAAAGAAGACTTCCGACTTAAGGGAGACATTGCGCTTCCTAATAAAGGGTCGAGGGTATATCCAACAGGTTGTTCTATTCGCGACATCGGTCGACCAACTTTTTCCTCCAATTCTTTCCACTTCATACGCGAACTTTTTACGCCATCGATTCACGTGTAATTCACTCGGTCCTTGGAAAACGTATCGTTCTTCTATTTCTATGTGAAAATATTGCGAAACCAAAAGTATCTTCCCAGACCTATGGTATTTCGCAATCGGTTTAAAAATATGAATAATTCGAGATATAAATATTTGCGGTTTGCGTTTCAATCTATTCTATCTTTGCTGTGATATTACATTCGAGGTCAGCCTTTTACAGCAGCGTTACGAGTATAGTATTATACTAATCTACTTTTTTATTACTCCTTTGCTTACTTATTCGATCTGACACGTATAATTGCATACTAAAGGCGAGTAAAGATAATGATATTCACTATCGTGAGTGCTGGAGTGTTACTATCTAATAAAAATAAACGAGTTTGCTGAATCGACGAATAGTTTGAAAATTTCTCACGTCACTTGGACTTCGCAATTCCAATTCTCTTGGATCTCTTCAGATTTCGCAGCGGGTTCTGAAAACGATCGTAATAGTAGACGGGTTTGCCACAGATCTGGGTCATTTCGCGTACTAATTACTCCCTCGATTTTGCAATTCATGGCGGTGATTGTGAATGCGAAGCGAATAGATCGATAAACTGATGTGGAATTCTAAATGCCTTAGATATTTCTAGGTATCACGTATCGCGATAGACCGAAGGGAGTCCGCGCCCGTTTATTCTAAAAGCAAAGTTGGTTGCGAAGATAGTACGGTCGAAATTCTGAACGCGCAATTAACGGGCTCCGTGTGTAGATACGATCGACAGAGCCGCGGGTACGTGCCCCTCGAACCCTGCGCCTGTACTTCGGTCCAGGTTTGTAATACAGAAAGGCCGTGGAAGGAGAACGACTGAGAGCCAAAGATGCCAAGAGATGTCCTCTTATGGTAGCGTCCTCGCTCCTCTGCTGCATAACGAGGAAACCAAAAAGAAGAAGCGTACGAAGCTTCTCTGAATCTCTCACCGTCTCTCTTCAACTTTCGATTCCCGTCGCTACGTGTGTATCCAGCATGTGACTCCGCAGTCCGCACGTTTCAGGCCCTACTATTCTCTTTATATGAACTTTTATTTCACTTTCAATGTTGCTTTGACCAAGAAATTATCTTATCTGTTGGAGCCAACAGGTAATTGGTCCGTAGAGAAGGCTAATTCATTTATTGTGTTAATTTTGCATGGTGCTTTGTCTCTCTAGCCTTTCATCTATAATATACCTCGTGTTTGTGTCGTTACGGTAGCTCGTGTGTTGAAAGGCTCGTACATTTATTACACATGTGCAATATTGATCGCTTACCGACGAGAGCACTGGCTATCATTGATGACAACAATAAAGGGAACATCATTTGGGGTACCACGCATTTACTCGACAGCAGAAGAGCGTCACATAACGTGACCCTAACGGTGCATCATCGTTGCACAGAATGTTACAGCCTAATATTTCTGAAACTCGAGAAGATATAAAATTTTCAGTTTTCAGTGACTATTACAGATAAAATTAGAAATAAAATAGATAAAATTAGAAAAAAATAGATAAAATTAGAAGAATCCCACATATTATGGTGTTATTCTTTAAACATATTTGCTATAAAAACAGATAACCTTACACCTGAAAATTTGATGCGATAATGATGCCCTAAGGTGATAAAAGACACCTTTCAGAATTACTTAAACGATACCAAACTACCAAATAATTGACGAAAATATGTAATGATCCATTAGATCCTAAAAATATATTTTAATAAGAGGAAGACCCAAGCCGTTAAAATAAAAAATAAGAAAGAGGAGCTCAGTGAACAGTTCTAGGGTTAATGCCCTTCCATTTCAATTATCAATTAATGCCGTCGTCAAAATGGAGATTGATTCTATAGCGAGGCATGCCGCGATTCTTAAATCATCGGGCAACAAGAAGGTGGCTTAATTGATTTCGGAACGAATCTCGTGAGTTTTGTAGAAGGAGTTCGTTACACGGTTCAAATATGGTTTTACGGGGACATTGTCGTGGTTCAGTGGGGTGCGTGGCTGCTACGTGCATGTACCCGCGAGCGAGTCCCAAGCACGCGAGAGAAAAGTCGCACAAAGGAGGCGATTGCGCAAGAACCCGAAGAGGAGGATCCGATATCCGACGTGGAACCGGTGTCGTCGCTTCCCAGCAGCGACGCTTTAGAAATCGAAACTCGTAGAGCGACGATTTCGCTTTTCCTTCCTTCTTTTCCCCGTCGAACGCGTCTTGTGGAGACGTGAGCGGGATGGCGATGCCCGTTGCCACGGCTAAGCAGTAGCTGACTCATTCTAAAATCAGACTTGCGCGGATAATAGGATAAGGAGATAAACGGGAAGACAGATCGGCCTCCCTGGAATCGTTTCTTCTTTAATTGCGAATTAATACGGCGCGTTTCCACGGTTCCCACGATTTCAATGAGTTTTGCGTTTGCACATAAACGCAGAGGTCGAAATATCTTTTGGCGAAACATATATGACTCAGGCCATCCTCGTGTTCACTAGCGCAACTGTACAGCTGTATTGTACAACGTAAAAACACGGTTACGGGTAACTGTATGCTGCTAATCTTTGTTTGAGCTACACTAGGATTTTACAACGCGCGAAATTCTCGCTCTTTCCCACAATCGCGTGTCCAATTATCTCTGCGATCAAGGTTAACGATGGAAGCTGCTGAAGTGACTGGCTTTTATTAGATACAATGCCGTTATAGGTCTGTGGAGTTAACATAAATGCCATCTGGATTCGCGACGTTTGAGTTAACGCGTTTAAATTGCGCGAAGAATTGCAGTGCGCGTAGGGAACGCTTGGTCAAGTACAAAATCATTTTTCTTGTAACCTATGCAACTAGTATATAAAAGTTACTTTACATACGTGATCGAAGAAATATATAAAATTTTTTTTCAACTGTATATGTACGTATTGTCCAGTTCGTAGACTAACAATAAGTTAATTTAAGCATTTGTGACACCAGTCCTAATTTAGGAACCTTGCCTCATTTTCGTCCAGATTAAGCACATCCTATCGTCGGTTGCAGAGCACATTACATTATTATTCAGCTTGAGTCATGATACGAAGAAATGTAACACTTCCTCTTCCTGCTACCAGAAATTTAAATTACTCAATTATTCCACAAACTGCACATGTAGAAAAATTCACCATGAATATGATATATTTAAATTACCGTTACGATGAGAAGCATACGAAAAAGTTGATCGAAGGAAAATAGTAAACGCTAAGATTAACCGTACGACTCTTTTTTGTGGTACAGAGGCTTCGAACGAATCGAATGATTGAGCAGCGAGGTTCCTCGCGAAATAATTTATTAAACTGAAGTTAATGGGTACCGATAGAAATTAAAATATAGGTACTTTAGGTATGTAGTAACCACTTGTCACGTCTTAACTTCTAAAAATGTTCCGATTCAAATCTTCTTGGCGCTTCCATCTATTTAGAAAGCTTTCCTTTGATCCGTCTTAGATCTCTTGAAGACATTCATCTTTTACTTGACCCATTTTCTTCACCAGATAATAATATTGACGTACATTGAAGGGTAACTTCAAGCGTCCAACTCTGTACGCGCTCCCCGTTTAATAAAAAAAATCATATCGACTTAATCTTTACAATCTGTCGTAATATTCGTTGCATAAGAAACAGTCGCCGAAATATATTTTATTCTGGTAAAATAAATGAATCTTCGTTTCTCATCCTTCTATTTCAATAATACTGTTAAATTGAACCTTAATATAGTTTATCGATAAAAAATTAGATCTGCGGATCAATGCAACTACGTTCACTAATTAACTAATGTAAGGTGCCGAATGGGAGACATTTAGCTTTTCACCTCGTTCAATCCCTAAAGTCAATTGCGGAGCTAAAAGACGTTCTCGTTTATACGTTTGCATAGAATGCTTAGTTATTGCACCAGTTAGCCGGCAGTAACATGCTAGGAGTTCAATGTTTCACTGCCCCATGTTAATTGAGTACTCGGTTAAAGATTCTCGTGACATGCGAATAAAGAGATTTCCTGTAAACACCGAAGACCTTCTCCTACATAACATATAGTTGCTGCCTTATTAACGTTATGACAAATCTAGTAAGAATCGTAAAAGTTAACAAGCGTTAAATCTCTGTTTCCAAAGAAGCAGTAAATTTCAAATACTATTTTCAATGTTAGAATTATTTATATTCAAATATTAATATTAGAATAATTGGTGTGCTGGTGGTATTTTCACAATCGAATCTGAAATGTAGAATTTCAAATTCACGTGTTCGCGTTCGCAGCGTGAATTATTATTAGAGCATGTCTGATCGCGTACAGGTTGCTTCTACTTGCCACTTCTATACGGAAACACTTGATAAAGAGGTGCGAAAGTTGTTCCTCGTCATACGGAACAAAAGTGGGCTCATTATCAGAGTGAAGCGTGAATTCGTTCGCCGGTTACGATCGGCATTTGCTTTTTTTTTTAAGCATTCGTCGAGAACATTTGCTTGCCAGATTTTCAAAAAGGCAATAAAAACTACCGTTTTAAAATAAAACGTATTTTACTGCTATCACAGAAACTGTTCACTTTAGAGCCTATATGATATAATACAGTCAATAATTTACGAGTAAATTGAGATCGGCACGTTAGGTGAACCACCCTGTATAGCTTTTAATTTCAGAGATATTCGCTTGTATTATAATTTCATCTGAGGTACCATACTTTTACAGTTTACGTAACTTCTGAAAATTGCCTTCTTTTAATATTCAGTTCTTTACCTGTATAGTTACATAAACAAAGTTTCCTCTTTACGAAAACAGTTTTGAAATTTGTAAAGGACCACGAAATACTTAACTTCTGAGAAGAATTGAAAACACAACATTATTAGTATGTAAATAATTAGTAAAAAAAAAAAGTATATAACGTTCAACTATAGACGGTAGCGTTAGCCCATTGCTTGTAATTTTTCCTTAAATATTTGAAAAACTTTAAGGTTTTCGAAACATATCCCGATTTGCCCCCAAACAGACCGCAATTCATATTGAGGTAATTGTTAAGCCCCCGTTATTTCCTCAGACAAATTCCTGCAAATCTGAATGCTGACTAATCGTAGGAAGTGTAGGACATTATAACCACAATTGATCGTAACTTTTCTTTATCACTGAGCCATAAATGGGGCGGAAGGTATAGCGGTTGGCTTCGTAATCTCGGTTTTTCGTAGTATAAAAAGCCGATAGACCGATTATTTTTAGAGATGGCTCGTGTCTTCGGGACTTTCCTCGGTGTTAAACAGTCATCGCATTTATCTGTCGGATATAGACCAGCTTTTCTTGTCGCGGGCCATGTGCTTCTTCAACTCGCCGTTGCATTCATGCGTTGCTTCGTAATTATCGTAAGAGTAAGGAAGTGAAAAATGAAGGAGGTCCGGACAGCAGCTTGATCGCCGTGGATTTTCTTCTTATTCTTAAAATAAGAGTCCAAAGAAAAGTTGTAAGCTTTCCAACGAGAAAAGAAGTAGATATGCTACGCCAAACACTGAGTTCAGACACTTTTTTAGAAAAGAAAAACGATTGCCAGGAATTTTATATTTACCTCAGCACAACATCTTCATTCTGTTCTTTTTAACGCTTTAACACATTCACTGAGAGCGTTAATTTTAATGATCCACTGTGGAGGTAGTTTTTAGATAAAAACTATCTTTTATAACATCCATTTTATAAAAAATAGTAATTAAGAATTCTTGAAGTGGATATGCATGCAGATGTCTCGGGGAGGATGTTAATTTCAACAGTAAGTATGGGGAATATCATTATCCGTTAAAAGGAATGTTATTAATAAAGATACTGTGACGCACAGTATTCTTAAAAGGAACAAGGGGAAGAGGATTACATTGCATCTAACGACGCACCAGTTATCTTGTCGAGGTGCTATGCAGTAAGTTGGAATTCAGGCTAAGTTTCCTCGAAGTTTCTGCCAGACGATTCCACGCGAGTTGCATACGAGCAACGCCAACGAGGAGATTCCTAGCGAGCCTAATTCGATTTCCTCAGGCAACTTCTGACAATGAGACCAAAGCGTCGACAACAGGGGCGTCCATTAATCATCTCTGAATTCACTGGTTAGTTACAATCGACAATAATTTTAAATTTTAATAAACTGTATTCGTGGAGGAAAGAACTTAAATAACTACATTTATAAGTTTAACAAATTCACAAAAAAGTGGAAATTTTTACCGCATTTGGCTGATTCATTCATGGCGCACCATAATCGCGTAAATTCAACGTGTACGATGGTGAAAGCTTCGCGATTGTTGTTTAACAGTAATGTTGAACACTCGTAGGTATACTTTTCGTCTGCCATAGAGAATAATTGCGTGAATCATTACCGCGTCAATTAATTGCTTTGATATACGCAGTCTGGGGTGTTTTGCCCCCGTTCATTAATTTACTTTGCTGCAAACTGTTGGCTTCGTGATTTTTGAGGGAGGGGGAATAAATACTTTTTTTTTAGAAAATACGTTGTATTCTTTTAAGTTAGTCCCATCCTCCGTATCATATTTATTAACATAAATGAATTATTGAATTATGAATGTGTATATGTCATGCTGTGATTTAAGTTACATTAAAAGAAAAGTTAATTTCTACTTTACTCTATCTGTAAAAATTCATTATATTTTTTACGCTTTGAAATACTTTATTAGGTATAATGGAAAATCGAAATTATTATATTTTGATAGTATTTCCTTACATCAGTCTCCACATTTTAATGATACGAAGCTACACACATACGTAGAACGGATACTTAATTCTTGCAAAAGTATTTATAGTCTGCAGGCTTTAACAGTCTGTAGGTTTGTACGGTATGTACTTAGAACGAAGCGATTTCACAGTTCATTTGGATCGTTATTACTCATTACTGGTTCGAGAAGTTGAATCAAATCTATTCTTAAAATTTGTATATTATTAGAGAAAAGTGGTTAGGAACAATTACTTAAGTAGGTATTCAACCCTGGGTATCTTGGCCAAACTAAGTTGGGTATCAATCGCGTAGCTATGGCAATTATACACGCTACCTGGATTTTTGGGTGATGCAATAAACATTTCCAGTAGTGTACCTACATAAATAAAAATACTGTCCACAGATATATACCTACAATAACTGTTCGTAAATGAAAATTCGCAAAATGTGCCAGGGGTTTCCGGTTCAATTATGAATTAAATACTTCGAGAGACGGAGACGATATTAATAACCATCGCAAATAAAAGTCTTCGCTTAATTCACAAATCAAGTGAAATACCCCGTTAAGGATAAACGTTAACAATTTTCCCACGCGAAATGTTCTTCGCAAATAATGGAACAATCATGATGAAATCACGATGCAGACAAGATTATTGTGATCCATTTGATTGCTCTCCATTGAGGTTTAAACATATCGTCTGACCCTGGTAATGTTTCTGCGGTTACACACACATGCGAGCTTGAAACCGCTTGATTCGCGCCAGATATGCATACGTATTACCAGCGTTACGATTGTTCGTATGGCGCAATTACGTAACCAGCCGTTGAATCATATTGAATGCATTTCGAATAGATTAAACTTTCACATTTCCATCAAAGAAAAGCGAAAACTTATTTCAACGAGACATGGCATTCCTTTGCACGAAACTGTCGACATCAATGCCCACGACATAGATTGCTATTCTGATGTAAATGATACGATGCATTGTTGCAAAATATTACCCACGTTGATTCTGTTTATAATAAATTCGTAACCAAAATAAAATTCCCGCCATCGATAATGATTAGCGGTAATAAAAAAAATTTGAATCATTTATAGGTAATGGTTACTCGAAACAAAAATCATTTAATTAAAGATATTAACTTTTATACCATAAGTGTTATTTTTCACGGAACGGTTAAAACCTTGCTTTTGACAGTTGTCACTACGAGTCATAGCGAAAGAATATTGCCCCGCGTCGCGATCGGATGGCTCGCTTTTTCCCTCATTCTCATTGACATTTAAAGTAGTAAAGGCAAATGTATTTTGTGCTTCTTCCATTCGTTTTTTCCATCCGCATCTCCCGTCGTGAGTTTCCGCGGCCTTCCTTTCCCATTCGTCAACTGCGTCACCGCGTTTTGCCAGCAAAGCTTTCAGGGCATGTCGACAACGATGCGCGTAAAAAACATGCACGAGTATCGTTAGCTCGCGACACCGAGTTTTTCTGCGACATAGCGCAACCGTGCCTGCTTAACACGTGCACACGTATATCATATATCGCGAGAAAAATATTCTTTGCATTCCTTTACATTTTTCTTTGAAATCCTTGCATTCTGTACTTCTAGCATCCTGCAAGGGATAATGAATAGTTTGCGCTGTACCTCGACATGATTCCCCAAGGCTTCCATCTTTTTGCAATGTACTTACAATGCTGCATCATTACATCGCGTAAAACGTGCAATAAAGAACAGGAAGACTTAAATAAAAATGAAAAAGTAGATGGAAAAAACAGAGAAATTTAATAAACTGATAAGGATAGCGTATAAACGACGAAATTCGGCCTTGATGCACCCTTGTTCGATTATAACTCCATTTGAATCCATCGTAAGAACTCATCATAGAACTTCAGAAGTTCAAGAATCCCTCATAGAACTTTGACGAAGGTAAGTGTACTCTCGATACGATCATTCTATTGAAAGCACAGTACTCGGTATAAGCCGAACGGTAGGCACACAATGTATCGTGTTAACGAGATACTAATTCCTTCATAACACAGCGTAATGGTGCGTTTTCGTCGAAAACGTAGCGTCCAGAGAGAGAAACTGGCGAGACGAGACTGAGAGAGAGAATTAGAGAATGAAGGAGAGGGGGGCTCCAGCGATCATGCATCGGTGCACGCCGCTGTGGCAATTCCGCGCACCCGCGCACACGCGTGTAAAGTACCGCGAGTCGATGAGCCATAGTCTGACTAATTGCACTCGAAGCTCGTCCCTAAAAATTTGCGAGCAACCTATCCGACAAATTTCAATGAAATTGCAACGCGCGTAAATACAGACACGCTCGGGGTACGGCCTCCGCGTTTCCACGACCCATGAAAACGTTCAAGTTGCAGAAATAACGCGCAGTAAATAACGCTTAATCGTGGCTTCGTCGACCTTTCCCTTTTAATACCCCCTCCCCCGACTACTGTTTTAAAGGGCAACACATACGAATTGGTATACATAATTCATTCTAACCGAACTCTGCTTCATACCATTTTTAACCCTTTGTCGCGAATAAAAAATTGCAGAGAATGAAGCAATTGCGCGAATTTACTTCCTCGTTAGTTTAAAGGAGAAGTGAAATAAATTGTGGGAGTGTAACGAATCGTTTTAGTGACTTGAAAAAATTAAAATTTTTCCATTAATGGAAACACATCATGATATAATTGTCTCGTGACATTAAAGTCTCGTATGAGACACGATCGATATTTTTCTCACATCGTGTATTTGCACCTATAGTTGCCGCGAAAGTGTCGATTCGGGCGACATTACTATTTTTAAAAGTTAGGAGGCACAGTTCGTTTCCTGACTCAAGTGCTTGCCACCAAAGAAGCCCGGAAATGCTGGAATTCGTTTCACTGCCGTCGAAGTGGCTGAAGGCCATCGTTTTCTAAGGCAACAACAAGACCCGTAAAATCTAGCCATACCACACTTGACGCTATAGAGTGATCGAAACTTAAATTTTTGGAAGGAACCGTTTTTCATTTTTCAATATTATTGGCAGACAGTACCCATGTAATTAAAGCATATTTTTTGCGTAACTGATACCTGATTGTAATTTTTATGATACTAACAATAAGTAAAAAGTTTTTAGATAACAATTTTATGTATAGGTACAAAAATTTACAAAAATGGAACTGCTGTAGCGGGTAATCTTTACGCGACACTAAATCCTTCGAACCGCGGAAGTGGAATCACTTATACAGAGTGTTTCCTTTAACTCGCAATGTTGGAATATCTCGCGAGGGACTGAACATATAAAAAAATGCTTTTACAAAAGTTGTTTAGTACGAAGGGGTAGATCGCTAGGGGTAAATAATCTTTTGCAGATCGAGTGGTGGGAGAGGTTTCAAAGTCAAATTCATGATGTCCCCCTTAATGCCAAACAACTTTTGCGAACACACTTTTTTTTAGAGATTCCGCCCCTCGCGAGATATTCCAACATTGTGAGTAAAAAGAAACACCCTGTATAAAGTCATGTAAGTGTGACAGGTATGCGAGTCCTTCGACAAGAAACACGAACATGGGGATTAACTTGTGTATATGGACGAGCTACCTATGCGACACACGATACAATATGACTGACATATCCGTGCACACTGCAGTCTGGGAAGTTATGTAATTTATTTCACGTTCAGTGTAAGAGGCGATTCGTTGGTATGGGATACCGAACGTGCATTCCACGAGCAGCTACTGACGTCAAGTGACATGATTTTAGAATCATCCCATGAGATCTCAAAGTAAAACCACCAAATAGTAATAATTTAATAAACTACCGTCGAACGAATTGAGTTTGTTCATGTGTAGTTGCTGGATGGAGGAGACTGAATGCTTCTCACTTCGCAATTATGCAGGATTTTCGAAGAGAAAAAGACAGTTAACTTATTTTTAGTAGGGTATAGTATTCGCCTGTATGAGCAAACAATTTCAACAATCACTAGTTACCAAAATATAAATCATATTTTCAACCGCAGGAATACAGTTGAAACCAACAAAAATAAAATGCTAACCAAGTCAGGGCAAATAAACATGTTAATCGACTATTTGAGAGAAAAATCATTTTCCTCCAAAATTTAACTATCAAGGGAAAAAACTTTGTGAATATGTAAGAGATTTCCTCCTGATTACAAAGCAAATTTTTGTTTACTGTCCAAATTCACTCGAGGGGGGTGAAATTAACTCGTAAAAATCCGGCTATTTTTCGATTTTATTTTGTAACTCGCAATCTGGAAGAGATAGAAAAAGTTTCAAGACAAAAGTTACTTCTTTTAATTAGGACTATCACTTGGTGACAGTTCTTACAGTACGCGAGTTATTTATTTCGTTATTTATTTATTTTTATTTAGTATTAAATTGCAAATCAATTTTTTATATAAATATTTAATGTCGCCTGCTAGAATACATAATTATCCCACTTTAATTGACCTTTTCATCGTGTGATGTTAGAAGATTCTGTGTGTACATACAATAAATAAGCATCTTCGACAAAAGGAGAAAGTAATCAGTTTCAATTGGCACTCGCTGTAATGCGCTAGAAATTCTCACGCAAATGCCACTTTTCTAGCATTAAAATTATACCTTTTAAACATTATGGAACTAATTTCCTCGGCGATAAGTCATAAAAAAAACTCGTTTCTCGCATTCGTATCTTACGTCTCTCGAAAGACGAGGGTTTCTCAACTCGCGCCAGCTCTCAGCGCGTGACACAGAGATTTAAATTGAAGTTGCAGCCTCGAGGACGCTAATTATTTCTACCATCAGCGGAATTAAAGTTGTACGGGCAGCCCGGCGACGCGGAGCGCGCACTTTCCTGACAGTCGGTTTTTGCGCACGCGATCGTGTCAGATCTGCCTAAAGATCGAGGCAGAACCAGTGAACTTCGTCAAGCGTTAGCCTCACACGTCGCCGCCATTGTCGCCGATTAAACCATTAATTAACACAGCGCTATTGTTTTTTATATTCCCTAAGCTGCGTAACTTTAAAACTCAGATCGCTTTTTCTATTCACGCTACTAAAATCAGGGCCGAATTAAGATCTTTAGAGGTCTGAGGCGCTTAAAAGATTTTAAGGCTCCCTTATACAGGGTGATCACTTCCACGCGGTGTACGATTTCTTAGGCATTTCCGATAATTTCACTACGAGGTCTTTGTAACAAAAATTAGATTTCAGAATTCAGAAAATTTCCATGCTTCCATTCCCTAATTTCCCTTCTCCTAATGTCCTAAACACGTGCTTATTTTGCTTATTGGTTAATCCAGCACTGATTAAAATCAATAGGTACGTACTATTCGAAGATATTTGTGGTGACTAAAACGAAAATAAGAATTACCTCTTATCGACGGAGCAAGTTGATTCTTCGCCACGCTCGGTCCATGCATCGGCTTTCCGAAAAATTTCCCAACCACGCATCCTGACGGCAGCGGCTGTATTTACGAAGATCAAAGTCTATTTCGACCCACTGGTTCCACAGAATCGGTTCTTGCATCACCGCTGTATAATTCGCGAACAACAATAGCTGAATAATTTATGAATGTGCCAGTGTGAAAACAGTGATACTATTTGCCTCTGAAAATTTTTTTTCAACTGGCGTGGGATTGCCCATTGCCAGTCATTCGTATTTTAAAAACCGCGGTGGATTCGAGATATCGGAGTATGGTCCCTTGGATTGTACAAGCGATCGCGAGGGGATCTTGTTAAAGAGTAGCCACGGCGGGCATTTGTCGTGGTCTTGGTCGTGACCAATTCATTGTCGCTTCACAGAGAGAGCGAAAACATCGCTTCGACTGGCCATGCCTATTTATAAACCTTCTTAAGGAGATTCTTGGACGTTTTGCTTCTTCCTTTCTTTCTCTTTTATAGCAATAACGCCCCCTCCTCTTTGTTCTTGGATACTGAAACCGTGAATATTTAAAGAGAGTTGCACGCAGGGAGATCGAGCAAGGTGGTGAGCCACGTGATGCAACTGGCGTCACGAAAAACGGGACGATTGATTGTCGTATCGGTTTCAAAGTATCCTTTACCTACCACGAGGATGGCACCAAATCTCGCGGTCCCTCCGTTCTGTTTAGTTCCCTCTGCGCTCAACGCCATATATATTTTCATATGTCTTGTATAAACCTTCGATTAATCACCCAACTTAAATCTAGGATAATTGAAGTAGTATAGGAACCACAAGTTTTAGTATTGGATTTTTTTTATAATTAATTAGCCGTCACACTTTCGTTCAAGTTCGAGAGTTAAGACGAGTATCAGATATTTGTTGTTGCGCTTAGTTTAACACTTTCATGAGCATTCCATTTCTTGTCAGAAATTCAACATTCTAGCTCGAAGGTCACGCCACCCTCAAGGTGTAACATCATTTATATCGCGGAGATTACAGGAACCTGGGTCCATTCTTTTTCATTCTGCTTGTATGTTTCGTGGCGAGGTATCATTTATCTTGAGCAACCTGAAAAAATTGCAAGCACTAATCGCACGCACAGATTAAATTTTCTTTTTAATTGAATGGAGATCACTGTTGGGTAACCTTCGTACAGCCTTCACCTCAATCCGCACAGATTTCGCAATATCTCCTTTATCACTAATTTCCTGGGAACCTTGAAGCGTTCACTCAACCTTCAAGTTCAGTTTCCGTTCTATTTATTCTTTTCATTTAATCCTGAGACTCTCAGCTGGCAGGGCACATGTATCGCCTGTTTACCGGCACCAGCGCGAAAGTATCATCCGGGAAACGGTTGGGGAAACACCACTCGCACACTAGTCGATGACGGATAGAGACCACGGATACACCGTAGAATGTCAGCCAGTTACGAATACGTTTTTACTAATCTCCACCAGTAAAGTTTCCGTTCCATTTAAATTGAAAATCATACGAACGTCGAGTCTCCCCAATCTTGCCATATTATTAACTCATTGTTCACACAAAAAAGAACAACCACCACGAGCACATTCATAAACAGTGGTCCTAAATCCAATCACCGAAATGTCCAAATTTTCAAAGAACGTTTAATCGCCGAATTTTAATGCCACCACAGATTTGTCACGAGACTAGGGGTATAAAGTTTCACCGTTAATAATTTCAGATCCGACGTGGCGCTCACCGCGAACGACACTCCGCGAAAATTTTCAAAATCTTTGCGCGACAGTCGTCGAACTTTTCCAGCGGCACATATCGCGCGCTCGGCTTGTTGCACGCCACAAAGGTTGGAGCGCGATCGGCACAGCATCCACGCCAGTGGATCACTCGTGAGACACTAAGCGACGAGAGACAGAGAACGCAGACACGAGGTAGAGGTGAGCTACACCGCAGTTGGTCGGGCTTGAAGGTGGAGGAGTGCGTGCCGGCAGGTTGCAGGGAAGAAGGAGACGACGGATAAAAGTGGACAGGGTGGGAAGTAGAAACAAGCAGGTAGTGGGAGTGGAGTAGCTGGTTGCGTATACGAGCCTTAAAAGCAGGTATCCACGTGGCCGGTGCTCGTAGTGTGGGGTCAGTTCG
Source organism: Andrena marginata (assembly GCA_963932335.1). NCBI lineage: Eukaryota > Metazoa > Arthropoda > Insecta > Hymenoptera > Andrenidae > Andrena > Andrena marginata. Next base: position 577,696 of record OZ010660.1, read on the forward strand.
TAGCACGATCGAGCAGTTGCCATAAAAATAACGACCGAAACCTCTGTGCTGTTTCTGCTCCTCTTTTTTCATCTCCATTATCAGCGACTTACCCCATTTGCAATTTCCTAAGACGATCGCGGACCTGTTAATTAGAACTCGATACCCATGCTCGTCCTTATAAAACACATTGCTCCTCCGTACACCATAAATGGCATAGGACACGCTTTAACGGACTGTACTGCCCGGTTTTAACAGCGTTTTTATTCCATTCGAGCATACCTATCACGCTTGTTTAATCAAATCTCGTGTATTATTAAAAGATTTTATTTATTTTCACTCGTTTATCTGTTTGTTTGTTCGGTTAAAATGTTTGTAGCTGCATTTCAAAATAACTTCCACAAATCCAATCGGCTCGAAAGTTTGCCGGCATTTCTGCAGAAAGTTTCTATGATTTTATTTAATTAAGTCACACATCACCATCGAGATTGTAGTACAAGAAAATAATTATTCTTTACTTTTTAGGGCATTATTGATCAAATTAAATAAAATCATTGCACTTTCAATTTTGTTTTATGTATTTCTTATGGCAGAATTGCCAGAACAGCCAGAACTTTGGAATGCTGTTAAAAATTAAAATTGAGCCCTGAACTCCGACGAGAGGTGGCCGCTCACTCTTTAGAGTTCAAGCACAATGCACGAACGATTTGGAAAGGTAATGAGGTTTCCTTTCTGGTCGATAGGCAAGCACATTGTTAGGTGGCTACACATTTCCGAAAGATTCTCTAATTCGATGCCGCACATTCAAGGGCAAAAGGAAGCGTAGGGGAAAAAAGTATCGCCCCCTCGCGGACGATCCTGCAAAGAGTAACTTTCAGGACACACAATGACCAAGTAAATTGGATGGAAATTCACGAGCCGAGAACGGTCAACGCGCTGCCCACCCTACTTGCATTTTATACGAGCTGCCGCGAGGAACTACTTCGGACCCACTCCTGATTATTTCATTCACGAGGCTCAATTTTTTGCGCCACCAGAAATTAAATATCTATTCGGTTGAACGGAAAGTTTTTGTGCTTTCTGCGCGGTAGCGTTACAACGTCCTGTTACGTAATTCCTTAGTACCTAGTTATTCTTTTATTTTAATATATAAAGCAGAAAGTTTACAGTTTTCCGATTTTGTGTTATAACTCGCGAACTGTGAGAGATAGAAAAAAGGTTTTCAGGCAAAATTTACTTCTTTTAATTAAGACTGTCATCTGGTCAACTTGCAGTTCTTACAGCTCGCGAGTTATAACACAAAATCGGAAAATGGCCGGATTTTCAGAGATGAATTTCAGTAAATTTGTACATATCAATATATGCTTCTATATATGCTATCTATATTTCAGATTTAAAAAAACCTGAACGCTTGATACACCTCGAAATTTCCCTTGTTTCGATAGATTATTTCATATTTTACAAAATATTCCGACCTTTCGTGTGTATCTTATCGCCGAATGTTTAATCAAGGCAAAGTGGTCTGGCTAAAATTGTTACTTCTCACCTTTATTTGCGTCGATAAAATTACCCAAAAAGTACATTAAAAGGACAGACTGTATTTAAAGTCTACGGGGGACCGAAATCTCGAGCCCGCCGAACATTATGACGAATTTCAGTTTCTGCGGTAGACGTGGAGATTTATGAACGACCGCGCGACAGCCAATAAAAGCTGCGAGTTGAACATCGTCTGCCAGGGGGGATCTCCTCCCGCTGGACACTAATTAACGAAGGAACGACAGATAGAATTATAACTGAGAAAGTAGATGAGGAGGATCGTTGAAAAGTTGCACGCTTTGTGGGTGCATCGCCCACTTTTCTTATTCCCACGTTCCCTCGCAACGATTATCTAGCTATTTACCGCAAATGCATCATATATGCAACATTCAGTTAAGTGTGGTAATTAACTACAGGCACTAATCAAGGTAGCGAAGGCTGTAATTGACTGCACAAACCGCGGCACAGAAAAAATATTAAACGTTACTAAACAATCTAGACTATGTCACTTCAAAGTCTTTTGGTAAATCAAAAGTGAAGAAAACCTGTAATCCACATATTCTTTGGGTAATTCTATTTTCATAGTGATCCACTATAGTGTCACAGAGATTTCATTAATTATATAATAAATTAACTTCTTTGAGTAAACTCATCTTGTGCAGCTACCTACGCATTGATTACAATTCTATAAGAATGTGGATTTGAATATTCGCCAAGAAAATGAATACAGTCAACGGAACAATGCCAATTTGGTACATTGCTGAAAATTGAAATTTTGTTTAAGTAGTGGTAGAATACAATTTTATTCAGTTGCTGCGTCGATTACGCTTTTCATACGTCCGGATATTTTCGTTCTTCAAGGTTGAAGATAAGAGTACTAATTTTCACGACGGTACCTATCTTCCCGGAAAACCACACCCAGGTTTCACGCCGTTCTTTCGGATCTCTCTTTCAACCTGCTGTGTAAATATTCTACCTCTATCCGGGACACCTGCAGAGAGCATTTTCGTCAACGTAAGGTCTCATCGGTGATCAAGTATTTGCGCTTGCTCATAGTCTTTCACAGTCCCAGTGATGATATTGTACTTCGACGAACAAACAGGCATACAATCGATTTTCTACTCCCACTTCAGAAACTGAGCTTGTCGAAGACACTTAACTTAGCCCGCAGCGTTAACTTGAAATTTCGAGTTTACTTATGCCATCTGTTTACTTCGTTTTTCAAACAAATATTGTATGTCAACATTTTGTGGAATTTTAATTTTTATATGCAATAAATAGTTCTTGACTGTTTTTGATGCTGTATAAAAATCACATTTATATCTACTTCATAAATTTGTGAAAAAAAATTTTTTTTTATTGTATGTCCCTAAATCTCATTTAGCATTGCATGCTTAAACTTTGAAGCTGTTTTTCTTGAAAATGCTGACAGTGGACTACAATGTTTGATAGAGTCGTGTGAACGCTGTGTGGGTGAATGGCGTTTCCAATAAAAACGTTCCGGTAAACGCATTAAGATTATTTCTCAAGATTAGGAGAAAGATGAATGGGACAATTATTTTAATTAAGGACTGCGCATTATGATAATCAAAGCAAAACCTAGCTTCCCTCTCAGAAGTTCCCCGGCAGTAGGTTGCCACGTACCGTATACGTTCACTTACGAAGCTTTGCTTTTATTTATAATTGATTACGGTGGACTCGTTAGAAGCCGGTCGGTTGACTAATAACGTATACACCGAATGAGTCACTCTCACGGGAGTGGACTCTCCGTGAAATAGAAATAGATCGCGATGGACCGGCTCGGACGGTCAGAGATGCGACACCGGTGACCAGTTCCGGTGTGGACCATGACTCTTTTAAAAACAGCACACGTGACTCGAGCAACGTTGCAAAAAACTGAAAAGAATAATATTGCGAGTTGGTATGAATGTGTAGTAAAAAAATGCTTTTAAAAACAAGTTTTTATTAAAATGTACTAGAAAGGAAAAAATAATTTTGATACAATGCAAATTATACGTAATAAAACAGATCGCTATAGACTAAGTATAAATTGAATTTAAATTAATTTGATCGTCAAAAGCAAAGCAATCCGACAGTTGAATGTTTGCATGTGTCCTATGACTGTGTAACCCTTCCGTCATCTTTTAAAGACGTGAATTCGAACCTGACAACACGATTTCGCGCCGTATCATACGGACTACACACGATAAATCGTTCGTAGGTAGTTGACTGCTGGGAAGCAATCGACGGTTTCCTGTTTGACGTGAAAGAAGGTCGGAAAGCGCGTTTCCTCTAGTTTACGAGTTAAACGTGTCACTGGAGTGCGTACGAATTGTAAACCCACGTGTAAATCCCGGGCTGCGCGTAGGAAAGCACGTGATTCGGGTTTCGCGCTGTACCGTGCGCGCGCGCGCATTTGGGCACGCTTCGTGTGCACACGTACAGAGCGGAGCAACACGAAGCCAGACGCAACCGCGTTGCTTTAATTATAGACCGGAGCCCTTCTCCTTTCCTTCGTCTACCCTCAACACCGCGAAATTGGAAAGCTAGCGTCTACGACGGACCGCGCTCGTTTCTTGTAGCTGAGGGTAGGCACTGCTACTGGCAAAACTTCCGAGGAGCTTCTAAAGCTGCGATCCCACGGCGCGTGGCTGGGCGGGTTACGCGTCGCCCCGTGGGAATGATCACCTCGGGCTGGCGCAGTTTCGGCTTCGGTTTCCCGCCTTTAAAATGCGACTCTAGCTAAGCAAAATTATTTTTGTCATTATTTTTCCTGTACGTATATTTACTTTAAAGTATTTACTCATTTATTAATTCTAATGTTAGTTCGACGTATTTATAATTATTTTTTGCTTGTTTCTGTGTGTAAGTAGAACTTACACGAGTGTGTCCGTGTTATTCTTGATAGGAAATATTATTTAAAAAATATAGGATAAATATGTTCAAACTTATGCAATATATTCTTAATTTTAATCGCTATCTTCTTCATTCGATACCGAAGGATTTGCCAATGGAACAATCACGCCCGATGTTATTAAAGTTGACCAATTATTTTTTAATATTTCTCGGTGGTAGGTAAAAACAGCAAAAGTTGTCCTTATTAAGTTTGTCCTCTTTAGAGATTTCTATGATTCTTGGATGGTTCTTTTTTATTGTGCAACAGGCATACTGTTATAGTATGTTTTATATGTGTTACGTATAATATAACACTTTTCGTCTGTGTTATTCGTTCGTTTTCTTTAAATCCGAAAGTTTGTTTCAAATCAAGCGAATTAGGTTACTTATGAGTACATATTTAGCTAGACAGCACCTCATCACGAATATTGGAAAAGTTTCAGACGGGCTACTTAAAAGTGCTTTATTCCAGTGCATTTAAAGGAACTTTTCGATAAGTTTAGTTGGTTGTTGTGGAGTTAAATATACGTGATGCCCCACGTCTTCAAAAAGCTCTATTTATGACGATAACTTTTAATGCTGCTCAGAGAAGCTATTAGGTAAGACAAATCTTTGTTCTCCAGTCGTCTATGTAATACGTTAAGTATAATGTCATATTTCGAAGAGACGTTTTTTATTGGCAGTGTGGACTTTTCAGCAATTGCAAAAGCAGACAAATTGTATGATCGATATTCAGCAATTATTCAAATGCAAATTTTAAACTGCGTTCCCTATTAAATTTACATTTTTTGAGTCACGCCGAGTAGCGGGATGGAGTAAAATAAAAAACTGCAATATAGTAACCAAATATTTCCTCCATACTCCTTCATCCAAACAATTCTAACCCACTCGTGAAAATCCGATTAGGAATAACCCTTGAAGATGCATACAGCCCCTACTTTACATTATAAATGCTATCTTCGGTTATCTTAGATCCTCACTACGTTCACCCGGGATTATGCAAATAGAGAACACGAAAGGGCGTTATCCTGCAATGTGTAATTCGACTTTGCTGATCCATCCGGATATGACGCAGCTCGTTTTCACCGGGATGCAGTTGGAATCCATGAAATACTTGCTCGCGACACCTATTTTCTCCTTCTACTGTTTTCTGTCCGTCTGTTACGATTTCGAGATTACAATCGAATGGCAGCGAGAACGAGGCTACAACAACGACCAACGGGTCCAGCCTGTCTGAGAGGATCACGCCTACGATTCTAATGGAACGACCTTACAGCCGTGCACGCGCTGCATATTCTCCCCAAGAAAACTCACGAATGGCCAACTACAGCTACTTGTAGCATTCATGTTTTATGGCGCTTAACATTATTATCTGCCACGTGCTTCGGATCGAATTTACGTTCACTGTTGATCGTTTTGAAATTTCCAAACTATCAATTGATTCTTGCAAACCTTTACACATATATTTCATAAATAGGATCTTTCGATAGCACACTTTTATGGATGGTAAATATGAAACAATATTGAATTCTTGCACTCTCGCGCGATACACAAACGTCGCAGTGGCAGATAAATTGCTAATATTTCCAAGTTGTATCGTTGTAAACTACAGTTAATTACCTGCGAGTAGAATATCATAAAATTGATCAATTTTGTTCACACTTAATGAGTCTTCTGAAACTCTAAAATAAGGGGGTTGATATTCTTGTAGACGCAAAAACGGAATTTCACAATTTTCCTTAAAGATGTTTTTTAAGATAGCATAGTGGATATTTTGAAAAAAAGGTTATAATGGCAGTTAAAAGATGTTCGTGTGCAAATTAATAATTTCAATGAAACGCTATAGACAACTTTTATCTATGGTGGTTTTGCGTGGTGCAGCTGTACGCACAAGTACCACAGTCATTCAAATTTTATCTACGTACCCCAAATGCAGTTATAGAACTTCTATTTTTAAAAGACAACTCGTAAACCGCTGCAAGCTACGGTGATCAAGTCTCGTCACCACAGACTGGGGTTCTCGAATGTTTTCTAAATACTTACGATATTCTCTTTAGGCAATGATATTTCAACATTACATATTTACTTCCATGATTATTTTCATCAAATAGATCATTTTTCGGAAACAATACCATAAACGATATCTGCTTGTTTATTTATTCTCTTTTTGTCGTTTTTTTTTTCATACGTCTGATTTTGTGATAATATTACAAAAGTTTCTCTATTCTAATCGGTAGGAATATATTTTCAAGTTAAAACTCACCATTTGTTGAGCGTTCTTCGGCTTTCGGTTAACGTCAATCACTTTCTGGTTGGCTGTAACGAGAAGCGAGTGATAATTAATGCAAAGATGCCCTTTCACTGGCTAACGGGCAAATCGTGAATTTATCGGTGCTCATCGCATATGGCGTACGCGTACAACGCGTGACCACGCTACCCCGTGCACTAACGACTTTACCGTCAATTTAGGTGTTATGGGTAACTGTCCAATACCATAAACGATCCGACTATTGGGTTCTGTTATTTTCCACTGGATTATTGGCACCTACTTCGTTAACTGTCAAGCGTAGAATTGTCAGAGCGGAAAATGAATAAATTCTTACTCGTTTTGTACATGCTTTTAATCGTTTAAAAACAAAAATTTATTCTTATCTTTAAACCGTGTTAAAACCGAAATCATGCAATACTTGGATTACGTTTTTTTTCTACTTTGAACGCAGTTATCGATTTATACATATATTACGTCAGGTATCTGTCGTTTCATAATATAGAAGTGTAAAGTAACTATGTTAGTTTACTTACTGACTGCCTCGACCAGATCAGCCAGAAGGACACCGTCGCTCAGATCGGACTGAAGATCCGTGACTCTTCTCTTGCAACCACCCCTTTCCAAATAATAATTCGCCCAATCCGTGTAGATCTGTATAGAAACGATACAATTGAAATTTTTTATTAGCACGTCAAAAATTAATTGGTAGAGATTAACTTTTAAAAGATCAAAGTTTTTCTATCTCTTTATCAGTCGAAAAGTTATTTAATTCCACATTTGGCTCCGTTTATTTCTCTGCTTGTTATTAATGCATGGCGACTGATCGATTTTGTAGATACTAACAAGAAGCAACGCTCTGCAATAAACGAACTAATAATAAGTCATACTAGACGAGTCGCAATAAGGAAACAAACTATAGTGGCTGATGGATCGGTTATTTTCATGAGCGTTGATTATTATTTCTTCCTTGCGTGCTCCCTAGAAATTTATCTTTCATTTATCTACGTCGAACGCTATGATTTACTGACCAATAGAGAAACAAATTACTGCACATATGTGTCACTTATCAATTAAAATTTAAAGCCATAGCGAATATCGTGTAGCCCCACGTTTTCATATAAGCACGATAAACTTTACTTAAAAGAAACGAGGAAGCTCGTATATCAAGAAAACAGAGTAAAAGTACTTATAGTAGAAATTTAATGATTTTGTACACAGTAGGTACTGACGGTAAGATTTTTATCTACAATAATATTACATAAAATTACTTCGAAGAATGGGGCACCTTTTTTGGTAAGAGAAATGAATCCCAAATTTCAACATAGACACTACGGTTTCTGTTAATCTCGATTCGTTACTGTTACAAGAACTTTTTACAAATGAAATAGCGGGTAGGTAGTATGGAGTTACTGGTAGTTCTATCCTCAGGCCAATGCCACTACACAGTGTTACAGTGGCAGGTGTTCGACGCCGAAATTGGTCGTGGATTCGTAAGACGTCAATACGCTTTCGTCATTATCATTCAGAAAAAGAGTGCCCACATCTTCATTCGCATGCGCATCACGCGTAGGCACGTCACCCACTGCTGAAACGTTATCTCTCGCCTACTGCAACCGCGTAGGCACACTTACGTCTATTAGCTGAGCTGCACGCAAAGCCTACATACCCCCCACCTGTGTCTACGAGCCATCAATTTTTTATTGTTCCACTTGCAGAACGGTGCTTGGTGCCTGATGCGCGACAACCCCCTCGAGCAGCAGGTGCACTATGTATGTCAGAGACACTGCGATCAAATCGAGCGATAACAGTTAACGAGGATTGAAGCGACTAAATTTCGTGGCATTGGAATATTAAGACTTATGTACATCGTATAACTATACATAAAGCCTACGAAAGTGGTTTATGAAATAATTAAAAGAACGTTAATTTGTAAACCATGACTTAATAATGGAGTTTCCTGCCTGCACATGTTTGCAGTATTACTTTCTCAATAATTACTTCGCCCCTACGCAGGGAGAACGAAAAGCTCCTTGGCGTATAAAAAAGGCCGAAGGAATCCCCTTCCCGCCACGCAGCTGGGCTGTTTTCCTCGCATAAGGAAAAGCGAGCCGCGAGGAGCCGTCAGCTCATCACGGGACGGGTCCAGTAACTTTATTGTTTTGGGCGAGCGCCAATATTTTTCGCGCACCGTATCCCGAGTAGCATCGCTTAGAAAGGTAGGACCGCGTTGATTCCAGCGAGTCGACGGCCGAAGAGAAAGAAGATGCGCATCGGAAGAATAGAACGGGCAGCAGACAAGGAGATAGGTCGAGAGAGAGGATAGGCTTCGATAGGAATTAGTCACCGTGCGTACCGAAATCGTACGTATGCTCACGGACGCGCGTTCTACTCTCGGCCCGTGTAAATGAAATGCGCGCGCGCGCGCGCGAGTGCTTGTACACCAGCATGGCGCAGCGTTTTCCTATTTGCTCCTATAAGGAGGCGGCCGCTGTGTGCGCGCATTCGTATTCCACTGAGATACGCGTATATTTACATAGGCGATTCATCTGCCCGTTTGACTGCGTATGCGTTCATTTCCATCTCGTACGTGTACGGGCGAAAAGGCGCTGCGAGTGGCTCGCACGGGCCGTGTGCGGACGCGCGCGTGGGAAACGTACACGCGTCAGCCACGGGCCAGTCGAGACACCGTACTATTTTTGAGCGCGGCAAAGAGAGAAGCGGGATGAACTTCCTTCATAATTTCAGGTCACCGTGCAGATTCGAATTTTCATTAGAATACAAGCCACCAGCGGAGGAGCTTTCTGGTTTTTACCGTGGTTTCCAGCTGCCATTCGATACGTGGAAATCGCAGCTAACCTCCAGGGATACCTGCGAGTCCCAGGGGACGTGTTGGGACAACCCGGTGATACACAAGTCGCGCGCACGTGCGTCGCGAGGCTGCGAATCGGCCTCCAAATGAACAATTCTTTACACGCATTAATTTCGGTCGAATGCAAACGGAACGACATTTGAATTTGGAGAATGCGGTTTAGTCTTCGACACTGTTCCGTGGGCTCGAGAAACTTGAATTTATACTTAACGTTATTTTAGTCTTACTGGATGCACTTAAAATGTATGTAAGATTCCAACAGGGGAACGTTCCCGACCCCAAAATTCTGAATTTAACGAAACTTGGAACAAATTTTTTTCTACAGAAATTCGCTCGGAAGGGGTGAAATCCGCCCTTAAAGTCATTGCGTTTTTTTAAATAATTTTATTTTTCATTTTGTAATGTGATATAGCATAAAAAACTGAACAACTCTTATATTTAACGTTTCGTTTCCTTGTAAGATAAATCGAGCTAAGTAGCAGCGAACTTAACTGTTAACTTTAGTGATTAAAATTTGAGAAAACTCCAAAGATTAGCGTGAGCAAACGAAAGATTAAGAATGGTTTGAATTATTCCGCACGCGTGAATGTCAAGGTATCCATCATTCCGCCGTAGAAATGGAACAAAAGGAATTATCGCGCAAACGGCGCAACGGCAATCATCGTCTACCGTCATCAGAGGGGTGTAGATCACTCGCAATTATCGTTCTTACGATTAGAGTATGTACCTAGAGAAGCTGTAGCTCAAGGGTCGGTACAAGGGCTTCGCATGCAGTTTACGAATCTGTGGTTTACGTGAATAGACCTCGGCACGTTTACGTTAGAACAAACGGCAATACCTGCACGACATTGCGGGTCGAATCAGCCTTGATGTCGTCGCTCGATCCACAGACGGACCTTGGTGCCCTAATGCACGCCATGACGTCCACGCCACCAGCCGTTAACGTCATCCAAATCGCATCAATTCACCCACAACACCGGAGCTTCGCAGTAATATCACTAATTATCGTTTCCAATTGAGCCACGAGTACAATCGCGACGCAGCCACGTCGAACCACTGGCGCAATTACACCCAACATTCGTCATCAGCGCTGATTTGCACATCGCGGCGCGTCGAAAATCGCGAGACACGACTGCTCCACGATTTACAAGATACTCGCGGCGATTTAGTTGCTACGCCGCGTTTGAGAGGTAATCGAAAGGAAATGTAATTGCCGACTTTTTAAAAGTGAATTATCAATATTATTCCTTGCACCTAGACTCTTCTTATCTCTTCGAAGGCTCTTCATATTTATGCAACGGCAAGGGTGGATATAAGCGAAATTAAGATTATCCAAGAGACGTTGATCCCCGGTCTGTGAAAATACCGGCGCAAGGATCCTCGACTCTGCTCGATCGCAAGTCCCCAGACGATCGATCGAGCGTGTTCCACGCTTTATTACCGGAACGATCTTGTTACCCTCGATGCACGTGCTCTCGCGAGGCGTGTCGTCACGTTCCTTTTAGCTTCGCGTACTCAGAAGCGCATCGGCAGTGCATCAGACGCGCGTCAAGCAACGTGCAACAGCAACGCGAACAATACGAGCTCGGAGGCTAGTGTTGACATTCGAGGAAACGCTTTTCATGCGTTCTCACATTCTTCTTTCTTGACGAAAGCGAAAGGAGCACGATTCCAGCACTTGTTTCCGTTCAATTATGCGAATTTATAGCGACAATATTTTACATTAAGAGTCCTTTTCATAGTAAGAGTACTAAATTACTGCCCATTGGTTCTTCGTCACTTTAACAGAGCCCAGAATTGTAGAAAGATGTGGTTAATACCACTACTTGTTATTAGCCACTTATTCACTTTCTTCTTCTAGGGTTAATTCACATCGATATGATAGAAAAAGTGTCCGTAGATAGCTCGAGCAGAAGCAACCGAGTTGCATGGAAGTTTAAGAGAGGAAGACTTCAAACATCTCGAAGCTTTCCCATTCGATATTATCCAATTATTCAATTTTAGGCTCGGCAGTGGTCAGGCCGATGTAAACACGCACGGCGATACACATGTGTCTTTTACACTGCTTAAACACTATTATCCAATCACTTGAGAAATTGGCCGAAAGGCAGCCAACGGTGTAATATTGACATGTTGTCATTTAGAAATACCGAACGCGCCGTTCACGGAGCGATTTATTCAATTTGTCAATTATCCCGCGTTGAGTTTGCTCGCTCGGCAGCTGCCCCTTGTAAGCGAAGAATAATAATTCACCGGGTGTCGCGAGTCCTGCCTCCTTCGCGGAGATGCCGAAGGTAATTTCGAAACGGCGAGAACGCACGTGGAGGCGCATCGCGAAGCGCACGCCGACGAAAACTTGTTGCCGAAACGGCACGACGCGTCTCGACACCGCGGAGCACCGGACGTAACTGAATAAGCGCGTCGCGCACTCTTCTCTATGCGTACCTTCTCTTCGCTCCTTCTCCTTCCATCACCCACTCTCACACCCTTTTTTTTTTCTTTTTGTCTCCTCTTCGTCTCTTTTTTTTTGCAATTCTGCCTCGTTGCGATATTCTGTTCCCTTTCGACTGAGCGCTGTCATTTGTAATTGTCGACGATTAAAAGTTTGACGAAGCGTTGATTTTTTTTTAGCAATTGTTGCGACATGATTTCGATTATGCGTGAACGCGATTAGACGTGTAAATTCAAACAGCTTTACGCGATTTGTTAGTTTTGCAAATGTGTACAATTTATCGAATGTAAAATTGAAATGGCGACTGGTGCAGTATGTTTTTTCTAACGATGATGCTCTAAGAAATTATCTAATAAAATGAAAATAATCATTTAATATAAATAAATAGTGAACAACGAGACAGGGAAACGAAATTGGGAAAGTGTTTTAGTAAGATTGGAAAAACTGGTTGAGTATATAATCGCGTGAAATTAGAGTATGCAAGTCATAGAGAAGAAAAGGAAGAGGATATAATAAAACTTGCCGCGGGTCCCGTCGTCTTCCCAGAAGATAGTATCTTTTCCCTTCGAGCGAAAATAACGCGACGTGGCCGAAGGATGAAAATAGGAACGAAAGTGGCTAAGGAGAAAAAGGGGGAGAAGAGGATCTTGAGACGGGAGCTCGATTATAAGTCGTTTTAATTCAGCGTAACTGGAAACAGAGCGCAATGAGTGAACGGTGGTGCGTGGGTGCTGTTCGGTAAATTAACAGAATCGAGGAAAGCCAATAAATTCATCAATAAACGATTCTAGATTGTTGATTAGTGTAGTTGGTCACGAAGCAATTAAGCGCAGCTTTATATTCTGACGATTCGTGATGACACTGCTTATTTCCTCTTCGTTTGTAGGTAAGTATTTTATCTCTTGCCTCGAGCAAATTCATGTATATTAATCATTTAGCTATATCAAGTTCATTGTTTAAATCATAACTGATTTTTTCGAATATGGAAATAATAGTCAAATCTTATAAAAAAATTATTTAACAAATATGTATTACCTACATAGCAAATATTATTTGCTGTTCTTTTAAAATTCTTGACTTATTAAACAAATTACAAAAATTTCATTTATTCTATGAAAATTCATACGAATTATATAATCTTTAATTTTCAATTAAATTTAAATATACTTCAATTATACAGATAATAGTCTTCTACGGAACATACTATATAACATTATTAAATAACGTTAATAACGTGATTTAAGAACAATAATTAATCTATGAAACAGGATGCTGAAAAGTACAGAAGAACTTGTAGCTAACCCTACGTAACTTGAACATATAACTAATGAACCTAAAAAATTCACTTGCACATTATACGTTAATATGATAATAAATAATGCATTAATGTTGTTTCAATGTTGCTTTCATAACGTTCCCTTGCTGCCCAACATTAATTCCCGAACTAGAGAAAGCCATTAAATGCAAATGACCCATCGTCGGTGCTCCTGTCGGCGAGTGCTTCGAAAAAGTGAAGGACCCTCGACTTGGTGAGAATTCCATCCGTGGACAGTGACAGCGATGGGGCTAACCATGAGCATTCTTGACAGGTGCTGCTCTATCGATTGCTATTCCGAACGATTCACATACGAGCACCATCATTAATTGTAATGCCGGCTATCGAGTTGCCTTTTAACGCACCTATGCGCGCCTACCCGTAGCAACCTGCACGATAATCGACGCCAAGTCGAATATCGATCAGCCCTGCGTACACGTTTCCCAGGCTTGCTCGGCAATCTATCCTGCGTTCCTGCTTCCAAAGATTTCTTAACGGACAATACGTTTCATCCCTACGAGGAATAGCAATGACTGCCTAGTGCCTTTAAACGGTAGGTATGCTTCTGTGTATCTGGTAAAAGTTCGTTCGCTTTATTGTACCAAAGTCTATTAAAAGTAAAACTATATTACACGTCTTTTTACTCATGGTATTTTCCTTGACTATACGTGACCTTTTGTCACTTCTTCGGGTAAAAGTCTAGAATGCTTATAATAAAAAAAAAAACGGGGCATTTATTTTATATTTAAAAAAAATACTGAACATCCCATAACAACATACTAAAAACCTGTTTCCTCCGATGGAAAGGCGCGCAAAGTTCAGTCGACTTATTAAACCCGTGGTTAAAGTGGCAATCCATATATCAACGGGCGAACGCCGCTTCACCCACGACGATCCGTTCACCCTCGCTGGAACAAGTGATCCGGAATTTCCGCGGAGTTTCCACTTTGAAACGTCAGCCTTGCGATACAAACGGATTCTGCTACGCGAACAGTCGAATTGGACTATATGAAATCAGGATTGGCCACTCTCCTCTCCTCTCGGTATCGCGAGAGATCATAACCGGCAAACGAAGTCGTTAAAAGGGCGCAATTAATTTACTCGTCATATTTGGCGTGTTGACGGTACGCTGGCCGGCGAGGTCCACTTTTCCGCGCGGTGGTTTCGTCGAAAATTCCGGGGAAGTTCCATTGGTACGACAGCTTTGGGAGATGGACACGGCAGATCCTCGCGAATAAACGAGGAGGGGAAAGTGGACAAAGGAGGGAGGACGGGACAGGAGAAGGGGAAGGGAAAGGCGGAAAAGGGGTGGCTCTGCTTTTGTCGTCCGATTACGAAGGGGCTACTCGATGGGCGCCAAGAGAATGGGGCGATGAAATTAGGTTTGCCTTGGCCACGATATCGAGACGGGCCAGTCAATCGAAATGAAAAAGATGTGGAGAGGAGACGGGAGGGGAGGGGCGGAGTAACGATCGTGAGCAAATAATCCTCTGAACGGGATAAAATTATTCTCTTTGTTCAATAGCACGCGGATCGCCGAAGCTGGAGAAAATGTTTTTTCGCGTGGGACGATACGGCAGTAATTTGCGATTTTCGAGGAGGCGGCACAAAAACGAAATATTGGTATTTCTCAGAAGAATATGTATGTTGTGCATATAAATAACCATGAGTGATGAGAAACGAAAGAGGTTAATCACGAAAGGAAATGCCATTATGTAACTGACGTAAGAAGAGAAAAATGGAATTTTGAAAATTCATAAACCAGTGAAATAGCGTTAAGAAAAAGAACGAATTGGATAAAGATATGGCGTGAATGTTATAATTTATTTAAAGTGCGAGTTAAAGTTAATTCAGAATTTGTAAAGAATCGTGAATGAAAGCTTAAGTTTAGTAATTAAGGTCCATTAATTCGAGAAATTCTATTTTTATGATAAACTTGCAGAACGTCGGCGCAGGCGTCAAAATTTATGCACATAGGAAATATGAACTTGTACTGGTTGTTCTCTTTTTTTTTCGACGGTCATCGAACCCGAATTTCTCTTTCTCCCTTGCTCAACTACTCGTTGCAAATGAACCACGTGCTGGCGCACCCTCTATCCGTGACCGTTTCTCCCTTTCAACGTGTCTTTTATTCCTATATTTACCGTTTCTCGCGCGTGTATATACGTTACCATATACGTCCATATAGAATTTTCACTTTCCTCGCAAATAACAGAGATAGATACGTTGTATGATTTAATTCTCAACTGCGTGTTTTTTCTCCGAAATTATAATAAACAGGGGGAAAGGCTGCTAACTCCACGAAGTTTTATAAAAAACCAAAGGCATACGTAATGTTACGACAATCAATATTTATTACACGTTCAAGAGGGTGACACAAATCCATATTTAATCCCCAAAACAAATAAAAGAACAGTGTTGGTAATATGGGCTTGGTTGAGTGTTTTGAACTTTAAAATCACTCCCCTATAAAAAACGGAGAATGTGACTTATAACGTTCTTCGCCTGTGGTTTTCAAGTGTGATTGACATTTCAAACGAGATCAACTCGTTTAATTTCACAAATTCGGTATCTTTAATCATCGTTAAGGTAAGAATAATGCCATAATGTTATACAGTTTAACGACTAACGTTGGTAATAGGATATGTTCTTACGCTATAAAAATACAAGTGCTCGGGTTGAGAACCTTCGTAACCGAGTTATCATCCCCTCACAACGAACGGAGGATGCACCCACTTCCCTCAGGATGAGAAACGTACGTGTCCTGCAGCGTGGCACAAAACGTATCGTACCCTCTCGAGATTCGAGGAAATTCGTTGTCATGACTACGAAAATCCGGAAGGAACAAGTTATTTTTACGTGCCAAGTCCCGTGAAGTCTACTTCTGAATCCTCGTCCTCTCCGCGACTTATTTTCAGGAGCTAGTGGCCCACCTCGTGCACCGTCCTATGAATATTATACCCCTCTGCAAAGGAGATTACACGTACCCATCCATCTTGTATTTCCATCTCTTCTCTCTCGTACAAAATGTACATCATTTAATTTCTCACAGAGATTTTACGAGTAAGTATAAACGAAACATTTATTTTCTTAATTTTACGTGCAATAATTATTATATTTCATACTATGAATCGATATAATCTGTTAGAAACACCTACGCCAAAAAAGTAAATATTTCAACTGAGAACTAAAAAATAATTGAAATAATATTAAAAATAAATTAGATAGAGGGAAAAGAAATTCGGGTTCAGTACATTACAAATGTGGTGCAAAAAATAAAAAATAATATATTTCCTTCGTGATTTATTATAAATTGTGTAGAAGGCCACTAAAAAGTATTGTGTACATTTAGAAAAAAAGTCGAAAATTATTTTCGCGTGTGTATTTAAATCTTCTATCCAATATTTGTATTTTTCTATCTACACAAGTAATTTCCCTATTATGGTCAAGTTCGAGAAGTAACTTTCTCTCCAATGATTTATTATTTAAGAGTAATATTACCTAATAGTGTTGACTCTACCTCAGATTAACTAATTAATTACCTAAATAAAAAATATTCAAATAACAGATAAAATAAAAGTTACTTTAACTTTAGATGGTTTGACGAATAAAGTTATTTTTTTTATTTAACTTTTATTCGTTCACCTCTGTTCTACCTTCGACAGTAGCATCAGTTTCCCTAAACGAACAGGTAATAACGTCAGCTATTGAATGAAATTCTGATGCTCCCGTTCCGGACCTTCTTCGCTGACGAACAAGTCACCTACTCGTCTCAGTTCCTCCCAAATAGGAGCAGAAAACAGCCACCCTCTCCCCGGCCCGTGGCCGGGACGGCGCCACGTGGGTTATGTTTTATGAATGAGTTACACCCACGCGTCATTACAATGTGTACAAGCTAAATATACCTGGATCACCGGCTGCGACGGCGATGCAACCGGGCCCTACCCTGCCATTGTACATTGTGCACACCGTGTGGGCATCCTATACAACCACTGGCCCACACAGGGCTGTCTTAACGATTCTTAAGCCGCTTGACGGTCCTCGCGTGCGTGTACGCATCAGACGCGAAAACGACCGACGATACTTTCACTCGTGGGACGACTCCTTGGTCGGTCCAATGCGCGTCCGCGTGTCGGGAATGTATAAACTTTTCACCGCTTCTGTTAGATCCTGTTCCTATTATTCATATCTCGGTCGCTCTCCGGAATGAAGGGTGTGTTAAATGGTTCGCGTGCGTGAACAATCGGTCGTGCAAGAAATAGCTGAGCAGTTCCGAGTGTAGAAACCCGTGGACGATGTGCTGAGTTTATAGATACGGAGTAGCTTCAGTCGAAATAATACATTAGTAAAGGAGAAACAAGGATTTGTGACTTGATCTAGGGTGAAAATGGCGCATTTTCCATACAAGGGTTAATTATGCACTGTCAACCTTAACCTAACAATCAATAATTACATCATAATGTAATAGAGTAACTCGAAATTTGACGAATATTAAAATAGAAATACAATAATTATGTGAACGAAAGACTATTATCATTGAAATAAACATATTTGTGCCGAGATTTTTAATTCTTCGGCAATTTCATCATCCACTCCGCTCCCTTCTTTCACAGATTCTAAAATATATCTAAAATGGTACACATTTCCAGGAAGTGGGTCTGCACAGTTCCTACAGTTCCAAACAACCCAGAAATCATATGATATAAATTCCTGTCAAGTAGTCAGAGATCCCGTGGTCGGGAACGGACCCACTATTCTACACGAATCCGTACGGTACAAGCGTGCTGTTCGCGGAAAGGAGCCGCGTCCCGCATTACTGATTCGACAGGCGTCACGTCGAAATTGCAATAATTCTTTCGGCTCACGTACCGCGAGTCGTATGGAAGACGGGCCGGACACGCTCGCTAACTTACTCCAAAAAGCTTTAACGAGCTTCGACGTTTGCGGAGGGTTGGAACGCCGCGGGAACGGGATCTAATGCTCGTGTCTGATTCGATAGCAGAACGGCACAGGCCTTTTCCCGCGTCTCTTTGCCCCGAGGACAGGCAGTCAGAGGAAGGGCCCTCCTTCCTGCATCAACGAGTAAACGAACTTGTCATTCAGCAAGAACACGTCGTTCTTTAATTGTCGATTGACGAGGCACACGCCTCTGATCCCTTGCCTGCATTAGTAGAATTCTGCGATCGTTAACGCGTCAGTTAATCGTCATATACAGGGTGTTTCCAAAACTGTAGTAACACTGGAAAGATGACGAATAAACCGAAAATATAGAATGAAATTTTTTCATACAAGACTCCATTTCCGGGAAAATCGAATCTGAAAACTCGTTTAGTACATGTTAAATTAAAAGTAGTTAAAAAAAAATAGAAGGTGAATAATCATTTAATCTAATAGTCTTATCGACTTCTGTACACTTGGAACTCAAACTTGAATTTGAAAACGAACAATTTTATTAACACAATTAATATAGTATTCTACTTTGCTCGCTAATCCACTCAGATACTGCGCTAGAGGTTTTAGCGAGTTTCATGGTTATTACAAAACAAGAAGAACATCTCTCTGTAAGGATTCGAGTATAGAGTGGCTCTGTGTTGTCAAGACACTTTCCTACCCCCGAGGGAAGGAAAAGAAGGGTCCCCTTTTCTACGGGTGGCTACTTAAACGAAGGGCGTATGTACTATGGCGCGAAACGAGCGGCGTATTCTCATCGCGCGACACGTCACGGCATGGCACTTTTAAAGTATATGCGTGCCTTTACGTTTCCCGCGATGTACATTGTACAATGGTCTCAAAGGACTACCGCGGAGGTACAAAGCGAGAGCATTGTAGAGGAAGAAAGTGTAAAAGTAATCGCCACGAAAATACGTGCAAAGTATAAAATTTTATAACGCATTTCGTGCTTTTATGCCTGTGAATCGAGAATACATTTGTCTCACTTTCAAAATCGTCGGATTTTATGATCTTCGCTTTCAAAACGAGTGAATAACGTGTGGAGAAACACATATTTATAGAAAAGGTAAAGCTTTTCCAATGTAATGTATAGGTACTTTTTTCGTTACGCATCGACCATCGTGAATTTATTTATTATATAAATAGCAGTATTGGTATTTTCGCAAAAATATTCAACCCAGACATATTTTTTCCTATGTTCACGAAGATTCTCGTAAAATACAGGCATCGTTTTGAGTTCACAAATAATCGGTTTACAAAGGTCGTGTTTCAGAGATTGCACGGCGATTCAGTGACCAAAGCCCGCTTCGCCGAGAAATCCGATCACGCTGCTCTTTTTCATCGGGCGCAAAACTAACCCCTTACTTTCGATGTCTGCAGTGACAAAGTGCGGGGAGGAAAAGAACGGAGCGATGAAAAATCGGCACACGGGCCGAGAGAGATACGATAGCCCAAAGGGACATTCGATATCGGTACGAAATTCGTCCTCCGGAAGCCGCGTAAATCTGCAACGTATTTATATTTCATCAGACATCCTCTGGCACGTATATTTCTCGATTATTTTTCCAAGCTCGTCGGTCTGCTTGTAGAAACACAGAGCATACGCAAGGATTACGAATATTTGTATGTTTTAGCTGACGTTTTAGGCTGTATAGGAAGAGAAACGTCAGAGTTTCTCGTATTTTAAAAAGGGCGCACACTTTAGATAAGAGAAAATGTAAATATAAATGTTATAGACTAAAATACAACAATTTTAATGGCGTAATTTAAAATTCGTCGGTACGATGTTTTAATTGATGTTGTAGAATTAATTTATCCAGAACATACAGGATGGACTGAAATTTATGATGTAACTGGTAAGAGAGCGATTCTGTAGCTCACACTGAATCGAAATTATATAATAAATTCGTTTCGTATGTAGCTTCCTTTCCGAGTAAATCGATTTTGATAAGATCCGCCAAGTACACGCGTACTCGACTCAAAGTATTTTCCATCTTTAAAACCGATTGTCTCGAGAACCGAGCCTCATTCGAAGGAAATCTATTCTACTATTTTAAATTATTTTTACGTAAAGAATGACGGGGGTAGTCTTCGCTGGACAAAAGTATGCTTTATCGCTGAATTGTGACAAGAATTCGAAAGATCGAAACGAAACAATGTGGAATTCAATAGAAGGGAGAGAAGAGTGGAAGTAACGGAGAAAGCAGGAAGAGGGCGGACACCCTGACGACGGAGCAATTTTCCAGGGGCTGCAAATTGGCAATTGGACGATAAATGATTTAGGTCGCGTAAGCGCGTACCTACATGTAACTTGGGAGAACTCGGCGGGGGCGAACCTACCCCAAGGCGAAGCGCATATCTCTGCCTACCCGACTATCTTACCAACAAAATAGATCTTTAATTCAATCGTTGCCTCTCGGTGACTCACAGCTCTTTGCACTTGTATATATAGATATTACGCACGACGGCACGTTACGGATAAATGTATCGTCCAAATACAAACGTACGAATTTGTTTCATGAAAGTAATGAAACCAAATATCTTCATTAGGTATATCTTTTATTCCACTGCCATTGTATATTTATTATTCTCTTACTATTTTAACTTCAGTGCTTTATTAATTACGTCATTTTTCTCTGTGACGTCAGATGGAATATGTGTTGTTTCTTATTGCAAAAGTGACCAAACAATGCAGACATAATTAGATAAACACATATTGTACCGAAGTTTTAGATTTCACATAATAAATTAAACTATGAATTTTACTAATTAAGAATGATTAATAATGAAACGAGAACAATTCTCTGCTACTGTTAGTTTTCACATAAAAAGAAAGCACTTTGATTTATAAAACATTCATTCGTCTTACTTTCGGTGACAATGCATAAGTACGTGTACCTATATCACGTAATCGTAAACAGCTGCAACGATTAAATTGAGCAGAATCTGGCATATTGCTGAATCTAATCGACCGGAAGAGAGGCACATGCACAGGCGCTTCTATGCCCTACAAATTTCTCTTTTTCCTCTTCTCCTACTGGCGACTTACGTTTCTGTGATCTGGCGGTCAGCCAACATCGTATGCACAAGCTTTTTTCTCTGCTCTTTTTATCCCACCCCCTCTAGTAACGCCTTTCTGAACGTGCACAGTGTACGTAGAGTGAAACACCTGTAAACTTTGCTGTGTAATCCAGTGATCGATCGTTGAAACGTGATCACGTATTGTTTGTACAAGGTCTGGAAGCGATAAAATTTTGAATAATTTCTATGTACATGAATATAGATACAAAGGCTTTCATCTATATTTCACATTTAATACAGGATCCTTAAACTCGAACAGAATGATTCGTTCACATTTAAATACACCTTTTCGTGTTTAGAATATTTTTAACTCTTGCGTAAATGAATCTTTGAAGAAATCTACTTTATACACCATTACACAGCGTGATATCGAATTATTGAATTTCATACATTCGTTCAGAAGTTATGATCTTTTAAAGGTAATAAGCTCCCAATTTGTCACCCCGATCTGTTTTTTTTACCACTTTCCCATTGTATTTACAGTAAATATTTATGCTTTTATAATTCCTATAGAATTATCCCACACTAAAATGTTAGGTGTCGAAAGAAGCATAAACTTGGTCATTTTCTTCCAACCACATTTCAACCCTCATCCTGCATTCCTTTGCCGTCGAAATCGCTGTACGATTTCGCTAATGTGTTTCACGCGTATCCAGCTAATTACTTTAAAGCACAGCGGGGCTGCGACGGTTAATAAACAAAGCGAAATTCTCCTTTGATCGTGCGAGTGATCCCGCTAGGAAACTGCTCGGTAATGAAAGCAACTTCGTCCCCGTTGGTCGAAGGATGGAGGAACAAAGAGCAATTCCCTTGCAATATGTATAAGGAAGAGAAGTGCAGTCCTTCTTCCTCCGTCCTGGAAGATGCTGGTAGTCAGTGGCATCCCTTAAAGTAAACATCGTGAGAGAGCGAATCGAGAGGAGAAACGCGACCTTCTTGGGGTTGATCAAAGTACCTTCACACCCCCGGGCAGCATATTTGATAACCTCACGAATCTACTCTCCACCCAAGGATCCCTAAGAGTCCTTTGCCCCAAAAAAATCGATAGGCTTCAGGGCAAAAAAAGGAACGGCAGAGTGAAAAGCATCTTCGAAATTTATTTTCCAAGTTTTTCTTTTCAAAAACAAATCATTTGTCCCCTTTTTGCCCAAAATTTGACATATACCACTTTGTTTGCCCGCCCACCAGAAACATACACAGAGGTATGGGTTCATAAGTCGTCGGTACAGCTAATGTTAACGATCAAAGTCGCCGTGCGACCGCAGAATGAAGCGCAAGCTGTGCAAATCACGGGAAATCGGCGGGGCCGTTGGGTGTATCAATTCCGGCCCGAAAATAGCGGGAACAAAGTAACGTCGCACGAATCGCCCGCGGGAACGAGCGAAATGAAGTAAAACTCGATAGCGTCGTACCGCAAATTTGCAGCTCGGTTTCCGAAATTAGCTCGATGAGGGACGCGAAAATCGGCTCTAGCCCGTATCCGCCTCGAGGGATGAAATGCGGAAGAAGCGGAGAGCGAGCGTGGAGGCGAGGTAGGGAAAGAGAGGCACGTATGATCAGTGAAGTAAAGCAAATGGAAATGTGGGGAAGGAGAGGAGAAGGTAAAACGAGAGAGCGAGCGAGCTGTATGATATATGAAATCTGGATTGGGAAGGAAACACGAAAAAGGACACGTTAAATACAGATAACTGAGCATTGAGGAAGAGATAGAGAGGGACGAGAAAAGAGAGAGAGAGAGGGGGGGACAGATATGCGTTAAATGTATTCGAGTTCGGATACGTGCACGACTGATGGCAAGCTCGGCGAAATTGCTTCCGTTTTTCAATTAATTCGAAACGCGATCTCGCGTACCGGCTACCGACCTCCAGCGCGTATATACACATTGGCCGAGCGAAGAGACAAATGACAACGCGTGCTCGTGACAGCTCATTTCGAATTCGAGAATCGGCATAACCTCTGCGGAATTTTATGAATGAGATGCAGATATATGCCACTTTGCATGTCCCGTAAGGACTTTTAATTTTCCTTAGCATCGACATTCGATAAAAATTCCTGACTGACATTTTACAGATGGATCGTCATCTAAGAAACATCAGACTACAATAATAATATAATTTTTCTATCACGCATCGAATAAACAACTATGCTTCATTAATTAATAACACATACGTATTTTCTAGCAACTGTACTTCTCCAACGCGACATTTCTAAAAATGGCCATTTTCTACCCTCCTCCTTTCCCACTTTACCCGCCTGCTTGTTCAGGCATTTTTGCTAACTGCTGCCATATTAGACAGCGTAGTATCCCTTCGTGAATATACTACAAACTTATCTCTCGATACCTGCTGCGTAGTCTTTCCCCGATGTTGCCACTGATAAAAGTGTTCGACGTTTAGAGACCACCCAGGTGCGAAGCTGAATCCCTCCAATGGGATCTGCGACGGCGTAGCCACTACAGCGGATGCTTGCTGGTACAGCGGGTCAGGTAGTTCCGTGTAAAGGCCACGTCTACCGAACCATCCACCAAGGGCGCACTTATCATCCAGTTGACCTACATCCTGTCGCGACTGCATCAGCTCCTTCTCCAGCGTGTACAGCGACTCGAATTCCAGAAACGACATCTCCGGCTCGTCCCCGCAGTTCATGGAAGAGACCCGGAGTCCAAGACCCATTTCGTCCTGCAGGAAATCTTCCTCGAGGACTGACACGTACCTTCTAGGAGAGCGCTTTGGGGATGCCTTTGGGCTGTGTTGATGAACGTGCAATGCCTGCTGCCGATCTTCCAATTGAGAGTACTTCCTAGGCGACCTTTTGTTCGAATCGACGCTTTGAGGGGTTCTCCGCGGGGACGCCGAAGAAATCGACGTGTGAGACCTGGCGGGACTCACCGAAGGAGAGTCCGCGCTCAATTCCTGCGATTTTCTCGAGTTTCCAGTCAACGACGGGATCGAAGACTTACATGCGCTCAATTTGGATATCTCGTTCTTTGGTTTCGCACCGTTGCTAGTCTTCGGGAATACCGCGGATGACTTGAGTCCTGAAGCACCGGACATGGTGACCACATTTTTCGCACCGCGGCAAGATTCGTCCCGAGCCACCAACGTATCCCGATTTAATTGCCGATATCCCGCGATCACTTTTCACAAAACACTATATTCGTTTCCCTTCGTTATCGCCGCTGCGAAGCCCATTTTCACCAGCTATAATCTCACACGCGCGCACGATTTAGAACTTGCGAACTGTAAGCAACTGGGCCACCTGTAAACTGTGCCGCTACGAGGGTGTACAGCTTACAGTGCGCAGCCTTTTGATATTCTCGTCGAGCAGTGTGTCAAAGTAGCCTGCTCTCGTCCTTGAAAGCTACACAGAGCGTGAAACACTGTAAGCCACTCGTGAAAATTGTTCACTGCACGACGAACAGAGGCGAAATCGAGCGACGAAACCGCGAACCGACACTGAATGTGTACCGGAGGATTCTACGGGTGAGTGAAGCGGGCACCCTTAGAAGAATCCTCGGCAGGACTGACGGTGTTTCAAAGCGTCCGATGCGCCGCAGGACGACGTAGCCAAGCTGCAATTGTGCGCGGGCGCACATCGGCCTCGTCGAACGTGCAACACCAACGTTCGCAAGGTACGCGCGACGAAATGAGAAGCGGCGAGTGGCCACAATTATTTCACTCCCGGCCACCGCCTCTAAATTTCCACCACCCGAGCTGGTAGCTCGGGCAGCTACTCTAAATCGGACTCGAAAGTTTTTTTACAGGATTTTTACCGCGTACAACTGTAGGCGATTACAGAGGCTCTAGGAGGACGAAAGAATAGTTAAGATATTCTTGTCATTCGCGATATTGTGTTCCAATGATATTGGAAATTTGATTGTTCTTTGGAAGGATTTGCTTCAGGCTCCCTATGCTGTCGAGGCCTTTTTACGGGAAACAGTTCCGTGGAAATATCACTACTTACAAGGGAAGTTTGGCAACTCGAGAATTCAAAAAAATCTGAAACTTTGCAGAAATGTAGCTCAAGTGATGCTAATAACGTAACTATTTCTTGATTCGGCAATAAAATGATCCTAAGCGTGAAAAGTTACAGTGGTAGTAGTAAGAGGGGTTTGAAAAAAGGTTTGTCGTTGGCGAACATAATTCTGGCTATCTATTAATCATCTAAAATAAAACACGCAACATTTTTCTTCGTCCATATGAGTGTGGTTATCGTGTGAACTAGAATAAATAAAAAAATATTGAAAAACACAAAAGTAGTAGCATTACAAACGAAAGTTTTCATTTTTCGCAAAAGAATTTGTTAGTTTTCTGTGTTGCAAAACTTGAAATCAGCAAATAATGACTTCATGACCCCAATTTCAGCATAATTATGGAGCTGCCTGCTTTTCGCAGCAAAGGAACTGCTTTAGGATTCACGATTCAAACCTTGGTGTGCTTGAGTGGCATAATTGGAGTGCAAAGAGTTACTATAATCAGACGATCAGAATTCTTTATCCGAAAAACATTAACTGCCACGTTACATTTGACTTTTGAAGCGATCACGTTCCCTTTTCTCAGCATCTCAGAAGTCGCGCCACTAGTTCCTCCATATCGTAGCAAAAAGCAAGATAAAAATACCCAGCCTTATATCGAGCGGTCAACTGAATGAAAAGATCGACGTGACACTCTTAAAAAGACACGATACCCGACAGTATATACGCGGGTGGTATATCGGTTATTTTTCCCGATTTCTGTCGGCGAAAGCAAAGCCACGATAAGGAGGACGACAAAAGCTTTGACCGTCGGTATCGAAAAGAGCCTCCCCCCCTCCTCCTCGATCTCTGAACGTCGGAGCTATTTCCAAGAGGGGTTCAAGCACGAAAAAAAATCACGAGCGAGGCGTGTGTACACGAGGGGGGTGAATATTATAAAAGCACTCGAGAAAAGGGAGAAAACTGCCGGCCTTCTGCTGATGACTGTGGAATCGGTCGTGATGGCGTGGTGGAAAAGGTACCATGAAAACGTTCCACCCTCGAAAAAGAAGCCCTCCTGATACGACAACGTGACGAGTGTCGGCACGGTGCAAGCACCGCCGTGCCACGGCCACGGATCTGCATATTTATGGTGAATGCTCAGCGCACCAGAAGATTTTGGATGCATGCTAAATAACCCACGAGCGACGTTCCGTAACGAGATTTTGAAGCTTCGTAAACAGGTTAACGGGGTGATGCGCAACGAATTACAGGCCTGAATAATGTTGTTACACTGTGTATCGTTCACAACTCCAAAATTATGTATTTAAAGCTACGGTTACGGCACATTTATTATACCGTAGCAATGAATATCGACGTCGGCACGTTCATTTCATATTATTTTTATTAGTATTAGTATCGCACGATCTTGCCAGCATTAGGTTTAATAGCAAATTTGCATTTTAATTAAAATCTTCCATCCTTTTTTATTTATTTCTGCCAAAATGTTCTGTTTTGCATTATACTTTTTAAGTGATGGAATAGAGCTGTACATATTGTTATTATTAGTTTTAGTATAATTATACGATACCACAGTAAATATATCTAAGGGTCATAACAATTTCATTATTGTTATTATAGAATGATGGACGCCTTACATGACTAATCATAATGCTCAAGAGAAGTAAAAAAAAAAGCAAACTTGTGATCGAATTTCAGGTGATTAACAAAATTCTCAGAAATCCTGATGAAACTTATCAAAGCATTGGGAAGGAAGAACGAATCCATCATTGCAGGGACACGCACATGTCAGTCAAATCGTACGCTTGACAGGTCAGTTGCTCGCGCTGTCCCTATGGGGTTTTAATTTGATCCCACTCAACAGATAGGCCGACGTTTCGACCCCGCTCGTTTCTATGTTGACAATTTTTCAGAGGATATTTTCAGCGCAACGCCTGCGGATTACATTCCCCCCCTTCGAAGAGCAAAAAGAAATGTAACTTTTTACAATTACAAATGGCTCTAATAGATTTTCAATTTATGACACAAAAGTTTATATACAGCTGTGATTTATACAAAATATTTCTTTTTTCAAAACCAAGCTTTCTCTGTGCGAACCCTACAATAATCATAAATATCCGAAAACGGAGATTAATAATTAATAATAAAAAATGGAAACGTATTACGAGCTAATGGAGTTTCATAGAAACGAAATTCTGATTAATAAACCGCTGGAATCGATACGATCCTTCACCTCCGAGGGCACATATGTACTGGGCAGGAATGGTGAAGGGTTGAGTAGAGGGTCGTCAGAATAATTAATAAAGCCACACAGAGCTTATGCCCGTCTGCTTCCCGATTTCTCGTTTCCGAATCGACGGCCTTCCCGACGACTTACTTTTCCGTTTCCACGAATTCAATATAATAATGCAGACCGACGACCCTGCGGCTTAGGCCTTTGGATCAGTGGCTCCCAATTGTTTCGACCAGGAAAACAGTGCTGCAGAGCCCGGGGAACGCAGAAATTGGGGGCGAACCGATGACAACCACTTCGAAATTCCTCCTACGCAAGGGTGGCTTACGGAAAGCGTTATTGCCGTGTCACTGGCTTCAGGATTATTGCGAATCATTTTTCCACATAAAAATGAACCCCTCTGTAGACCAACGGGCCTCATATACGGTTTTCTTTCACATTCGTTCAGTCGAAACCTTCATCGATGAGGGTGTGGATGATTAGAACGGTTTCGTTACATTAACCAAAGAAAATACGATCAGTCGATCGGATCCAATAAAGTACTTTTTAATGCTATCCGTCGATAAACTTGAGTTGAATTTTTTATATTTTCAAAGTCCACATTCGCAATATTAAGGAGTATGTAGCGTCTTGTGTTAATAGTTACTAGGGTTTCCTAGAGTTTCTCCCCTAAACTAGATGTTGTTAAGCAGCGTTACTCTTTTTGTAAAATAATAATTGTATCTCATAATCGTTATTTAATAATAATTCTATTCGCCAGAAACGGATAAGTTTGTAGTCGATTAAATTAAAATGTAGGATATGTTAGTGACCTAATAGTCATTAATAGTGACATTATAGAGGCAGGTGTTGATATATGATAGCCAACCGAAAAGCGGTAAGTAAAGAGATTGAGCGATAGATGGATAACATTGCCCAGGTTGCGTCAAAGGAACGAGAGAAGGTGGAAGAGAAGTATAGAGAGAAGATGAAAGAGAAGGATATAGAGAGCGCGTTGTGATTTATTTAGATTCCCATCTGCTACTTGATCATGCAGAGAATATAGTCTAAACACTATTTTAGACCCCATCAAGATACCGATATATTTCATTTAATTTGAAGGGATTCTACATAAATTCATTTGCCAATGAATGTTTTTGATACGCCCTGATATGTTGCGATCAATTTAAACATGCCCGGAAGAAAGAAATTTGAATGTCAAGAAGACATACTATTCTTAAACATCGATAAGATTCAAAATGGAAACTACCCGCACCAAAATGACTTTCGCATTAAGGTTTTTTGCAACAAAAAATGGGGATTCGATTCTGATTGTCGTCGATTCAATCAACGAAACTCGCAACGGAGCTCCTACAACATTCGTGACCAGCTTGGAAATGCAAGAATAAAAAGAGGTATTCCCTTACACAGGAAGCTCTCGTGACTCGTCGATCTTGCCTGTTTTTGCTCGGCAACACGAAGGTTTCGTTATAATCGGTCCCTGAGCACCGCGAGTACAAAGCAGGGGATGAAATAAGCGGATTCGCCTATAGGTAACATCGCTTCAAGGGAAAAGAAAGTCTAGATACATTAGAACAGTGCAAGTATAACCGTGTTATAGCCTCCCAAATCCCTCTCCCACTCACCCACCGCACGTGGTTTCGCGACGAAGGGTGACGAACCACGTGGAATAAGTGGCCGATGAGCTCGATTCAACCATTACGATATTCGAATTCCTTAGGCGCATGAGAAATTTTTTTCAAGGGCATGTCTTTCCTTACTCGGCAAAAAGCAATCTCTGCCGAACCCCACGTGAAGCCCTGTATTCGATTTTGGAGATATTAATTTCGCCAGAAACCATACAAGAATTGGATTTCCTTCCATACTCTTTCAGCGAGGAAAAAGTCGTTTTCTTCAGCCTAACAAGTAGTATCTACTAAATTTCTATCCAAAGTAAAATTGAAAAACAGTATTGACCAAAGAAACGCTAAATTAATTTTAGAGGGAAATCATTTTATCTACCTGTGTATCGATGGCGTCACCTGCGCACCAGTTGTATCATATTCTGGACTTTTATCGATGGTTTTGAAAAAAGGAACAAAATACTTTGCGCGACTCACGTCGTATGTTTGATTAGAAAATTAACAATTAACATTCTCCCTATTCTCAATTGTAAATGAAAAAGCTGTAAAGGAAACTAAAAACATTTCTTTGCAGTTTGATAGCGGGTCACCTTTTATAACGTAAAGTGTCGCCATCCCACGGTAGAATTCGAGAACGGGAAAGATCTCTGAGGAAATTGATAGAAAGCTTGGGCGGTACGAACGACCATCGAAATAATCGAAATAGAAGTGGTCTAGACGGGAGCCT
The DNA here is from genome assembly GCA_963932335.1 of Andrena marginata. Classification (NCBI taxonomy): domain Eukaryota; kingdom Metazoa; phylum Arthropoda; class Insecta; order Hymenoptera; family Andrenidae; genus Andrena; species Andrena marginata. The sequence goes on from OZ010660.1 coordinate 607,597, forward strand.
ATGGCATGGCAGTGCCCTAAACCGTGTTCTGGAAATATTGTAGAAATGTTCTCCGAAAAAAGGACCAACCGTGCGAAGCCGACGAATAATTCGAAGGCACGCGGCCACAATCGAACGAGCCGCCTGTATTGTACAAGCAAGTTGGAATGCGAGGCTGAAGTCGGCCACGAAGCGCCCATCATGAATGAGAAACCTGCGCGCCTGCACGCACATGGCCGCGCAACGACGTGTGGAGAAACGCGTCGCTGAAGGAGGGTGAACGTAATTCCTTTGCACCACGTGGTTACACACCCATGGGGTTGCTTACCCCCAGAATGTGACTCACAAGATTTATAGCCTTTTTGTGCTATTAGACATTTCCAATCTTTCGTCAACGCAGAATACGCCAAGCCTTCCTAAATTTTCATTTCATCGCTTCGATTTCAATTTTCTTCTATTACATTTCACTTTACGAAGAAATTCTTGCGATTGATAATTAAGTTAAACGTCTCGCGACATTTTAATAGTGTTGCAGATACAACATTAATGATTATATCTAATAACTGCAGATTCGAAAACCGTTTAATAAATAAATTCTCCTTCAAAAGCTGTGCGATATTAAAGCTGTACAAACATAGTTTACCTCAGCCTGCCGCTTCTCACATGGACAGTTCCTCAGTTTCTCCAACTGCTCCTCGATTAAATAAAAAGCTGTGTATTTCTGGCTCTCTGGCGACAACGGTGAATCAGGCGAGCCAAGACCGGAACTTTTGCTACCACTCGGCCTGATCGAATTTTCCGATAGAGTCCTGGCGTTCGTCGACGCATCTTTCTGCGGCGATAAAGGTGACAATGGCGAGCCAATGCCTGAACTTTCAGAACTAGAATTCACAAGTCCACCACCATTCGAGGCACACTTCGTTGTTTTAGCTTTCGGTATCAAACTCGTCGTTTTCACTGTATCCAATTTCCGCGAGCCTCCGGGCACCTTTGCTACCCTAGACGCCCTTGATCTGCATTCGAAAGGTTTTCGAGATAACTTCAAATCGAAATCCTTCTTCGCATTATGCTTTGCATTCTTCTTTGACGTTCTGCATTGCAGAGGGTCTACGCTGTTCCCCTCTACTAAGTCGAAAAAAGAATCAATAGACTCTTTATCATCAGTAACGTCAATTTTATCGATACTTCTACTTCGACGACTTCCGTTGCGATCTCCAATAACAGAGTCAATACCTTCACCCCCGTTCCTGTCACTAGCACAATCCTTTGAAATTGAACTGCAAGAGTCGTCGCACGATCCTTTGATCTGCTCCGAGACCGAAATTCGTTTCTCGATAGAAGATCCTGGGCTATGCGACAAATCCTCAGGTTTCTCAGCGTCTTCGTTCTCGCTCCGCGGGCTTTTTTTACGAGGGATTGCATGTGATCGAGGGTGCTTTAAACCGTTCCCATTACCCTTAATGGCGCCACCTTCCGTTTCGCTCGGCCTCCGTTTGCTCGCAAGGAATTCTGGAACAGCGTCCTGATACCTTTCGAATCGGCCGTCGAACGATTTCATAAGCCTTAACCCATAACCGCCAATATAGTCCTTTACCTCGTAATACTCTACGTTTTCGAAGCAGCTATTTGAAATAGGAAAGGATGTGTTCAGAGAGGCGGGCCTCCTTTTCACGGTGCCGGTTTCGTTACTGGGAGAATCCCAATCCACGTGAAATGTCCTTCTTTTAGGAAACATACCGACGGTTTGCTGGCTACATTATTAGCAGGGACCAGGTTATTTCACGGCGATGTCGAAACGAAAATTCTGTCTACTTTTAGACAATTGCGCTTTCAGCGAGAAATTGCATAAATAGAAATTCAGCGTTTGTATCGCCATTATTGATTTTTTAAAAAATTTATACACTTAACAGAGGTTGTATTATCTGTAACTGGCAACATTTGCGACGCCACTTTCTATTTTACATCCGTGTCGAAGCGGAAATTTTGTTGACACCTTTCCATTGGTAATCCTCGGAAACACGATAATCACAATGGTTATCGAAACAGAACTGTAATCGCGTATTTGGGTTTAAAACAAATCACTTTCCTCGGTTACTTACTACCCACCTTTCACTTCGCCCCACAAAAACAACCTTCAACTCGATACACAAATTTGTTAAATATCCAGAGTTTCAGGAATCGTGTATAAACCCTTCACGGACCAATCACTTTTACCCACTTTACTGTACAAGCAAGGCCACGGTGACGAAAATACAAGGGACGGAGAGGATCGTATCGAAGAGTAGAACCTTCGCTGTCGCAGGCGTCGGAGGAAATCACGAATTTCGGCTCCGTCGTCAATGAGACCGATAAGCGTATTTTCGGGTTCTTGCACTCAGACAATAGATGCACTTGCTGAGGGTGCCCCGGGCAAACTGAAAGCACCCCTAGGCACGGAACCACCCTCCGGCGTCAGATCGCACTAGGAGTAAGTGTGTGCATACAGGAAAGTCCATGGGACCCTGGGCGCCTAGGACAGCCCCCTATCATAGCTCTGGGGCTAAAAACTAATTACATTCGGCTACGGGGTTGGTGTATGATCGTACCATATTGCAACGAGCAACACTCGCTCCGGCCAATGTGGTATTACGAATTCCGCAGGACACGGCCACACAAAAAGGCATAGCACAATAAAGCTGTGTCAAATGATGTTTATTTTACGGGCTATTGATTTTATAGTCGTTGACAATATTCCTCTGTATCGTTATGGCGAGAACGCACAGATCAGTACCGAAGTGTTTGCACGAATGAAATGGAGTATTATTAACGCGTTATAGACACAAAGTCGTAAATATTGTCACGTGATCGATGTAACCATACCTATTTTCTTCCTCTACGAAAACTAAATCCTAAAATGGTGACTGAGCACCACGAAGAGAAAGGTTTCACTGCTTTTTCAAAGGAAATGTAAAAATACAAATAAGGGATTTAAAAGTCTTTGAAGTTGAACTTAGGAACGTGTTATCCGTAATTTTCAATGGTAATAGAAACGTCTTCTTATCTGGCAGGCTCTATCTTGCTAGTCTCGTGGCGGAATGCGCGCTGCTCATGAATAGCATTTGGATAAAATCTCATCGGTCCAGCCAACAGCCAGAACGGGGTCTTGAAACCCCACAGCCCGAACCAGTCACCACAGGGCACAAGCAACCCCTGCTTCCCGTCTGAACCGTGAAAATAGAAGGGTGGTACTGGTGCGCCCCAAGTTCTGTATGGAACCTATAGGTACTACACATGCATTTTCCAGCATTATTTAAACGTGTACGTTTTCCTCTGTCAAAATATTTTCATAGCTATCGCGGCCCTAGTGTAACACTACTCACGCATCATTACTGCAATCTCCTTGCAATATTGAAGTTTATATCTTCCTAACCATATCTCTACACTTTACGTAATGAAAATTGTCTGGCGCCTATTTGTGAATATTACCACCATTATGAAAATATCCTGAATGTTATTGTCTCTGTAAAAATAATACTTAAATGATTAATATTAATTGGTGAATATTATTCTCACACAAGTGGACAGAGCTCATTTGCTAATTTTCTGAAATTATGGAACATATTCATCGAGGAAAAGCGTTAAAAGTTTTCCTTAAGAACAAAATATTGTTATTCAGTGTCTTCGATGTTTTCAGCCGTAGATCCTTAAATACATAAATTTCTTTGTACATGCGTTGAACGACGGATGAACCTGTAAAATACATATATCGCCTATGTGTATTTGAAAGAGTTTTAAAGCCACGATAATATTTACGTCATCGTCATCGGATTCAGGGAATTTGATAGGAGACTGAAAAATATCCGCAACCCCTTGCATGTGTGCTGAAGCTTTGAAAATGAAGGGCTCGCGGTGCAACCACGTTGGATATATTTTGACAGGGGTTCGCGGTAGCATAATGGACCCTCAACGCAGTCATCGCGGTCTCTTCCATATCAACCTGCGCCGATTGCCATTCCGCGATGATGCGGACAGAAAATACCATAAAGCGTAATCCGCAAATATAGAAAACCACAGCGAGTGGAGTCGCAAAAACGAGAGCGCGACCCCAGAGCCTAATAACGTTTTCAAACAAATGGAAAATATTTGCTGATAGTACCTGTATCATTGAAATTCATTTTGAGAAATTGAAATATGAAACGCTCTTCGACCTAACAAATAAATTTTCTTTATACTTTTCCGAATGGAAAGTATCCGAATGGCATTGTACACCCCATAAGTTTTCAAGCATGGTAGTAGGATTTGTTAATTTCCCTGGTGTCGTAGCAATAATTTTCGATTGCCAAGAATGAGTCATGCCGAGGACGATAGCTGTACTCCAGGGAGACCCGAGTTTCCCCTCTGGAATCGCGTCCTCCCTGGCCTCATGCCTTCGGGAAACAAACGATCCGTGCCGAATAGGTCTTAAGTCATTGCTTTAAAAAAATGCGAACCCTTCAGAGTGATGTCAATTCGTTCTTCTTCTCGCAATTCTACCCCAGTCATTTGGTGCTCGCAGAGTTTTTGGCCATTCACAAAATTCCGAGTAGTTTAGTTTTACCGTGGAATATTTTATATGGACAACAGACAAATTACTGTTTTAGTTGTTATAATAAAAAAAATGGTATGTTTGATAGCTGAATTATGTTTGAATTAATTTAGGATGGTGCTAAGTCTTTTTGTGATGCTGATATCCCTAATAAACACGGACCTTGTATTAACACACCATTTTCACTTACAATGACGAATAACGTCTTAACAAATTTGAAGAAATTTAAACATCAAAATATTCCAATCCTTTACTTTGCGATATTACAAAATTATAAAATGTTTTCGGCCAACGATCTTTAATACTTTCGTTAGGATCTCCGTGATAAAGATAATTCCACAAGTTCGCACGCAAAAGGGGCCTTGTCGAACCGCAAGAAAAATTGGAATCCACTTGTGGGCTAACCACAGGCTCGTGTATTAACGAATGGGATTTCTCGGGTCGAGGCTTACAACTTATAATCCCGACACATCCCGTCATAGCTTACCTGCTCGACTCGCCCGAAGATTAAGCTTGCACCCCCGTGTTGCACACAGGAATAAGCATCCCATGCGGTGCTTTGCATCGCTTCCCTCCTCGTCTCCCTTCTCTCTGACACCCCTCGAATCAGCTTAAGCTGGGCGCGCGTGCACGCGCCATTTAGTCCACGCTTTGCACGCATAAACGCATAGGATATTACGCGATTCCCGGCTACAGTATTGCCCCGATCGGCTGAGTAAATTGAATCTGAGAGGCGAACAAGCTCTGACAGAACACGAATGCCCTTTCCGGGCACACCCTCTGTACACGATCGGAATCATCCGTCGCGGCGAGAAATAGAGTAATTTGGGTGGCAGCGGTGTAGAGACGAAAAATGCTTGCAATTCGGAGAAACTGAAAAGTAATGCTCGCAATATAACGAATAATATATCTATTATTGAAAACTGTTGGTGCCAGATCCGGGGAATGTGGTGGATGTGGAACAAGTTCCCATTGCAGTGCTGATACTTCTTTTGCGTTCCTATCACCACGCGTGACCTCTCGTTGTCATTCAGGCAGGACTTATTGGACATCCTTTCAACTTGTGAGGTCTTTTAATTTGCAGTTTTTACTGCACTCTTTCAAGTTGTTGACAATATAAATCAGCATTGATAATTGTATTTGAATTGAGTAACTCAGAACAGAACTAATGCAGAAACTTAGTAATTATCGCAGACGAGGTATAAAATAGACAGTGCGTTTTTCCGTCCCAGGTAGTAGGATCCCAAGACCCCTTTACCATTTTAGTGTCACGTGCAACGTTACCGGTAAAATCCCGAAACAGATTGTAGCGCCAAGCGTGGTGGGTACTGGTATTCAACACGCGAAAACATATCAATCGAAACCCACGATTTACAAATGTTCATGTTAAAGTAATAATTTAAAGGGTAAAATTAAAAACACTCATTCAGCATTAACATTCATTTATCGAACGATTAAATATCGAGAATAAGAGAGAATGCATTCGGCGTAGAAAGTCATTTGCAAATCCACGGCAAAATGTTACTAATTGTTTGATATCTGCAGTTGTATCGATCATAGTTAATAATAATTTATACTGGCCGGTCAGTGCAAATGTTATTAACATTATTTGTCTTAGAAATAACCATTGGAATGGATATTTTAGTGGAAAATCCATTTTTGCCGAAGAATTCGTTGAATTTGGCAATTGTAACGAACCGTCGACCTTGTTTTGATCGGGGGACATGGTTCCCCAAGTGTATATAAGGAGCTCACGGAGCTCCATGTACTCAGTCGTCGTCGGTCCTCCGGGCCTGGAGGACCTCCGGGAACCCTGAAGCTGCCGAGTCACCTGGACCTACTGGACCTGCTGGACCTCTTAGACTTCTTAGACTTGCTGGGGACCTGGTCAGGGTTTCAGCCTTGGTTCTTCCTGCACCTTCTCGGCTCGCTGGACTATTTTGACCTACTGGTCTTCCTGAGGACCTGGTCCTTCCTACACCCCCTCGCCCCCCTGCAATGGAGTTCCCAAGCTGCCTGGACTATTTGGGGACGTGGTCAGGGTTCCAACCTCTGGTCTTTCTTTCACCCTCTCGCCCCCTGACCTACGTTAGCTTATTCGGTTGGTGCCGATAAAATTTTCGGGTTTGTTAAAAGTCATTCAAAATGTTATTATTATACTAAGGTGAAAACCGATTTCTCTTCCTTTTTAACTGATTTCTTTGATTGTTTTTCATCATCTGTCCTATTTCATACATTCTTTCGTGGATTTTTGCATAAGTTGTTCTATTTCGTGTATTTCTTCGATGTGTTTGCTTGATCTGTCCTGATTCATGCATTTCTTTGATGGGTTTAAATGATTTAAGTTATTCGATGTATTTCTTCGATGCGTTTGCGTGATTTATTTTATTTGATGCATTTCTTCGGTGGGTTTACATGATTTATTTTATTTTATGCATTACTTCGATGTGTTTGCATGATTTATTTTATTTGATGCATTCCTTTGATGGTTGTGCATGATTTGTTCCCTCTCATGAATCTCATCGATGGATTTATATTTCCAGCTCTTCTTCGTGTAGGTGTCTCGACGATGGTTCTGCATGCTCTTGCGTGCTCTTCTGACATTTCGAATCATCTCGATCGGCACCAACCGAATAAATATGTTCTTAGTTTCCTCTGAAGCCCACCACACTATTACTAACATAATGTAGTTGATTGTTTCAGCATTTCAGGTCCACGCTCTCGCGGCGAAGGAGGTTCATAAAATAATATATTTAAAACAAAATAGTGAAAAGTGATAGTGAACAGTGGTAGTGGAAGAAGACATCTAAAGAAGCCTAGGTTAACTTATTATAGCATGAAGTATTTAAGGCCCCATGTAAAATTGCCAAGTAGTCACAGAATTTTATTAGCTTTGTTGTTCGTTTGTTGGCTCCTCATCTCAGATGAGGAGGTCGCCGCTGCTTCCGCTTCCGGAAGCAAGCGACTGAGCATGGAATCGGTACGGGTGGATCAGTTTCGTCCCCTGGTGTTCTTGTCGAAAGGGTAAAGTTTCGGGCGTAGGGGGTGTACCTTTTGGTACGCTGCCTGCGTAAGTCTCCTGGTCTGATTACCCAATCTCCGTGTTAGACGGCTTGAGTCAGGTCACACCTAGTGTCGCTCCTGACGAGTCGCTTCGGTGCAACAGGAATCGCCCTGGGAAACGCCGAGCGCTTTTCCCTTTCGACTCGGACAGCAGGGTGGTAGGAACTGCGCCATTCGATACTCCTTTCACGTTCACCCGTAGTCTTTCCTTCTTTGCCGAGTTTATTTCAATCGAGTGATTGCTTGGCAGTTCCCTAGATTCGATATCTAAACCGAAGGGATCGATGGAACTTTGTTTCGATCCATCTCTTTGGTTTAGTAGGCTAAGGTTTTCATGTACAGGGAGATCGACGGAACTTTGATTCCATCTATCTCTCTACGGGTCTCGAAACGCAGCAACCTCCTCGTGGTGAGACCTGGTAATCGGTGAGGACCACCGAGCCGATAGCTGTGATTGTCAAATATTCTAATTAGATATAAGAATTGCTTTAGTTGTAAGACTTTTTCGAAATTGTTCAAAGTGCACAAAGCATTGGTCGAACATAGACCAGAAATATTTCGTAGAAATGGGTCACTTTCGTAGGTACCTCCGCGTTGGTGTGCTCGGCTCCTTGGTAACGTTTCCCAAGCATTGCGACTTGCGAAACGGAATCAAGCTAAAGCCTACGATCTAGGTTAAGGGCCCAGATCGAGGCAAACTTACCTTCAGTGAGTTTGCTTCGGTCTCGGCAGCTAATCGCAATTTTATTCTGTTTCAGATAGGTATTTCGTCGATGGTTTTTCGTAATTTCTTCTAATTCATGTATTTCGTATTTGGATTTGCACGATTTACTTTATTTCATGTCCTGTGTTTTATTATGTTTATTTAATTTCCTTCTATGTTGCTCTCACTATTACTAACATAACGTAGTTAATTGTTTCAGCTTTCCAGGTTCAGCCCTCCGCGGTGAAGGGACTTACTAAAATAATATAATTAAAAATAAAAGTGATTGTGAAAAATAATAGTGAAGTGTGATAGTGAAAAGTGATAGTGACAGAAGACATCTAAGGAAGCCTAGGCTAAGTTATTATAGCATGAAGTATTTAAGGCCACATGTAAAATTGCCAGGTAGTCACAGAATTTTATTAGCTTTGTTGCTCGTTTGTTGGCTCCTCATCTCCGATGAGGAGGTCGCCGCTACTTCCGTTTCCGGAAGCAAGCGACTGAGCATGGAATCGGTACGGGTGGATCAGTTTCGTCCCCTGGTGTTCTTGTCGAAAGGGTAAAGTTTCGGGCGTAGGGGGTGTACCTTTTGGTACGCTGCCTGCGTAAGTCTCCTGGTCTGATTACCCAATCTCCGTGTTAGACGGCTTGAGTCAGGTCACACCTAGTGTCGCTCCTGACGAGTCGCATCGGTGCAACAGGAATCGCCTGGGAGACGCCGAGCGCTTTTCCCTTTCGACTCGGACAGCAGGGTGGTAGGAACTGCGCCATTCGATACTCCTTTCACGTTCACCCGTAGTCTTTCCTTCCTTGCTGCATTTTTTTTAAACGAGTGATTGCTTGACAGTTCCGTAGATTCGATATCTAAACCGAAGGGATCGATGGAACTTTGTTTCGATCCATCTCTTTGGTTTAGTAGGCTAAGGTTTTCATGTACAGGGAGATCGACGGAACTTTGATTCCATCTATCTCTCTACGGGTCTCGAAACGCAGCAACCTCCTCGTGGTGAGACCTGGTAATCGGTGAGAACCGAGCCGATAGCTGCGATTGTCAAATATTCTAATTAGATGTAAGAATTTCTCTAACTTACGATAATATGGTAGAATGTAAGAATAAAATATGTAACTTGAAATATTGTTCGATTGCTCGTACCGGACCTCAGAACACGAGTATAGTGTTAAGATAGAAGGATAAGTGCAAGTTGGAATATTTCAGCGAGATACTGGAACTGATGGGTTTTTGACAATTTTTAAAATCCTCTCTGCTTCCGCACCTTGTTGAAATATATGTATTCCTCGGTGAGGTATTACAAGTTACATCGTGAAAGCATGTCTTCCCCAAATAATGTTGTTGTGTGTATAAATTTTTATGTTAAATAAATTTATTTTGCGTTAAATAGTTTCGAAGGTTAAAAGGCGTATGTGTTCTTGTTTTGTTGGAATCCTTAGTCCACGGGAAGACCACGCGGCGCGCTTAAAGCCGATAGCAACAAAACTGGCGGACCAGGTAAGGCATTTATTATAGAGAACTAAAATGTTAATGTTTTGATAGATGTTCGTGAAAGTGTTATCAATGTATCGTTAAAGGCTTCCCGAGGAAAATGGGTGAACAATTGAGGCCTATACCTCGCCTGTGACGTGATTATTCTCCAAGGAATGAGTTTACCAACAGTCGACAAGGTAGATAGACTCGGGTCGAAAGAAGAGGGTTGAATTTCGAGTGTAATTTACCAGGCCGCCTCGAGAGATGGAGCTTTCGAGGCATACAGCGGGGTAGAGGGTCGCACGTTCGCAAGGGTCGGTGGAGCCGAGCTTACGCGCGTTCTGCTCTCACTATGGATTTGCCATTAATTTGAAGCCCCGAGAAACTTTTGTCCCTCACGCGCGCACCCTCCACGTTGGAACTACCTGCGGCTTTCCGAAAAAAAAGGAGGACGTCATTGGATACCATCTGGCGAAAGCATTTTTACTGTAACTGCTCGGAGGGTGTCCTTCCTATATCAATAAGAAAAATGTGGGTCGAATCTCATATGTAAGAAACAGAAGTAGCTCGGAGAAACTATAGATCATGCGAATGATCTGAATACAGGATCTTGGATGCACAGAATCACGCACAAGTTATTAACGCTTATAAAACAATAAATTTTGTTTTCCTCACTCGGCAAAGTATAACTTCATTCAGCAGCTTGAGCAAGCCACTGTAACAAATTACTGCAACTTTAGGTGAGTTTGATGGCAGAGCCTGAAAAATATCGATCTTCAAAGTGTTCTCCAGCTCGTGAAAGGTTCTGCTTGAATAGAATTGAATCTGAATGTTCAACTGTGCTCTGAACATCGAGAGGGAAAAGAAGAAACGGTCCTGTTCCGTGAAACGGCAGGACACGGTGCGCCCCCCTGTGGTATAGCGTTTTCACGCCGGCGAAACGGCACGAAGCGAGGGGGCGGATTTTCCCACGTGGCCGTTAGATCATGCGCGCCCTGAGACGGGGGAAGTTTTGTCCGTGAGCCGCGTTTATTGCGACCGAGTATTACCTTGACTCCTGGAGATAGGGGAATGGAGAACGGCACGTCGAGGAGGAGGGCACTGCCAGCAGATCGACGCTGGAAAAGCGAAAGTTGACTTTAAACTTTCAAGGGGATCACTCCGCGTGCTTTCTCTGCTTTTCCCTTTTTCCCTCGGTTACGATATTCCGCGGGACCGTTTCGTTTCACTTTCTCACCGCCGCGGCCAAGGAAATCGCATTAAGTTCGTGTTGACGAGTTCCGCCGAGTTTGATACCGCGGACATTTAGTCTGTCTGCTGGCTCACACTTGTGGATCGTCGAACGAGCAGAAAGGAGATTAACCGTGACACGCTTAATAGTTTTAGAAGGGTTTTTCTTCTCCCACCACTCTTTCAAAACTAGGTGTGAATGGACTTTAAAACTGTTTACTTTCTATCCTGCGAGTGGATAGCTCAATGACTTGTGTTTTGATACAATAACGATTGCCATTTTTGCACCCACAAAATATATTAGAAACTCTTTTAAAACGTAAGTAAATAAACGCAAAAAATGTCAAAAGTACACAATTCGTGCAAATTAATATAGTAAAGGAAAAGTTATCCAATAGAATTGTCATCTCATAAGAAATATCTGAAAAAGAGCATAACCATCTTTCAGAAACATACAGAGACAGAGTTTCTTTCTGAATCATATTTCTTTAAAGTTTCGACGTGTTGGAAATCACAGAACCCTTAAAAACTGTTTAAAGAATTGCAGAACATTTATAAACATTTCGAATTTCTGTACATTATGCAATAAATTTCGTTCAAATGGCAAATGAATGAAGGATTGAGACTCGTTAAATATTACATCTGAAAACTAATTAGTTCCCCCCTCTCCTACGTAACTTTCGAGCAAAACTAAAAGATGAAAAAGTCGTTTACAAATTGGTGCCCACTGTGGAGACTTAATCTTATTATAATTCTAAAACATTTAAAAAGTTTCATTTAAGCCAAATATTCTCATAGGTGTGGCTGTAATGTATTACGTAATTTCGAAGTGATAAATAGATATTTTCAACAGATCCCTAAGAACGATAAAACAATGGGTAAAAAGAAGCGAAACTCGCGCAAGTAGGAAAGATAACTACTCGGTTGACACTGTTACGTGTTACCTAACCGTAGCACAGGCTAAATCTAATTCGACGAGCACATTATCAATACACAGTCGCGTGCCCGCTCTCCTCGGCGTGTACTTTAAGGGATCCGTGCGCTTTAATGCCTGGCAAAAAGACTAATTGTTTGAACAAGATTCCGCTCACGCACGCGTAACGTCGATGTCGCCGTTAGAAACGAGAATTAATTAATCTTGATCCCTGATTCCTTAGCGTGTCTGTATGCCACTACGATATTCAATTTTTCATTCGGCCTCCTCTGATGGCCATTAACACGCGAACAAGTGGAAAAACGAAACTCGGCTATCGGAGACTCGTTATAATATGGAAAAGAAGGACAGGACCATTCGGTTTTATAACTGCTACTATCTTTCGCAAGCCCGTTTCCCTCGGCCCTTGTGTCACATACTATCACGCATGCCTACGCCGCTTCCTCCCCTCGCCCCCTCGTCCCTTCGCGAAACTTTCGACAAGTTGCACGCAGACTGTTTTTTGCTCGTCACTCCCTTCCGCACAAAGCGATTCGTTAACCCATACGTATATCTGTAATTGATGATATCGAAGCAACAACTTTTAACCAGCCCCGAACTTTCGTTTAACGTTCCTCCTTCGGCTTGACAAATTCTAAACATTTATAAACGATAATGAAATGAAACGACGCTGCTGCGAGCATGACCGGTTGTTTCTATTAATATCTTCGCTGTACGACACGGACAATGAACAGTTTATTCCGTGGCGGGCGATGAAAGCCAAATGTCTGAGCATGGATTTACCTATACTACTAGTTTCCTGGTTTCTTCCACATCGACTATCAATAACGAGTTTCCTACTCTTTTATCTGACTTTGTATGTTTTAATTATCGCGAATTAGTATAAAAGTTTCGTTTATCAATAACGCGTTACTAATGCGCAAACCCTTTTCTGACTAGACTCGGCTAAAAAGATTTCGGAATATTGCCCACGCACCATGGATATTAAATACTATGATCGGCGACATGCGCTGTATAAGCTACCCCTCGAGTTGCTCGCACCTTCTTCGTAGACCTTCGAGACTTCGCCCGCCTCTCAAAATGTTAATTTCGCCTCATGGTTGGAATTCGTGCTCTGGTTGTCTCAGTAGCTCAACAGCATCCTCAGATCCCAGAGAAGTACCTTTTGCCTTAACCTTTGAACTGATTTTTATATATTCACATTTCAACTTCAATTCACAATTCAATTACCCCAGTGAATTTATCAATTTAAATAAAGTGCAAACTATTTGGAATTGATATCATAATAATTTCTAGCATATTTGAAGGAATTACTGGATCTCTGAAGTTATATGCGCTCGAGGGGTATTGGATATTACATAATTAGTTAAAATAGTATGAATCAGATAACGTTTAACGATTAATTACGTTTATGTATTCATAAGGAATGTCGTTAAAAATGCAAAAAGAAGTGGACATCATGAGACGGACCTTTTTCAGCGAGACCTTCCTATTAATTTCCTCGTACAAACATACCTCACTCTGTCACAATATGTACACGGTTTGGCCATTATCCTACCTATTATTGTTAATTAAAACTCATGCGCAGTCGACGTACGTATATCAAAATTTTACAATTCAAAATCAAGTTATATTGAAAGCAAGTAAATTCTGAAATATTATACTATAAGTATGTTATGAACAGCAGCATAGAAATTATTTAATTGAATCCAATCAAGAATCATTCAATTCTCTTGTAGAATAAATATTTCATTCGTCAAAAAAATAAACTAACATCAACTGTATTTTAAATATATTGAATAAATATTATACCACAGTCAAAATTATCTATATTTGCGCAATGATTTACTAACAACACCCGATGGCAAAAAATTCAAGACTCGCCGATACATTCCTAGCAAAATGATGCGGCGGGGTGAGTTTAGACACCACCGCGCGGAATCTTTTTTTCTTCTCTGGCCTCCGATATTTCCCAGAGTATCCCGAAGAAGTAGCATTAAGGCTTAGAATTTGAAACAGCCTGAGCCAACCAGCCAACCGACCAACCCAGGGGTTGGAACGTTCCAGTTGCTGTCACATAAATATCCTGAAACCCCCTGAATTCTGGAGGCACGGGTGGTCCCGCCACTCCCAAAGTCCTTGCGTCAAGTTGTAGAAACTCCGCTGGTATCGATTCTCAATTCTTACGACAACGAGAGTGCGAATGAAAGAAAGAGAAAACTAAAAAGGGGCGGGAGGGAACTTTGGAAGTTCCACGCATCAATGTTTTCGTTCAACTTCCTACCAACCGAAGGTGTTTAAATTTAAACGGTAAGTACAGATTGAACGGAGATTCCCCAGAAGACGTAAACGCCAAAGCTACTGTTTCCTTTCTTTATTCTACGGTTATCCTAATATTGCGTGGCTGTTGCAATATTATCGCATTAGCGGTACAAGGGTACTTGTAATACCATTAAAGTTGTAGTTTGTCGCGAGGCGATGCATAATAATGTCCCTTGGACGGGAGAAACGCGCGTAGAAGGCTCGATGGCGCGGCAAGTTTCGAAGTTCCCAACCCTGTTCGAGTTGCAGAGGGTTAAGGTAACGATAGGATCCAAAAGATTCAAATTTTCATGGGTAAAGTTAGCCCGTGAACTCAACGCGCCTTCCACCGTTCAATACTATTATACAATCGCCGAAGAATAATATAAGAACCTTCGTTAATAACAAAAAAGTACTGTTTACGGAAATAGAGGGTAAGGTAACCCCTTGAAATAACTCTTACACTGTGCTACGCTTAAGAAATTATTTTATGCTTCGTTTTTTAATGAAACCATATGTATTTATTAGCATATCCTTGTAGCTAAGGGAAAGAGAAGAGGTCGTAACAAAAAATGTTATTCCACCTCCTCGGTTTATTTTTGTAGAAGGAATCGCCCTATAATCGATTGTGCCACTCGTCCTCATCCACCCTGTATAAAACCTGAACGAATGCTAAAATTTATGGAAAGGAAACGGGAGAAGTTAAATGCAAGCATGTACCATTCACATTGTAGCTTGAAGAATTACTTAGGAGTATTAAGTTCCGCAAGAAACGCACGAGATCCTCGTGCATGACACTTGGCCGTAACTTAGCCGCTAAATCGATCAGTTCAATTTCCTTCGTGTTCCTCTGGCCCTCGAGGAGGTAATACGATAACGAGTGACAGATCATTAGGAACACGAAAAGCCTTCGACCGAACAGGGGGTGTATACTGTAACAGCAATAATATCATCGCATAAAGTTACTAAAGTTGCAAGCTTCACGCAACCTATGACTTGCGATTATCATTTTACCACTAATGGCAATGATTTATGCGACGATTAAAGAGGGAACTAATAGGGCTTCTGGGGTGCATATGTAAACTTTTCTCCCTAGTGTTGATATAGCAATTAATACAGAGCTTTGATTTATGAGCGTCTTTATTCGCCTGCTGCGACACCGGAACTTCCTTATTTATCTCCCGTACGCATGGTTGGAACAAGCGAGACACGATAGGGAACAGATAGGGAAAAAATAGAAATACGTAAATAAAAATACATCGAAAGCATCACAGACTTTACATCGAAAGCATTGATTTTATGGCCTATGTTGATAAAACATTTTTTACTCCTCTCGGTGAGAACTGTAAATACCTAAATAAGTCCTGGACCCTTTCTTAAACACTGTTGTATAACAAACTGAAATGGCGAAAAGTACCAGATGTGCAAAAGGGAATGTAAGCATCTGCAGAAAGAAGTGTTCGGAGTAAAAGAAGTTGAATATTTATGATCGAGAAAGTAACGAAGAAAGGAATTGAAGTGAAAGGAAGGGGGAAAGGAGGAAGGAGGAAAGAAGGAGTTGCTCACGGCACGTAAGGTCCACCCTTAATCGCGATGCGTGACAGGGGCCTCTACCAAACAACCCCGGTAATATTAATCTTCGATTAAAGGCTTATCGTGCCACGCGGGCATGGATGCGGAAAATTCGGCAACGCGAAAAACCTGGGGCGCCCTTATCTCGGCGTTCCTCGACATTCCTACTTTTATACGCACAATTCAAAAAAACCCTTGGCCTGGCTTGCCACACTGAATAAATCTTTCTGAAAAGATTCTTTTTAATTACTGTCTCGTGCGATATTGTAAATATACTTTAATTAATCCTGTACGCTTATGAATCGTCTTCGTGCTTTAAGATTGGATGATTTTTTTTAATTTCCAATCAGATGTTTATAGGTAAATTCCATTACTCGTCTAATGCTCCACTATCCAAATTACTCTAGATTAAATTTATCCCGTGTAGTTCCTGCAGAAGCACCGTCTACTTAATCTGCATCCCTCTAGTTAATAATTTTGGTAAGAGGGCTATAGCTGCGTCTTATAGGTACGAAGTTTCGTAGTTGACAGAACTTCAAGGTATGTATGAATATACAATGCGAATAATGCAACTGAAACGTGTTGCACCGTTCTTTAATCAAAATAGAGAAGAAGAATAACAGAAAAAGAAATTGAGCCTTCAAAGTGCACTACTCCCTTTTTTTAACAGAACCATATTTTCCGTTTTCTAACGAACCTGATCTCTTAAATCTTATACGCATAAATGGATTTAAATAAGTTGCTTGAAAAAAATTTATACATATTTGCTAATCTTCACTTTTTTTTAAAGAAAAAGTGAGACCTTGCCCCTTTCATATATTTTTGAGGATCCGTCCTATCACACTGTTAATTCACTGTACATAACTACTCTAATAAAGTTCGTAATATTTCTGATAAAAAATCGCGGCCATCCATCCACGGCCCACGCCCAGAGAAATAAAAGCCTCCTCTAATCGAAACGAGACGAGTTCGCGTATCGCCCGTTCGAAATCTTACGACGATATCTCGGAACACATTCGCGATACCGATGATACAACGATAGCCACCCTTCTGCCTCGTGTGTGTACTCAATATGTTGCGAGAGACGCGCATCGAGGGCAGAGAGGCTGAGAGGCATTTACGGAGATACCGAGGCAATTCCGGGACGATGGTTAGGTCTATCCTCGAATGGCTAATCGATGCCTGACCGCGCAAATACGCGCGAAGGGCATTCACACAAGGCAAGGTACGCACCCTCGAGTCAACCTTCCACCCTACGCTCCTCTCCCCCCCACCCGTGTGATAACTTTTCCATTGACACCCGCGAGGCCTGACCGAGCGTCGCTCCACTCTGCGAAGTCCGATGTGCGATAGATAATCAAATGGATAACAGCACCGACTACATACGGAGATTTACTTCCATTGCGACGAAAAGGGGAATTCTATCGTAAACATGGTAAGAATTTGCATCTTAATTAGAAATATAGAATGTGTACAATAGGGGTGCCAGAGTCATAAGGCTGCCCACAGACAGTCTGAAACCAAAGAATAGGTACTCGTTACGTGTGCCCACGTGTTTTCCAGTAAATGGAACAAACGAAAGGGAAATTCCACGAGGTTCCGTAAACGACACGGAATCTTCACGCAGTCCGAACTTTTGCGGTAGGATACGTGTTGTACAGCCCGCGGTAAGATTCTGCACGCGTAATCCAATTTAGCGCTCTCTTACCCCGCCGCGTTGGTGGATGCTGCAACGGGGAATGCCCTCCTGAGCGGTGCTGCGAGAGCTGGGCGTTGTATCTTTAATTATCTACGGGGCGGAGGGACGAAGGTGGGCCCCAAGGATTTTGCCAGCTACCAGGAGGGTTGCAAAATGGTATCATCTCGTCCTCATGGCCGGGGCGTGGCTCTCCCGACACACAGAATCTCTTCATCTTCTTCTGTCTGGCTTAATGTCCGAGCGAAGGAGGGAACGAAACCACTGGCGGGATACCTCGGCTGTTTAGCGGTAGCTTTACCAAGACAGGTCAAAGCCGCGGTTTCCTCTCGAAAAGCAAAACACTTGGAAAATCTTCCTAATGAAATCGCCCTGCTTTCACAACGTCAAAGTATTGGCACAGCACACGATTTGGTATACGCAAATTTTTTTATAACTACAGTAAGACTCGTTGGTAATTTATATAATCCTGAAGTACTGTATATAAAGAACAATATAGAAAAATAGAAACGACTAACTGTTCCAACAATTATAAATGCTTTTACTGAACAACGTCCTCCTCCACCAATACTTTCATCCAGCATTGTAGTTCGTTAATTATGCAATAATTTAATCTGTTAAGCATAGATTGTCTATTTTGAAACTAATTAAAAAAATTAGAAAAACATCGCAATTTTATTTCAAAACAGCGCATAGAAACATAAAAGATTTTTTTGACAGCAGTAAGGAAAGATGTATTTAACGCAGCTCACTAAATTGATTATTTGTTATTATCGGCTGAAATTCTCGTGACGAGTTAACTGGCCGTTCTCGCTTAACAGGTTAAACATTCTGTGTTCTTTTACAAGGAACAGATAATATGAGTAATTTCAGATATATTTCTGAAATATTTGCTATTAATTATTACATTGTACAATGTCTGATCGAGGTCATATCATACAAATAATAATAATTTATTATGTAATATCATCAGTACCAACGTACATGTAGTGCGATTACCCAAGGTATAACATTAGAAGTATAAATTGTGCTATATAAATTGCACTAATCTGTCAGTGTGGAGATCAATTAATCGCGTTGGAGGGTAGGTATACAAGAGGTGGACGAGGCAGCGGAGGACTGAAAGCAAACAATCCTTGTTTGTTCGCACGACTGTTTAGTACCCCCAACTACCTGTGCAGTAGGTACTTGAAATATGCTTTCGTTTACGAGCCGTTGGCGACAGACGTTGGCTGTTACGTTTTTCCAACTCGCTATTGAACATCCTAACTTTATATAACACATTTATTTAAAAAAGTATGGCTACGCCTAGAAAAGAACCGTTTGCTAGCAACGGAAGATTCCAGAAATAAGTGACTTCAAAATAAAGTTTGAAATTTTTCAAATTTACGAGTTGTCGAACATCCCTTGTTAGCATTTTATAATGCTGCGAAACGTCTACTTGAACCGCGGAGGTCCTCGACGGTCGATGTCGGAAGCAGGAGCCGAGAAGAGGAATGGACGACGAGCGAGGCTGAAGTTAGAGCATTCGCGCGGAAAATTATCCGCGGAACGAAGAGGACGAGGAGAGGGCGGCAAGGTCAGGTTCGTGTACAGACAGCTGGGCGCGCGGCGCGTCTATCCGCGAGATATTAATTAAGACAGTCATTAGGAAAAAGCGACGAGTCGGCTGCGCATTCATGTGGAAAATTATACTTGGTGCCTCGGCGTCGTTGCGGGCAATTCCCTCGTTCGATCTCCCTCTACCTTTTTCCCATGTGCAGTTGGAAAGCGATAAAGGCCCCTGTTACATCGAACGAGCATATTGCATGTGACTGGGGTAGAAAGAATGCGACCATTTACAGTCGACTACGGCGGATCCGCAGATTCAACTTGGAAGTGGTAAGGTATATTTAATTTCATAATTCTCCTTTACGTCCGTGCTTTAACCAGTGTAACGAACCTGGTATAATTTGATTAAACTCTCGAATAATTTGTAGACAAATTAGCAACTGAATGTTCGACTATTATCCAGGTGTGTGAATAATACTGTCTTATAATGACTTATGCTTTGTAAATAATTACCAAAATATTTAAAAAAAAGTAATGGTTTCGTTCAGCGACTTCAATCAACATTGCATTACGAAAAGAAATCATTTTAATAACGATATTTAATTTCTATAAAACATTGAATCTAAATGTTTGTTATTCTCAGTTAAATTAGAGCGTTAATACTATTGGTCCTGAGCAAGTAAAGTATCTCATTTGTAAAATGCGTACTCTCCCACATTTCACCCTGTATAATACATTCGAATTCCGTTTTAGCGCTTATAATTACAAACGCGAAATTGTGTATTCTTTCTCCCCGGTTCTCCCTCAAACCGGAATTCAGAGTACGTAGGAAGTAATACAAGGTCGCGTACACTCGAACACGTATTGGATCCACCCCAATGACGAACGGGAACAGGAGTGAATTGTAGTAAACGTAACGACGACACTACCATGCAGAGTGCTCATGTTAATTACATTCAGCTCACCGAGGAAAACGAATGCAATTTCCACAAACGTACGATCAAACAAAAGACACAGATCTATATTTTAGGGAACTTCCCCCTAACTATAATACATTGGTTTGGCGAAGCTTCCGCTATTCATTCAGTATGAATAATTACAATTATTATTTTATTATTAATTGACTTCGTTATTCAGAAAAAGAAGTGACCTGAATATTTACAGATGGCGCAGACAAGTAAAGGCGATGCTGCAGTGGTAACACTGTTGCGAAGCCTAACCGTGTACTATAAATTAAATTAATCGTTTTGCTTATGGAAAAGCACAACCTGATTCCACAAACTGACGAAGAATCTCTTTGCTTTATATCAGAATTCTCTTTATATTTTTTTTCTTATAATACCTACTAACTGTGTTTTCAGTTTCACTACTTTTCAATACTATTGATTATGTAAACATGATTTCTTACCTTTACGGTCTCCTGAGGGGAGTACCTCGCAGGGCGGTGGGCTTGAGCCTGGGCCTGCAGGCTCATTGCTGTACCATAACTGCTACACCGAAAATTCTAGGGACAAAGAAACACGGGTAAATATTCAGATTTCAATCGTTTCCGTACTATTCTGTTAGAATACATTACTTAGGTGGATTAAACGTAATACAACGAATGAACAAAAATATAACAGTGATACGTAAGGTATCGAAAGTTTCAAATGCAAAGCTTCGATGTTTAAAAATAACACAGACCCGCGCTGAAAAAGCTTTTCTCAAAATTTCAACCGTCTTTAATATATCTTTTGGTGTTGAATTCGAAAAGCACAATACAAACTTTCATACTACTAGTTTCATTCAATCACATGTCACGTCAAAAAAACGTCAAAGCAAATTCTGAAAATACTCTGAGGCTACTTTTGCATTTACAAGTCCAAATTCCTATAAAACCAGCACACATTTCGGGAAAAGCTTTTATGACCCTGCGTCTTGCAGCCCTGTGTAATTATTCACTACCAAGTTTGGTGTCTCCGGGCATAAATTTATCTAGCAATTTAATCAGTCAATTATCTGACAGGAAATTGGCCAAGTTCAGGGCGACATTGAGCTGCCCGATTAAAGGCGTTAATAATCTTTCGCTCCACTCTGGAGCAACATGAAAAAGACGCGATTGTTCCAGAAGAGCCAGATAAAGCCAGGCCTTGGAACAAGAGGCGAAGTAGACGAGAGAAGGGTAGAGGGTGCCTGGTTGGCTGGTTGGCCTGTCAATACGAAGAGCTACGTGACCCAGGTACCAAATGACATATTCGATCGAAGGGACGGAGTTCCTCCTCCGTTTCGGAAACCATCCCGATTTTGCGCTATTCTTTTAGAAGAAGCAGCTACAAAGCACACGATATTTTGTCCAACCCACTGACCTTTGCAGATTCTTTGCCTCAACAGCCGATATATTCATGCTGGAGCTTTACGTCTATAAATAAAAATGGCAAAGGAATTCCAAGGTATGCGGTGCTATCGACCTATTCTATATTCGGAGTAAATAAAAACGTTCAGCTTTGAAAGGTAAGCTTTCATTTCATACTGTCTACCAATTAATATTGTTGCATGTTAAGGAATATCAACGAATCTGTTTCAGGGTTAATCGATTGCCGCCGAAGTTACGAGTAGGCGTCTACAGATATTCAAGGAACGAAAAAAAATATGTACGCCCCCTTCAAAGGGCAACCTCGAGTCCCTGAGAATCTGTTTAATAACGAAAGCAATTGACTTTCAGGAAATCGTATACAAACGGTCAAAGAGAGCCGCGCGTTTCACAATGCTTCGAGTTCGATTGAAGAGTTACATCAGGTACTCTTTCAAGTCAAACAGAGGAGAGGCGCAAGGCGAGCGCGGAGGGCCTGATCGTCTCACGGCAAAACGCGAGGTACGTCGATTATTCCTTTACAAAAGAGGGAAACTAAGGGCAAAGGGAAGTGAACAAATAGGACCGGGGGGAAGAGAAAGAAGGGGAACCGCGGTGCGCGAGCGATCGACGTGCAAAAGAGACAGAAGGGAAGCACTCTCGCGATACGGGAAAGCTAATCGAGCGAAAAGCATAATTAATCACGGTGAATTTGTCGTGATTAACGACGATCGCGTTTGTCCCTGGTGGCTGCGAGTATAAACATCGTTAATGCGCGACAAATGGACCCACCTATTCGCGGATTATTCACGATTACACTCAAACCTTGTTACAATATTATTTGCACGTGTGTGCGTGATGCTTTCTCTTGCCGCTGCCCCATTAGCATGTGTAACATGTTATCCCTCGGATACGGGGTCGCGCTTTGGAAATTCCTTGCAGAAACACGGGAATATTGTGGAACAGAATTACGACTAATCCTCGAATAAATGGTACCCTGTAATACGCAGGAATATAACAGTCGAAATATGAATTTAGATTTATTCCTCGAAACCTGATCACGTGCACCTTTCTTGGGGGAAAAAAGAGGGAAATTATTTCACAACTACTTTTCCCTATTCGTCGATTTCATGGACATGGAGGAAAATTGAGGAAAAAGACTGCAACATACGAAAGGCGGTATTCTGGTTACCAAGAAAAATAAATGAGAAAAAACTGAACTAGTAAAAAAATCGATATTCATATAAAAAAACGCTAAAGACTTTGCTGCTAAAAGGAAACAGCTCCACAATTTGCTGAAATTTAGTTATAGGTATCATTGAATGTAAAAGAAAAATCTGAATAGATTGGTGCAAGAAAGAGGCAGATCCGATAATCCAGCCCCAAGTTAGAAGAACTAAAGTGTGAGTTTTCACTGCAGGTGAAAAAATCGTTCTGTAGATTCTGCTACTAAAATTGTGTTGATTGATCTTCTCTGCTATGTTTCCGTTTGACGAAACGCTTTAATAGAAAAATCCTTGAGGCTATTTTGAAAAGATTTTTGTGCCCCGGTAGTTTTTTATGTAAAATTGTAAAATCGTAAAAGAAAGATGATATTTCAACAAATTTAATCCCCGATAAAACGAAGAACAAAGCTAAAGATCGGTAGAGAATTCACTGAGATACGGAATTTTGTCCAGAAAAAGTCGCTTCGCAACCACTGTGCGTGGATTGCATTTCCACTACATCCTAATAATACTTCGCAAGCTGTGGCAATACATTTCCAGCGTAACAGCGCCATAAAAATCTATCAGCATAAAAGGAAGAAAGCATAAACCAGCTCCATTATCTCCTTTTGTCGAGTTGGATCGCGCGCAAATCCGCCGCTAAAGCCTCAAAACAAAGGATGCTCTTCCAGCCTGTGCACGTATCTGTCGATCGAATGCAAGAATCGAAAACGTAGGCGCAAAAGAAAGGCCGACGGGCTGGGGGTAACGTCGTTAGTTTCCGGTTCGCCGTACGCACTTCCATCGGGTCCCAAGCGGCGACCCCTCACGATGCACGGGGTCCCATGCTGTCTAATGAGGCTCGACACCCGCCTACCCCCGGCTCCCATGATACTCCACACCATAAAGTCCGATGTTCGAACTGTTGAACGCGCATGCACGCCAGCACACCACCGAAGTACACACGTATTTTGTATATCCTATCTCTCTCTCTCTCTGTTCCTCCCTGCATCTCTGGCGCGTGATGCGAACGTACAAACCAGGGCTTGAAAAGGTTCCGAAAATAACTGTTTCAAACTGTTATATAAAGGTTCTGACTGAAAGAGTTATGAAGAACCTTTATTCTGAATAACCGTTATAAAGAACCTAAATATCAGACTATATAAGTTTAAGTTACGGTTCCTATATAGCTCTATAACTTTTATTTTTTAGGTTCTATATAAGTTCCAAAGCGGTTATAGAACCGATTCTTGTAACGATTGTAGAGAATTTTATAGAAAATGAAATTACAACATATTACAACTATAGACTACTGTGTATAACCAAATTGTTTACAAATTATTATAAATAAGTAAGTAAATATATATTATGTACACATTTGTACATACATATACATTTATTTTGTAATATGAAGTGTTCATTAATATAAATGTTTGGTTGTTATACCGATGAGGGTCTAGCTCCCCGATTTGAATGATTTTTTAATATGTTGTCAGGATCATGGTCCTAATGGTAAGATGGCCCCTAATTGAAAAAAATGAACTTGACAAATAAAAATTTCGATCTGTGGTATTAAATATTTATTGCACTTTTTGTTATAATAATACATGGAATATATATTATAAATTATAATTTGTCATGTGCCTGCTTGTGGTAGTTTTGGCATATTTAGGCGGATTAATAAAATATCTTCTATAATGTCCGGCTTCATTGACGAACGGTGGGGGGATAAAATAAACTTTAACGCCGAAAATAAGCGTTCCACACTTACTTGTGTTGGCGGAATTGCTAAAATTATTTTGGATAGTTCAAACAATTTCGGCATTTTATCTTTCTTTATCGTCCAATAGTGTAATATATTGGGTGAATTTTTTAATCGGGGTTCTTTTAGATATTCTTCTATTTCGTTGTCTAGGGTCTGACATATATTATTATTATATGAAACATTAGAACGTGTGGCTTCTGCATTTTGTAGTAATTTTTCAAAGTCATCGTCTTCTAAAATATCAACTTCGATCGGATTGGTAGATTCAATAGTGGATGGGCGGTGCGAAATACTTAAAAGTCTATCATGTGTCTGATGAAGGCAATGTTTGACATCTGTAATTACTGATTCAGTTAAAATGACGTGGTAGCGGGGATCCATAAATATTCCGCATGAAACTAAAATGTTTTTAAATAGATTTGACTCCCGTTTCTTCATAAATGTAATAATGTCCGTGGCAAATTCGTTTTCTGTTTTTTTTGTTTCGATGATGCATCGTTGCCATATCTCATACAAGTCCCCGACTAGCAACTGTTCCCTTTGTAGTTTCTTTGTAGCCACACGTGCGGGTGTTAAAATTACAATTAAATCCAAAATTTTATTCCACATTATCGGTGGTAAATTAAGATCCTCATCATTTATTTCATTACAGTATTCCTTAAGTTCGTGTAATCTTTCCAGCATGTCCAGCGTAGAATTCCATCTGGTAGTGCAATCAAGGATCGCATTTTTTTTAGATAACACCGACAATGTCGACTTCAAAAGTGGTGTACGTAATTTTTTAACGATTTTTCGTGCTTTCTCTGTAATGGTTGATATTTTTTCTTGTTTCAAAAAATCGTAGATGGCTAATTGTAAGGTGTGGGCAGCACATCTAATTGCAGTAATGGTAAAGTCTACATCGGAGTTTTCTGCATTGTCTATACGTGTACCTTCATCTTCTTCTTC
The DNA here is from genome assembly GCA_963932335.1 of Andrena marginata. NCBI lineage: Eukaryota > Metazoa > Arthropoda > Insecta > Hymenoptera > Andrenidae > Andrena > Andrena marginata. The sequence goes on from OZ010660.1 coordinate 632,920, forward strand.
ATTTAACAAAACTTCAACCAATTCGGATTGTGTAATATTGTCCGTATTATCTTCATTGTCATTGTCTGTATCGTCCTCGCTCAAAACTCTCACAGTTTTCAGCATATTCGCCGCGTTATCTACTGTCATGCTGAATATTTGTTTTCTTAAAATGCCAAATCTGCTGCATGCGTTAATAATGATATGTTTTAAATATTTAGCAGTATGGCCGTGAAACAACTCTATAACGCCTATTGTCCGGATATGTATTTTTTCTGCTTTAATAAATTGAATATTTAATCCTAAAAAAGATCGACCCATACATGTTGCTGCATCTACTTTTAAAGATATTAATTTTCCCTTTATTTCCTCTTTAATTGATTGCCTTATAATATCGCACTCTGCTGTTATTCTATCACGCACTTTATGTGCATTAATTATTTCTTTTTGCGGTATCATAGCTACAATACTACGGAAGGCTTCGTCGTCAATTAAAGAAAGTGGTCGGCCATGTATTGTTACTAATTTGATGCAAGCACCCATCACATCGAACTTTGCCTTTTTATTATTATTATCATTACTACATGATCCTTCAATGTTTCTTTTACGTTTTTCTTTCTCCATCATTGCAATGGTAAATTCATTCGGATGACAATTTTCCAAATGTTTTAACAGATTTGTATAATGATTCTGCAATTTTTAATTAACAAAATTAAAGGAAGGAAAACGCGTAAAATGACGAACAAACATGCAATACTATCCACTGAAAATATTGTATAGATATACGTATGTACTTACTGAAATTGGCGAAGAACAATTTGTAATTTTACATTGTAATTTTTCCATATTATCACAATTTTGAAAATACTTCCTCACAACGTCACATTTCTTCCTACCCATTATAACGTATTTCAATATTTTATAAATTGTTTTCGTTAAATTTATCAATTTATTATACTAATATTATATTAATAAATATTAATTTATAACTATTTTTATATTATGTACACACACTATATTACACTAATCTAACATTACAAACTGATTTAAATTTAATACTAATATAACTATGTATTATTTATAAAATTATGAAATACTAATGGACTGGTCACTAAGAATTTTCTTTGGCTTTCGAATGTCTGCTCTGTATGATGTCTACGATAGCAATGGTCTTGCTGGTTCGACGTTCTGCATTCGACGATATGCATGGCACAATTGTTTATACTAGTATTATGGGAGTGCGAAGACTGTCCTTTTTACAAAGTATGTATGTTGGAACAGCGCGATTGGGATCGAAAGCGGATGTTTATGGTAGAATATCGAATACGTCAGGGGTGTGAGATTTGAATGGTTTCTTCTATTTATCCGTTACCGACCACTTTCGTTATCTGACGACGAAGCCTTCCGTAGTATCATAGCTATGATACCGCAAACAGGAATAATTAATGCCTAAACTGTTTGAACTGTTCGAAATAATTTTAGCAATTGCACCAGCACAAGTAAGTGTGGAACGCTTATTTTCGGCGTTAAAATTTATCTTGTCCCTCCACCGTTTGTCAATGAAGCCGGACATTATAGAAGACATTTTATTAATCCGCCTAAATATGCCAAAGCTACCACAAGCAGGCACTTGACAAATTATAATTTATAATATCTATTCCGTGTATTATTATACCAAAAAATGCAATAAATATTTAATATCCTAGATCGAAACTTTTATTTGTCAAGTTTTTTAGTTGTAATATGTTGTAATTTCATTTTCTATAAAATTCTGTACAATCGTTACAAGAATCGATTCTATAACCGCTTTGGAACTTATATAGAACCTAAAAAATAAAAGTTATTAAATCGGTTCTATAACCGCTTTGGAACTTATATAGAACCTAAAAAATAAAAGTTATAGAGCTATATAGGAACCGTAACTTAAACTTTTATAGTCTGATATTTAGGTTCTTTATAACGGTTATCCAAAATAAAGGTTCCGAATAACTCTTTCAAGAACCTAAATCTTTATAATAACCGTTTCAAGCCCTGGTACAAACCCTCCGCTTCTCTGCCTTCTCTCATCGTTCCTCTCAGACTTACCATATCCCGCCCCCTCGCCCCTGAACCATTGCATGGGCACGGGTACATATTACAACGCCATAAATGGATTAATGGCATGCCGAACGATTAGTTACGGCATCGGTTTTACGGTCCCGTGGGTCACGGCTTAAAAGACGAACCCCGAGACAACGGGCAACTGTAAGATTATAATAAGGGAGAGTCAACAGCGTGTACGCGTATATCCACGTGGTGATTCCGCGTGCAAACGTGCTTAGACGACGTTGTACGTACCAGTTTAAAATGCGTGACACTGATTTACTGATCGGGGTTAGGTGCGCTTAAGGGGAGGTTGCGGTTCTTTGAAATTCGTCAAAAGGGAATTACGCCATTGGATATGTACTTGAAAACCTTTGCGCTCGAAATAAACCGACGAATAACTATTTAAATACACTCTAGCTTTAGTAAACCTGTATGCAATGATGTATGTGCATTATTTTGTTTCATAGAGAATATAAACAGCCTAATTGACATGAAATTTTAAAGGAGAAAGCATTCTTACGAGGCAAATGAAAAATTCAACGTATGCAATTATGTTATTATGAATAATTCTGTTTTTAAAGGATTCTTACATATTTGAATGCAATTATACCGTGGAATGACAACGTAATACGGTACAGGAAAGTCTCGTTACGCTTAATTTACCAGAAGAATAATAAAACAGCAGAAAATAACGCATTCCGTCTCGAGTGCCAGTCTCGTTAAGTAAGGTGATCAGGGTTTTACCACGTTTAATTACTCGTACGCCACGAAATCGTACAACTTCATTGCAACGTACAGGGTGTAACGTAATATGTAGACCCCACTTATTGTACTACGGATAGATTATTTAGACACTTAAAAACAATACGATCGTGTAAGCATCTGGTTAGATTTAATAACAGCAGTTTAATTCAACATTTAATAAAATAATTTCACACCAAACATCAGACACTGGTCCTGGACGTGTAATAAATGTGTAATAAATACATAATAATTAATATCATATTTATTTTTCACACTTTATTATGCACACTTAATATATTTATTTTTATTTGAAAAAGTGTAAAGAAGAAATGAATCTGAAAAAATTTAATACCCACGTTTCTAATAGGTCTAGGAGTTAATTAATGTAACGATTACATAATGGAATATGCAAATTCGTGTGCTTGAATCGTATGAAGCGACGAAGAAAATTGTCTCTCTTCTGGTCCCTTAGATAAAGGGGGTTAAGAAGGGGGTAAGATAGAATATTTTAAGCAAGTAAGGCGTCTTTGCATTTAATTAGGAGGAGGACCAACGAGGAAACAGTAAAGTAAAGAAGACAAGGCTGGAACTAGCGAAAACCCAGCATAGCAGCGGTACATCGGTATGGGGTTTTCTGGTATGGTGTCGAGGGTTCGCGACCTGACAGTGATCGAGAACCGCGATGCTATCTTCGCGGCTCGATAACGACCAGCGGAAGTATCGCTTTAATCACTATATCCGAACCCCGTTCCCCTGGCACGCCATTGGATACCAGATCGTTTCTCATGTAACCTCCTCGAAACTGGATGTAATCGGTTACGCTGCGACTTCTTCAAGATTCGTACGATTACACAACAATATTGGCGAAATCTCTACATTTTCCCAAGCAATTTAATAAACCTATAAAATGCAGAAGGTGCAACTAACAAGATTCCCGAGGCTAACCCTCTGTGAACGACGAGCCCATACACATATACGTTCGGCCAGTACACACAGTCTATGCGGACCACGCCGACAGGCGTTCAGTGAGTAGAGTAATCAACCGAGACTAGTAGATTTCCGCACACCACATACGCCAAGCGTTTCCACGTCCGCGCTCAAAGGGTTGAAGTATATTATTTTCTAATTCGATACCTGAATGTCGATGTTAAGAAATAAAAATAAATGTGATTGCAATATAAGAACTTCTCACAGTATCCACTTGTAAGAAGTGATCTCTCGAAGCTTCATAAATAAGTGTAATGATTTAATAGTCATCGAAAAGATACGCATCGCCGATGTGTACCTATAGGGAACGTGTAAAGTTGCCGGAACATTCTCGAGGAAAATATGAGAGCTTGGACACAGAAAGTAGAATACAAACGCGCGCTAATTTCATAGAAGAGAATAAGGCAGAGGGTGCAAGAGGAGAAGGAGAAACTGGAGGTGGAGGAGGCACCATAAGGTCTGGAAGGCCCCTTATGCTATCGATCTGTCCCCACCTCGACGATACCACGCTCCGTGCCACACCATGCACCCCCATGGAACACTATATTGTTCTCACTCGGTCGCTCACTCGCGCGTGATAGTGTGGGTGTACACGTTCCTCCTGTATATTTATCCGCTCGTGCACGCGTGTGCGCGCACGCATTTTACCCGCTACGAGCATGTGGTGGTGGCCCGCGTTCGTAGATGTATATTAATGCACTGCGTTTACTTCCATGAGTAGAGACCATGGACCCCCTCACACCTGCCCGCAACGACACCATTGCGTCACGAACAACGCAACACCCATGCCACCACAATAATCACCTAGTAGGCATGCCGGATGTTTCGGAAAGGTGCACTCTGGTCTATATCGAATCCTGTGTTTATCGACAGAAGCAAAATTTGCCCTAAAGTCACAGAGAAATATTTATCACGTTACGTTGCACGAAATGTTTCTTGCGATACCTACTTTTGTATTTTATTCTCAAAAAAGGTTCACAGGGTTGGTGCGTTGAATTTTTTTTCTGTTAATACACTTTTTGTGTAGGTAACGATTTTGATGGGGAAGGTAAGACGCGACAAACACACCGGAGGATCCATAAATGAAAATTTCATTTATCTTGGATAAGGAAGAGACGTAATTTCATTTTTCCCATGGCAGAGATACATTAGCTTTCCCGCCGGTTCTTTTACCCTTCCTGCTGCTGAGTTTTATTACGTCGTATTCTTATATAACTCTTTTGTAGCCTTTACAGTTTTCTCGAGTATGCATAATTTTGAAAATTTCACTGTGCCTGCTTGATAAACACTGAATATTAAATATTCAAAGTATGCTTGAATATTGAAGAACTTTTTATATTTTTCTTCAGCGTAACTATGAGGAACACAATATTTTTTCATCGCGTTAGGTGTCAACCCTCCCCTACAGGGAGACTGGTTCAAGTTTAAATGAAACTGTAAATGAAGTTAAATTTTCTATTTTCATAATGCCGTTTTAAATTCATTACAAATTTATGCAAAAATGTATAAAAATATTATCCAAGTTTATAGGTCAATGTTACACAAGAAGCTTCTGTATTCGAGCCAAAAAATAGCTACTTACGTCACGGTAAAATATAATCGTTGACTCATCTTGCACGAGTGCGTCAATGTACATGGAATATTACACAAATACCTATCGTTTACATTTCCTGAAGGGGGATGGTACAATTGAAAATGGCCAAAAAACAAACAAAAATTTTTATGCTAAAAAAAGGTAGACATTTCCTGGACATTTTGATCCAATCAGAATTCTTGTCGGGCAAGTTTATGCGCATGAAACATAAATTGAATAAAAATGCAAAAGATACATGGTTTACTGAAACCAGTATTAAAATTCACACAATGCTTGGGCAGCAAAGAATCTTCGATTAAAATGTAGTCAATCATATAAGAAAACTGTTAAATGTTTTTTAGAATATGTTCATTCTGTACTGGGAAAAAGGAACCGAAACATTGGTAGCTGAAGCAAAACATATATAAGTTGAGTAAACTCTTATTTTGCCAACTGTATCCCCGCCTTAACAGTTTGACCGATGTCGACGTGTTTCGACCGGGGTGAGTTAAGTAAAACTTTTACGGCAGAAGCGACGGTTTGGAAAGGCCTGGCCAACTTGAAAGGGCATTTCTGAAAAGCTTGCGCCACTCAAAGTGTTGAACAAAATAATGTGGTATTTGCTTAAAAAAAAGTCAACCCTATATTAGCTTCCCCTTGAAACACCTGATAAATCGCTTTGCATTTTCCTGCAACTCCTTGCAATACCACTGAAATCAAGCAAAGATGGACGCGCCACGTTCGATATGCATACATAGAAACTACTCGCAACATGTAGGAGAAACATGGCGAGCAAAGGTATTCCTGCGATCAGAAACTTTAAGGGCTGACTTTCAGGAACAAGGTTGCCCGATCCGTCTGTCGTGTCCTGGGCTCCTCCCCTCTGACGTGGACATATGGTATTCCACTTTTCATAGCGCCCTGCTCGCGAGAAATGAAGAGAGACAGCCTACAGGAAATCAGGATATCAGAGAGAAGGAGGGGAAGAGAGACGCGCGGTCGCAAATAAAAGAGGATGCGAAACTATAATGGAAGGTGGCAGAGGAGGACAAGAAGATCGGTCAACGCTAAAGGACGCGAAGCAAGAAGATAGCGGAGGAGAGGAGAGTTCCATGAGAAAGATTAATATCTCTATCAGAGAAGTTCAGCAGAGCGGGCCATTTATCTACCTACGGGCCTACAACACGCCCCATTCCTCGCTCCTCTCGTCCTCCTCCTTCGCTTCTTCCTCCTCGCCTCTCTTTCTCAACAAATCTTCCAAGGAGCTCGCCCTCTCGAAGAGTTTATTTAACCCTCCACCCTAGCGAACGGTAGAAAAGCAAATCTATGTGCCCAGATACAACAGGGAGGGATAAAAGGGAAAACGAGCTCTAGTGTCCAGGACGAGAGACGGCGATCCGCGATGCCGGATGTGACCGACGAAATTCGATTTAACACTCGGCGCAGTTTGGAAACAGCGGGGACGCTCCTAATGAATTCCGAGTGATCCCGCCAGGCTGGCTTGTAAAGATTTCAAAGGACAGGTTTCAGCGAAACGTATTATTACATTCGACCGGCAACGAAGATTCATTGAAGCAATTACGAGAGCAATGTAGAGATATGTAGTTGCTGGACTATAGTATTACGTCAGTGTACAAATTCTTTTTTTACTACACCTACTTGCACTTTTATGAGAAAAGTGGCAAAAGGAAAATACTTGGATTAGAAAAAAAACATGCAATGTATTTTTACATTCACTGAACACTTGGTTTAATAAAGGGAACAAACTTTTCACCCATTTAATAGAATATTACAAATAAAAGCATTAAAAATAAAAGCAATGCAAATTCGTGACGAATGCAAAATTTTATTTAGAGAAATTGAACGGGAGCTGACATATTACAACTTGAAGAGTCCTTGTAGAAAACACTGCGAGTATCAAAATTGAAAAAAATTTATTAGAAAATATTCTATGTGCCAATGGTAATACTATAGTATAGAATTCTATTTTTGCCACTTACAGCGTTTTCTACAAGGACAGTTCTATTTAATTCCAACGATAATTGTATTCCAATATATGTATGTGTTAAAAAATGATTATGACATTTTTTTATTCCAACTCTCCATGCAACGTTATTACTGGACATATTTGAATGATTAATTCTGTTTACGTTTATACCTCAAGGATATAGGAACGATAAAAAGACGAAGGGACTGCAGTAAACTATAATTTTAGATGGCACTGGTGATCTTACATACGTACTTACGATTAGCAACAACTAGCGAAGCCGATTAAGCGTAGTCGGAGTGAGTAAATTAAACTCTATCTCTATCTTGACTAGCCTTTGTAGTCCAAGCAGTCTACGATTATGTCGCGACACACGCAACGTCCCGTACTGTGATCCCACAAACCCCGCTGCGCCCCGTCGAGATACTCGGAAATGCAAAACGTCAACAGTAAACTGCATGGCGCGAAATTACGTCGACCTTAAACTAATAACCACCGCGCACTGAAATTACACGAAGAAATAATCGTTACTTGTACATCCTAAAAGTTTTGTATAACGGAAGCATTTAACTCTCACATTTTTCCACCTACCATCGAATAGAATTCTGAGTAAAATGGTGAAAATAAAGTCAGTATCACTGTCTTTTTCAGAAGATTTTTTTATAGCAAAAAGGCGATTCGTACATGAAACTTTTGTATGAAATTTGTTTTATACAAAACTTGATTCGCGAGGTATTTAAGATGGCTCGCTTTATATAAGTACTGGATTGCATTCAACAAATTCATTTTACCATTTAATAATATTGACGAATGATTGCCATCATCAATAATATTTTACGAAACTTGAATGTGAAGCTTTAGTGAATGAGCGTATACAAATGCATCGTTATAACCGCGAAAGATCATTTTGGGGGGTCGTTAATAACTCTGAGCGATACCGAGACCACCAACGAAGAATTCTTCTCATTTATGATTTAATAGCGAGGTCGAGCAAGTCGAGCAAGTCGAGCTCGTCGACTCTCTATACACGAAAAATTCCTTTCGACGACTTTGGCTTTAAATTCCCCCCTCTGCTTCACTTCCACACCCCAAGTATCTTTTCCATATTATTTCCCTTGGATCCCTCTTTCTTTAATGTTTCCATAAACTCTTGATATTATCCTCGCTGTTCGCAACATTAATGTGATCAGAGTTGAAGTATGAATTTTCTTCGCCGAGGAAACATAAATACTATATAATATTCAAACCATATTCGTTCCCTCTTGACGCTCTGTGACAATCAAAGCTTTACCCGGGCAACGCCGGGTGCTTTAAGCTAGTGAATAATAAAAATAACAGCACAGTAAAAGGAAGAAAAAGACCACGCTAACTCTGGCCATCTGCCCTGGACACCTATGGTCATCTCTGCCGGACACTTGGGGAAAGATGGCCAACCGAAGATTTTTAAAACTTAAATTTTCTTTTAATTTTGTAGCTAGTTGTAAAGGCAGATTATTAAAGCATCTCGTGTCATAATTCTTTTTATTTCAATCATAAGACCTACACGAGCCTTACAAAGAAAGTATGGCCAACTATCCAGGAATTACTCTAATAAGAAGGTCGACATAAAAAAATTATTTTCTGCAAGTTTAAAGATGCCTCCTTATATCCCAAAAGAGTTTAATCCAATATGACCAACAGTTTTGTGAAAAAAAAATTCTTAAATATCAGTTACTTCTGGGGCTGTTAGACGAGAATCACCCTTAATCGAAATACCCCACGTAAATGTGCCCCTGCAACTTCATATCGTTCACCAGGACCACTAAAAAGTGGTGACCCAGCCTGAGGGCGTCAAACGCACTTCCAGGGAGAACATTTCTCAGATGAGATAGTGCGGAAGTGCACTATGTGTTGCACGGTATCCGAAGCGTGTACATTTGTACGGATGTCTTTATCGCCTTATGAGCCCCATAAAGTGCCGTTGTCGGTTGTACTCTCCTTGTATCCTTACTGTACACCGCCGACCGTGGAAAGGGAGCGAGAAGGAACGAGCGTTTAGCCGTTGCATATGCACCGTATTATGTATACGTATCGCTGTCCTCGGTTACGGCTCTTTAATGCGTGTACGTAGAACGCGAAGCGCCGAAGAAACGGAAGGAAGTGATTTATGAAGGAGTGCTCAGAGAAAAGGTTTGATAACGAGAGCGATCCAAGCCGATTCCAGCAGGCTCGCCTTTCTCGTGAGCTCCCGAGGGAGAATATTAACGATAGATCTGGTATAGCCGATCACAATGGACCTGTCCATCAAGATCGGCATGCCTTAAAGAACTAACTCTCACGAAGGACAGTGGTGACTCGTTTGGGATAGAAATATCTTCTGGCTTCACCATGGTACTTTTGTAAAGGCTGTTATACTTAACTGAATTGTACCCTGTGAATCAGTTGCCTAGCGTTTGGAATTTACAATACTTTCTGAACTATTATCTTTACCAAAAATAATGTAAGACGTTCACACGCTGTTAAGTTTTATTCGCTAGTGTTTATTCATCCCGCAAGCACTATTTTTTAAATGTCCAATGCAGCACAACCTGCCTACACAAGAATCCCACGTTTATGGAACGAAAGTTCGGTACGATCAAAGATACAAAGGTTGAATTTGCGCGGTTTCGAGCATAACTCACAATCAGCGATGTGTTACCAGCTTGACCGGTCTAACGATCTTATTGGTCATGTTCCCTCGCTATCGGCAGTATGGATCGTCAGCGCGACAGTTTCCGCGTACTCTCCATTATGCCGTTTAGGCATCCAAGGGACGTGATTTTTTTGGATATGGAAAAGATAACCAAGAATACGGCCGAGAACAATGAATACGAGCACGGCGATGCGGGTCGCAAAGATCGCACTCCAGATAAATCATCATAACCTTTAGCCATCTACATCGCGAATCCTATAAAGTATGAAACCGTTACTCGTGCCCTATCGCATTTTACGCTTACACGCGTGAAACTCCCTTCTATATTTCTCTGATCCATTTTATTCTAATCGAAGCGTTATCTATTAGAACGAAAACTTTGATAGTCGATTGGCTTGGTGATAAAACTGACCAGGCCCACTTTTTTAGTTACCTCTTTTAGTTACCTCTTCTGGTAAGAGGACCGTGACGAACCACACGGCACTTACCACAGAACCGTTGATTTGGATTTTGGAACGCTCTTCGACGAAATATCAGCTCAATAATAAAAAAACACTGTGTATTGTACTTTCATGACATTTGAAAAAAATAATATTAGAAACAAATATTTCCCCATTCATCTATTTAATATTACACCTACATCTGCTTTGTCGTTAGTGAAATACTGTTGTGTATTATGTAAAATAAAATAAATGTTAAGTCAAATAATGTAACAAATAATTCTCTAATTACATAAACGAGAAAAGTTTATTCACAAATCGTTCTTTAGCCAAATAGTACTTGACGTGCAAGAGACCACTAATGTACATAAATCTGATACGAAGTTGCATGTCTCTTATAGAATACTTTAGCATCGTGTATACGATAAGGTAATGATTCGTTGATTACGTGCCGAGTATTATAAATTAACCCACCGTAAGCGCTGATTAGATACGTTTCGCACAAACACGCTTGCTACAACATCTATATACCTACGATATTTGACTATTAATTAACCGAGAGGGAGTAAAGCAGTCACAAATGTTCTTTAATGCGTGTTTCATTGGCCGAATTGATGCAAGAGGCAATAACAAACGTAATTTCAATAATATTGTCAAGCAGCATCTGTATTACCAATTATTTTATATTTTAATTTTAATTAGAATCTTACGCGATACTCTAGCAGCATAAGACATTAACAAATTACTCAGATACCTAAGTGAAAATCTCGCTTAGGTTCACGTTTCACGTTCCGCATTTATTACTGTTTAATTAATCTGTGTAGAAAGTGACTTTATTTAAAATAATATCTACTGGAATTTTTGAATATTTAAAATCAGCATCCTATTTCCAACTGCATTTATTTATTTACTTATTACGGGATAACAACCCTGTGGCACATTATAATAACATAAAAAGTCATGAATAAAAAACGAACGAATGAGGTAAAATTAAAATTTAAATTAAAATGACAAATACCAAAGAAAACAGCAGATAGAGATGAAATAAGATGAACAGATCTTACAATACAGTATCAATATTACAAATTAATCATCCAGTATACACAAAATTGAGTTTCTGAATGTAGATAAGGAAATAGCGATTTGCACTGTTCTGTTATTGCTGTTATAATAATTTTACAACTAAATGTCACAAATTTATTGCCACTTTCTTTCAACTAATAGTTGCTTCAAATTAATTTCCCAGGTAAAACTGATACACGCATGTTATATATATTACATAACTGGTCACGGCACCGTATTCCGTATACCGAAATGAAGTCCTCACACTACGTTGGCGCCGATAATTCCCTTGAAAATAGTGGTCGTTTCGCGCCTTTATCGCCTGCGCCGCGCGCATTTAAATCTCCGCAGGCGAGAGGGAGGCATTTTTAAGTTAATAACGTTTCACCCGAATTTCGCGGAAGAGTTAACGTACGTGCGGATAAATAGATGTCCAAAACAGATCATCTAAGGAATCGGGAGGAAAAATAGTACCGGTATTATTTTAAATAAAATAATATGAAGTTACGAAGGAAAAGAATTTGCAGAGCTCTGAATCTTTGGTTCAAAGTAATATCGCAAAGTGGAGCAGCCAGGGGGCATTACTTTTGTGCGAACGGATTGGAAGGTCAACGATGCGGTAATTAATAACCTTCTGACTGAGCAGACGACTGAATCGCGGCTCTCAAGAGGCAATGCACATGAAAGAATACAAGTGGGCTGTCAACAAACGTTCGTATATAGCTGGCAGCTTTTTTGAATCTCCAAAGACATGCAACAGAAACACGGCTACAAAGTCAACGTTGTATTTACGCTCGAAGAGCGTGCAAAACCAACGTGATCGACATTTATGCCTTCATGCGAATAATAAACGATTAATAAATAGATCGGTATGGATCATTCTAAACTGGCTTTTAACCCAATCTTGATAGCAGGCAATTTCAATGTACAGCAGAATTCGAAGCTTCCCAAAAATTTCTTAATTTCCGATTGCACTTATCAGATATTTCGTATTAAAATTACATGTACATTACGGCAGTTGAAATTGTTGGAACAGTTTCATTCTCGCTCTGTTTTAAGCGATCGTGCGACAGTAATAAAATTTTGAACGGGCGTGCTGTGAAAATTTTGGTATTATATAACGACAACGTAAAAATAATGTCTTACGTCGTGCTGTATCGAATTCAGACGCGTATATTTAAGAACGTAGATACGTATAGTTATGCATTCGTATTACGGAGGCACCGATGACGCGAAAACATCGTTAACCGCGCAAAGGAATCGCCAAATTTGGTCAAATCGATCGGCTCGGATGCTTAATAAAGACGAAGATGTCGGACGAAAGATAATATCTCGAGCGGCGACTACCACGTACATGGTCACTTTCCACCTCGCACATAAAGAAAACAAACTGCTGCCCAACGACGATAATTTCATAAGGCTACGTGCTATAAAACTTCGAAACAGTTGATACGATACGAAACGAGTGTCGTGTTGCAGTTCGTGGTCAAACACCTTCACATTTTTAAGTTGCTCAATGAAATGCAGTTACTCCTACCACGTAATATGGATGTCATGCTATTTTTACCTTCATTGGTTTATCGGAACAATTATTTCATACGATATAGCTATTTATTCTGCAGTTGATTATCGAAAAAAATATTTGCGGCAATCAAACAGAAAGGCTAAGCTACAAACCAGTTATTAGTGCAAAAGATATATAAAAAACACTAATTTTGGTAAAATGGCTTGATAAGTTTGTACCGCATTACATGACATTTTTTATCAATGTCTATTAAGGATGAATTTCAGTGGCAATCTTAGCCAAAAGTTAATTAATTCTCAAGATATTAATAAGACTTTTTCCTGTACACAAGATTTCAAAAACTTCAGCCTATTATTTCACTCTTAATTTTGCAGATATATTTCTCAATATTGCGTTTCTCATAAGAATACATGTTAGATTGAAAGTTAAATAATTTACAAAACTACCGAATCAAGTTTTCTAAAATTTTGCGGCGTGGTTTTACTATTGCATAAAAATTCATGCCTCCAATTTTCAAAGACTTTCGCTTACTTTGTATGTTACAGAAGTTCATCCTTGAAGGAAGTAAAAAACGATATCGTAATTTCCACTTTCGCAACTCTCTTTTCTTACCACTTATATAATTACATAATACCTACATCTGAAGTAATTTCTAAAAAATAAATAGCGAAACTTAAAGTGTGCCTATAAGTATCAACAAATATACACTGTTCCGTGAGAAACGTGGTTGCTGACTGAAAACTTTGTACAGGGCGTATGTGAACGAGCAATTTGCCATGCACGATCACGTTTGTAGTCTCTCATTTGCTGAAAAAACTTGGCGCCCGTTTTCTGATGTTAGATTTCATACCGCGGCCGCTGACATTAATCGATAATGCATGCCAATCGGAGCGTAACAGTATTTTTACAATGCCGAGCATTCGGATCGGTCTCGCGTTCGAATGCGAAACAGACGATCTGTTATTGAATACAACAAAGCGGGAAGGCGAAACAGAGATTCGAAATTATTGCCTGACCGTTTCGATTTTCACCGATTAAAATACACATATAAATTAAGACATTCAAATCATTTAAAATTAAAATGCCCAATAATCTTCTCAGACCCTGGGCATGGCTACATTAGTGTTCGGTTGAACACCCATTGAATATAATTTTAAGGTTCCCTACTCACGTTTCCGTGGCAAACATTGCATAAGAAACTTATGAAACAAGTAATCTCGACTCTTTCCCTCGACACGATCTGTTCCACGTACCCGCGTAATATATTGAAAGAAAGATAAGTTTTTCTGACATAACCAAGCAAAATACAGAAAAAAATCAGCCAAACTTCACAACGTTACAACACGTAAAATTCGACTGCGTTCGTCTCACCTGATCAGAGCAGTATTTATCGCATTCGCACTATACAGCTGACCTCGTGTTGTCAGCTAATGTTGATATGTGTCAATTTCCCCGCACACGCACTCACGCACACAGGCACCTATTCGCGATATGTTTGATTTGCGATTTGTTAGAAACTTCACCGAAATCGGGAGACGTGACGGCAGTTCGAAGGACGGTTCGCGTTGGAAGGAGAATAAAGGAAAGAGCGCTGTGATAAAAAGAGGGAAGCACGAAAGAGGAGAGCTGCGGGCTGCGTGCCGAGCAGCCACCCTCACGGCAGGCGCGCGAGCCTACTACTGTCGTGAGCTCACCAGCTCGCTAGACCGATTGTCAGCGACGCGCACCAGCACGTCCGCTCGGTGCTGGCTCGTCCACACCATCAGCCGCCACCACCTGCTCGCGATCATTCCGCGCGAAATCTTTCTCAATTCCCTAATCAATGCGCGAATCATTTCGCGGCAATGAATAAATAATACATCATCAAGGTAAGTACCTACGCGCTTAATATCTCCTGCCAATCAACGAGACGGAGTTCACCAGGTATTTAAACGTGCCTCCGCATTCGGCGAAACAAGTTCATTCATCGCGAACTAATTATACGCGTACAAAAGGAGTGCGTACATTTCGCTTGCAATTATTTTTAAATACGCAGGCAGTGTTTGTGGACGAGAAATGACCCAGTTTATGAGAAGGGGTAGGTTCTTTACGGGAAAATAAATCGAAAGTACGGGATGAAGTTTCTGTGAACGAGTCTTCGTCCTTTAGTTTTTTCCAAACTGTTATTGTTTGCGTTTAAAATTAGCATAAAATAATATACTAGAAAGAGAATCGTGAATGTGATCCATACGTTCGAAGTCTTCTTAAGGGGTTCTGTAAGTCGTTTTTTCGAAAGATGAGAACACATTTGAAAAAACTTTGCTCCACACTTCCGAGGTAAGTATCTGTTCATGCGGAATCACCCTCTTCACAGCTATGCGACCATTGAGAGCTTCAAAGGCAATTGTTCTTTGGATAATTATCGAAGTCGTAAAACTAATAAAACAGAATGGGTAAAACTGCATAACGAGAATGTCAATGTAGAATAATTATTATTGTTACAATACGGATGATTTTGCAGATTTTGATGTTGCGAATCGTGCTGGCATGTTGGCGGATAAACATTATTAATTAAAAAAGACGAAACTTGGTACGTTTAATCTATGCATTTAATATGAATACTGAACTAATGCGGTTAGCTACCTCTAAACTAATTCGACTAATAAGATATCTTTTCAAACTTTGTGGGCACAACCTAATACACTTACTCAACTAATAATAATCTTATTAACCGGCTTATATAAACTGAAATGTTAACAAAGGAATGAATTATAATTTATTAAAAAATATGCCTAACGAAAGAAGACTAATTGCAAGCAAAGTAACATATCCATGTTCTTCTACCAATAAATTAATAACCGAGGTTTCGCTTAACGAGCGCAAAATACTTACGTTTTTGGGCAATTATGAATAAAAACTTCACGATGACTTTTATTATGCTTGTTTTTTAATAAATTCGTCCCGGGAGAAATAAAGTGAGTACACACAATTTACAGGAGAGTCGATAGCGTGCGAGCATATATGAAGATGATTACATCGAAAAAAAGTTAGAAGAGATACAAAATAAATGTAGACAGAGTGTAGCAACGAATATGATTGCGAGATTTTACTGTGTACGTAAATACATGAACATGTACATAGTGATAATAATATTAATAATAGTAATAATAATAATATAAATAGTCAATGGATTTCAGTATTTGGCGTAAATCACTTTTAAATTTCTATGGACTACGCTACGGCCGTACACGCATTCGCGAATCAATTGCGCTTACCATAAAAAAGTACAATCATTGTTCTCTCTATACGTGTATTATATACGAATCCATTCGAGTACGAAATTTCGCGATACGTCAGTTTCATTGCGCACGAACGACGATATCACGAAAACGATTAGCAATAGTAATACTTAAACAACATTTTACGAATCAAATGCTCCTTATATATGTACATCATTAATTCATTATAGTCGTTAATAATGATTTTTGAATGATTAAGAAATGTGGAAACTGTAGCGGGAGCAACCACAGAAGTACGTTCAAGCGACAAAGGGAGAAAGGCGTGTGTGAAGTATTATATACTGTTTACGCAATTTCTACAAAAATAATCTCGCACGAGAAGCGTTATATGTTGAATCAATTCTCTGCTCTTCCTTATACCCGACGTTAGATTTCCTCCGATCTAATTATCACCATTCTGCTTGTATTGCTCTTAACACCACACCCGGCAGTTTACAAAAATATTTATTTCAACGTTAGTCAGATTACTTTTGAGCAAGTACCTGCAACAAGCTACGCAACTATTACGCATAATTGTTCGCGCTGTCACCCTCTGTCACTTGTCACAAGGATTTGTGCATTTTTCATTAATACGGTTTCTCTACTATTATTGTATCTCGCTACTCGCTTACGCCTTGTCGAAAACGAAGCTCCGTTTTCTGCTACCTAATTTATTTCAATAGTTGTACTACGTACAATAATCGATATCAAATATAAAATAAACTACTTAAATGCATTTGGCATGTCTCGTTTGTGTGCGAAGCCCAGATGTTCTAATCTGAATTATTGATTTCGCATCAACGCCTCCAAAATCTAAGAACAAATGGTGTCACTTCCTTGGTTAAATCGAGGTTTAAACTTACATTAAAGTAATTATTACAACTTTGGACTCTTTTAGCGGATTAGTCCCGCGCTGATAATTAACTCTCGATTTATAAATATAACTAATTATGATCATTTTATTCTACTGGTCATTACAGTTGGATTTACAATATTAGATCTGATGTGAACACTCTGCTTACTTGATCTATTTCTCGTAGCAGCTGTTGTACTATCTATAACTGACCTCCGACATTTTACGTTCTTCTTCTCACAGAGTTCTGTAACCTCGTCTTTCTTCCTGCTCGTGTCCAATGCTTTCCCGTTACTTTGTCGATCACTACGACTTGTCGATACACTTTTGCACGTAGTTTTCCCAGCCTTCGTGTCGCTCTCGTAATTCTTTCGCAACGGTTGCGGAGTATAGTATAAGCTGAATCTTTTCGATTTTACGCTTGGCTTCTGTTTCTCGTCTCGCAGCTCATCAGTGGAGCTAAACTTCCGGCCTATTCTCACAGAATCAGAAATCACATCGTCGCTCACTAAAACGGAGTCAAGGCCCTTTTTCGCGGATGATGGTAAAAAACAGCTGAACCTTTTATTCCTTGCTGCTGCCCTTGAATCTGTATCGCTTCTCGGTGTGTACCTTTCGCGCCTTAGTTTTACTGCCTCGTTCTTAAAACACTTTGATTCTTCCGGCGTTCTCATTACGTTTTTCTTGTTGTTTAACAGATTCTGTGATTTAGAAGCTTTCGAAGCGTTCACTTTTAATGCCGTTGGCGTTTGCAATATTTTTGTCGCCGACTTCTCTTGAGTCGTTAAAGGAGAATGTTGCGTAAGATCCAATTGCAAAATTTCATTTGCGCAGCCATTTTCATTCGGGTCACGCGCGTTATCATTCGTTGGTTCTTGATTATAAGAAAAGCAAATATTTTCAAAACTATCAGTTGACTCCATACTTTGAGTTGAACTTGACCTCTGATCCTGCGTTAATTGTGCAAATTGAATATTTACAAAGCTGTCCGATGTTTCGATGTCGTTACTGGAACTTGGAGTTAAACTATCAGTCGATGATAAAAGTGTATTACAATTTTTCATGTCGTCGCTCTCAAGTTTCGAAGTGACCTTCTCGGAAAGGATTAGATTTTCATAAAGACGTCTCCATTTATGCTTTTGTTTGCTTATACTTGGATTAGCAGATCTACATGTTTCGAAGTTATGCACATCGCTGTCGGTTGATATGTTTGGCTTAACAGGCGTAACAGAATTAGTGTCGGTGGAGAAATTTCCTTTATTGAAAGAAAATATATTTTCTTGCATCGATTTGCTGTGGCGACTCTTATTAATCTGAGTTGAAGCGATATTTTCGTAACTATTTATTAATATCGCATTATTCGTCTTTACTGATGAATTAACATTTTCAGGAATACTGCTTCGAGATGAAGTTTCACTATGCGATGATTTTGAACAATACTGATGGACTTGATTTTCGTTTAAGTTGTTTATAAGATTGTGCATAGACTGACTAAGATTATGAATATCTTGTAAACAATCTGCACTAAGAGACACAGGTTCCTCGTCGCTTCGATTTCCATTATTAAAATCAGTATCGTCGTGACCCAAGTTCTCTTGGTTCCGATCCATGTTATGAAGTAAATCGATATTCCCTGGTTCTATCGATGATAAAACTTCGCTCCACTTGCTTCTCGTATTTGCCTTGCTGTTCGGCGTGACATCGACCTCATCTCGTGGACTGCCACTCTGCGCTTGGTACTTGTAGTCAAACTCAAAAGTCGCTAATCTTATCGGCTTACACTGCTTATTCCAGTGTTGCTCCGACGGGTTGGTAGGTGTTGATGCTGTGGTTTGCTCGCCTCCTAGAAATCTCTGTTGATATACAGAGGCGGAACAAAAGAAAAAAAAAAGCACTGCTACAGATACAGCAAACCACTACAGAAGCCTTCCTAGCATTGTGTTCAAGTAGCCAAGGGGTAAAGCCGTATAAATGGGTGAGCATATTATTGGGTAAGCTAATTCGTTATTAAATAAATTATACTAAACTAGTAAGCAAATTAATTAGAAAATATAGATAACCAAAGTTTAATATCTAGGATGAAATTACGGAAAAGAAGTTCACTGTAGCTACTACTAGGATCTTTTTCTTTTTACGGAAAGATAAGCCATGCAGGTAGAGGAAACTGAGTTTTCTATTACGAAACTTTTGTATAATGATAGTTACCGCTAGCCACGGATGGTCAAGTACGTCTTCCGCGCTGAACCTCAGTTCAGGCTGAGCTTGTAGCATGTTCGAGATCAGCTGTTTGGCAGAATCTGATACAGTATCCCAATACGGAGACGTGAATTCATACTGACCACTCAGAATACGTTCAAATAATTCTTCTTGGTCATTTTCAGGCGAAACGAACGGTGGAAAACCGCAGAGTAATATGTATAATATTACACCAGCTGCCCATACATCGATCTAAAAAGATTTAGATTTATTTCTCCCGTTACATTTTCAAATCTAAATTAATAAACCTAAAATTATCTGTCTAAAGTATTAACATACCTTTAAACCATATCCAGTTTCTGCGAGAATTTCTGGTGCTACGTACGTCGGTGTTCCACAAACTGTGTACAAAGGTTCTCTTACAACTTGAGCAAGCCCAAAGTCACCTAATTTCAAGCACCTAACGTGACTCCCATCCATCTCGACTAAAAGATTCTCAGGCTTAACATCGCGGTGAACTATATGATGCGAATGCAAATAAGCTAATGCAGACGTTAAATGCCCAATCATTATGCTAGCATCAGCCTCTGAAAATTTCGTTGCCGTGGCGATTGCGTCAAACAAATCTCCACCCTAAAATAACGCAAATATATATTTCATCGTGCAATTTAGACTTTCGACGTATAAAGCGACGAATTATAATAAACGAACGTACCTTTACAAGCTCCATGACTAAGAACAATTGATCGGCAGTCTCTTGCGCCGCGATCAAGCTAATAATATTTGGATGACAAACTTGCCGCAAAATTGCCACTTCGCTCGACAGCATTGTTTCTTTACCCTGACACTTATACTTATCCACAATTTTCATCGCATATTCTGTATTCGAAGATCTAAAAAATATTTGCAAATAGAGTTCTCGATATTCTTAATTATTAACATCCGATTTCTCAAGGTGCTCACTTTTGTACGCAATGGTGAACAATTGCAAAATTGCCGTCCCCAATAACATGACCAACTGTATAGAGTAAACATAACGGTTGTGGTAAGATCAGAAAAGGTGGACTCGGCGTTCGCACTCGTCGCGTGGTAATCACCTTTTTCCCAGATTTACGTGGCATTCTAGGCATCGGGCCGCTTTGTCTTTTCGACGTCCACGGACATCTTCGAAAGCTTTGAATACACTTACATTCTTCGAAATCTAATTCAAAATCTTCTTGATTCGATTTCTCCGGGCCGTAAGCCACAAAGATGTTGTTATTCTCGAAAAACTGTTCTAAAGAGATAACTTGTTCCCCGGAGAGCGTATAAACTTTTCGCACAGCTCCAGAATCTAATTTAACAGCTTCTGTGATCGCTTCCATCGCGTGTTCTAAACTCGGAGCGTTTCGTTTGTTTAGCAAGAGACGCGCAACTTTACGTGGCTTTGTCCCGTGTCGAATTAAAGTGATAATTCTCGCTTTTACGCATAACGGTATCGCACTTATTTGTCTACCAGTACCGACAGAAGACTGCGGTAGTCTAGACAGAGAACTGCCTCGCCTCACTTTCGTAGACGAATAGTCTACTTTTTTGAAGATCTCTCCTTGTCCAGACACCACGTAACATTTCCCATCCTCCAGGTCGTTAATGTTTTGAACTTTCCTTCCGTCCATAGTGTGAATTGTTCTAACGCCGTTTGGTAAAGTGACGCTTGATATTAAAGCTCTCGTTAGATCCGAAGCTAAGCTATCGAAACTTCGATATCTTTCTGGAGTCACAGCCATTACGATGCCAGTATAAAACCTATCTCCATTCCTAAAAAATCTCACTCTCTTCGCTTTCTTGGCTGGTGGTGTTCGAAGAACACTTAAAGAATGTCGTGTATTAATATCCAATAATGTTTCGTCTAAACTCACTATAGTGGACGAATTCATCTCGTCGCTTCCACAATAATTATTATCACCAGATGGCGAAGCACATTGACTTAATGGTTCTTCCATCATCCTAAATACCAAATATTTTTAATCAATACGAGAGATAAAATTCTTATCATCGGAAAACTCTTAGAAATCGTAATAAAAATATTTGAAACATGAGTGTTTCGCGCGTGTCATAAGTTAAGAAAGCAGCCAGAAACGGGAGAATGTGTTGTCAATTGTTCATTATTGATTAACTACACGGAACATTTTTCAACATAAGATTTTTCTATTATTTTACTGTTACAAACTTCATCGAAGTAAAACGTAAATCGAAAATAATTAAGAGGATCGATTATTACGCTACGAAGTTTGGAGTAACTCGATATTTGGTATAGGTATGTATATTGTACATTCAACAATCTGTAAACATAATACCCCGGCAGTAAAAAGTATTTATTCACCTTCCTAACCTATTTAACCTTTCTTAATTATTTCGATACGTACGCAAATGTAAATATAGAAATAGAATTTGTTTAATTTAGTCGTATGTCAATAATCTAAGCTTCACAACAATCAACAGATCTAAAGGCACTCACCTGCTCCCTAAGCAGACTGTGCTGCTAAAAAACAGATGAACAGCCAACTATGTAACGAGCGAATGAATCACCACTGAGCTGACATTTTCATAGCAACCATGACGCGAATGCTAGATAATAAAAGCGAGAAATCTCGCTTTCAACATACACTGATACAATTTCCTTTCCTGTACACCGAAGCTATGCATATAGCTGTTACACTTCACGTTTCTATCGCAACACACCGATTTTTGTTTTCTATACACAGGATAGCCTGACCTGCCAAACTCTATAAATAAAGTGGCTTGTCAAAGAGAAACCGGGAGACCGGAACCGGAACTGTACAGGAATTAGAAGGGAGGAACACGAAAACGAATAACTAAGCGCGATGCTCTTTACAAATTTCATAGTAATCGAGTGAAATTTATGCGTCTATATATGCGCATGATTTATATCGTTACAAGGTGTGTTGTTTATTGTGTGTACTCTGTACAAATTGCTGAACTCGATGATGTAACGGATCACAAATTAAAGTTTCCAAATCTCGGTAAACTTTATAATACGAACTGAATGCTTCTTAAAAAATTATGTACGAAAAATGAACGTAATTTAAGTAATTATAATTCAGTTCGCAAAAGGACGAAATTTAGAGTGAAACGAGAATTTAATTAAATAGAGCATTTGCTCCAGAAGGGTAGAATAACAGTGTAAAGAAATTTAAAAAACCAGTCGGTACGACATACGTAACTGTCAACGGCAACAGAGGGCAGTGTGATCTACAAAAGTCGTTTATCACTTATTGCCATTTGCTTCCCCAAGAAACGTCACTATAAATTTTCTACCGTGTAATAATGTAATAAATAAACATCTCGTATAACTTCCACTATAATCTGCACAACAAATATTTTGTCAAAGGTTACGATTCTACGTGTAAGAGAAAATACAATGAAGACGCACTACTTACCACAACTCCTCTGATAGCCGTGATCGTCTAGTGGTTAGGACCCTACGTTGTGGCCGTAGTAACCCAGGTTCGAATCCTGGTCACGGCAATGTCTGACAAAATAATGACATTGTCACGGCAGAGGTAATTTTTTTTTTCTTAAGTCCACATGTTTCCCATATAATTAAATATCCCATTAAAGAGTGCACTTTATAATTATCAATATATTAAATAACAAATTTTTAAATATCAAAACATCCAGAACAGAGTAAATTCATACCACGCCAAGGGCGTTCGTAGACTTTTGTCCAAGAAGGGCAATTTTCCGAAATTTAGAAATTTTCACTTTTTTAGTATAAACTTAATACTGATCAGTTTTTATAAATAAGCGATTTTTTCTCAAAAGCTAGGGGCTGCCCCTTTTCCACCACCCACCACGCTTCTTTATTACATAGAAAGTATTAAAACCTCCGCTTAGAATATAATGTTGTACTTCATTTAAAAATACTTTCATTTACTGTTTCCTAGTACTCTTCGATAGATATATTCCATAACTTTTTAACACAATAACTTTGCAACGGATAAATTCCTAAACTGAAAAATAAAATTTTTGCGTGTTACTCGATACGTGCTTTGGACCAGTATAAATTTGCGGCGAAAAGAAAAGTTTCCCGGAGGATAAGTATACCCAACGTTGGACATTCCAAAAGCAAAGCATTGTACATCGTGCTCGAGAGGCGTACGAAATACCTAGAGCACGATTTGTTGATCCGCACCTGGCACTGCGATCAAGAGAAAGATAGACATAGAAGCGATCCAGCCGGTGCCGGTGTTGGTAACGAGACAGGGCCGTAACGTGGCAGTTCCGAGGCAAAGGTGCTCCGTGATGGTGGAGGGAGACTTCACAATAGCGAGCGACGTTCTCCAGAAGAGCCGCAGTCTCGCTCGGTGTGTGTTTATTGGCAGTCGTGGTACGCGGGTGGATGTGTTACGGTGAAGGAGCGAAGCGAACGGACTCGCTCTATAGTGCATGGGAAAGCAAAAGCGTGCGTTTTTCCTGGTTCGACGTGAAATAAAGGAAAGGACGGCGTGTGCGGTGGCGGAGGATGCCTCGTGAGTGAATGTGCAACAAGAGACGCCGTAAGTGCGGGTGTCCCTCGTGTTCGACTGCAGATCCCTAGACCGGTTGACGAAAATGCGGGCGCGATACGTCGTGGCAGGTGAGTAAGGCCCCGGGCATGTTCGCCATTCGTGGCGTCGTTCTTGCCCCCCTGTGTTTCTCTTTTCTCGCCGCCGCGGACTCGGCGATCCATGGATCCACCACGCATACGTGAATCATTTCGACTCCCTCGAACTCGATGCTACGCCGTCGAACAATATTAAAATATTAAAATATTAATCGACGAGCCGCGACCGTGTCTGGATCCTCGTTGCTCTATCGCTCCGTGGCGGGTAATCTACACTGCGTGTTGCCGTTCAAATTTATTACGTGGGATCAACGCAAACGATGAACTCGGTAGCGTCGAATTCGTGACAGGTGGGGAGGCCGTCTTGCCAAACCGTTCCGCACACCTGATCGTCTACCTGGAGTACTGTTATGTGTCCGTATACACTAGGGTAGACTAAAATAAACGTCGTTCTGCTTCATGGAAGGCCTGGCGTATCCTTGCCAGTCTCTCGTTTCGCGTTATCAACTTCTCGCTTCGTTTCTTCCGCTTTTCAACTGCACGCCTATGCTTTTATGAAGAAGCACCTCCATTGGCTGTACCGACAATTACATTCAGCTATTCTACCGAGTCGTTTTTATTCGTATACACAGCGTAAAATAACAATCGCACTATTTTTCGTGTTCGCTATACGTGTTGAAATCACTGGGCGTTCGAGTGACTCCGACAATTCTTGGCCCTCGAGCTACGCGTTGATCTACGCGATCGCGTATATACTGTCGTGCCTAGCGGGGCAAGGAATTAAACTTGGAATTGCTAAGCTCTGATCGATAATGTTGGTGCAATGACCCGCATAGGCTCTTAAAAACTAAAGTATGTAATCGTAAAATGGTGCGCGCGTAAAATCGCTGGCCTATGCGGCTTGCGAACAGCGGCGTCAATCGAGAAATTACAGTTACACAAATAAGGTTCATCTGCGCGTGAAGAAATTAACGCGATAACAGAAAGTTTCACGCCACGCACCTATATGTATAATAGGTACTTGCGCTCGTAAAGCCGTAGAATATCGATCGTTTAAAATCTCATCATGATATCTCGCGTTTCCAAACGACCCTCCTTCTTTCCATTACAAATAAAGCCGTCTATAAAATCACGTGCTTTGGGCTAATGCAAAATTTTACTATAATAATGCAGCGGAGTACCCGAGGTTACTTTCCCTTCGCGCCATCTCTTGTACGCTTAATTTCATTCGTGAAAGCCCATAGAGGCGAGGCGTTCGCCCGTCTTCTGCGTTCAGCTGCAAGAATAGAATCGTTTTCTAAACTCTTGGCCCCTTATTGATATACTAATTAGCCTAAGTGATTCTCGAGATTAACGGGAAGCGCTAAAAGCTGGCGCATATCCTGGAATTGCGTGGCGACGGTTTAAATCCTTGGCGAGAAATGCACGCCGAGAAATCGTGCCGCCGAGCGTGAAACTGAAAAAGCCGGCGGACGAATTTCTAGGTAAAGGAAAAGCATATTTCGACTCGTCTAGTGCAGGTGGAAGCCACGTCGGTGCATTAACGCTGGGTCCCTCCGTTTCACGCTCAGGTGCGTGCCTTCGACGACACACATACACGCATTCTATACATTCGAACACACTAGCAAAGCTGAGCCGGGGGCCCCGCGTTCGTCCGTTGTACACCTCTATACCTACCTGCACGATGCCTGGGCGTTAATCGTTTTCCGTTGCTTCTTATCCGTCAGCGAAAAAACAGTCGACTAAGTAGATTCCGTAACAAGTGATCCGTTTTATATGGCTATACGAAATTTTACCGCCGTAACCGAAGATGGTTACAGGTAACTGGCAACTATCTGCCGACTATATGTTCAGAAACTCCGTCATCCATATTTCCTTAGAGGATCGAGTAAATATCAAATTTCTTTTTAGAAAAATATTCTTCATATTATAGAATTCGCGGGGACTGTTAAATTCCGCGTTTATTAAATTAGAATCTATTAGGTTAGAACTGTAGAATCGTTTTCCGTTTTTACACTTTGCGGGGAATTTATATTTCTCGTTCTCTCAACTCCGCGGATATTATGAATCGATCGGGGCGCGTTGTTCCAGTTTACTTGTACTTGTATCGACGTCTCGAAAAGATTTTACGAGCTCCCTTTACGCGGAGGATTTTCAAGCAAAGATATCTCACGATTATTTCAACTGCTCGATTCCGTACACGCCGCTCAATTCCTTCTTTAGCGTTACGTGCTTTCGGCGACTGTGCAACGTCAACATTCCAGAAGATTGCATTTTTTCGGGATCGCCGAGGCGCGACGAATGGGGGAATGAATGCAGTTCTGGTTGTTTTATTTCGCCGTTGCATTCATTTTGCATGCGGCTTTGTCATGGCGATTTACATTGTCGGTAACAACTGCTCGCAAGTGAAATACGCCGGAATGAATGGGAGACTTGGTATCCACGATAATACGAATAATTGAAAAACTACGAATGCTATTTGTCATTTTAACAAGCGACTGAAACTCTCTGCTTCGCTGCGATCGTTTGCACAATCGCCAAGTATTTACATTCAATTTTATCTTAAAATATTGCAAGAAATAAGAGTCGCGACATTATTTCCCTCCGTATTTTTCCATAGCTTATTCTACTCGTGTCTCTTAAACTCTCCCTGGCCATATTTTCTTGACAGTACAACAAATAACTGTTCTTCGTATGATACCGCGAGTCAAACACTTGTTTCTGCTCCTCCTATCGCTATCTTACCTAATACGGATAATGATACTGATATACTATTATTGTTACTGGCATAACGTGTAGAATGTTGTAGAGCAGCAAAGTTACATGCCTGTAACGGTAGGTTCGATTGACTTTATTATAACTGTATTAGCCATTACTTCCTGGATTCTCTGGCTTCCTTATATGCTTTGTATATACGAGGTAAACCGTTTCCTCGCCGGTGTGCCTCAATTTTTATTATCTTATTCTATGTTCTATTAAGCATTACTGCAGTAGGCTTTTGAGGTAGGAGAATCCCTAATCAGACAAATTCTATTCTAGTACCTTCGCTTCATTTTCATTCTGATAATTAAAACCGACTTCAAAAAAAAAAATAAAAATGCAATAAAAAGGAAAAAGTAATTTTGTTCCTTATTTAATCTACGACTCTGAATTTTATTTCTATCGTCGTTTCATCGCTTGCGCCGTGCAAATTTGGCGCCGATTTAAAAAATGAAGAGTAGTAGATTCAATAAGTGAAGAAATATGTAGGATCCCGTGACACTAACAACGCGATTGATTTAATACCATACAATTTTGATTTGGACCCGAGCCTGATTTATAATGACGGGAACATCGTCTGCATATCTCAAGGACGACAGTTACAATTAGACATTCGTTTATCAGTGATGAATGTTCACTGTTGCCTTTTTTCCACTTGCGTTCTCAACTTTATGATTCATAACGCAGATGGCATAGCCATCGATTAGGTCGTGTTCTTTTAAACACGCGCGATAAAAATATTACTCTTGCGAGACACTTTTCATTGTTTAAGAAATTGTTCTCTGACGTTATATCCTTCATAACGTGATATTCGAAAAAGCATCTATGAATAATGTAAAACTGAATACCAGCGTCATGTGTGACGTAAGGATGTTTCTCAAATTTACATTCCACGTAAAAACCTGAAAATATTTTGTTGAGATAAAAAGCGTGTGTGAGAATATTTTAACTTCGTTATGCCTTAGTAGTTGTGACAAATGCGAATTTTTAAATTTTTTTTATTGTATATGCTTATAATTATCATTTCGTTTTTCATGAAGCAAAGGATGACATATAAATTATACAGACCCCGCTACAATTTCAAGTATCGATACCTTACATTTTTCAAAAAGCACAATTTCGTGTGTATTTTACATGGGGCACTTTGTAAATCAAAATGAGCCTTTTAATTTTCGTGAAAAAAGGGAATTTAGTTAAGAGAACAAGTTGCATGCCATATCATCGTCGAAAACAAAATAAAATTGCTACAAATTTTCGTGTCTATATGCTTACTATAAAATATTATTTTTTGAGAAATTTTTTGCCAATTCTATACTGTCGTCATCAGTGACCCCGAAAAGTGTTTGAAACTACCTAAATGGCAGTGCGCTGACAAATGAATAACAGACAGTGCCTATACGGTTACAGTATGGCATTAAATTAGATCATGGAAATTGGTATTAATGTGGAAAATAGGTGCTTGAACTTTTTATTGGATTAAGAATTACAAAAGGGGAAAGAAGCTGCATCATTCAAACTAATCGCAGGGTACAGTTTTGTGGTTGATTTTAATGTTGTTAAACATTTCCAAATCCTCCGTGGACGTAGGTACTTTTCCCACATATCTGTTAAATCGCGCCGAAAAGCACTCCAAAGGGCGACCGTGGGTCTGGTTATTATCAGAATCAAGTGGTGGAAAATTCTTGAATGGTTCTCGGGGTCCTGTGAAAGGTTTTCTTTTAAAGAACTCACGGGGCGCAGGATGCTGTCGTAGCGTGCGGTTCTCAAGGGCCATGTGCCATGTCTAGTGTCATTGTCTCCTCCAGTTCTCCAGTTTCTCGTGTCTGCCTAATATTATTCAGGGCTCCGTTCCTCCATGCCCAAAACCAGAAACCAGATTTGCAGTCTCGCGGAGAATTTATCAACAAAGTGCATTTATCCTATCTCGTGAAAAAGGAAAAATTGATTTCAACGTTCCTTATAAGCTTAATAAAAAACCGTAGCTATTAACGTCTAAACCTCGAACAGACGAATGATTATTCTTCTAAAAATGTATTGACAACTATTTAATAAATTATTAAATTTTAAAGTAATTCAGATTTCGCCGTAAACTGCAAAGTATTACAATAATATACGTATGTATGTTACACACCTTATTCGTATTAATAATATTATTAACAGTTATTAATCAGTAAATTAATTATTGAATTCAGGTCGAGCGAAATGCTTTGAGAATTTGACTTTTTATAAAATACTTTAATACTGCTCGTAGAATGAATAGAATATCGAAGTTATTCTTTGTTTCGTACGAGATTCAGGGACCAATCAAATTTCTAGCATGAAACGAATGCATCGAAATGTTATACCCACGTACGCTCGGTAGCTCCGTCTGTAATTTAATACGAATTGCATATACGCACAGAGTGGTCCGATGGGTGTCGCGACTTTTAGTTATGCCGATAACTCGATTTTCTTTATAGTCAATTAAATTTCCCATAATCGATAAGAATCGTTTGGCACGCCCGTCTACTGTGTCGCAGTTGCAGAAATGGTCCTCGGTATAGTTTAGCCGTAATAGTCGCGCATTCGTTATCATTAATGAAAAGCATTTCATGCTCGATGAACTTACGTGTCGTTTAAATTGCCCGCGGAGCCAGAATCCAAGCGTTGGCCTGATCCAATTAATTAAATAATTTACTCGCAACAGTAATTATTTTCGCCTCCAGCGAGCCCTCGGGACCAGGGCCAACACACGTAACTCGACTACGTGTCGCAGTCGCACGTGAATGGACGCGCGAATGCACATCCGACATACGAAACATATTCCATCGATCCGCATCGTTTGACCGTGGAATGTTATAGATAATGCACGTACAGTTAATTTCACGAAGAACGTCGAGCAGCAGCTTTCTCTGTTATAACACGTTTCATTTTGATTTTGCCGCGCAAAACTTGTATACACTCGTGAATGTACGCGCGAGCCAAAATTAGAGCCGTGAATGCCGAGTTTCGCTGTATTTGTCATTATTGAGACTCGCGAGACAAGATAAATTTTAGAATACCGGAATATTATATTCGAATAATCTCAGTATTTGAATAGTGCACTTGAAAGATTTCATTTTTATTTGCGGCTTTATAGAACTCGTAATGCGATATCTCGATTTTTGCAGAAACGAATGCGTCAACATTCGTTGGATGTAAACAACTTCTTTTCTATTTGTTCTTTTTGTTCCTTCTATGAAAAGAAACCCGTCCTCGTTTAATTGTGAAAATTATTATTGGTTATCGAAAGACAAAGAACATATGCTTTACAGAAATTGAAGTGTGCCGTACCGTGAAATAAACATTTTGAATTCATCAGCTCGCGGCTCGTCGAATAATTTTTCTGCAACGAGAGCAAAAACAATTCGTGACAGCCTTGTTTCTATATACCTACGCATCTTCTCCTAATAATTTCATTGTACACAGAACAAAGTTTTTGCTTTATATTTCTAGAAGACAGACATCTTGATAAGAAAAATTCATAAATGTTTAATACATACGTAATATTTCTTAACGAACTTCTTGAGTTCGTGAATTGTTGACCAAATTTCCAATTCAAGCGTGTACATTTGATATTCTACGTTCAGTGGTGCCTTGTCGTCCCTGAAAAATGTAAATTTAATTCTATTCATTACAACTGTTCACGCAACTAGCGTTTACACACGCCGTGCACTAAATTCTGTTCCTGGTCGAGCGTACGGCGAAGGCCTGTCTTCGGCCAACAAATCCTATTGAAGCGACAGTCGGGCCTGGGTGCTATCGGGTCCAAGGAATGCCCGCGGCCTCTACGATTACCTTAAAATACACTTTTCAGATGTAAATGCGCTTCACGCGCATTTAGATAAGCCACACGAAAGCAAGAAGGCGTCTCGTTCCGTGACTCATTGTGGCGTCAATTTTTCTAACAATGGACAAAACTGGTTTTAAGGTTTAATTATAGTGGGGCAATGGCGTCTCGTACCGGTCAAAACGTCGGTGCGGTTAGAAGACTTTTGTTTTTCCACCGCAAACTGAGCCACGCGAAAGCAGGAAAACAATCTTCACCGTATCCTTGTACCACTTCTTGTTCGCACAGAACCCTGTGCCAGATTTTATCAAATAGGGTTACAGCTAGTAATGGAAAAACAGTGTTACGCGCGTGAATTACGTAATTCCGTGCGTCCATCTGGTGATAATTAAACGTGTGATTTAAATTTTCTCTCTTCGAGTGCCCGAACAGAGCGAGGCTCTTCTGTCTAATAGACTGGCGGCTTCTATTCAAACCGAAGCCTTAGGTGACCTTTCCACGACGTTTGTAAAGCAGCTTTGATACGTTTCACTCGGAAAACCGATAGTTTCACGCGCGGACCTTCGTTCGCGAACATTATTTAACAAAACTTCAGCTTCGGCTGGATGCATGGAACAATTGTCATAAATTCCATTCGTAGACGTGTGCCGTGTTTACGGTCGAAACTTCGACACACGTGTGGGCATTTAATTAATGTATTACGAAATAATAATACGTATCAGTTAACGAGAGGGCATTTTTATATTTAAATATACGATTCCATTCGTCTTTTATTTTTCGTATGTGCACATAGATTGAAATAAAATATTTTTGTCTCTCTGTATTTAAGGGACCAAGCACGTTTTGTGCTTGAGGAGATTTAATTTAATTGCCACATAAATTCGGTGTCCAAGTTTGATGAAACAGAAATTTTCACACCAACTGACACCTATTAAAGCAATCTTACGACTTACTTACTTTTTGTCGTTACGATTTTGAGAATGGTACTCTCCGCAGCTGCACATACGATTAGGAACGTTAATCGTTACAATTCCTGCAGTCGCGACAAACTGGTATGTTAATCGATGATGCACTTGGACACAGCTCATCGGCGAACATTCTCGCCTGTAAATAATGGAAAACAGCTCCGAGCGTTTGAAAAGCGTGTCGCCCGAACGAACGGGACGACTCTCTTTTTCGCTTGGTTTTTCATGTCATCCTTCGCTGGAGTGTTGCACTCAGAGTGCGTCCCCTTTTCTCTAGTAGAGTATCCTTCTTCCTGCGAGCAGGCGCCTGTTCTACGGAGGCGTTGGCAGTCGCGCGTCACTCCAGGCACAAAAGAATCACTATGATGCCTCTCGTCGTCCGGATTTTTTTCTTCCTTTTTAGAACGTGTCATTTTCAAAGGTGAGGCGTAAAACAATGGTGCACAGCGTATGTATATCGAGTGTATTATTCCAATACGCCTCACAACATGGCGGACAGGTTCAAATCTCGACGTCGTTATACCCGCCTCTGTCCTATATAGCTTTCTTCGTTAAAATATTTGACACGCATGTGGCTGCGCGATTAAAAAATGAAACCTGGAAGAGCTGTATGCATCGCAGTGCATTTTCATATTTTGCAGGTGTAGGGTCTTGTGAGTGAACATCGACCATCGATTTTGCTTCTGTTCAAAGATTTTTTTCGGGTTCGAGAAGGAGGGGAAGATGGTAGCAATCATTGCCAGGAATGGATCTTAATAGCATGGAAGATGAATTTTTTATTTATATAGGAAAAAGAGAAGATTTTAATATTCTGAATATTTGTTAACGTACATACTATGTAATTGTCAAATCCCTGTGAAACATATTGCGTAACAATTCTCCCAAATTATTCAAAATGGTTCACCAAATTATTTCAATGGTTACCACTAAATTAAAAGTATTCTCCTTCCTGAGAGATTCAGTGCTCTACAAAAAGAACTCTAGCTCCTTAAAGTTCATTTATCTTAAATCTTCGACGCTAATAATCGCTAAACGGGTAAAATACACAATGAAAGAAAAGCTCAGAACTGAGAAGCGCGTGCAGAGACTTCGTCGTTAGTATAACCAAAGCATTCGACTCCTCCATGATTTCTTTCTTACACAAATGTGAGTACCCACTTGGAGGAAACCCGTGCTGCAGTATTTTCAAAACGAAAGGATGCAGCCGAGGTGCAAGAACCGAAGAAGGAGTATGTCTTCGTGGCCACGACCCCGACGTGTACACAACAGTGCTCTCGACCTCGACGTCGGCCAGGCAACGATTTTACTGGCCGTTGTCTTGGCTTCGGGTCGGTCACTGATCCACAACGATGATCCTGTGAAGCCATGGTAAAAGTTTATACCGTTACGAAAGGGAGATGTCGTGCAGCGAATATAGGTACGTAGAACTGGCCGAAACGTGCTCCGGAGGCATCGCACAGAACCGGAAGCTCTAGCCGCGCGGCGCTCGTTCAGGATTACACCGATAGACAGTAAATTATTCCTGGGCCTTTGTTCGAGTCTCTCTCTCCCGCGATGACAGGATCGCCCCTGCTGGCTCGCCTCCTCGCTTCTATTCCCGAGCACGTTTCTCAACATCCATTTCCCCGTCTTTTCTCTCCGGTCTCGTGGAAAATGTTGCAACGAGACTTCAGCCCCTGCGCAAATACGGCTGGTTAAGGTTGTCCGCAGTAACAACGCTTGCACGCAACGTTGAGCAACGTCGGCCTGCACGGCGATTAATGCAGCGCGCTTGTGCGCCGCAAAATTATTTGACTGCAAATATTTGCACGTGTCACGTTTGCCAAATACCAAAGGTGTTCGATACGGAGACAATTATTATTAATCATAACCTTGTAATTACGGATACTAATAGGGCAAGACGAAAGTCTAGAATCTTATTTTTACGCTGTAATTTTACATTAGTCACGCGATGGAGAAGAAACTAACCGAACCTGATGACGCGCTATTTGCTTTGGCATTTATGCGTGTAGGTACGTACTCCTTTGGTGTACAGCGAAATACCGGCAGGTACGTTGTTCGATCGAAAGCTTCACTGGAGAATGTTAAAATATGAAAGCTTTAGCTAATGGCGTTCGTAGTTAATGCCGTCCCTTAAGATTGTTACCAGGCATTATTTATTATGAGTTCAATCTAATTTGCCGTGACGAGAGAGCTCAAAGGAAACGTCGTTTCAGCAAAAATTGCACTCTCGACCCGTGCGCGAAAATGATTTCCTTCGTCGAAATTCTCAGGTTCGAATTAGAAATCGTTTAAAATGGATGGCGTAGCTTTTAGTGGATATTTTTAAAGGTCGTATTTCGAAAATCTTTGAGATCGCTTTGCGCGTTAAGCTTACCCCTACCCCGAACGATAAAATCATTAACAATGTTACCTTCACTGGCGTCATCCTTCGAAGGACTTCGTGGCACAGATGCTAGTACAGTATTGGACAGAAGTTGCGTATTTCCTGTAATTACGGTTTCTCCTAATTAACTACTGCCTTAACGTACCATTTCAAAGCGTATAATAGTATCGCTGATTTACCGACCGTTGAAACTGATTAATACCGGCATTAAATTTTCCTTCTCGATAGGAAAACGTCGAAATAATATTTCATAACATTAACAATAATAATAATGCACAACTCCACCTTATACTCTGGATTCTAAAAATTTCACATTGAGGATTGGAAGTTAAGAAATAAATGTTTATAAACTCTTGCTTGTAACAATTAATAATAGATTCTTGAACAGCATTGTTTGATTTGTTGATAAAACTGTAAAGGTGGAACAGATCTCTGACCTAACGTTCTTTTAAATGACCGAGACTCATAAACTGCGAGTACCTAAATGATAAGGCGAGAAGGGCGAGCACGATTCAGCCGTAATTATTTTTCTGGCACCAGCGTATATCGCGTCGTCAAGCTCCCCAGACATTTTTCCCCTTTCTCCGCGGGGACCCTCTCGCGTACGTCAACGCATGTCCATCTCGCCTATTATGCAATCGATGCATGTCAATCGGGGTGCGTCCACTCACGAGTGATTGTGGTCCCGTGATAAAGTTGCGGTATGTTCTCTTGACCCGATCTACCGAGCGGTAGTTCTTTGCTCCCTCCTCTAACCCCTCTCTATTAATTCTAACCCCCTTCCTCTTACCTCGACCCTCGTGCCTACTCCCCCGTCTCATCTAGCAAGTTCCTTCCTTTTTCTCCTCCGCGACCATCTCCCTCCTACTTGCCGACGGTTCTGCTTTGTCCCAACGCCTCGTTATGGCGCGGGAACGCTGCCGATGCCGTGAGAACCACTGGCGAAGTGAATGAGACCCCATTCACCGATCCGTAGAGCCGATCACGGTAGCCGGCATGGCAGCGTAATTCGATAGGAATGCATTTTCCTACTAACAGAACAGGCGTAACCCGGAAGGCGAAATTAACGTCCGCACGGTGCTCCTTCCTTGGAAATTAGTGGCTCCGGCCAGTGACGGGCGCCGGTGGCGCGCAAGGCCGCTGGCCATTGCCGAGATATCGACGTCATACAATACCTATTACGTTAAATTGCACGGTGCAAACGCATCTACCGGCGTACAGAAGCTCTCGATGGCGGATGTTTCGCGAAGACCGAGTATTCTTTCAAGTTGATCCCTGTGTCGCCGCGCCGGTCCGACCCGGCTCGGTGAAACTCGTTTATAGGAAGCAACTGATAGCTAGTGGAGTTGGGGGGTTTCCAGAAAATTCCACCCTCGCGTCGACGCGTAGCGGTGTACCACACTTACTTAGCCCCCTTTCGTTCCACCACGGTCGCTAATTAGCCATTAATTCAACGATCAAGGTAAAGGAAAGGCGGAGACGGCAAAGGGAAAGTGACGGCGAGAACGAAAATTCGTTACAGGACGGGGAACATTCTTACTCTGTGGATCGACGATTTTCCTGCGAAACAGCCTGAAGGCGATGATCGGCGAACCGTGGGAACCGTTTGCGTACAGTCGGCAGAACTCTGGCGCCAATTTTCATTGCATCTACGGTTACTCGCATTAATATTCGAGCGCCGCGCTATCCCTGAGTTTGTTGCTTCGTCGAAAGAAAGGATTGTTTACAGAGAGTTGCCGAATTATTATACACAACAAATTTTTGTCAAAATCTGTGAAAGTCGTGGCTGTAATTAAAGTAACAATGCACGAATGTTATTGTTTATTCATTTATTGATTAGCTACAACATCTGGCAACGTTGCGAGTAATTTTGCAAGATATAAGTCTCATTTGTTTTTAAAAGGGCGAGGTTAAAATTATTACAAATAATTTTATAAAGTGGAATATTAATATAAAGTGCAATAAAGTGGGATATGATTGTCCAGGATTTATCGTTAAGTTCGATCGTGAAATTGCTAACATTTCTGTGAATTTCGATTCCATGGTGTACCTACAGATGGAGGTTTCTAGAGGCAACGATTGCAGCAAACAGAACCTACGTATGCCAAGTGGTGGGCGTAAATGGCCGCGACTATACCGCGATACGTGAAATGGACATGGCTGGACAAAGATACGTAAACGAAACTATTGTCGGTGTCTTGGAAAACGTCAGAAATCATATTTCATGCAGAAAATGAAACTAGCGTTCATTTCGGACATGTAACGCGATTTTTATTACGTTACAGAATTCTGATCAATTACAGTCGAACCTCGATAACTCGAAAACCTCTGTAATTCGAAGATTTTTTTCCTTTCCCTTGAGATTCGAGTTATCGAGGTTCGCCATTATATCTATTACGAAACACTGGTAATTCATAGAAATTACAATTCACGATTGTTGTAACCGTCCTCAGTTTTGTTTGAATTATATCGTTGTTCAACGTGTACCACTGTCATAAAAGGAACACTTTATTTGTGCTGACTAAAACTGTCAGGAAACGTACAGATTTTTATTCGCAATCGTGATGGAGTGTTGTGTGCGTGTGACAGCTGTTTCGCGCGAAAATAAATTCGGTTTGACACCAGTTATTTCAGAACGGAGCGTCACACATAAAACTCGATTTTAAAGGGTTATCCAAATTGAGTGTTGCATCTTCAGATTAAAATAAAACACAGACCGTTTGAGATTTGTCAGGTTTCTTTATTTTGTCCTAAAGTCTACTTCATAGTACACAATATGATTCAAGTGTCCCCCTCGGCTTTTCTTCACGAACCCGATACATTTGGCCCAATTCTCCACTACATTTTCACATATGTAACTGGGGCTCAGTTTCATCAATGACGGCTGTGATATTGCTTTTCACCTTGGCGTAGACTTCTCTTTTCGAAAATTGCCATAGGAAAATGTCCGACGGCGTTAAGTCGCGCGATCTTCGTGGTGAATTAACGTCTCCTCTGCTCCAAAGCCCAATTATAGCGAATTCACGATGGACGGAATGGTGTCCAGGCTTCAGTTCTTGCGTTAATTGAATCTTGTACGGGTGCAAATTCAAATCCCTATGCAAAATACGTCAGGTTCTACCGGCGTATAGTGCGCACTGTAACAGAGCTCTACAAAACACAATAACTACACCTTCATACATCATTTTATACATACTTTCAAATACATTCCTCATTTCTCACCCCCGATTCACTCGTGGTAAATAATTTTCTACTTACTTTTACCCGAGACAATGAGAGAAACGCGTAAAAAATATCTCAAGCATTTTCACGTCACTTGTTTATCGAAATACGGGTCAAACGGATTGAAGCATGTTTGCAATATTTCCAAGCACCGCTATTACGATGGCAAAACAGCGTAGTTCCCGGAAGCGAAGGAAAGTATAATTAAAAAAAAAAACGTGAGCGAGATTATTACAAATTACAAATGAACAACTTTCTATGAAGAAACCGACTGGGAATGCCGATTATGCAAAGAAAATCTGGCTACAACATTTCTGTTTCGTTCGCGTAATGTTGATACGCGAGTAATTGTGCGCCCGTAAACATGAGAGCTGCTTTATTTTCACGCAGTTACGAACATGCACGAGTTTCCCTGTACAATTTACTATTACGCGTATCGCGCGCTCTGCAGATCAAAGACTTTTTCTTCCGTAATTGGCGTTCTGCATTCCGCAAGCTGTAAGTGAGCCACGAGGTTAAGCAGACTCCGGCGCACTCCTAGTTTGGTCACTTTTCTAGGTATTCTCAAAGGGAAGTGGCACTTTACCACTTTATAAACTCGTACACGTATGTACACGATCACTCGCACGCTTGGAGAGTTGTTTTCGGTTCAGTGACACGTGGGAATTCGACGATTACAATGCTGATACTGTAAGTAAATGGTTCGAGTACATACCTTACAAGAGTCCTTTGCATCTGTTGCAAAACTGACTATATGAGTCATCGCGCCAGTAACTCGTTTTCTAATGATAACCCCGCGCGACTGTTTGTATCGGACCAATCGTCCAGCATTCCATCCTAAAATCCTTAACGATTAACGGGAGCAATTACTTTCTAAATTTTTTAACGGTAGATTATATAATCTCCATTGTGTATTTTGCGCTAGCTTTCAATTATTATCTGACTCACCATAATAGATTGAATTTTAAAACAGGATTTACCGAAGA
The DNA here is from genome assembly GCA_963932335.1 of Andrena marginata. Taxonomy (NCBI): domain Eukaryota; kingdom Metazoa; phylum Arthropoda; class Insecta; order Hymenoptera; family Andrenidae; genus Andrena; species Andrena marginata. Next base: position 671,012 of record OZ010660.1, read on the forward strand.
TTGAGAATAATGAACCTTTACCAACAAGCCATTGGCAAAATTCGAAATCTATGTTTTCGGAGTGACACCGTGAGAAAGAATTTTCTGCTTCGCTATTAGGTGGTTTTATTTTCATAATTGATAGTTTCGTGTTATAAATGAGTGGTATTATCTTTATACTTTCCAAGCACGAAGAGTGGAGATGGAGAGGGAGTAAAGGTTGATTCCCACTAGCGCTCAAGTGACGATGCTCCGATCATGCTCCGCTTACGCTCTTATACCGTGCACATCGGTACGTTCAACTATTTTTCGATAATACGGGCATTCAGTACGTAGTTCGTTCAGTTAACTTTTCATCCGTAATCACGGATAATTATTTCTTTATGAGACGCTTACGTTGAACCACGCGCGAAGATTGTCTCGACGGAATGTCCGCGCTCAATTGAGTGTGGCGTGATCGGAGCGTTTTCTCTGATGCGATTGCTCTTGTTTAAAACAATCCTATCGATTCTCCGATAAGCGCGATCGTAGCTCAAGCGTCGGCGTCGCGTCCCGCGAGCGCTAGTGGGGATCAACCTTAAGATGTCATGAAAATAGTAAGCTCAGATAAGACACTGGTTTGTTAGTCGCACAACGCACGCGACTACCGGTATGCATTGCAGTGGAATCGGGTGTGCGCCGCGATAAACCGTGTTTGTTAGAATTCTCGGGAAGCGTGTTCCTGCCCCTTAATGTAATTGATAACAGTGTTGTGCAACGATAACCATGAACGTGCGTTTCTGAATCGGAAACCCGTTAACTATTAATAAAAAAAAAAGAAATGCAATTTGGCAAAACATTTGACAAGCCTCGCTTAAGGGGAGAAATCCGTATAAACGGCTAATTTTTTTTATTAATTTTTAGGAATTTTTCGCAAAGATACGAACGCGCTAATCCTATTGGAACTTTAGGGGTACTTTATTTAACATTATAACAAGTAAAAAAAATTTTATGACAGTGAAATCAGAGCAGTATCTTAAATACACTTTTTTCGAGGTGCAAAACAGACCGGTACAATTTTTGTTTCACTTTATTTGAGAATTGTAAGAATATAAACCTAATATGGTGCAAACAAAATGACGGCACTTCAAACAATTATGTGTGATTTTCCCGAAAACTCTGCGCTTTATTGGTTTAAAAATAGTGGTTAAAATTAATAAATAAATGGTGACCAAAATGTATTGTCGTTTAATCAAATGTTTAACTTACTGCTGGCAGCAAGCATGTCGCTTTACTTATATTTCTTACGGTACCAAGACATTGATAAAGAGAGTGATGATGGCGAAGGGAAGTAACTCACTGCTGCGTATTCTGTACCTGGCCTCGTACTTTTTACTTCGAAATTAACTGTCTATTATTTAACCTACCCTTTTTGCATTAGATGCTATCGGCTGCATCTGTTACTTACTTCACAAGTCCTAGGATACAGTATGTATCTTGAATAAGCAGCCTCCTGCGATGCAGCAAAGAAAAGGCTACCAGTGAAGGCGTGGCAACGCTCGTCAGGTTCGTGAAGCTGTTGAGTCATATAATTGGATTCATAGGTGAATACCAGCGAGTATTAGCCGTGTCAAGGAACTCTACTCTATGAGTTCGCCCTCAAGCACGGAATACATTAGTTTCTTCGATTAATTATCGAACAATCTTATCGCACTCTACAATCGTTCAACGCACCGTTGTGTCGTTTAATGCACACGTTCGCGTAACCTATAGAAAATTTATCTTCATTCTCGTGAGATAGCTCGACAACTTACCTTTACATACGCTTTAATTGTTGTTTAGCTTCAAGTACACAACTTTTCGGAACAGCATACCGTGTGTAGCATTTTTTCTTTCAGTACATTACTTTTCACAATATTATATTGTGTTTGAAAGTAATTACGTCTGTTCGTGTAGCAAAGGTTGGGGCTAGGTAGTATAACCTAAGTTTATAAGTTTTATTCCAACTGAAACATTTTTTTTTTGTTCCACGGTTCATATTTCAAATAGAACCTATTGAATAGTTGCAGAACTCTTTCGATCCCTAATGTAAATATCGTACTGTGCAGGGATGCTATCATAAAGGACAGGAAAATGTGAAGAAATGAATGAAGTATGGAAAGTCGAACTGTTCACGATAAGGGGAATGGTTTAGTAACGGTCGAAAACCATTAAGTTTAATCGTGTGGGAATATTGTAGTGCGAACGATGACCGCTAATGATAATTACAGACTCGTGTAGTTACTTAACGACAGGTACAGTTTGTTCGAACGACTCGGAATATTTAGTAGTATATAGCGTACTATAATATAAGTAGTTTGCATCATGAATTTCAGCAATTAGAATTGAAACTTGCCTCTCCTGCTTGTATCATCTCCTCTGAAATATGGCCAAAATAATTACAGCTATACAAAAGCATGATATGTATGTACATAGCCAGATGATTGTGAGAAAATAAAAATAATTGCTTCCCTTGGTATTAAGTCTACGGAAATTATAGAACTGTTAGAAGGATGAGAAAATGTTTCAAGCTGAATTATAGTTATTACTTGAATTAATCGTTGCTACAAGTAAACCACGCGTTAAAATTCAAGAACAAAGATAGTAGGTATTAGAAACTATGTTGAATAGAGATGCTACATTTATCTTATTTCACGTTGTCACTGAAACATAGTAATTAAGATACAATGCATTGTAAGCGTGCAGATTAAAATAAAATTGTGGATATAAAATAAAGAAACTGAAACTTCTCAGTGGCAGAAGAATGTAGTATATTTTCATTGATTTGAAAGTACCTACTGAGAGAAAGGTTCTTATTTTGTTTAAAGAGATTATTAAAATTGTAACTCCTAGAATACCTTATTTTACCGTAGATTCTTTAAAAAATATAGGACGTTGTCTGGAATTAAAATTTCCCTGTTATTCTGTCCTTTTCTTTTTATACACTGTACAGTAGATACTACTTGTTAACAAGAGAGAATTCTTCTGAATATCGACGTAGCAAACGAGTCGTGAAATTTTACACAACCTGCCTGATCCGTTATGCTTTCTAACAGTAAACTCCTTTCTAATGCACTATGTACACTTATCGTTTTCTTTTTTCTTTAATTTTATCGACCTCTGACACGGGAGGAAATTGAATTAACCGCGGGAAAATAGCTCGGCAATCCCATTATAATTATGAATACGTAGTTCCTTGGATTATATAAACCTATTATTTGAATTTAATAATCTAAGTAAACAATTTTATTTTATAAAAAGCTTAGAGACCATTGTCGCTTGTGATCCACCTAATTTGCTAAAATCCTTTTCTCAGTGGTTCTTCTTATTTTCATTACTTTAGTCACAGTGAAAATCATTCAGTTCCGGGAACGCGAGAAATACTCGACGTAACTGCTAAGAAATCTTGCACCGCTTCTTTACTCGGAGATTTCAATGCCTGGCGCAGCCGGCGGGCAGAACGTCTTTCTATCGACTCATCGCTGAGCCGTGAGCCTCCAAACGAGAGACTCGTCACCATATTCGTCGTTACGTTTCGTCGATTCAGAGAAGCGAAGGGGGCAGAGACTTCCGGTTGGTCTCTGCGTTGTTCCCTACATCTTGATACGAGCTTCCATAAACCACTTCTACTCGCACGATATAAGCGTAATAAATTATTACTAATAATACTTAAGGAATCTCCTAATTTAATTTTAAAAAATTCTGAAAAGTAGGTATCTCATGATTTTTAGAAAGCTACTAACAAGAGAAGATCCCGAACCCGGAAATTAAAAAAAAATCTGAAACTTTGTGAATATGTAGGGGATATCCTCCCGATTGCAACGCAAATTTTGCTTGCTGTCCAAATTTACTCGAAGGGGGTGAAATTAACCCCTGAAAATTCGGCTATTTTCCGAGCTTGAGAAAATCTTGTAATGAGAAAATCTGGATTAGAGGACGATAACTGGAAAGAAAAAATTCGTCGCGAATATATCATTAGAAGTATTATTAAACCGCGAAATAGCAGGGACAAGGCAGTTTTGTAGTAGGAAATAATCATATTTTTTACAAAGAATAACGTAAGAACCGGTTTTACATCTAACTTGAGTCAACATACACTTCGTTATCAGTTATCTCATCTCTCATGACTCAAACACCTCCGAGCATCCTTGTTAACGTTTCCCCCTTTTTTTGAACTACAGCGACGGTGTTGCAGGATGTGTAATTAGTCACTTTATAAAACCCCATTGCTCGATATTCCTTAAGAATCATTTACCGCTTCCTCATAAACGTGAACTAACATCTCGCTTTTGCCTTTCCTGCAAGTCTTTTTACAATTTATTTTTATTCCAATATTATCAAATAAATAATCACTTGCGATACAGTGCCTGTTTTATCGAGACCTTATAGCATACAGTTTTTGTTCTTTGTATCCACTTTTTTGCTGCATACACTCTGAGAATAGACGCATTGAATTATTTCAGAATGTAGGTAGACGAGGAGACGCGACATCACTCTATCGAATAATAATGCCACCACTTGTATTCCGCTTGCTCGTACCGGATTTACGTATAACATATTTATCTCTTGTGACAACATAGTGGGGAACGTAAAACCAAGGGACCTAAGATTTCTGTGTACATATGAGCCCCTTAGTTGATAAGTGAATTAAGTTACTTTTCTTAGTATTGTGAAAATTGAACTTTCGTGTAGTGCTTCACAAAATATTAAGAACAGAATGTAGCTTTATTGTAAGTAAATATTATTGTGGTAAATAAAACAAGTATTCTTAATACTTACTATTTCTATAATGATTCTGCGCTCTCTACAAAATGCCTCTGTAGAAGCTAGAATAATCGGAATTTTTCCATGAAAATTTAACAGTACACTTTCGAGGATATATACTTTTGACAAATGTTTCATAAAAAAAATCGATTTTTTCAACCCGTTCTCTTTCTTCGCTGACGATACTAAATAAAGATTGCCAAACAGGGAGAATATTTTTCACGTGTTGTAATCAACAAATTCATCAAGCACATTTCTTTGAAAAATGTTACTTTTACATGTTTTCTGTTTGTACTTCACAGTTCGCTTATAAAAATTCAATGAAGTTAGTTCTGTGGAGTACTTACATACTACTTAATTTTTAATCACTGTTGTACGGGTGTTGTAACAAATATTTATGTTCGTAATCGTGCGACGATTATGATTCTTAAGGTGATACATATAAAGAATTTATATTACCCGATTATTGTGGGATTTCCACCACCGCATAACCGTGATGTCTACACTAAGCGACAGCCTCTGCTGGGCCATACAGCTTCACGCGGGCGTGCAGATGCATCTCATGCATTATTTATTGGTCACCATCGATCCTGCAGGGGATGCACTGGACTTCATCAGCCACCTCAAAAGTCACGAATGTGCTTATATTTCTAGCACGCGCGTTATATTAAGCCATTCTGCTTCGATATAACAACAGACCACAAAAGTTTCGAATCACTTTGAATTAAGAGAAGCTGGGGGCTTTCGAATTTAATCGAATCAGGAACATTGCAGTCATCGCTGCAAATGTTAACTTTGAAGTACTTTAGGAGAATTTTTGTCATATGTCTAGTTTCTCTGGTTTATCGCACGGTTCTAGGTGAAACTGCATTGTAACACAATTTAGGACAGACACGTACCTCGTCGATTACAGGCCTTCATTTTTCCTACTTTCGGCTAACGTTTACGATCGTCAAAACATCCGCCCTCGACAATTACTCATGATACACTGGCTTTAAAAAGCACAGAGTTTTATTCCCCCTCATATAATCAGCAATGCGTTAAAAGTGAAATGGTCCATTATACTAATTCGTTTGAATAATCCTCGTCTCGGCCTGAAATAATTGTTTAGTCGAAGGCAAAGCACCACATCGTCCTAATTGTACTTTCTATTGCAATTTAAGAATCTTTAAACAAGCTTACACTTGTCTTTTCGCAATAAGAAAACAGTGCGGTGAGATGTGCTGGAACTTACAAAAGAATTCTGTTTCAGTACTGACTAGCTTATTAGTGGTCACGGACGAAGCGCCGCAAGACGTTAGGCACAAAAGCTACGATGAACATCCCCGAGAAGCTTACTTCAATGGCTCCACCTTCCTGAAGCTCGGCTCGTTCGTGTCGGTGCACAGGCACAGCGGCCTGAGCTTTCGAACCTGCGAGGGTGGCCGACTCTTCATGCAGAAATACAACGATGACTCGATCAGTCTTGATGTGACCCCGGATGGGCTGCTCTTCGTGGCCATCGTGGATCAGCAACGCTACAAAGCAAGACTCAACGCCAGGTTACTGAACAATGCCTGGCACAACGTAAATCTGTTCTTCAGACTCGGAAATCTCACTTTAAACGCGGCAGGTCATACGCAGGTAATCAAGACCCAACGATCGTTACTGTTGCAGCATGCTTTTGAAATAGAGCGCATAGTTATAATTGAATCAATCAGCACAGCTGCATTCCTTATTAAAAAATACACAAGTCTGACATTTACACCGTTCTCTTAGCTCTAGTAATTTCCAAGATACTCGACCAAACGCGTCTCTCACCCTCAAATTTCAGGGCTGTTTTCACCAATTCGACATGAATGTCAGCCGATTAAGAAAATATATGTGTAAAATATTTTTATGACACGTATTTTCTATCAAAGTCGCATCAAAATCGGCGCTTGTCACTTCGATATGATTCCTTATAAGAGACGTTTATATGGTGTACGCACATTGGATGTTGTTATTGGCGATGTTACAAACTGACTATCCTTTCTATTCGATCATTTCAAGGTCATGATGCCGAAGGTCGTTGAACTCGTCGCATTATACACAGTAGACATTAATATGCAAAACCATGTCGATGACCTTGGAATGACTTTCAATATGACCTTGGGGGAGTTTTTGTCGTCATTAGCAGACGCGCGACCTCAAGCCATATAAAATCCCCTTATGGTTAGTCATTTTTTTCTTACTTTCTGTAGCAGCGGAAATAATTTAGATGTTCATTATAAGTGGGACACCCTGTACACATCGACACTTTTTTCTTTTTAATAAAACTGGTGTTCCCTTTTACTTAAATCGATTTTTCTCGTCATTCTTCGTATAAAAGGACGTACTAAAGCCTGAGAATTAAGAGTGAAATGCTTTATGAGGTGCTTCATAGTTGATGTCTTCATTCAAACACTCGATCCGCATGTTAAAATTATGTTTATTAGGTCACGTAGCACTGATGACCGTGACCATGCGTGCCTTATACGTATTTCAATAGATGGCATGAAATGTGGAATTAAAAATTTAGAAATATAAATGACGAGGGAAAATAATATTTAGACTGTAACAGTGGAACATTTGAACTCCTGTTCTGATCAACTGATTTCTCAAAATAGAATTATAAATATCTCGTAAAATATTTTACTTTCAATGGTTACACTCTAAAACCTGTGCATGCAGAATAAAAGAAATCGAATTGTGTACAAAAACCTATGATTCCATTTAAAAGAAAAAGTCTACATTACGACCTTGAACTTTTCTCTGAATCCACTTTTTAATTCTTCAGGTAGGAAAGGATGTTCAGCTTGTATCCGTTTCTGGGATTATCCCGTATATATTCTGTAGAAGAAAGTGTTTAATAAGTCATTGTTTCCAGCTAAACAATGATATCATCGATCAAATTAGAAGCTGACTTAAATTGGATCTACTTTTTAGTTTTTCTATTGTCTTGCACCGAGACAATAGTTATCTTTACGAACTGTCCAATACACGGTGAATTAAATATGTCGTAAAATCATTAGGTCTTCGGTAAATTTATTATAACAAATAGGCAAACTGTAGGATTTATAAGTTTGAATTTGAAAAATTGATAAGTAACACATACAAGTCTAGAATTCTTGAAGTCATGTTCGTTTTCAAAAAATGCATATTTTAACTTGTTTCTGTATTTAATTGTTAGCGAACGAAAAAATGTTATTTTATAGAATGTTGAATTGAAGATTTTCTGTTTAGGTTATTGCTAATGCCACGTATAATGCTGCAATTCTTACGCTTCCTGACTACGACATGAATGGATCCCTCATTGTTGGAGAAGGATTCAGGGGGTGCATTCTCCAAGGTCCTAGTATTCTCTTTAACAATACTATCAATAATGGAGCTGTCTTTGGTCCCTGCCCCGTGGACAACAAAGGATGTAAGGATTTCGACATTCTTCTAGTAAATACCATATCATAGTACTCAAGAAATAAGAATGGATTTATACCTGAAAATGATATCTACTACTTAAATTAAATGAGTAACAACAACGTAGAGACGTATATTAACCATTCGTGGTCACACGGGGGTGAATCGCCCCCTAGGCTATGTCTTTGCCAATATTTCTGTAAATTTTTAGACCTTCGTAATAAAATGTAAAAATTTGGTGAATCTGAAAAAAAATCGCTTTTATCCACAACTATTTTTTCAAATACAAATTTCAACATACCAGTGTTACGAATGGACAATTGTCACTGGAAAATTAAAAAATTACACGACTAATTTACTTTCACTATTGTTATTACATATTTCCAACGCGATTCGCAAGGAGCAAATTTCTTAAATATACATTCATTTTGTGTTATCATTTATAAGCAACATTATGCATATTAATTTCAACTGAAAGATAGTTGACACGCATTCTTAAATTACGGTAATTGACATATGTAACGAATAGAACGAAGATTAGGTAATTAATAGCTAATAGAAGCTAGGTAAATTAGTAATACTCGCTAAGGGTAAGATTTCTTGAGTAATATATAAAAAGCCGCTAGTGAACCGTAGAATTTGAGTAAGCGCACACTTTCAGAGTGAAGATCACGTATATTTAGTTTGTTTCTGTGTAGACTCGCAATCACACGTGTGACCGTGCGTACGATTTACAAGAACTAAATAGTAGATTGCATGCCAGATCTTTCTACGAAACTTTCAGGTGGTACCAGCGGACTCGGAGGTGGCGTAGGATCCAGCTCAATTACCACCATAGATTTCTGCCATCACGAGCCATGCATGATGCATGGTAAATGCGTGTCACGGCAGGATCGTTACGAGTGCCACTGTTACGCCCGATATTCCGGCAACAACTGTCAAATTGACAATGGTAGACCTCGACGTCGAATATACGGGGTTTTCGCACAGACTGGAGAATAGAAATAGCTCCATGGCCGTGTAGAATTATTACGTATTACGACTTATTAAACTGTAGGTGTCCCTATATTATAAATTGTAATTTGAAACAGGAAGAGCGAAAAGTAAAATTTAATTGCTACGAATAATTCCTGCTGGTATTTAGCTTAGATTCTCATTATTTTTCCTCTATGCGTTATGAGCAGTAAAATAATTTCACTTTAAATATACTTCCGAGAATAAAATAATTAAATGATAATAGAACGCTACTTGGCCACGAACTCTATTTTTAGTCTTCATCGATGGTTGTTGCATGACATTTATTTCTATTCTTTCATCAGCCTAGAATCCCCATGGAAATGCTTGCGGGTTGCCAACTTTCGGTAAAATCCATGGTTAATTATGCAATTGGCCTTTGGAACGCTCACGAAAAACGACTTTGCCCACAGTATCCCGCATGAGTGCCCAGTCGCATCAATCAATTAATTTAAACGCCGAGAGCGAAACACCTGGGAAAGGGGACTCCATTATTTCACATTAATAACGCTTCCCATCGCGCCATTCTCCTCTCTTCCAACGACAACTCTGCTGACATTTCCGCTGCCTGCTTTAAACACGTGTCCGAGATCAATACTGGATCGGCAAACAGGTGTCTAAATTTCGGGGTCACTGGTGTCTCGTGTTTCCGCACAAAAACTAACATTTACCTCCGCTCTGCGCCCTTTCCACTAATTTTCACGATTACCGTCGCCATTAAACGCTCTAAGGTGTTGTATAACAAATTCATCAGGTTCGCCGTGCCAGAACAGCCCATGTCGGAATGGCGGCGCGTGTAGCGAAGATCAAAAAGGAGACTTCAGCTGCGCGTGCAAGCCTGGATTCACCGGGACGTTCTGCGAGTCGCAACTCGGCGTGCGACTTTGCGAGCAAAGTCCATGTAGGAATGACGGTGTCTGCCTGGCGCTCACTGACAGCGAATACAAGTGCGATTGCTTGCCTGGTTGGACGGGGAAAAACTGCGAGACCAATTTTAACGAGTGCTCCTCGAATCCTTGCAAGCACGGCGGAGCCTGCATCGACGGTATTAATAATTATACCTGTATATGCGATAGGACAGGGTACGTTTACTATATTGATCGTTAATTAATGTTATCTTATAAGTTCGAACAAAGTGGTCTACTACATATAACGTCTAATAAGAGTTGTATTGCTCTCATCGCGCATTTATGTATTTTATATTATACTGTTTAGCTTTAAGTAATCGGCGTTGCCCGGGATTCTTATATCTCCAAGTTGTTCCACAACAGGTAACCTTTCTGTGGGTAATTCTACCAATTCAGACCAAAATGAGAAGAAAATATAGAATATCAGTTTTTAATATGCCGCTTCATTTTCGAGAAACTTAGGTTTGAATTTTTAGGCGCGTAATATATTCAACAATTTGATTCCATACTTAGCAAAATACACTCGCGCTAGGAGATATTAAGGACTCCATGAAAACACATTTCACCCCTTTTCACCACCCCCTTAGGGGATGATTAAGGCAAAATCATGAAATTGGTTTTTAGGCATTTGCGTGGGAAACCTTTGTATGCAAAAACCGAGTTGATATCTAATCGGGCCTAAGAGATATTGAGATGCCCGTGAAAACACATTTTACCCCTTTGCAGATTTGCGTCTTATTTTGGCCTGTAGAATCAGTCCCTAAAAAGTTTACCACCTGTGGTGAAACACCCTGTACAACGCCATTCGTTATGCTCTAAATATCGATTATTACGCAATGCTTACTTACATATACCTACTTCATTACACAATAATTACTTATGTAATAATGCACTGAACTGAAAATCTTACAAGGTGTCAAGTTATAATTTATGATGTCGCTTCTGTTGTAGATACGAGGGTGGAAACTGCGAACTAGATATCGACGAGTGCTTGGCAAATCCATGCTTGAACAATGGTGTGTGCTACGATAATTACGGCGGTTACATTTGCCATTGCCCGAACGGTTTCGAGGGTCAAAACTGTGAGCTGAACTTGAACGAGTGCCTGTCAAACCCCTGCGCGCACGGCGGGGATTGCGTGGACGACGTGGGCTCCTATCATTGTAACTGTCCACCCGGATACGCTGGCCGGCACTGCGAGCGCAAAAGCGTGTGCGAGAACGCGGCGTGCCTACCGAACAGTATTTGCGTCGAAGACGCGCACGGGGCCCAATGCGTCTGTAATCCTGGCTTCATGGGCAATCCCCCGAATTGCACTATCAATTACTGTGCCAGCAATCCGTGCACTAATGGCGGAACGTGCACTAGTAACAAGGACGGCTATAATTGTACCTGCCCGCCTGAATGGAAAGGTAAGCAGGAGGCAAAGTACATTTCACGAAACACAAAGCAAAGTTCACCGGAACGTGCGGAACATTTCAACTCCTAGCAATCGCTTTGGAACAATACACGCATTGTAATTAACCAAAACGAATGTAGGGTAAACATTACTATTATCTTTAACTATACACAAGTTAAACATTATCATTCGCGCTGAAATCCCCGTTACGTTCAAAATAGGCTTGCAATGTGTACGTATGAATGTTAACGACGAAACATGGCTAACGCCTACAAGCTCCTTGCCTCCGTAACTAACTACCTTTTGATCATCGCTCTCCTCGTGTCCTTCAGCCGTGAGATCCTGTTTTCTTAAGTGTTTTGTGTTTTCTGCCACGTGTCGTCTGTCAGGAGCGACATGCCTATCGCCCGCCTCGGATTGGTGTTCTGCCTGTTACAACGGCGGCACTTGCCTCGAGACGCGTTTCGGTATCATGTGCCAGTGCCCGAGATTTTGGACGGGGCCCCAATGCAAGGACCCGATCACCTGTCGCGATCTACCTTGCAAGCAAGCTTCCGCTTGCCACGATTATGTGAGTGTGAGACCATTGCACGTGGCTTTGCATGCACGATCAGCCGATTAATCAACAGTGTCGTGTCGAATGTATCTCTATGTGGCCTCTTGCTTTGTTTGTTGCGCCCCGCTCCGCTCAGCCCGGCGGCTATTATTGCACCTGTGAGCCAGGATGGACGGGCCTTGAGTGCTCCACCGACGTGGACGAGTGCTCCAGCGATCCTTGCCGCAACGGCGGCATCTGCATCGATCAACTCAATAGCTACTACTGCCAATGTCTTCCGGGATACACTGGTAATCACTGGATCCGCGAGTCTTCCATACGCACAAAGCCCTGCTCACCGTTTTCTATACTATACACTATGCGCCCAATACTAATCGAGTATCGACTCGCCCCGGCATCTGTGACCCATTAAAAACAGAAATTCACCATCCCCGTTTAGGAATTCTCATTACTTTTACTCGTTTACTTATTGGCGATGAGCGCGTGCGGTAATGGCTGTAATTAAATGACCGTAAACGACCGACAGCTTCTTACGATAACTATCATTGTAATTGGCACAAGTGCTTGAGATGTACAAGCGTTCCGCTCAACTTAGTGCGTCGTTTATTGAAAAGCATCTTCGTTTCGACAGGGAAAAACTGCCAGATCAACGTGGACGAGTGTCTGTCGCAACCGTGTCAGAATGGTGGCACCTGCATCGACCAAATCAACGGGTACACTTGCAACTGCACGAAGGATTTCATGGACGAGAATTGTGAACGCGAGTACAATGTCTGCGCGATAAATCCCTGCCAGAATAGCGGGAACTGTTCGGTGATATCGCGGCTGCGGCGCGAGTTTGTCTGCGAGTGTCCACGGGGCTTTGAGGGCAAGATCTGCGATATAAACGTGGACGACTGTGTCGATATCATATGTCCCGACGGCAAGGTTTGCGTCGATGGTATCGCCGGTTACGAGTGCAAATGCCGCGAGGGTTACAGGGATCCTAATTGTACCCTTATCGTTGACCATTGCGCGACGAAACCTTGCAACAACGGCACGTGTATCGATCTCGGGGAACACGGTTTCGAGTGCAAGTGTAAGGACGGCTTCCAAGGTAAGCCTCGTCAGCCGAAACTAATTTTTACGGGGCTGACGCAAAGAATTTCAGAATGACTTACTCTTAATCGAATGATAGTTCTCTAATTACGTTTGAAGATTTATAAACGCCGATATGTACACGCGAATCTCTGAAACATTAAGTATTCTCAGACTATTAAATTTCACAGGGCAATATTGCGACGAAGACGTGGACGAATGCGAAGTGAGGGGTAACTCCCTGTGCATCAACGGGATCTGCGTGAATAAGAACGGCACCTACAAGTGCTTCTGCACGCCAGGCTTTTCCGGCGACCATTGCGACATCGACATCGACGAGTGTTTATGCGGCCCGTGCAAAAATAACGCCTCGTGCATCGATAATATTAACAATTTCGAGTGCCAGTGTCCGCCCGGTTATTCCGGAAAGACGTGCGACGTGGATGTAAACGAATGCGAGAGTAATCCTTGCTTAAACGGCGCTACCTGCGCCGACCAGATCGCAAGTTACACGTGCAGCTGTTCACCGGGTTTCCGTGGATTAAATTGCGAGATAAATATCGACGACTGCGAGAAGCAGCCGTGTCTGAACCACGGTCGGTGCATCGACGGTATAAACAGTTATACCTGCGACTGCAACGATACTGGCTTCGAAGGTGCACGTTGCGAGAAAAACATCGACGACTGTCGGCCGGAGCCTTGCGTGAACGGCGCCCTCTGTATCGATGACATTAAAAATTACAAGTGCCAATGCTACGCTGGCTACAGTGGTAAAAACTGCGAGATCGACATAAACGAATGCGAGAGCTCACCTTGCCAATATAACGGCACTTGCTTGGAGAGATCAAATAAGGAATTATATAAGAGCGACGCGCTCACGTTACCTTCGATATTTAATCAAGACTTCAGCTACGCCAATGCAAGCGGGTAAGCGTGACGGGATTGAATCCTCGCCTGGCGGACGCAGGGGCCCACCACTTTCATTCAGCCTATAATTTTCATGTTACTCGCTGCTTATGAGTATTGCTGCTCTAAGAAAATAGAAACTTTACACCACAAGGGGTTGCACACTCTTAACGGGATACCCTCTAAGAATATTCACGCAAAATTTTATTCAAATCGGTCCACTAATTCCTGAGATATTTTCGATAACGCAAATGCTGTAACTATGAAGAGGTCTCGGGAGAAGGGGCTGCTTTCACACCCCTCGTTCCTTCATATGAAAAGAATATCATGAAATTGACCCTCTTTTCCAATCTGTCGAGAGTATGTAATCCCTTAACAAGTCCGATGTCTGATATAAAACTGAAACTGAGAATCGCATCAACAAAATTATACTATTGTGAATCGAAATGGACTCTGTGTCTGCCATTCAACGGCTAAAGCGAATGAGAACGACCACCGGTAATTTTTTAATCTTCTTTCTCAGATACGAGTGCCTCTGCGTGCAAGGTGTTACAGGTAAAAATTGCGAGGTGAATATTAACGAATGCGACAGCAATCCTTGCCAAGCTGGGACCTGTGTGGATCGTATCGGTGGCTACACCTGCGAATGCGATGAGGGATACGAAGGCGATCATTGTCAGCACGACATCGACGAGTGCAAAAGATACACGCCGTGCAGACATGGTGTATGCACCGACGGAAGAGCTGATTATATGTGTACGTGTGAAGCAGAGTATGGCGGGAAAAATTGTTCTGTGAAGCTGATCGGTTGTCAAGGAAATGCTTGCCAAAACGGTGGCACTTGTTGGCCGTACCTCGTCGATGAAACCATCCACAAATTCAACTGTACCTGTCCGAATGGATATCACGGAGAAATATGCGATTACGTAAGTATCTTGTTATGTGCACCCTGACCTTCTTTCTCTATAAATCAAAGAGAGAAAAATCTTGCTCTTGTAACACTAGCTTATCGCGTATTTGCTATCACGTATCGCATTTAATTTAACTGCACTCCTCGTTGTTTCTTGCACAAAATACGCCACGCAGAAGAAGGTGCGTAAAGGTGAAGGTTGGATGCTTTCAACTGCTTCTGTCAATGTAATCGTGCGTTTATTCGTAGGTGACGACTATGTCCCTGAGCGGCAGTTCGTACGTCCTGGTAAATACAACTAGAGACGAAGGATACGACATCCAGTTTCGCTTTCGAACAACTCTGCCGAACGGATTGCTCGCTATTGGGAAAGGGTCTACATTTTACATCCTCGAACTTGTCAACGGCAAATTAAATCTGCACTCGAGTCTTTTGAATAAATGGGAGGGCGTGTTCATTGGTAGCGGTTTAAATGACTCCACTTGGCAGAAAGTATTTGTCGCGATTAATGCCACGCATCTAGTGCTCTCAGCTAACGAGGAACAGACAATTTACCCTATTAGCTTGAACGAAGGCTCTAATTCCAACCATACGTCTTTTCCAATGACGTATGTCGGTGGCACTACTAGCTATCTACGTCGATTGACTCACGGGCCCTCTTTCTTCGTGGGCTGCACCGAAGATGTCGTTATTAACGGAGAATGGGTATGCTGCGCTTTACTTTATAAAACGTATGCTTTAGAAATGTCTAAATCATCGTTAATCATTCTTCTGTGTGTAAATGTACGTTTAGGTATATTCTGGAACCTCGTCGAAGACTGTATACATGGAGGACGTTGAGCCAGGTTGCCCCCGCGAGGCTCAATGCTCGCCGAATCCTTGTAAAAACGGCGGCCATTGCACGGACAGGTGGCGTGATTTCTCCTGTAAATGCGAACGACCGTATCTTGGACATACCTGCCAATATAATATGACAGCAGCCACCTTTGGATACGAGAACATTACTAACGGATATGTAACAGTGAAAGTGGCTGACATGGCCAGAAGAGCTGTCAGATCAATAGTCGATATATCTATGTTTATTCGCACGAGGCAAGACAGGGGCGACATATTTTATTTAGGGTCAGAGCCCAGCTCGCAGACGGATTTCAAACCTCAGGAGAAAACTTACATAGCGGCTCAGTTAGAAGGCGGCGAGCTGCTCGTTAGAATTCAGTTCAATGGTACAGAAGCTTATACGGTTGGCGGGGTGAAGCTGAATGACGGGAACAATTACCTGATACAAGTGATCAGAAACGTAACATTGGTTCACGTGAAAATTAATGGCACCGAGTATTTCCGGAAGACTATCAGTGCTTCTGGCCAATTGAATGTGACCGTTTTGTATCTGGGCGGCTTGCCGCAAGCTTCTAGATACATACGACAAGTCGATAATCGTCAAATAGAGGTGCCGCAAGCTCCGCAGGTTAATTTCAAAGGAATTATTCAAGATGTTCAGATATCGAATGGCGTTGAAACTATGGTCGTTGAATTCTTTCCTCTAAAGGTAATAATATATTCGATCTTTCTCACTTGAAACTCGTTCAAGTATGAATCCTTTATATGTTATACAGGCAAATGACATTCCCACTCCAATACAATTCGGTAACGTGACTTTCGATTACGACAAAGTTCTTAAGGGCGTAGTATCCGATGATGTCTGCGTGAGCAATCCTTGTAACCATAACGGGACCTGCCACGTAACATGGAACGACTTCTGGTGTCAGTGCCCGCGTGGATACACTGGAAAAACATGCCAGGAAATGGAATTCTGTCAGCTGCAAGATTGCCCAAATGGATCGAAATGTCAAAATCTCGACGACGGTTACGAATGTATAGCTAACGCTACTTTCGATGGCGTAACTACTTCCTTTACATATATTTACAATCAGGTAGAGGAGAAGAACGTAACGGACTCGACGATCGACACTATCCAAATCACGTACCGATCGAACACCGGCGGCACTTTGATGCACATCGCGCCGCACGCGGGTGACCAGCATTTCACCGTTTCCGTTTACAAAGACAAGATTATAGTGTCCTGGCGTTTGGATATACAAAATCATGGGACATTGACATTTGGTAAAACAGAAGCTGATGGAAATTGGACATCCATCGTGTTGAGATTGAATAATAATTCCATGGAGTGTGGATACGCAAATGCTAACGATGAAAGTGCACCACACGTCAGCCCTAATTTCAGCTTTTCCTTGTGGTACGATTTACTGGTTACTGGAACGGTTACTCTAGGCGGGCTTGGCACTACCTTCTCCGATAGACATAGGTACGTGACCGTCGGCTCTGGTAAGCAGATATTGGAAAATAGAAGCGGCATCCAAGACAATTCGATAGATTTTAATGAACGTACACTCACCACGGCTCCACCACCTCATAACGTAATGGCAGGTAATATTGCGATCGAATTTTATATTTCTCGCCGATTTCGTACTCGACATTGTTATAACTATTCCTATTATTATAATATCATTATCTTATAGTAATATGTAGTTCTGAAACACCCGGCACCATTTAAATATGTAACGACATATACTGATGTGTGGCCTAAAAACTAAATACCTCGAAAAGAAAATTTCTTTGCGGACCCTCTATTACCTACATTTATTATAACGCTTCTGTTTCTTTTCATAAGCTGCACTGATTAGTTTAGTTTAATTGGGAAAAATATTGTATTTTGCAGGAGAGGCTTTCAAAGGGTGTTTAGGTGAAGTGCGAATTGGCAGCATGTTGTTACATTACTTCACGTACGAAGAAGTCTACCTGAACGCTAATTTTACGCCGCTAGAATATTTAGCATTACAAGAAAATAATTCGACGGATCACGAAAGTATCGGCTGTAAGCTTTGCTTTGAGACCGATTGTAAGAACGATGGTTACTGCCTTGACAAGCTAAATAGTTACATTTGCGAGTGCCCAGCGGGTTACACGGAAGATGATTGTTCATTCGATATCGACGAATGCATCGACAATAAATGTGAAAATAACGCAACATGTGTAGATGGAATTGCTAATTACACGTGCGTGTGTAACAGCGGGTGGCAAGGATGGCTGTAAGTTTTTAAACTAAAATCTAACTTTAGAACATTGATAGACGAAACGGGTAGGGATATCAAAATTTTTGTTATATATCAGTGGAATTTTTAACATGAAATTAAAAAATTACCAGTCTTTATAGACCTTTGGTTTAAAATATTTCAATATCGATTGATAATAGGTGTCACTTCAAAGATTAGCTTTTACCGTTTGATACTTGTACATCATCACAATCGAGTTTGCAATGCATTTGCTTATCAATCTTGTCTCTACATTAGGTGCGACAGCGACATAAACGAGTGCGTAATACACAGTCCCTGCCAGCACGATGGAGTGTGTATAAATCTTCCCGGGTACTACCGTTGCGAGTGTCCAGACCAATTTACTGGCGAACAGTGCCAGAATTTCCGCTTAATTACCTGCGATAATAAGCCTTGCAAGAATGCCGGTATTTGTACAGACATTGTAAATCCGCAGACTGGTGACAATTTCACTTGCACCTGTATGACTGGCTACGAAGGATCAATTTGCAATGTTCCTTACTGCATCGGGCGGAAGTGTCAAAACGGCGGTAGATGCATTTTATACGATGTATGTATATTGTGAACTTTCACATTTAGAAAAAAGGACTTTTTCGATAGTAAGGTTCTTTCGAGTCCGGTACATTTTTATACTAGCTTTATGGAAATTAAAAAAATAATTTACAAATTCCAAAATAACAAAAACATATTTGCTTATACAAATTTGCGTGTAATGTAAGATGATGCGTATTTCTGAGATCTGGATGACTTTCCATTACGCACGCGAAGAAATGACCTCGATCTACATTTGATATCTGTTCATTAATTATTTACAACCGAAAAGGGTACAAATTCCTTTTGCCAAAATTTGTCAAAACTTTCTCTCTTTCTCTCTCAATTTTTTTGTGTTTTTATGCGCGAACATAATTTAGGGCAGAACATTACAACTTGCAATTCTAATAACATATTACTTTGAATGATTAGACACCTCAGTGCAATTGTACACGTGGCTACACCGGGCTCTATTGCGAAATTAATATCGACGACTGCGCGCCGGATGCTGAAGGCAACGTACCATGTAAAAACGACGGGAAATGTTACGACGGTGTAAACAATTTCACTTGCGACTGCACCGATACTGGTTACACAGAAGCCAATTGTTCTTTGGACATAGATGAATGCCAAGATCCAAGCACAGACTGCGGCCACGGCCGATGCGAAAATTTACCAGGCACTTATCAATGTATTTGCGATCTGGGTTATTGCGGGTACAATTGCGGCATGATGGATCCTTGTAAAGCGGTATTGTTTCCCATTGAAATTTATTATTCCATATTACCTATAATGAACCTCATTTTTCATACATCTATTCTTTCTAGCAGGATTACTGTCAGAATGGAGGCACATGCAAATGTGGAGACGACGGCGGATATAGGTGTCAATGTACGGGGGAATATACAGGGCAAAATTGCACAGAAGTACGTTATATTCTGATGAAAATATAGGAAGTGTTTAATTACACTGTCCAACAGCCATTTTGGTCTGTAACATTCAATAGCTATTTCTTATAGACTTTTGTGCGCCGAAAATGAACCCGCAAACCGTTTATCTTCATCACCCTCAGTTTTCGAGAAATTCGATTTTGAAAAAAGAATGCAAATTTTCAACTTTGAACATCTTTTGTGTTCGAACGGCAATAGATATTCGGTTGCGTGTTTCGTCAAATTATTCTATTCTATTCTATTGGAAAAAAGTTCCATTTTGTTGGACAGTGTTATCAAGTCAGTTATAATAAATTTCTCTATATTTTTGTTATCCTTTCCTCGCGTAGACGGAAAACTTTTTGAGCAGTCAAGCACTTGACATAGCTGTGATCGTTGGCCCTATCGTTGGATGTCTCTTCCTCATCGCAGTTGGCTCTTTAGTTGCACTATTTATGATGGCCAGGAAAAAAAGGGCTACCCGGGGAACGTACAGTCCGAGCGCTCAAGAATTTAGTAATCCGCGTGTTGAGATGGACAACGTGATGAAGCCGCCGCCGGAAGAGAGATTAATCTGAGAATTTTCCCGTGACGAAGGGACATGGTGCGGATGTTCCACGCCGGCAAATCCTAGTCTTTCTAAGAGCATGCTTCGTTGCTGCAGTACGCGTCGATTGGAGAAAAACATCGGGAGAATCTTCCACTCGATAGTACTGCTTTCGAACGGCAAGTAAGAAAATACGAGGTTTCATCGCGTTTTCTAGTCCGCGCTACCTTATCACCGCGTTATCAGATTGACCTAAGGAATTAAGTCTATGTACAATGCCAGATACGAGAACGAATCTTGAGGAATGTAAAAGTGGCGTTGAAAGCGAAACGCGTTAGAGCTTCGACAATTACAGATTCCCTGTGAAATCTTAACGATCTTACCAATCGTCAAGATGATTTATTCGATCGTTAGCACTGAAACCGCGAGTAGATTACTATGTTTGCACATCGGTTATGTGGCTGATTTAAACGGATCATGTAACTACACAAAGTGTACTTAAAACTTCATTAAGTGTCCTTAACATACAAGCAATACTCGGAAGAAGCACCTAAGCAACGAGACCCGTCCATTGTAGTGCCTAATTTACCCTACTTAAAGAGATTTTATTTATAAGCAGTGAATATGAAGCACTGGAAGTACGCATTTCAAAAGCGCGTTATATTCGAATGCGGATATTGAGATCTCTCGAGCATAATGGTATTCATTAAATTTATTCTACTGGCTAGGCGCCAGCCAGCTGAAGCCAGGCATCGTCAGGAAGTACTATAGCGTAGTTACGTTACGACTTATCGCGAAGAATCGCGGACATTTGTTTATAAAAACGTCGCGAACGGTGTCTATCATGACTTACACAGTACTTAAATACAGTAGGTGCATTTCCATGCTTCGAAGTATCGTCGCGCTTGTTAATTTTGTACATAAATTAGATAGTAAGCTGAAGGAATTATTAACGTTTTTACCAATAGCATTTTATATAAATATAGTATTTAATAACGAATATTATTTGGTACGTAATTGTTTACTACCACGACCAAAGTAATAGGCGAGAATTTCTCTCGCCTATTAATATAAATGACGTAGCCGTTAATAAAGAATCATCTTCTTGCAATAGGATTTAGCAAGTTGACAATTACAGTCAAGAAATCCGACACTTTGTAGGAACACATGTTTTACTATTGTTATTGCCTTTTTTTAAAAATACATCTACCTTAGAGTACTATTGTTCCGATTGATAGAATCTAAAATTGTATTGTTATGGAACAAAATTGTTGATCGAAGTAGTGGGCGTTCCAATACCATAAGTGAAGACTTAACTAGCTGATAAGCTCGCAAAAAACAGACAAGAATGTGTCAATAAACACGAGTGGCAGACTAATCGTTTTCGAGGTATATGTCAAAAATTTTATCTTGTTAGCTAAGCTCTTTGTACAACTACGATATGTAACAGCCTTGTTTATATTTTGAGTAGTAGAATGAAAGAAGTAGTAAAGACGCGCACTGAAGCTTATACCGCAATGTGAACATCTATTTTAGATATCTATGTCAAAGCTTTTTCTTCTAAATTCTGAAATTGTCGGTGCTTTGACCATTGTGATCGTACAAAGGACAGCTTGCGGATCATAGTTTATTAGGGCACTCTTGTTCGTTTTTGTCAGTTCTATTAGTCAATTGACTCTTTACCTACAATTCTGAAACATCGTGTATATACATATACATATATTGATACTTTTGTAAAATCCAGAGCATATTAATATTCCATAAATGTAACATATTCGACATATATTAATCAAAAAGACACAAAAAATTTATCATGAGAATTGTTTATATTTGAAAAATATAAGAACGAACACATTCCAATATCGAGCTGTAAACAATCTTTATTCAGTGTGTACTGTAGAATGAATATCATCAATGTTTTCTTTAAGACTGAAACTTGGGGTACTAAGAAAATATATAAAAACGCGTGTATGCAATTTTCATGTGAGTACTTATTTTATGATAAAACGTGACAATATGCAGCATATGTGCATAAATAATTATAATAATTTCGATAATTAATTGTACAAAAGCAATAAATATTAAATTACTTAAATGCTATGGTTGTCTTTTGGTAACATTTATATTTATATGATAAATTAACAGATAAACTATACACCAACATGATTAAACATAAGAATATTATCAAAAAAAGTTTTAAATAAAATTTGACTAGATATATATATAAAAATAGTTTGTATGTTTGTATTTCATTTCGCTAAAACCTTTACGTCAACTTTCTCACCTAACTTTATATAATCACTAGCTTCAACAGATCTTCTTCCCATTTATCTTGCTTAATTTATCACGTGAAATTTTGTCAAAGAATAAAAGCCCAGCAGCACGCTCTACACTCTCTGGTGGGACCTATTACAAATATTCATATTAATATTACGTACCTTAATTTATAGTACATTTATCACGGCCGATTTCTTCACCTTCAGTAATCGTCCAGTTAGAGTTATGTTCCACATAACTGCCAAATGACACATAGCATCCAACTGGTCGACGAGTGCCACATGATTGCGTCTAATTGGTCGTTCACCGACCGGCACTTTAGTCGGAGGTGAAGAAATCGGGCATCAGTGTTCCCCGATTTATGGGTCCATTCTACTTTGTCGGTCGAAACAGAGGCCTATTTCCATGAATTTTTTTCCAAGAAGTACTGTACAGATTTTTTTTTTTAGAACATTGCTGAAGTCCTCCTTGGCATCAGAGTGGTTCAAAACTGATAAAAATAGAGTGATTATGTCCTATAGAGATGTACGCATAAAATGGACTAGAATTATTGATTTATCAACAGTGGTTACAAACTAGCGGCCTTGTAAAGAAAAGTTTCGAATTTTCTGCCTATTTTTCGATGTTTTTGTGGATGGAACAAAAACTATTTTTGATAACTGAATGATTCTACATAGTCCACTTTACGCGCACACCCTTATGGAACATAATCATTCTATTTTGATCATTTTAGGACCAGTTAAGGCCGAAGTGGATTTCCGCAGAGGACCTGTGTTCTCAATGACGCACAAACATTGCGATTTAAATCCACACATGTGTAATTATATTTTGTAAACACGAAAAATATCATTCTATACAGCAAGGAATAATAAACATTTAAAAAAAAACATTAAAATCCGCAAGTAAGTTCTTGAAAAAAATTCATGAAAATATGTCTCTTTTCGATCGGCAAAGTAGAATGGCATATTAAGCCAAAAATTCGCGACCCCTCGATAGAGTATCCCCTATAATAATTTTTTTTAAAATTTAAGAATTTGGTCTGCGACTGATTGTCTCTTTCTGTCAATGTTGTCTTGATTTGTCTTGTTCACTACCCTTGTCGGACAGTTTGAACAAGGACCCAGACAGGGGTCAATCTATTAGGTGCGCTCAGATCCGGAAACTTTTCGGTTAAACCAGGTATATGAATAACTTACCAGAAAGTTTGTCAAAGGAGAATTATCAGCTATAGGGGAATTTGGCATTACAAATGCTTCCATCTCTAATTTTGAATCATGAGTTTCGGCAACAACTACTTTATAAAAGTGAGTAGGCACCGCTACATGGTTGGCGCCGATAACTTCGTAACGTACATACTTCTTTCCATCGGCCTCTTTTCTGTAATCATAGCGTGTTTAAGTCGCTGACATAATTAGCAAATATACATAAGAAATTAAGAGTTTCGCTTACTTCGGCAAATATAAAGGTCCTGTACAAACGTAGACATTCTTATACACTTTAGTTAAGTTTCTAACATATTTCTCTAACCTATTCCAGGAATCTCTGTTAAAACCCACACCCACTTGGGGTGCCATGTTTGTTAAAAAGAATGTCTGTTCTATATGACGCTGGTGGCTCTTATGATTCCCTGCTGCTGCTAAATGCCCACGGTCGTATCCGCTACCTTTGTAATCACTGTTTTCTGATCTAATATCCATTAAATATATTACTACATTAGTTTAACAATGCTTGCATTTAATCACTCGAAGTACCTACCTAAAAAACGAATGTATACTCGAATCAGGCTTGAATTCGCATTTACTCCGCGATACCTCGCTGTTGTATTGCAGTCTTTCTTTAGTTAAATGTTCAAACACCCAATGAGCTACCCTGTTTCTTCTGTCGTAAGAAAGCACAAAATCTTCGTACGATCTGACATGATCTAATCCAGGGAAACCATACTTCATAATCTGTCAAAATATCAAAATTCTTTCAAGCTCTATATAATACATATTATTAATTACGAATACAGATCATTAAAGAATTATTAAACGAATTAAAGGCGTACGCTTGTAACAGTAATAGATAAATTTAAGACAATTTACGACTGAGAATTGTATTAAAGTCACTTATAAATTACACACAGTTAGTAACTATCAATTAGCAATATTTATGTAACATTGAGGTTAAGTAGAAATTAAACACTATTAACTTACTTCAGACACTCTTGGAGCTGTTGAAGACAATTTTGAACCCATATTTATTTCACTTTCTGCAGGAACGAACGCAGTGGCTGCAGAAACTGTCCCAAACAAAGGCAAACCAGGCATCTCCTTGATGCCTACATTAGAGAAAATACTTGTTCTACTGTCTCCTATTTCTCCATTCAAATGTCGATTCTGTTCCGAATATTTACCGAGATACCAACCACCGAGACCTATGGTGGATATGGTACTCACTTTTAAAAAAAATCTCGTTAATACTTTCATTCTCTGTTTATTAGAATGTCAGTTGACAGTACTCTCCAGTACTTGTAGCCTCGTCCACGTGAGTGTACTTATATAAAACATATACAGGGTGTCCCATAATAAGATGCCAACAGGGTCCCCGGAGAACATTCCCCGGAAATAAATTATAACTTAATACGAATTGGCACAGAAAATTTATAAGGACACTTGATAAAAACATAAATATAACAGATTATGAAAAAATATATTTATTCATTACAACACTCGTCTGAATCTTCAGCTAAGATTATATCATATCCAGGCAACGTTCTGGGATCAAATGTTCTTTGGAAACATTTCTGAAATATTAGACGTGCTTTTTTCTTGACTGGTGGTGAATTTGGTACTGCATCTAAGTTACCATTATCGGGATCTTGTTGCCTATCTGTTTCATTGTTACTAAACTTCCTTTTTGTTATCGAGGAAAATACAGAGTTCACTATCTTCTTTCTATTTGCAGATGTTTCGCTAAGTTTTGGAGTTATATCGCGACTAGACGAGGGATAATTAGGAGATTCCTGTCGCGTGTCGCGTTCTACTGGCAGAACACTGACTTGATTTATATTGGGATCATCCCTTAGACTTGTGCTAGGTACATTTCGTAATGAATCAGCTTTTTCTTTAGAAGAATTTAGGTTTGTTTCTTTCATTTTTTCCGTTAAAGCTGGATGCGTATTTGTAGAAATTGCATTCCCCAATGTTTTATTAATCGTCGCTGATTTATTGTCTGTTTTACTCATTGATCTACTGGCTCTCCTTGAGATTCGCTTGCCTCCTGCCCTCCTCTTCGTCGTCTTTTTATTTTTTCCAGTTAGCGTTGTTTCAGATTGACTATCAGCATCAGAATTTAACGTAGACAGCACTAAATTTGCTTCAAAACCTGGATTCTTCAATGCAAATATAACTGGCCTGCAAGATATTAACGAATGATTAGTCACGTATAAATGAAAGAATACATGTATTTATATGAACTAATTCTTACTTTCCTGCTTCTTCGAAATATATACTAGCTGGTATTCCTACACTTTCTGCAAAACTTAAAATAGCTTTGAATTCTTTCACACAAAATGTAATTGATATGTTGCTACTAATATCGTATCTATCGAATTCCCCTCTGCCAAGCGCAACCTGCGTTCGTGTTGTATTTGATAAACCTGAGAAATATAAGTAGTTTCATTTAACCAGATAAACAAACTATAATTATATTGCTTGAAATATACAATTCACCTGAAGCATCATCGACATAATTTCTTAATAACAGCTTTTGCGACGAAACTTCTAATGTTATCTCGATTAAATGTTGATGAAAATTATGCAACGCATCTCCTAATACTCTTGGTTGAGATGAGAATTGATTCGACGCAAGATCTTTATTATATGCAATCTGCACAGTATGGATAATAATAAAAAAACAGACTTCACAGAGGCTAGGGAGAATATGCATAACATACTTGTAACATTTCGCAGTCTAATATGGGCAATAAATGAGTCTTGGTAATACTGTTCTTATATTTTAAGATAAATAAAATCTCAGATGCTTCTGGTTCTAATCTTATGTGACACGTTTCCACTTGTTTATCTATTAAATTGGCAGCTTTGAATACAGCCATCGCGCTCTGCAAAACATATTATATACTAAATCACTTATAATATTATATGGAAATATAATAATTCAGTATTACCCTCATTGAAATTTTACATTTCAATGCATCATTTTCCTGTAGATCGCCATAAGCATAATATGAGAAATAATTTTCAAAGAATGTAAAGTCAGCGTACGCTGAACTGTTCAAGTTGACGGTACGAAACAATATGGTATCCTTTTGTGGTTCTATGTACATTTCATCCCCAATTTTTGCCAATGCATGTATAGCTTTTGCTAAAACTAATACATGAATATTATATATAAATATTCATTTTCATTAAGTACACTCTTTAACACGGAAGCTGATAAAATATAACCTAAATGAATTTCAACGTACTTTTTACATTTGCTCCGGGCACAACGCATTTCATGTTGACTTTATTTTCTTACGCTACTTATCGTTGACTAACCATCAAGTATTATTTAATTTAGTAAGTAACTGGAAAAGGCGTTCAAGAGAATTCATAATATTATCGTGCGCAATTGAAAACCAACGCGCTAATGAATCAAGTGAATTCGTTACGCGAAGTTAACTATGAATTGTAAATGTATACGCATACATTTCGAACTTATACCTGAAAATGATTATTACAAATGAATAATAATTATAAATATTGGTCGCAAGAAAATGATCAGTGTTACGAATAAATGCAAACTAAGTGTAAGTAGAAACGTAAACCTGTCATTTGTATTTTAGCGCATTGCAAGAAACAACTTATCGATAATTTGACGTATCTCGAAACTCGAAAATCGAATTGTAGATGCCCAGATAGCACACCTCGTCTTAGAGACGTCTAATTTATGTCTATTTTAGGTCTGAACGTCTTGATTTGTAACAAGACGTCTTTACGACGTCTTTAAGCCGCCTTTTCGACGTCTTTAAGACTTTACCAGACGTTGTGCTATCTGGGTGTTATTGCCAATTTTCAAGCTGGTTGACTCAGCGTTTCGGACGGTTACACTGGTGCACATTGAGTGTGAATTTTAGCCAATTGGAAGCGAAAAGTTCGCACTCGGTGCGCAGGTTGCCGAATGTGCTTTTAGGGATGCTAAAGCCGGGAAGCTAAGCTATGCTATGCTACGTTTTAAAAAATTAGCTTCAATACATTCTTATGGGACCGTTTCCACCAAAACGGGCGATTTGGGCGTAAGTGGAAATCGCTCATTGTTACCAATACAGTATAATCTATATCCAGATACTTTTATAATTTTTGTATCGTTATAATTAAGTATAGATTATGTAAAGTAAGTCTACATTGACTTTGAATTTGAAAATGTACCTGACATCATGGACTCGTTATTGTGAGCCTACGATCTGCCTTTTAATAAATTCAAATTTAAATTCAATGCCTATTTTAGTTCACCCTTTCCTCGCTACGGCATGTATACTTTCAGGACATACTTCAGTCAGCGAGTACCGTCAAGTACCGCGTTTGACATTTCTACAAGTTTTGTGTAGGACTGCTAACAAATGCAATCGGTTCAATATTAGCGCTTAAAAATATATAACATTCACAAAGATATTATTAAATAAATCATGGTGAGCAATTGGTAGAGCGTAGTATAAATTAAATCGCTATAATTACGAACACATTTTTCTTAACCTAACCTCGGAAAGGACTAATGTTGTTTCATAATGAGAAATCACTTCCTTGTAATCGTGTACCATTATTAATAACACGAGAACGTGTACTTCTATGTAGTCGTTTATTATCTCCGACATTTCCCTTATATTTACCACGAGAAGAAACTTATTTTTTATTAATACCCTATTTATAGCTTGTTTTAGTGTTGGGAGATTTGCACATTCCACACAGATGTAGTAGTCTTCCAAGTAAATTTAAAAAGTTATTGGTGCCTGGTCGAATACAGCATATTTTATGCACGGGCAATCTTTGTACGAAAGAATCGTACGATTATTTGAAAACATTAGCTAGCGATGTGCATGTTGTTCGAGGAGATTTCGACGAGGTATATATTATATAATTTCATAAAATTTCTCGCTAATCGAAGGGTGCTTCATGTTTTTAATTCTCCTCATAGAATTTAAACTACCCGGAACAAAAAGTTGTTACCGTTGGTCAGTTTAAAATAGGATTATCGCACGGGCATCAAGTTGTGCCTTGGGGAGATCCAGAATCACTAGCTTTAATTCAAAGACAGCTGGACGTTGATATTTTGATATCGGGTCATACGCATAAATTTGAAGCTTATGAACATGAAAATAAATTTTATATCAATCCTGGCTCGGCAACGGGAGCATATAATCCTCTTGATACGTAAGCTTTCTTTTCACAATCTTTATATTAAGAAATTACATAATAAATGGCATTGTAGAGTAGAATACCCCCTTAACAATATTTAATATCTGTTTGTTGAATATTTGCATAATACGTTATATTTATTAAAACAGTCTAAAATAAATATTTTTACTTTACAGATCAGTCATTCCATCGTTTGTCCTTATGGACATTCAAAGTTCAACAGTTGTAACGTATGTTTATCAACTTGTTGGCGACGAAGTGAAAGTTGAAAGAATTGAATACAAAAAGAGTTAAAATATGTATAAAGTTCAAGGAGATCGTATGCATATACGGAATGACATAATATATGTATACAATATACATGGAATTTAATATTAATTTACATATTATTTGTATCAAGCCTCAGGTGCATCTGAGTTAGCATTTAAGCTCTTACATGGAAATTTTAATTGTATAGTATTATATTGTAAATAAAATATGAACGCCAAATATAATAAATGTTATTTATTTTATTCTTTGCTTATAATATGGCTCATCTGCAAACCTTTTTATTATACTATCCACGGAAGATATTTGCTTGTCGTATTTTATTCATTGCTAAGCGTACGTGTACGTAATTTATACGGGTATTTTAAATTTTTTCCAGTCGAGTAGATCGAACCATGCCTCTAGTCACGTACCCGCATTTGCGTATGCACGTTCGAATGTCGCACATAAAGTGACCTATTTCAACGGTTCGTCAACATTTCTTTGTATCACGTTTACGTTTCCAACGAATCCCCAACCTTCTACAACTTTATTTACTCTTAATTCAAATCAAGCAGACATTAAATCGTTTTACGTCACGGTAAAATTGATAAGTCTGGATATAGGCGTAGTAAATAAAGAAGGCCAGCATTTGGCTGATAAGAAGTATTGAAATAAGAATGAAACTGTAGTACCTACAGTGTTTTTTCTCGAATATATGAATTTTTTCAATTTTCCCGTAGTGACTTTTTACACGGTTATAAGTATATGTGCATTGAAAGATTATTAAATTGCTAAAAATCGATATACGTATATGTAAATAATAACTGTTAATATACAAACAGTCGGATGCACGAATAATCGAAATTTGTCGGATACTATTTTGCAGAAAATATTCTACTGCACTGCGCAAACATTATATCGTCAATTATAAACCTATTTCTTTCAGTGTTTTTTAATTTATTTTATACGAACGTAAAGAGGGGAGGAGACTTGCAGATATTTGTATTAATATATCCGAAATATAAATTACAGCTTTTTGGCTTATTTGTATCTGTCCTCGTGTTTCCTAGTATTCTTTTATCTCTCTATATGTTCGTTTATGGGCTTTATCTACAGAAATAAGGGAACGTGTACAGACGCTCGTAGTCGAGGGAAAGCAAGAAAAAAAGGGGACTGCGGCATTCTTGCGCATGCGTGGCGAGCAAAGTGGGGAGTTGTTAACCGACCCATCAAAAAGGGGCCCAGTATTCTTCTCCCCTTTAGTGTTCAGTCTCAAACCAGCTTGGGTGGTTCTAATGTCTGCGCAAGATTTGTTACTTTTGCTGCAATTTTATTAAAAAAAAGGATAGTTTTATAGTTCAAACAAAAATGGCGACAACATTGTTACGAACGAGTCTGCGATTTGTGACTTCAAATGGATTTTTTGAAAAGAGGACTGTTCCAGTTTTGTGTGGTGCAGCAATGCAAGTGGGGAGAAACAACGATCATTCCAATCAAAAGTTCTGGGTAAATTTTACTGTTTCTATTACAAATAATGAAAATAGTAAATAGAGATGTTTAAACCGATTTATTAATTTATTAATCGTTAAGAAAATATAATTCAGAGCTATTATTATGGACATCATAATTTCGTAGTTGAATCGCGTGGTGCATATCTCTGAACTCTTCACCCACAGATAAATAACACGAATCTGCTACGGTATTTCTTTCTACAAGGGTTTTTAGGTCTCCGAAAATGTTTCTCGGTACTTTATATAAATTCCAACACAACGATAGGTTGCAAGAGTAATATCATAAAATGTTGTACATACAACATTGTAAATGTATAACTTGAAAAAACTTATGTTTGATGCACTTTAATGTAAAAAATTCACGCCAACTTGGTATAAGATTTTTTTCGATATACACATTTCGTTTATGAATAAGTTATATATGAAAAATCTAGAATTCGATACCGCACATAATCGAAATTTCTCCGTCCTTGTTCAAGCTGCTTATGCCTGCGGGACCCTTTGACCTTGGAAAGTTTCGAGACCCTTCCGAAACCTTATGCCTAACCTGAAAGAATCCTTGCACATACTTGCAGGATTATTCACATAAACATATTACATTTAGACCTTGTATTATCTTTACTCTAACATTGAATCCACTGCCACGCGTACTTACTATACATTTGTACATGAAACACGTTATGCCGGAGTTCGTTGAACCGACATGACCTGACACAGACCGGATTCTATCTCTACGATATTACATTTAGAATAACAATAGCCACTGTATCAGCGTGGTGTGACGATTAAATGTAATTGTTACTAATAGTTCTTTATTCGCCCTACGTATAAAACGTTTGTTTTCTTTACAGTACCACGAAATCGCAAGGCGAATGTACAGCAAGAGAAACGTGCACCATACTAGAATCTCGGCGTCCGTGAACGAACGAGAAGAAAGCGACGACGATTCAGATTCAGACAACGAACATGAACGAGTAAGACGTTTTTAGGAGTTGTATTCCTCTTACCCGTTATATTTCGAACTTTTTTTGCGGTAATTAATCTCGCGATAATTTTATTTCAAATTGGCAAATATTATGTATTGAACTCTACAGTGTACATATGCATGTTATTATTGCCCAATATTTTTGCTTACCTATGAATGACGTGAAATTCTACAACATAGTACGATTTTAATTGCCGTTAAACGGTCAAATGAGGAAGTTTGGAAGCTAATAGAAATGTACCGCGATCGTTCCTACCATGGGCGTCCGGAGGTTGGTGCAAAAAAAAGTTTATACTAAAAAGGGAATATTTTTAAATTTCGGTTTAAAATTTTTAATTAAATCGGCACTATAAAATGGGTTCAAAAGGCAAGAGGGGTATATTTTTCTTTACAATCATCCCAAAGTTTCCCTTGGTCCCGACCAATGGAATTGTTAAAATAAAAAATATAAAGATATGAATAATGCACGAAATCAGTGCTTGGCATTCTAAAAAAAAATCTGAATCTGCCGTTGCATCTATACTCGCGATTATGTACGTTGACATCGCCCAAAATCAAATCTTTCATAAAATCACTTGCACTGGAGATGCCTTTGCCCCGTGAACTGGGACGCGCCCAAAATCCTCGTCCATTAATTGCTTTCTTTCTTTTTCCAATTATTACATATACTTAAATGCATATTCTCCTATTAAAAATATTTAACATTACATCGACTTAATTCGAAATCTATTACGAATTTTGAAAATTAATTTAAACCATGATATTTACTATAAAATGGAATAACGAAATTATTTTACTTATTTTTTCATACAATCATTAATGTTCAATGGCAATACTGGGCAATAATAACGCGAAGACACTGCATAATTGACATCTCATCAAATCAATTTTCATCTTATTAGATTCTATAAAAGACATAAAAATGCATTTTTTAAATTCTTTTTGTCATTTGAATGTCTTCGAATCTACCATACTTTAAGAAGTACATGCAACATACTTTCTACGGATGGGTCCCTTCCACGCTTTGTCTCCCTTTACACGCCACATTCTATTTGTTCGGGATGCGCATACAATGCGGTATCACTAATCTCATGTGCATGATAAGGGAGACAGAGTAGAGAAAGGTCCTCAAGCTTCGAATTTACGTTGTATAACGCTACTTTAATGCTTTGAGCGACGTCGGTATGTTTTCACGCCAAAGGGCTTTCACTCATTGTTAGTGAATCGCTTTGGCGTGGTTATCATGTCGATATTTTTTGGAGAGCGTCGAAAGTATTATTCGAGTGTTCTCTTCAGAAACAAAGTGAGCTCAGAGATCAGTTGAGGGGCAAGGGAAAAATCAAGGAATGTCACAAAATAGCTTTATCGAGAAATTTTAATTTTTCTTTTCTATTAAATACTCGTGGGAGTGTCATGAATGGATTGGTAAGGTTCTCCTGATGAGAATAAGTCCAAACTCGACCACTCTCGGTCAATTTAAGACACCCCGTCAATTACACTACAGAATTATAAATTATGTGATGCGAATTATGTGTAATTAAAAACAGTCCGAATCAGGTTGTACTTGAACTTATTTTCATCGAAAAAGTCTCGCTGAGCCATTGATAGTACCGTCACGAAAATTTAATAGAGTATATGTGTATAGAAATTTAAATTCTCATTGTGTATTCAAAGCGCTGGGCGAATCGGACAAAGCTTTTCCGACAAAAGGAGCCGTTCGGAAAAGTCTGACTGATTTGAAACGGTATTTCGCCAAACCTTGCGCCACTCAAACTGTAAATATTTCATAATGCAGAAAATGTTTAGTATACATCCTCGGAAGCTTGAATTTATCAGATAAGCGGGAGTGTGATGAATGGGTGACATAATACATTGTTAATCGTCGCCATAAGATAACACTTAGTACTATAAATACATAACCACCGGCTTGCATTAGAGGAAATAATCTGTTTATAAAAAAATCGTTAAATAAATTTCATCGAACATGGTGCGCAATGGCCGGAATATATGAATATTTCGAATAAATTTCGGTATTAGTCATCGCACAGCTGCTAGGTAATATTTTCGAGCACGTGGTAGTGTTTATCGTCCTTCACCTACATACATTCATATTGAGAAACATTTCCTATTTCTTCGCTTTTCGCCTTACTTATCTTAATCAAAATGGAGCTGCTAATTTTAACACTCTTTAGTTCGATGAATCTAAAATGTAAATAGACTGGACACGTAAAGCGTTTGAATCAATTGTGTATTTTATTTGCGGCAATAAAAGCCTACTTACTGCTTATAGATCACATCCAACATCAAATTGAGGAAGCTGATGTCGTAATAGTAGATAATAAGTATTTTCAAACGAAGTACTCAAAGGTTTTGCGCGGCGTAATTTTTTCTTTCTTTGGAATTTTTATTTTCATTATCACTCTTCTAATAATTACTACAAATTCTCATTGTAACAAATATTTCTAACATTTGCTAGATACTGTAAGGAAGAACAATTATTTATTAATTGTGTTTAAAATATTAAGTCAGTTTGTCAGAAACGTTTATTTCCAAACATTAAAGATAGGTAATCATTAAAGAAAGATTGATTTTACTCATTTTTCATAAATGGTAAAGTGCGTGTACAACGAAAGATTCAAGTACACGAAACCTGCTTGACGCGTCCAGGCAATTACGACCACTTTCTCAAGGCGAAACGTGGCATACTCCGTTTTATTCGAAGCAATCAAACCACGTCTTCGTTTATCGAATCTTTAACGCCGAAAGATTTCGCAAAAAAGAAACGAGATTTCTTTGTGTCAATAACAGTATAAGCAAGAATAAACATTTCGATAAGATCGTTTTTTCTTAATACAAATTAATTAAAAAACCATATTTGATTTTTTTTTTTAGGGAGAATCACAATTTTGGAGGAGGAAAATGCGAACTTTGCATAGCCATTTAGATGTTAATAAAGATGGGGTCATTAGCTACGAGGACTTCATGTTACTCGGGGAGCGATTCTCTGATTTAGGGCATCTATCTGCGGAAGCTAAAGTTGAATTTAAAAATGTTTTAAATGTAAGTAACACGATAGATAGTGGCAACAGTTTTGAATATTTTAAGAATTATCTTAGTGATTTACACGAAATGTATAGTAGGCAACGCCAGGACTAAGAAATCATTTCACGAAATATTTTAAAATAAAAATCATGGCATACATTGATAATATTACTTTTATATATATTAATACGTGTACAGTTATTAATGCACGAATATAAGAAATTCCCACTCATCACTAATTCAGTTTTATTTTGTATTTTATCTATGTTTAGTATAAAAAAATATTCAGCGTATATATAGTATCTGTTTTTAAACGAACTTTTAAGATTGAAATCATTTATGTATTATTCTGTGAAAAAAGAATAATTTTCATAGGAAGCGCTTTAGTATATTCTAAATTCTAAAATATAAACAATAAAAAAGAATTTTGCCCCATCTTCAATTGACTTGGACAAAGGTCTGCAACATTTTATATGCAAAATTTCATGTAAATGTTTTATACGTGTGTATTTATTCATGCAGGAAATGTGGGAGGAACAGTGGGGAGAAATTAGTCCATACAATCTTGTTTGCGTTGAAAAATACCTGGAAGAAATGCATCATGTTCTTAATGATCCAACATTAAAAAAGAAGTGCCATCATTTCTTACCGTTTTTATTCAAAGTAAGTATTGAAAAAGTATACGTTTATACAAAGTAACATCTTTTAAAAGATATATTTTTATTTTAAATTAATGTTAAATCTATACTTGCAGGCAGTGGATAAAGATCAGAGTGGAGAAATTTCTGTACAAGAATTTAAGCTGTTCTTTGAATGTTTAGGCCTTACACATGACGTAAGTAACATATTCCTTATCAAGACATTAGATATAAAGCTTCGTTAAAAGAACTAATTAAATTGTAATATTTATTACAGCATGCGGTTGTTTCCTTCAGCCATATCGATACTAACGACGATGGTAAAATCAGTTTTAAAGAATTCATAACATTGGGTCGTGACTTTTTCTTGACAGAGGATTCATCAAGGCCCAGTAAACATTTTTGGGGCCCGTTAATAGATTAAACCTGTCGTTATATTTTATCCTGTAACTTGTGATATTAAGATATTGTATGTTAACTGTATTTACAATGACATCAATTTTGAATATTATTTGTAAAATAGTTAACTTAGCGACTTAAGCTTTTATACCATTAAGCAGCATTAAATAGACCGTATCCATTTTTGGTTTACTTACAGACTTGACAACGAAAGAAAAAACACTGCTATTATTTTATGTACAATGAAGAAAATAAGAGAAGATTTTTGTAACGAAAGTGTTTTTAAGTATCCTAATGGTTTAGAAACTCCTGTGACACTTTTGTATTAAAAAGTACAACAGTTTAATAACAAATATAAATACTCACTTTTACAAATGTATGTAATTATAAGAAAATAAATAGACTGACAATTATTTAATCACTTTCTTGATTTTCTAAGAGAGGAACCTTCTCCAGTGAAGGCTTTGAATTGATCTGGGTCTTTTATCTGCAATAATATCGTATTTTCACGTGAAACACAGTGCTTTATGATAAATCAAATCACATTCTGACAAGGGAACATATCGAACCCGCACACCCCGATTTTGACGAGACCCTGCAGATTTGCGGAATAGTGAAAAATATTTGACACGTATTTTTCGTCGAAATCGGCGTGTGTGGATTCTATATGTTTCCTTCTAAGTAGTAGTAGCTTACCTCCTTATTATTAGTGGGTTTAATATTGCGTAGAAATGTAAGAGTTCCTATTTTATAATCATAATCTGGTATTCCTCTAATATATGTTGGCTTACTGTTGGCTATTTCTGATTGAGCAAAGTCTTTACGTTTTTTACCATCTAATCTGTTCCCCTGTCCTTTGAACGCTACAAAACCCACTGGGGCTGGCATTAGGTCTGCAGGGTCTACTACATTATCATCTTTTCTAATTTGTTTTTCTGGTTCTACGTATCCCACTGGTGGTGCGAATTCAACGTTCATGTCGCATTCTATGATAGTAACTGCTGGACCGGGCCTTGTTTCCAGAACACACATTTCGTATATCCTCTGATTGTATTTTATGGCTATGACATCGCCTGTCGTGAGACAGGCAAAATTTCTTAATCCATTTTCTAAGACAGCTTTAGGATTTGTAATATCTAGGAAATCTTGCGACTGCGGTTGAAAGCGCGAGAATGTTGCGATGGGTAAACGAACGCTTTCGATGTTTAATAATTCTGCTTCTTCCAATAAAAGATTATGCATCATCTGTAATCATATTATGACAAATATATATCCAGCGAGCCTATAGAATATGATTATATATTAACAAGAAGTGAAAGTAATCGTTTAGATTATATCGCTATCACTGGGAGGAAATGAAGCGTTTATAACTGTTATTTACCCAATAAGGTAAATAAACTTTTCCTTCGTCCGCAACAAACTCCAAAACACCGCAATGTGTTATCCTATTGGTCTTCTTATTGGTCAATTTGAACAGCATTGGGTAATCAATATTCAATCTTGTGAGCTGTTCCAAAGCGGAAGGCGGCATAATTACTGGAAACAAATAAATAGTGACTGGCAATTTCTTGCTTTATCAGTGGATAAACGACAGGTCTTGTAAATACTCATACTAACTTTTTCCGCCCCGTTCTACGTCTTGTCGGTATGTACCCGGTAACATCGATACAGAGAAGCATCTATACTGGGTGTTAAACCGTCGTGAAATCTCCGGGAACATGTTAAATCCAAACTGAAAGCGGAAAGCCATTTTAATAAACAACTTAACCTCACTTCGATGTAAAGCCCGCCGAACGGACGTATCTCTTTCTTATGTCCCGTCTCGCCCTCAGAAGTTTTTTACCATGTTTACGTTATTTGCCTCGGCACTCCTTCACAGATTTATGGGCAACAGAATATTTTAGAAACGCGCGAATTTCGATGGAAGCATAAATTTGACGTCTGCGTATGCATGCGAAAGCAGGCGCCAGCGTGAAATCAGATGTGTGAACACTTGTGAACTGTCAACTGTGTGAAGTATGTATGAAAAAACATACGCGCTTGCGCCGACCAGCGGCCAATGAAACTTAGGCACCAATTTACCTCGGCAAAACGTTTTTTTTATAATATTCTTTAAACTAACAATAGGAACTTTTATACTTCTTATGAACTTTGAGGGGTGGCTTCACCCCCTAAATATGCAAACGGGCCAAAATGAAAAAACAGGTATTTGTTATTTTTCAGTCCTCTAAAACATATCCGAAAACCAAAGTAATCGGAGACATACATCTAAAAACCTCTTCTTATCAGTGTAAGTACTATTTTCTTCGATAAATGAAACTGTATTTTCGCCAACGACCATTCTATGTCTGTAAAACACCAGTTCTCGTCCGATCACTGAAGTTAAGCGACATTGGGCGCGGTTAGTACTTTTTTTCTTGTCACTCCATTTTTGCTGTTTATAATAGCTATGAAAATGACGTTTCTTACGACCTCGACCAGCTATATACATGTGGTTTACGATTCGTTATATATCGTGCTATCTCCCTAAGTGTCTCCCATTTTCGAAAGAGCTCGCCGCATCCCCACTACTTGTTTTGTAGTTGCCGCGTCGAGTGAGAGGGATTAATTGTAAGAATGCGTGCCCTCTTATTCATTCTGAAGTCGCATGCTAGCAAAAGTATTCTGTAGCGCTATTTGCTTGTAGTTTATACATATTGTTTATAATATTCTATTCGCATTCGTATCATTTTCGCATTTGCATTACATATTATCAGTCGAAAGGTTGGAGAAATTTTGTTAGACGAGGGATCAGAAATTCGAACGGGTTAATTACTGACGGAATTGCCATAGTTGCAACGATATTTCGTAGCCTACTGTAAGTATATACCCAATTTAAAAAATACATGTAAAAGAAATTCCAATTATAAAGAAATTTAAATTAACAGCTA
This sequence comes from Andrena marginata, assembly GCA_963932335.1. Classification (NCBI taxonomy): domain Eukaryota; kingdom Metazoa; phylum Arthropoda; class Insecta; order Hymenoptera; family Andrenidae; genus Andrena; species Andrena marginata. The sequence goes on from OZ010660.1 coordinate 709,521, forward strand.
TTTGAAATATGAAAATACTCGTTATTGATTACTTTAGAAACTTCTCGCAATGTTGGCGCGACTGTATCTTTAAATGTTGTAATTATTTTTAATACTTCGACTATTAGGATCGACTAAACGAACAACGAGTACGATTGATATTTTTTATATAATTGCGTGGCCAGAACCAAATAATAAATACACCACACATCCTAATGCGTCAATTATAGCAATAAATACAAAGACAACAGGCCAGCTGTGTGTTACATGTAGGATATGTCCAGCAAAGTATACACCAAGAAATCCTGAAAGGATATATTATTAGTTTTGCTGAATTAAAAATCAAATATGAATGCTTTGATCGTACCAGGGATAGCACCAACAGTATTCATTAATCCAAATACACTGCCAGAATGTTTTGGTGCAAGGTCTGAAGGATTTACAGCAATTGCATTATTATGGAAGCCTGATCCACCAATTATAAATGCAAGACAAATTATTGCGCTTTGAAAAGTTTCCACTTTGGCTGAAATCATTTTAAATTCAATTTCATTAACTAGTTTTCGGTAATGCACCTAAAATATACGTACCTAAAATCAGTAGACTTATAATTTCAGTAACAAAACATATCGTTTCGATTATTTTTCGCGTCACTGTTACAGAATACCCAGCTTTTATTATTTTTTCAGAAAGAGCTTTGCCCAAAAATGTGCAAGGTAGCATTGACAACCATGGTACCATATTTACAACCCAACTCTAAATGTAACAAACAAGTCGCAAAATCTTATATACTTAAATTTCAAAAAATACTGGGAAATATTATTTAATAAGTTATTACCTTCACTTCGGGAAACGTGTCGTGGAAATATGTTGGCATCCATGATAACAGTACAAAGAAACAATTATTTTGGCAAGCATGGCCTAGTACGCATGACCTGAAATTTATAATTTGAATTTATATATTTTTCATAATTTTTAACAGCAAGATTTGAATCCAACATTTTATGACTTATGTCAAAGGAATTCAAATTTATCCCAAGTACAATGATTACCAGAATGGGGGCTTTTTCAAAAGCTTCAACCAAGGCAATGTGTAGCTACTAGTCGACTTAGAAGCTGTTCTTTCCTTAAATGGTAGAGTATGGTAACTTAGTAAGAATGTCCATGTCAAACTCAAACCTCCTATATCAATAAACATGTTAATAACAACAGCATACACATGTAATTCGCTTTATTTGTAAACCATATAATGCAGTAGTTAAACATATTAGAATTTAGTAGAAATGCTCATAATGTATTTTCTTTAAATTCAAAAGCACACGCAGAATTAATAAACTTGATAAGTTCACATATCACTTTTACATCTTCCACTGATACACTTACACTTACAGGGTAAAATTTTAATTATTTGAATAAATTATAAATAGCCAAAAAAATAAATTCTACGCCAAAAGGTAATAAGCGAATGTTCAGTTTACTGTACAATGAAAAATTTTCGGTATTACTCCTTGCATTATATTTGGATACCCTGTACTTGCACACTACAATATGTATCGGTTGATCTATGATATTAGAGGAAAAAATTGTTCACTTTAAAAGGACAAACATTAAAGGAGACTGCATATTTATGTGTACACAGTGGCATAGCTGAAATCAATACAATCTACTACAAAGTTCCCTAACCACTGATTCAAATGTAAAGAGACTTATTTTATAGCAACGTATTAAAACTCATACATACGTAAATACTCCAACAAACTTCAAGACCTGAAACAATGTATTATCAATGTATGTGAAATATTCATAAAAGAATTGAACTATGGAGACATTTATTTGCCTTCCAAAAAGTGTGTCAAACTAAGTTATCACTGTAGGCATACTTTTAACAATGAAATTAATAACAGAAATACAGGATGTCCCAGGATTGAGGGGCAATCCGGAACATGCAATAAGCATCGAAATATCCTATACCGTTTTGGGATCCAGGGCTTTGTTCTTGAGATATTAACAGTTGAATATTAGCGATGCCACTTCTGGGCCGCAAGGTTTAAAGCCGAGTCAGTCGAGCACACTTTAAACCTCGCGACACGAAAGTTGCACCGCTAATATTCAACTATTAATATCTCGAGAACACGGCCTCGGATCTCAAAACGGTAAAGGACTTTTCGATGTCATCTTGCATCAGGATATTGCATGCTTCGGATTGTCCCTCAATTCTGGGGCACCCTTATATGACATCGTTTTCTAATCGAGTTAATGGACTTGTCTTGATGTCAGCTATAACACTATATCAATGAAATATATTATACGTCCCTTTAATGCAAATAATTTTTTACTCATACTTTGTTTCATCACCGAGAGCAATATTTAGCATGTTTAGAATAGTAATATGGCATTTTTAGGATAGCATAATAGCATTTACTATTAAATTAAATTACTAAATTACTATGTCAAACCAAATTGTGAACATCAGCTATTTTCTAATATTGAGACGAATAACGCATTTGACTATGTAGTTACTTACCTAACGTCTGAAAAACTGTCATCCAGTTATAATTCTCCAACAAGTAAGAACCTAAAGAACCTGTGAGTAATGTACCTAGAGCAGATCCCGATGTCAATAAACTAAAAAACGAGGCTCTTTCTGTTTCATGCAATCGTTGGCTTATCAAACTAATCATACTTGGAAAATGCATTCCTATAATACATAATTTTCATGTGTATGAAAGAAGATATTTGTTCGTATTTTTAATTAAAGTCAGTTGATTTATTAATCTCACAGAAATACCTTGAAACGCTCCGTTTATTGTTCTTACTGTGGCTACTAATAATACAGACGTATTACTTTTCGAAAAGAATTCTATAATTTCTGGCATAAAAAATGTTGTTATAGACCATCCAAGGGCAGAGATCAGTAATACCTTTTGTCCTCCAATTTTATCACTAATATAACCGCTAGCAACTTGCGTTAATGTGTAACCCCAAAAGAAACTCGATAATATTACTCCGGAGTCTGGTTTGGACCATTGTTTCTCTTTACTTATAATTGGTATTAATAAAGGAACTGATGTCCTCGTCGCATATATGAGGCAAGTGCCGCATAACAAAGATAAGAACCATTTTCGCCTTTCCTTCCTGAAATATATCAACAGAGAATTTGTTCTAAGATTTTATATGATCTTATAACATACAATAAATACCTTGTCCAAGAGGAACTTGTTTTCTCGTGTGGCATTAAACTTAAAGGTATTTGCATTTGCATCTCTCGTCAAGTTGCTTTCTTTTGTCAAAAAATCTATTGCTGTTTCCATATGTTTGAAACAAATACGTTATATATTTGCATATTCCTGAGGCTGTTGTTTGAACATTATTGGCAGAATATTATACCAAAGCTATGCATATAAAAATCCTTGAAAATCGCAGAATTACCGCGTGGTAATCAATAATTTTATTAAATTATTTACAATTGATCGATCGCATGTGAATGTTTACCAATAACTTTACAAGAGTACGTTCTACTATCATAATTTAAACAAGAACGACTGAACACTAAGTCTCTTTTGAATGGCATGTCATATATGTAATGTAATGTAGCAATGTATCGGCTCTATTTTAGCACGAATTGTTCAGCACTATTCACTTTAGTGTCGATCTCATATTTTCCATATGGAAACATGTAACAATGCGAAAGAGATGCATTGTTTAAAAACTTTACTTGCTTCACATTTATACGCCGTTGAACTATGTTGAACACAATATTGGCAATATTCACGCTATTCACCCTAATCACTCCACTCAGCAATCCTACCCCTGTTTTGTGTTGGTACGTTGTCTGCCTGTGTAATTGTTAGGGCTAGACGTAGCCCGCGGGTTTATAATTTATGGAATGAATGAAGTATGTTGTTAATATTTATTGGTTTCTAAGATTTGTTTATTAATGTTTGTAATACAATTACTTTATTCAGGATTATTTTACTTTTAGAGATACAATTCATACAAATATTTTGGTATTTAAGGCGGGCCCGAATTAAAAGAGGGCTAGGGGGCTGCAGCCCCGTTCTAAGCCTTCAGTTCTAACTAGTTAGAAGCTTCTAATTAGCGCCCAGATAGCAAACAGCATAGAATCATATTAAATTTTCTTCACGCTGATTTCGTTTCTCTTTTTCTTATGAAAATAATTTTTCCTTCAGCTTGCTTTCGTTTAAAATCATAAAAGGGCAGCATGTGTTTGTTTACCACTTGGCCCCCCAAATATAATGGCACCGTAATAGAGGCATCTACCCATACCTATGCTGATCGTTTCCGAGATATCGATATAGGTTCTGAGCCACGTGGTGGGAGGCTTTTCTAACGGGCCCAGCGATGTGTGGTTAAAAAAATGTAAAGAAAATAGTTAACAATAATTTTTTATTAAAATCTTGGATATTAAATACTCGAAGCTAAAAGTTTATATTTGGCCCCCCCCTCTTTTTCTCTTCACCACCCCTATAAACTTCGTGTTCATCGGCCACTAGTGCATTCGTAATAATATCTAAATATATTTATGAATAGGGCTAATATATTACCACCCCTCGACTTTAATTTCAGCGATATTTGCAAAAACCTCTGATCGGTAGTTGATTGGGGTTAGATATATGGTTGTAACCTATTACAATCCCTATAGTGAGAGACAGGAGATTTATACATTTTGGTTTGGGGGGGGGGGGGGGGGGCAGCACTGCCAGATAGTAAAAAATTTTATTCTATATTATCGACTTATTTTTTCAGATAGAGTCACATGTACTCGAGCAGCATGTATACAAGTTTCCGATTGAGTGCTGATTTCCTGACGCACGTTTTTGCCAAGATATTCAGTATATATTAGAAATGGTGGGGACAGCGAACTTAAAGCGAGAAACTACTGGATTTGATGCATGAGATAACGTAATCGCGCGTGGAAAATTTAAGAATTATTAATACAGTAGTAACTCCTTCCAGATTACAAACGTGTATGAATAAGAATACATATACATACGCGTTTCTATGCATACGTGGAACAGTTGAAAGCAGGAGACAGTTATTTTATAATTACCATATGTTTGAGCTGCGAAGAAAGATATTTACATCATTACTTCTACAATCTACATAGCATTGCTGTAAATACTATAGATTATAAAGAAGATTAATTATATAACATAAATTATGTTTTATGTAATAAATACGATATGATGACCAATACATGCGAAAATAGTAAGTATGCTAATGGTTCGGAGGTTTCCTATCGGACGGTATTTATAGAAACAGCGAAAGATGTGAGATAATAATTATATAAAATAGTATGTATACAAAGTAAGTACATACTTATCACGTAGCTTGTGTAATTTGCGATAAATACCGTGATAAAATAGTATCATCGCCATTGCGAGATTTCTCTCGCGCATGAGCATGCATACATATGTAGATATAAGTAGCTACGTCGGTATACTCGGTTCCCTCCAGTTACTGGACGAGAGCAGATGAGAGTGGATTGAAACATTAAGGACTCCTATATTTTATTTAATTATTAATAAAATGGCGCAGAGCACAAGGCTCCTTACACTGTCATCTGCGTGTAACTTATTTAAAAATAATTGCAATGCTACCTCACATATCGTTCGGTCATCGAGGTAAGATTTACGTCCCACAATAATTATTCGACCTCTTTAACCTTTTTCTAACTATCGAATAGCAGTTACTTAAAAACGAGGTATAAATTACTCGATATATAAGTGTGATAACTTGTCTTATTTGTAAAGATACCAGAGAGTATTGAAAAAGGTTTTCTCTTTTTAAATTCTTAATTACAAAATAATTGTTGCCCTTCTAGTTCATGGTGGTCCCATGTCGAAATGGGTCCCCCAGATGCGATTTTGGGTATTACGGAAGCATTTAAGAAGGATACAAGTCCTAAGAAAATTAACTTAGGAGTTGGTGCTTACAGAGATGATAATGGTAAACCATTTGTCTTACCAAGTGTCCTGAAGGTAGGTATATGTTACAGATTTTATTGTTAATAATGTTAGTTTTGAACAAACGAAGTTATGTTTCATAGGAATATAGTACAATTGTTTTGATTCATAAAATGAGATTTATTGCAGGCAGAGGAAAGAATTAGGGCTAAAGAAATGAACAAGGAGTATTCGCCGATATCGGGAAATCCAGAATTTTGCCAACATAGCATTAACTTGGCTCTCGGCGATTCTAACGATGTCGTTGCAAATGGATTGGTATGTGCGACGTAATACACACGTTCCAATGTTATAAGGAAGATTATGTTTGATAATTTAAACTGATCGCACTTTTTTAGAATGCTACCGTTCAAGGAATTTCTGGCACAGGTTCCCTCTGTATCGGAGCGACCTTTTTATCACACTTTTTCCCTGGGTGTAAAGAAGTGCATTTACCTACGCCTACATGGGGCAATCATGGCCCTATATTTAAACTTGCAAGGCTTCCTGTAAAGTCCTATCGTTACTATGATCCCAAAACTTGTGGACTGGATTTTCAAGGCGCTTTAGATGACATATGTGTTAGTAACTTATAGCCATTATCAAAAATCTAATACGATATCTCTAAGTTCTATAGATAATATCATTCTTTACAGAAAATTCCAGAGAAATCCATCATTCTTTTGCACGCATGCGCGCATAATCCTACCGGCGTTGATCCTAAACCAGAGCAATGGCAAGAATTATCGGCAGTAGTAAAGAAAAGAAATCTTTTCCCCTTCTTCGACATGGCATACCAAGGATTTGCATCAGGTAGAATAAAATAACGAGGACCGATAACTATACTGGCGATTTTACGTGTTTAAACATTTTTACGTAAAATTTCAGGCGATATTGAGAAAGACTCGTTGGCAGTTAAATTGTTTCTTAAAGATGGACATAAAATTGCTTTGGCTCAATCTTATGCTAAAAATATGGGTCTTTATGGTAACTATAGAAATTTAATATTTAACGATATTTCGTGTAAAATAAGAATTTGAAAGATTGCTTATGTGTAACTAGACCTGTTTAACACTATTATATTTAAATAGGTGAGCGTGTTGGGGCATTTACATTGGTCACTTCTGATAAAGAAGAAGCAGCGCGTACACTTTCGCAGCTAAAAATAATAATTCGACCAATGTATTCCAATCCTCCCATTTACGGTGCTAGAATTGTTAACGAGATATTAGGAGAGACTGAATTAAAAGGACAGTGGCTTTGCGATGTGAAAACAATGGCTGATCGTATTATTTCTGTACGCCAACAGTTACAAGATAATCTTAAAAAGATTGGTAGCTCCCGTAACTGGACACACATCACAGATCAAATTGGAATGTTTTGTTATACTGGCCTTAAAGCTCCTGAGGTATTACAAATATTTTTCTTTAAATTTCTGCCGCGTGTAATACGTGTAATGCATTATAAATCATTGGCATAATGTTTACAGGTGGAAAAGCTTACGAAACAGTACAGCATTTACCTAACTAAAGATGGTAGAATATCCATGGCAGGAGTGACATCAAAAAATGTAGAATACCTCGCAAGTGCCATCCACGAAGTTACAAAATAATTGAATATTTCTGCTAATGGTTGAAAAGTTGAACCAGAATTTGCCTTATAATATTCAGATACACAATCCGTATACATAAACGTACAGTAATAGTTTTCAAACATAAGTTTTAAATCCAATGCATTTAATCTTGCATGTCATTTTTATGAAGGCACTGCAGGCAGTGTAGCGTTCAAGGTGAAAATTTTAACCGAATGTTCTGTATTACAATGGAAGATGTATAATAATCAATGTAATTTCTTGTAGAATCAGGATTTATATTATTATCTATTATTACAATGTAACGAAACATTCAATTTTTATTCGTTTATCAAGTAAAAAGAGATTCTAATGAAATGTACTAAATGTATTATTACAATAAAAATTGCTATGATTTATTTTTCTAAAATATATGATACTGTAAAAAATATAAATAAATTAAATTCAAAGTTCTATAAATGTTTATGTTGTATAAAGCAGTCATAAAGAATTTTCGAAAAACATTACTCTTTTCAAAATTGAATACCCCTTTCTCAACAATTCTTTATCATCATATTGTAGGATGTCGGAAGCCATAAAACTTTGAATTGAACATGTTTTCAATATTTTTTACGGTTTCGTAGATATTCATGATAATCTGAAAACTCATCATTATTTCGAGGAGGTATTTTCGCCCTTAGGACCGTTTTATTGCCGAATGAAAAATGGTGACGTTATTAGCATCACTTGAGCTACATTTTTCCAAAGATTTAGATGTTTTGGAATTTTCGATTGGAGGTATTTTAAAATACAAAATACGTAACGAACTGTGAGCCTGAAGACGTGTGAAAAACAATATAAAAAGATTAGTACAAATAAATAAAGTAAAAAAAATACTTGTTTCATAGAAGGGTAGATATACATAACTGAAATTCAAATACCTACATAGACCAGCGGCGGTGGCCGTGATGGACACACCGAAATTAAGCATCACGGAGCGGCGTAATATGCTTATTACATAGATACTCTATATGTGTTCTTCGGTATGTATCGTTCGATTAGCATCTTTCCTTTTTATCGAGGAGAAGGAGCTACATTCCGAACAGAGAACATTTCTTGTTAACCTTCTCCTTATCATCGTCTGTTTGTTTGAACATACAAATCAACATGCCTATCATATTACACGACGAAGCATATTACGCGAGTAGGATACCTCGGCCTGACTTAGGACCCATCAGAAATTTCATGCGGTTCATTTGGGATAATGAAAGAAAAGCATTTCTCGATAGAACGGCAGGGGAATGGGGTAATGTAAATGGGGACATACCTATTTACGTTACTAAATTTCTTTATAGTAAATTAAGTTTCAATAATTTCGCAATTACTCTCACTTGTGATTTAAAAAGCTCTGCTTTCTTGCCAATTAAAGTGGCTTAAAAATAATATCCCCTAAACAATGTATTGTATCAATTTAGCACCATCCGGTTTTTTGTTTCCATAGAGGAACATGTTCCTCGAAACCGTGTAAACGTGTAACGACTGTTGAAAATTTCAGGTCAGCTGGGAATATTCTATTTGTGCTTCTATAGTGTTTTGGCATCAATATTCGCGGTGCAAATGAAGATTAGTATAGACTACGTTTCTCAGTTAGACAGGCCGTTTTTCGATTACGCAACCACAGGATCCCTAGTTGGAAGGAGTATCTCACTTTTTCGGTCTCCCTGGCAATTCAGCAGTCCAGGTATGCCAAAATGTACATTGTTAAGAAAAGTAACGGAGCTAAGAATTATTTAATAGCTGTATAAACGATGCTAGATTTAAGGTAAATTATCATTCTGCACATTATACTCAAATTGGTATTATTATTGTCGTAACATAATTTCTTAAAAAATTACTTACGAAGCTCTTATAAGATTTACTAGATTTCCAAGGTCTAAATTCTTGCAATTAATCACGTTCGAAGTCCGTCCATGTGAGTTGCGTTTTTTTTTTTTTAAAACTGCTTCGAGATTTTGTCAGCAATGTACATGTATTAAGTAAAGTATTCTTTAAAGGAATAGCCCTAAAACCAAGAAGCGTGTCGGATACATCGCCTATCATTTCGGTGAATAACTCGAACATCAGTGCCAGACCAAAAAGATACATTCGAGCCCTAACTGATTTTTTGCAAGGTACTTCCACATTCTTATATTACACTCGTCCCTCGATTTATGCGGCACTTTTCATATGCGGTTTTTTTACGCGGTACATAAATAATTAATTCCTCCGTTTATAAGGTACTGTTTATGCGCAGCCTCAGTTTTATACGATCTCATTTTACGCGGTCAGAAAACATATATTTATTATATGACACCGAAGTAGAAGCGCCAAATATTTCTAGCGGCAAGGATATGGTACAGGGCTGCGCAAGGAGCCGTTTTAGCGCCTAGCTGCGAGCAACCAGTCGGGCATCGAGCTGTCCCGTTGCTAAGGGGAGAAACAGCCAGGAGAACTGCAGTAGAGTAGGTGCGCGCTCGTAGGCGCGTAGCGTAAGTATTTCGGCTGCTCGACGATTGGCTGGTTGCTCGCAACTAGGCGCTAAAAACGGCTCCTTGTGCAGCCCCGATATAGTGACATCGAACCAATTAAAAAGAAAAGGGTGACTGCTTTGGAGTATAAAATTTTAATTAGTTTCTCTGAACTTTCATTATTATTGCTTTTGTGCAAATATGCGAAATAAATATCGGGGGACAAGTGAATATGGTTGTAATTACGATATACCATCTTCTTGCTTTAAATAAGATACTTACGAGAAGACATTCATCATATCTCTCAATTCAGAGTACAATAAAAGCAAATCAAACTATGATGCAAATTGTGGGAGTGGAAATTTTCAATCGAACCACAGTGAAGAAAAGCCGTGCTTTTTTGACATAAAAAACCTTGGGGCTTGTAGCAGACCTCCGTACGGCTACGCTACACCCTTACAACCCTGTGTCCTTATTAAATTCAATAAAGTAATTTCGCACAACAGTTGAGCATTCTGTTCAGTTACAAATCAATGTTACAATCATTGTGTAGCAAATGCATATACGTACATGTGTTGTAGAGGTTCGATTGGACGCCGAAATATTACAATGAATCTTCAAATTTACCGGAGGACATGCCTGCTAACTTGAAGAAAGCGGTACAACAGTCTAAAAAGGTTCGTCTGAGCAACTTCCGGTACTATTACCAATATCTGCTTAAATAAATAGTAAATTTATCTGACACCAATTTTTTTTTACGAATTTCGTTCTGGGGCTTTGGGAGCATATTTTCGCAATGTTCAATTATTGATTTATGCAAAAAAAAATCGATTTTTTCGACCCGCTACACCAGGCTATCCCCTTAAGCGGTAGCGTGGAATACGTATTTAAATATACACTATTGCAGTTTTACATTTGGCTGTCGTGCGATGGAGCGAATAACGTCGATAAGGAGCACATCGGAGAAGTAGAATATATACCAAGTCCTGGATTTCCCGTTGAATATTTCCCGTTCACTGGACAGCCAGATTACCTGTCCCCCATTGTCGCGTTACGATTCAAGAATTTAACACGTAAGATAAGTTCACGTTCCTCAAAACAAGATATACTGACAAGCAATCGCTACACGCATCGGTTTCATAATTATCACAGCAGACAGACTGGTTACTGTGGAGTGCAATTTATGGGCCGCTAACATCGACCAACATTCCCGTTATTCATTGGATTTTCAAATAATAATAGGTAAATGGGGAAGAATTAATTAATTACATGCTCGTTCGTGCAACTTTTCGGGCGAAAAATAATTTTTAGAATTTAATTTATTCAATTTTTAAAATTAAATAGGTAAGTACTATTGATAAGGATTTCTTATTCGAAGCGTGCACATATTTTATATGTACTACACACTGATATTTTATTATCTATGTAGATAGTTGATAGACCCGAAATTTCGGTTCGAATAATTCAAGGGGCGAAATAATTTTTGTGACGTAATGAAAGTAACACTTATAGTGAAGAGTTGAATTTTCTATAAACAGTATGAATTATCTATCAGTTTTGCGAATATGTTAAAAACGTCAGCAATCGAAAAATGTTAATCGATTCGATAATTATGTTAATTGAAATAACAGAATTCTTTCAAGCAAAGTTTAACGTTTAAAAAGAATTGATTTTAAAATTTGTGGCTTGTTATAGATTTTTATTTTTAGCCGTTTAAAACATTCTGATTTAACTTGCACCTTATGTAGTTCATCACACGCGTGAACGATTTTATTTTTCAGGTTGAAAAGGTTTATAATATTCTAGGGGACCAATAATTTTACGACTAGCGAATAAATTACTATCTTTCTGCATTGTACGAAATGAAATAAAATTTTTGAGAACGAAAATTTATATTAAAATAATTCAGTACAAACATCACACTGCTTTACAATTGTATGTGCATTTCTTTGTAATTAGTTAATTATGTTAATTCAACTAATTCAAACTTGATTTTGACAAAGACATGTGTCTAGTACAACGGCGTACAAACGTATCAGAACACTTAGATTTTTAACTGTACTTTATAGAGGCAATCATTAAAATCCCAAATTGGGGATGTAGTTAGAAAAACATTCCGTTTGCAAAACGTTCGCAGGGTGGACTTCAACTATAAAATCTCACTGCAGTTCCGCCACCAAATCTAGCTCCATACCTATACCGATATCTCGAAAACGATCAACACAGATGCCGATTTTTGATAAGTTTACCAAAATTTTTTTACATCCCCCTCGGCCGTTTTTCAGGCAACGGGGCCCACGAAGGTTTGATAGCTCTGGGCCCCAAACATTTCAATCCGCCCCTGGTCCCACCAAGGAGATTCGTCTGTCTCGGAATGTTTGAAATCCAATTTACAGCAAAGCGTGATCGCCGTTACGTTTACACCTCGTGACAAGGAACACGCGAAATAGCGGGGGCCTTGAATGTTTCCGATTTAAGATTGATTCCCACTAGTGTTCACAGGACGCGACGCTCAAGAGACGCTTAGGCTCGCCGAAATGCACCTCTCCTTAGAATAATAGTAATTATACGAGCGGTTTAAAAACGATTTATAAGCTTGATACTAAATTCAAACATGTATTACCTACTTCTTTTACCGCTGTTTCAAAAAGTTATACTATTTTATCAGTTTTTATTGATGTTAATTGTCTGTTTTTGGCAAATTTGCCGCCTTGGGCAGTTGCCCTGCTTGCAGCCCCCTAGATCGGGACCTGCTGATCGTCACTTGACCGTTTCGTCCCGCGCGCGCTAGTGGGAATGAAACTTTAATGTGGTCGCTGAATAATCTCGGAGATAAAATCTGATACGTCCATGAATTTATGCTGACTCACCCTGCGATCCATTGTTTCGCGTCGACCTGACGAGCAGAGCGCAGAAAAAAAAATTATGAATTATTAGATAAATAGAATCGTTAGAGAAACTTGCAAATATATTCCAAAGTCGTATTATAAATTATGAAAAATATAACTGACAATGAAAGTTACGGATACGATTGTCTGGACAAATGTCCCCGAAAGATGTAGTAGTTACTTTTCAAAATCGACGACTCATACGAAAAAGGAGTTTAAGATGTCAACTAGAGGGAAGCTAACTGATGGCGTTTTTTTTCGAGTCGCAGATAACAGTACAAATACATTCGGTAATCACTGCCTACTTAGTTATCAATAGTGTGCACATGTTGCATCAATATGCATGTACAATACACTAATACGTAGGAACTACGTATGTGTTTCTCGGTTCACTTGTTTGTCAGCGCACGCTGAGATCAATGGATCTTTATGTGGCATTTTCCATAAGTAAGCGCAGACATGGTCGATCGGTATAAATGTTTGTTAATTGCAAATATATGAGAATTGGTTAAATTCCTTCGAGGCTCGATTTATTAGTAATTTTTTATTAAGTTCAATTATTCAATTTCTATACTGAATTCAAGATTCATCCCGAATTACTCAAGGAAAATTCGCACCGCAAATTTAAATCGTAATTGAGGCCCATGCGGCAAGAGGGGTGCAACTCCATCTTTACCAACTTCCAGTAAATTAGAAAAAACTGTTTATAAAATTATTGCTTTGACTTAACATTAAAGGGAAAATTGATTGAAAAATAAATATCTTCGCAGAATCAGTAGCAGAGGAAGTGCAGCATATTTGGAATACTGTTGGTAATTTGGAATACCGAAGTATCTAATAAACTACTAACGCTATCTCAGTAATTTGTGACCTCGTAGCGTAGATAATAGGGGCTAATGACCTGTTAACTAATGACATATGTGCACGAACCGCCATTTTGACATTTTCGACTTAATCTGTAGAATAAGAAAACGTGAATCTGTAAAAAATTTTCAACAAATGTTCACTCGTTAAATCCGCCACTGTATTTGGCCCAAAATTGTGGAGACAACGCGTGTCTACTCGCCTGCCGAGTCTTCAGTCTATCGTGCATCTTCCATTCAGCTCCGTTTAGTATAGGTACATTTCAGAATTATTTCTTGCACTGCTGATTTTACATATTTTTTATTGGAATCCATAAACATATATTTTAAAAAAAAAGTGCCAAGAGCAGTTGCCCAGGAAGTGAAAGAGCCGGGTTCTATTCCCGGCCCCAATAAGTACCCGATCGGCCGATTCTCTTTCTCCTACATTTCGAAAATACTTGCCGCGACAAGTGAAAGAGACTTGGAATACGAGTGAGAGGGCACCGTAATTTATGGCTTGTCTCTGTCGCCTGCCCTCCAAGTCGTTCTCAGTCCCCCACACGCGCCGCGGCAGAGAATAAAGCCAGGCCGAATAGACTACCCGATTCGAAAGTTGCTACTTACTCGCCGGTCTCGAGCTAGTTCCACTTTGCGCGACGGAACTGTACAAAAAGAACACGTTACTTATGGGATGAGCTGTACTAGGAAAGGAAGAAAGAGATGTTGATCTTCCGTCCGGCAGTAGTAGTATCCGGCCGGTGTGATATGCAATTTGCTCGATAAGCGTATTCCGTACTCGAAAAGCGAGTGTGTATATATATACATACGTACACTTCTCGCTCGGAGCGAGGTGTGAGTCAGCCGTACGGCGCCGAGTGTGGCCTCTGATATATCTGACGAGTCACGACAGTATTTCCCACCACTCGATCGGTAGACGTAGAGGCAGCCGATCGTAGCCCCGCAACCGTGGCCGTGTATATACGCGCGGTGTCTCTCGGTCTTCCTCGCTGCCGTGGCCAGTGGGACCCCACTGGTAAACTCTCGCGGCCCGACAGGAGTGCAACGTCGTCGAACGTTCGCAAGACCGTGGCTGGCTTCTTCGTGGCTTGTACGTACATACCAGCCTTTCTCGTATGCAGAGCGGGCCGGACTCGACGCGCGAGTAAAAGATCGCTATACCGAGAAGCCTCTGATTCAGTTGGGACAGAGCGCCGCGAGTGATAGAAGTGAGTTGTCGCGATGAGCGTGACCGGCAAGCCGCTGCAGAACGGCACCTACGAGTTCGATTACAACAGGACGCTGGAGGTCAAGACGTCCTGGAAAGCGTTCAGCGATTTCATTTACAACCCCGCCGAGGGCACTTATTTCGGTCACACGGGAAAGAAATGGGGTAATTATTATAATCACCTTGCAATTTAGGGTAATTAGGATACAGCCGGGCGACAGTGACGGGGTACACGTTTGCGATGCGTGCGCTCGGCGCTGGCCAAACGCGCTGGACATTTCACGCGGATATCGAGACGGGCCGTTTAAAAGGTAGGCAATCTCCGAAATCGTTGCCCTCTGTGTCATCGGGGGTAGGCGTGAAGCGAAGCTGAATGCCTAAATCAAGTACCGAGAATTAGGGCTTCCTTGACTTTGCTACGTGCCAACCGGACGAGCTTTGCGCCGCTCTCTTTCTTCTTTAAAACTTCGGTGTGCCCTTTTGTGCATGGAAGTGTGCGGGCTATACGATTTAACGTATTAATTGAAGCACATGTAAGCGCGCGCGGCGAGTAAAAATACGTGCACGTCTATATTTGTGTTCGGATTGAAGTGGAATCGTAAGACGACCCTGCTCGTGTTTTGGCAACGGCGGCATGAAAGAGCACCGGAAATAAGCGTCCACTCCATTGCGCAGCGGCATTTAAAGGGAAATGATAAAATCCCGAGATGGTGTCTCGTGTTCGACGCAAAGTGACGTATCAGCTGAATGCATCAGCGGTTCCTTGCTATCGATGACATTGAAACTGTTTAGTGTGTACTCCATGTATACGAGGGAAGATAAGAAATTAGGAATGAGATTAATCTTGCTATATGCTCGTGCGCACGAGCCTAGCTCGTAAACCTTCGATTAGATATTAAACTACATTTAAACAACCACGATAGTTTGGGTTAAAAGGGACAGTGCGGTATCAATATAGAAGCATCGCTTTCAAACTGAATGTAAATTTTGGCTCGTGTTCAAGATAATTGAACACGTGTATGCACAACCTTCAGTAGTAACGCCAGTCCCACGGGCTTCGATAACATCCAAGCAGTCATAAACTAATTTTAACCCGCTATAATCCAAAGTTTTTATAAATTAATTTATGTAACTGAACCGATCAATTTTGTCGTAATTCACATTCAGTCTCTCTCGCGGAAGCTGCTTACCCCTTAACAAAAGAAATCGCTTTCGCCCACAACTATTTTTTCAAATACAAATTTCAACGTATCAAAATTTACATTTCTAGAAAAATATTCTTAGAGCATGATTGTATGAGTATTAAGAATATACAATTAGCACTCGAAAGTTAAAAGATTAAAAAATACAAAAATTGTAATTGAAAAATGACGCTGGGGTGTGGAGAGCCCCATGTGACCATGGAGGGGTAAGTAAAAATGCGAAGGGGATGGTGGCTTCATTTTATTTTCATCTCTGCTGCTCCTCCTAGCAGTCTCTTTACTGTATTTCAGCTGTGGCATAGCTGAAAACAGAACATTCTTGAGAACAGGTAATTTTTAATTGAGTTTAGTAATTGTTGATACTTGTATAGGAGGTATTACTCGTATTGGTAACTATATGACAAAACAGTTTGATAGGAAATTCTGTTTAACGTGGGAATTCAATTTTACTGTCTATTGTCGAATAAATGGCATGCTATCATCATTTTTACGAAGATATAAGATAACGTGGTAATGTGTTTTATCGCTGGCAGTGGTAATGAAGATGATAGAGATCCCCCCCCAAAAAATATCGCAGCTAGGTATAACCAACGAGAAACAAAGATAAAACTATACTAACATTTAATGCTCCTTTACTAATTGCTAATTAGTATAATGAATTGCAAGAAATAATTAACAAGTAACAGTTTCATTCATGAATCGAAACGGGGAGTACCGTTGATTTATAACTTTTCTTCTTTAGGCTTCAGATTTCTTGAGATCACAGCATTTCATAATGAAAAGATACGTTAGTACATTTACCTCCTTAATTTTTGTAATTGCAAAAAATAAATGTATCATAACCGATGAATAATTAAATAAACGGCGATACTTAAAGATTCTGTTAAAAAAAGTAGGTACTTCTGATCGTTTTCAGAAATGTTGATAAAGGTGGGAAGAATTGCCAAATAAACATGAAAAATCTTCCAAACCAATATTCATTCATATTTATGTAGAACAAAATTCATGCTATATCGTTTATAGGATAGAATTTATTGTTACCATGTTGTTGCACATCTATTAATAGTACTGATACTTCCAAAGCAATGACGAAACCGTGCCAGTTTCCTAATATGTACAGAGTAATTATTATTCATCGAGAATTGTAGCAAACTGATCAAACAGGTGTAGATTTTCAATCACTGACCTCTATAAATATTTAAGTTTCTTATTATTAAGAAATTAAAGTTTCTTATGAATTACGTAGATTAAAACACGAACAACTTCGATGACCCCGTACTAGTTTTCGTACTATCTCGGTGGTAATCGTTGGTCCATAAACTTATCACTTATCATCTAATCTACTTCCTTTAAGTGTCTTCAACGTTTTTATGAAACAGACACGATTACCAGAATATCAGTTAATAACATCTCCTTAGAGATCTAGGAGAAAAGTGTAAAATTCCCACGACAAAGTTACGCAAACTGTTTAGGGCGTTAAAAGAGACCGTAAAATACCTTTAAAAGAATGCCAATAGCAAGAGTTTCGACGAAACATTTTTATAGACAAGTTTTAATCACCAGATTTATACTACTTGCTTTGGAACGACTGGTCGGTGATGATATTCTATGAAAAGTGTACAAATTAAGTTTCATAAGTTCATTAAACTAGCCGAGAACAGAAAAAAGCTTTATAAAATTAGCAAGTCTTAATTTTTCTATTCCAGTGATTAATGTGTCTTGCATATTTTGTCGTAAGAATCTACATGAGTAACTAATAGCGTTGCTAAGCCAAAGATTGGCAACAACATTTAAAATGTTTCTCATACCAATGGATAATTATTAACGTTAATAACCATAATTGTGCAGAGTTTGACGATTGAAGTTTTGTTTTTCGAGGAACGAATGTTACACAGAAGCTGTAAATACCTAGCTATTTAGAATTCGTGGCAGATGCTAAACAGAATACACTTCGTTGACACGTTTGCGAGGAAAAAATTGTTTTTCCTACTGTCTGAGTATCGAAGTCTGTATTCACGAGGAAAACATGTGTCGTTCGTATGAATACTGTTTAACAGAATACGTAACCACAAGTACAACTGTATTATAGATAGCTTCAGGAACTGCTCGGTTTCCACCTCGTTTACTTGATATTACCAAAGAGTTTTGCAATTAAAACTACAATTACTATCAGGCACACAACGATATTAATATAATAAAAAAGTTTGTTGAGAATGTGTGATTAACATTTGGACGGTATCCAGTACATTTAAAAAGAAATAGATACTAATAGCATTTATGCACAACATGTGACTGTCGTTGTGATTATTTTATTGTACTAACTTGAATACATAAGGTCAGAATACAAAAAATCATTTAATAGGAAACTAAAGATTAGATATCAATATTTATTATCGTATTCACACGAGATATTAAGGAAGTAGCGTGCGCATTAATCATAGCAGCTGCAAATATCATTATCTGTGATATGATGGTGGTCATAATCTGTTATATAATCAGATACGATAAGAAAAAACGTAAGAAATCTAACTGATATGAAAGTTGCACCAGAATGTAAATTTGTCTGCTATATTTATCATCGAAGAAGCTTAATTATTAATTGCTGATTTAGCATCAAGCCCAATGAAAATTTAAATATAACACCGAAAGCATAATCTATTAATTATAAGTCAGAGATTACTTTTCGCGTAGACACTACTTCTTCTATTACGTTTTGTATTCTTAATACGATGTTTTCTTTATATCGACGAGTACAATACTGCGCATAAAGAAATTTCGATGAAAGAGAGATGGAAAGGTACTGACCTTGAGAACGATCTTTATATTTCATATTTATGAGATTTTCCTTGAACGAAAGAGAGGAGGGGAGAGGACGGGAAAGGAAGAAAGAATGAGATTTATTGGACCGGAAGTAACTTCTGTCACGGGCTATTGATATTAATGCTCCTAATATCATCTAACATCGTAACAGTAAATTCAACACACTTGTGAAACGTCTTGTGGCATATTATACTGTAAATGTCGTCGTATCATCTGTGTTAAATAATATTATATGTTTATTTTATTTACCAGTGTAACGTAATAGGAAAACGAAAATATTTAATGTTTTTATCACGCAGATTTATAAAATTGAGAACACGATGAAATTAGAACACGTTTAACGCGGAAAGATGAGTCCATTCACTATAAACTTTGGAATCTCTGGCTCGAAATGGAATTTGAGTTAAAGAAAAGAAATTACTATCCACGGACACCTTGTCACGCTCTCCGCGACTGTACGACAAAGAGTGGCTCAGCTTTGCGCCCCCGTGAGCGTCCTGCCGCGAGGTCCGCTCAGAAAAGCTGACGCTTCAATCCCAATCATGCCCTAGCACCAGATGCATGATGTCTTTAGGTGTTCTCACCTTATTCGCTACCGGCGCCAAACAGGGTACTCTCGTCTTCACGCATTTCTCGCACTCAGATCACTCCTTTACATTGATGCGACGATTCGACGGTCGGGAATGCGCTCGACGAGGTTTCACCAGAATGCTAGATGCATTGTCAAGTCGCATCCCCGCCGCTTACATTTAATCGATGTCGCGAGGCATGCGAACCACTGCTTATTTCTGAACGAACTACTGAGAATCATCCTGATGCCTCAGCACAGTCCCACGTTCAGGGTACTGCGCAGCGACCAAACTTCGCGACGACGACGTTCCGAGTATCGAGTATCCGTTTTCAAAGATAAAATACAGTAAGGAAGAGTGCGCTCGACTAGGGATTTCCCAGAACGCTAAGCGTTGTCGAAGCACTCCTCCCACTAACAAAAGAAAAGATAAATTCTAAAAGATTTTCGATTTTTGAAATGTCGGGACGTAACACCAGCTACTAAATGAATAATACACGATGATGCCGTATCTAATCCCTATAACATATATCATTTTATTATAATCTTGGTAGTAATACATTTCTAAAAACATTTTTAATTTAAAGAGAAACCGAACTCAACGGTGGATAAATATGTTTGTGTAATTCTTCTTTTTTACGTTATCGTGTATGGATAATTTGCGCTATTATCATAGCTGCATACGCGAAGAAACGGTGCCGAGCGAATGGTTACACATGAAGAAAAAAAAGACTCGGGCAAAAGTGCGTAGCTTTAAATAAATACAATTTCCACTGTGTCAATAAGCGAATTCCCACGAAGTTTTGGTGTCGCTGGATTCTCACGTGGCTCGTGAATGATAAATTGAAACGATGAAAGAACAGGAAAAAATAGGCAGCTGCGCTAACTACTGAAATTACAGCGTATCCAGACGCAAAATATGCAAGCACAGGATGGTAGCGCACGACGACTAGCATAGAAAACGACTCTTCGTCCTCGCGAGAAGCAACAAAAAAAGACAAAAATGACTAGGAGTCTATACATATGTTTGAGTGACCGAATAACTGGTTCATCCGGTAATATTAGTTTTTTACATAGTCCACGTATCCCTATAAGTACCTATATATATTATGTATTTTCTACACTTTGTACGAGTTATGGGATATTACTACGGCGACCATATGCATGTATTTTATTGTAAAGGACAACCCATTGCTTTAAGTAGCTAGTCCTTTAGATTTACTTATTTTTTCAAAACTCGATTTTGCCTATTATTGTTACAATGTCACAGGAAATTATTTTCGACTTCGCGTTTTAATTTTTACTGTCGTACTAACATGGGAATTTTTACGGAGACAACTATCAGATGAATTCTTTACGGTTTTATGATTTTCTGGAAGAGAATCATGTAGTTTAAAAAATTCATTCATTTAATTCCAACGAAATTAAAAAAGCCACGATTAAACACTAGATAATCCTATATACTAACTAAATTTGGTCCAATTTTTAATTTCTGATGAACCCTTTGAGCACTCCTTAGAAATAAATGAGCAACAAAAATTGTTCCACACTGTGAGAAGAGGTTGCATAAAAATATTCAAATTGGAGTTCAGCGATCCCCTCCTTTTATCTTTGACTAAATGGTACTTTAATATATTTGTATTATATATCTATATATTATAGAAAAAAAACTCATTCTCTTTATTGGCTACTATTTCGTTTTGGATTCTTATCGAGAACGAATATTCGGTTGAAAGGTAATCTCGATAAAGAAGTGGAAACGAGTGGCTATCAAAGCTTACGTTACTCTTGAGGAAGGGACTATATTTAGATCGGGCTTTGGCGCGGTGCCGAGGCTTTAAATATTTTCCGTTCAACGATCGGAATGATGAAAATTTTTGAACATTTTTTATCATACCTACTCTTATATGAACAGTGATTAGAATGATCCAAACAGATCTACTTATATATAATTACGTGAGTTTGTACGAACTCTCGCAACGAAGAAAAATGCATTTCTAATACATAAGCATTATCATCATTTTAAATGTGCTCTCCTTTTTTTAGCTATCACTGGAGCTTTCTACACAGTCTTCTTTTCCGTATTGGCTCTGCTGTTTGCCGTTTGCATGAAAGGACTGTTAGCCACGATCAATTATGACAAACCAAGATGGATTCTGGAGGAGAGTTTAATAGGAACCAATCCAGGTATATTGATACATTACATTACACAGCTGAAAATATTATTCAGGAATGTCAGTGGAAACCAAGACTAAAGTAATCGTTCTCTTTTATATTACGCTGGCCTCTCGCTTCTATCTTGATTTAGCCAAAGTTAGATACAGGATGTTCAGCAGTAAGTGGCACAGGTATGCGGGAAATTTCACATGCGAAGGCAAATGAAAAATGTAAATGGCTCACGTTTTGCCAACCTATTTCGTTTTTGTATTGAAAACAAAACGCGACTTACTACTTCTGTCGATGCTTTTCGAAGAAAAAATGTCTGCTGAATCGCGTGGAATGGTCAGATTTTCTCCTAGACTCTTAGTTTTTGGATATAAATTGAAAGACATCTGCAAAAATGGGTGCATTTCGGGTGTCCTTTTCCCTTTGATCGTTGTTTAAACATATTTAAATGTTCATTATGCACTAATAACGTATATAGTTGTATTCGGGAGGGTTCGTAGAATAATTTCACGGAACAATAAACCGAATAACTATTACTGTTTCTACACAAAAGATGTTCAGAGTTGAAAATTTGCAGTTTTCTTCAAAATCGAAATTTCAAAAACCGAGGGTGACGACGACAAACAGTTTGCGGATTCGGTTCCTGCGCCCGAAATAACAGCAGATTTGTGAACTTTAAACTATTGTCGCGAACAAATAGAAACGCCAGCTTTTGTATTCGAGCTTTTGGATCGGGCCGAAAAGTTACATAGACCAGGCGGGTTAAAAATATATTTGGTCGAGAAATGTGTGGAAATAGCATGGAAATCGAGATTTTGCTTATAACGAATCGACAGTCGCGTAAACGAAACTCCCCCTGTTTACGCGAATACATCTTCCGTTTCGTCTGTTTTCTCCTTGAGAACTTAATATGTTACATAACTTCGTAAAAAACATTTACTTAAAATTACAGAATCCGCGTTTTATAAAAATTAGAATTTCGAATCAGAAAATTCGTGCAATTTACCAAGTGGGTATCTAGGGTCTCTGTGAATCGTATAGAAATTTATCAATTATCAATTGAAAATAGTGCCATACATTTTATTACTGTTTATTAATTATGGAACGATGTTGCGGGTTTGTAGGTCTAGGATTCCGGCCGATCTCCAACAACACTGACGAAAGGTCATTAATTTGGTACAGTTCATCAGACCCTGCATCGGTGCAAAAGTGGACTGGCCTGTTAGATAAATTTTTAGAAGGTAAATCGTAACAGTATTTACATTAGTTCCGTATCGTTTACCCTAAGAGTATAAAAACTTATGCTCTAATCAATCCCCCTCGCTATTGTTCTGCAAGTGATTATTACGTTCCTCCGAAAAATATAGAAAAATTTTGATTTTCAGTTTCTAACAATTCTGAGGCGTTTTATCAGCCGCAGACATATTGTCTAGTTTTACATTGTCGATTCTTTGCAGAGTACGTCAACTCGTCGGTCTTACCGAATGCCGGTAGAAATCAACAGATTTGCAATCACAATACGCCAGTGAAGCCTGGTCACGTTTGCGCGGTTGAGGTCAACAACTGGGGATCTTGTTCGCCTTATCAACAATATGGTTTCAATAATTCGGCTCCCTGTGTTTTTCTTAAATTGAATAGGGTACGTTGATGACAACTAATTTTATAGACATTCATTTTTTACTAATGGTAGTCTCATGAATGTTACTAATTTTGGCATTCACGATGAAAATACGAAGAAGCGCGAGAAACTTACTTACACCCATTAGAAAACGCTGATTAATTTGTAGTACAAATTAATATACAATTATTCAATTTACAGATATATGGTTGGGTACCGGAATATTACAACCACACGAAAGATTTGCCGAGCGATATGCCACCGAGCCTTGTTCAACATATCAAGTCCGTCAACAGTTCACGGGTTAGTTAGTCGGTCAGTTAATTGCGCCAGTCGGTATTTTAAATCACCGGCAAGTTAAACAAATATTAGTTTCATAACTCCTCATTAGCATAATAAATATATCTGGTATCTTCTGATTCAATTTATCCGGTTTAATTCACATTCTATGATACAAATAGCAAGAAAATTGTGACGCTAGCTTTAAAACGAAAAAGTATGTTACCCAGCACTCGAGTTTTGTGTCTCTTCTTTTTTCGAATTAACGTGTCCCCTTTTTTTTTTATTCCAGTTAAATACCGTGTGGGTATCTTGCACCGGTGACAATCCTCACGACGTTGAAAATATTGGCGAGCTGAAGTATTATCCCGAAGAGCAGGGGTTTCCGGGTTATTATTACCCTTTCAAAAATATTCCCGGCTACCTAAGCCCAATCATTGCTGTGCAATTCCTTCGGCCAGCAAGTAAGTTCATTGTAATTTCATCAAATTTCCATGTCGTTTTAAAAATAACTTGCTGCCTTAATCATTTGCCGTTCGAAGACGGCAACAATCGTTGCACTACATTAAAAATTGTTTATTTCCCATGTTGACAGAGTCTACTATCTCGAGTTATTGATATGGCGACACGGAAAAGAGACGTTTTTTTCGTCTGGAGAAGATATAGTATTAATGAAATTTTAATTGCTTTCTAGGGAACAGAATCATCAACGTAGAGTGTCGAGCATGGGCGAAGAACATAATATATAAACCGAGCAAAAAGGAGAAGATGGGATCGATACACTTCGAGCTTATGGTCGATGAATGACCATTTTATTTATTTAAGAGAAAAGCAATAAGATCTCTGCGTTAGATGCAACATCAACCGCTTAGGAGACACCTGCCGCGGAAGATGTTCGCATACCGTAAAACTAGGGAAACCGCTCAAGATTCAGGTCTACGATGGGAAGAAGAAAGAAGGATAGATAATTTTGAATCTTTAACCTTAGTCCATGGTCAAGAAACATTTATCTGCAGTTAGGAGAAACCTCGATACTAGCCAGGACTAGTGTTATGAAAAATGCGATAGGCAGTGTAAGCAGCTAGCGGAGCTAGCTAGCAGGTAGCTATTCGTACATCTGTTTCGATTCAGCAATTGTGCTTATGTTCACCGCGCACCACCGAATATAGCTGCAAAATGAAATCATCATTAATCATTCGCACTTATCAAGGCTACGGGAAACGAAAATAGTTAAAACTGTTTATATTTAGAAACAAAAGGAACAATACATCTAACTGTACTTATTATGTAAATGAACGTTTTAAACAGTTTTCAAGATGTTTCACGTTACAATGTTCACGGGAAGCGAATAATCGCTCGTCTATCTGTGTATTTTAAGTGGGCAAATAACATCGAGTTATTTATTTGTAACAAAGATTTTTCTTCCAAAGAACGTGATTTCCGCAACAACTGCTATAAAAAGTATGATTTGATATCAGGCTTCATTTTCGAGTAATTTACCGCGGTAAAGAAAAACTGCGAATACTGTTTTAATAGCGTTTATTTATACCGGATTGTGTACATAAATGTAGTACATACTGAAAAAAAAAGTTTAAATGTTTTACTCAGAGTGAGTAAAAGAAACTGAAACTGTTCTTAGTATATTTAATCTCAGTTCTCCATCTACTTCTGCGCAAACATTGCAATGAAAAGGCGAAATAGTATTAGAATGGAAAAGTTTGAGAATTTCAGAATGAAATATTGGCCTGCATCATTTTTATTGGACCCCGTGTTTGAACGAACCCAAACGTTTAGCTTCGGCTGCAAACGAATATCACTGATTAGATCTTAACACAATATCGCTGAAACTGATGCACTTTGCAAACTTTTCGATAGTGACAAGTACAAGCAATATAGAAATAATGCAGAAATATTGCATTAAACAGTAGTCGCATAAGTACTCCGACGTATATGTATAAGTTTCCTATCATTTCTTTTCTTATGCTGAAATATACATACATTACGACCAATATATTCTATCGTACTAAAATTGGTATGACCTCGTGCGACTACTCGAAAATTAGGGGACGAAATGATTAAGAAGGAATAAAAATATCAGGATCTCAAAGTTGCAGAGTCAGACACTGACGACAATAATTTTAAGAGGTATACTTAGGTGTAGGTACTTATTAAATGTATGTACTTATATCGTTCGTAATGTTTCCCATAAAACAGTTTTTCCCAACTTGTTTTCCGTGATACGAAGTTTAGGATTCCGTGAAAAGTTACCTTGGAATAGAATTACTAATTTTCTCGTATTATTTGTAAATGATTTATGTCGATGGTTCAACCTTCATATATAAAAAAAAGAAACTGTCGAAGTTGGGGGTTCGTGGCAAAATTTAGTTGGGAAACGCTGCCATAGAAAGTTGTACTTTATGCTAGCAATGATAACGATATATCGATATACCGTTGTATAGATAAGGATAATTTTCGGAAGCGAAGAAATTCCAAGTAGTGGTTGTATCTATAAGATAGAATATAAAATTTTATCATTGTCAGAAATTTCAGAAAGAATCCGTCATAAGATGTGTCTTAAAGTAGTACAAGAGACAACAAATTACGGAGTACAGTTCCAAACTGTATTGTTCGTTTACGGTCTAAACGAAAGGCTGGAAGCTCCTGCAATTCTTACATAAGCATGGATGTTACTCACAGCTCGGATAATCGTCCATTTCTGTGATTGATTTTTTTAACTTTTAATACACTCCCTGAAGCTTCATTTAAGCGGCCTGTAGACGTTCAATATTATTACGCGATATTCAATATTGCACGATATTATCAAGCGTCTGGGGCATCTAGTATAAATATTGTGCGATATATTGCAGAATAATATTGACCGTCTACAGGCCGCTTTACATACACCGACCAACGCTCATAAGTAGACACAGCATAATGAAAAAC
This sequence comes from Andrena marginata, assembly GCA_963932335.1. Lineage (NCBI taxonomy): Eukaryota > Metazoa > Arthropoda > Insecta > Hymenoptera > Andrenidae > Andrena > Andrena marginata. The sequence continues at coordinate 736,097 of OZ010660.1, forward strand.
AAAATTGTAAAATACGAAATGTAACTCACGCTTCGTAGGTGTATTCTCACTGTATTGTATACACAGAATCACGTATAAGATTAAATATATTATTTTCGATTCACGAGCATTAAAATTAGCCCAGCGTACGTACGCAGGCGATGAAATCTATTATGTTGCTAGGAATAAAGAAACAATAAAGAAACTATGAATCTTCTGATAATAGAATAAATAGTTTCTTAATGTCTAACAGTTTGCTTTCAATTGGCAGCTTTTTGTTAAATTATTCGCAACTCGAAAACGAGTTTACTGTATTTCACTGTAAAAGTTTCATACATTTGGCCGCCCAATTGTAGCTCTGTATACGATTGAAATTGACAGTTTCAATCACCTACGCACCAAACGTACTTGAGTTTTTTTAGCTCCTGGAAACAGGAGTTTCTCTTCGTTCAAGAATAGATGCATAATTAATTTCAGCTAGGTACTTCAATGCAGAGAATAAAATGAATACACTGTGATAATGTTTTCAATTCATACGTTTGGTGCGTAATTATCATAATGTAAATTGCAAAAATGATTGTACATATATACATATTCAAGGCACTTTAGAAATAATTAAATACTTACTTCGTCTTTTATGAAAGGATAATTTATTTTCTTTTTTTGCATAGCTAAAATATTTCCAAAATATGAAACTAACTTTGAATTTCTGTTTTGTTTATTGTACTCACCACCGCTATTTAGTTGGATATTTCATATACGTTCATTTTGCTAACTTTAAGTCATACATTCTTTTAACAAACGTTGTATGAAAACGTAATTATTTTCTTCTCATTGTACTAATTTCTATAGCAACCGAATATCTGACAGTAGCGCTTAAAGTTATTATAAATATGTGACATAGTTTTATAGACAAACGTAGGAATTTTAAAAATAGTTAAACGATATTGTTAAAATATTCATCAATTATTTGTTTCATGTTTTTTACTCTAATCGCAATAGTAAAAATTTTTACAAATTGTATCAAATTTAAGGAGAATTTTAAATCAGTTTCGTTTGATGTACGCGAATTATTGCTATGATGTCCTAAAAAAATTACAGCTATCTGTATGCCCGAGCTAATCTCTCATGGTTACACAAATATACTGATTACATAAAATACTTTTAACAACTGGAGACATATTGATTTTTGTAAATCGTTTTTAATTCCAATGAAAAAGCATAAAGTTTATCAAGATGAAACTGAAAGTTGCATTTTATTACAGTAAGGTCGTATCTAAATAACTTGTTGAATAACAATCGAGCAATAAAATAAATATGAAAGATGACACATTCTAAGAATGCGTTCAAGTGGCGTCTAGCGTTTCGCAATTAAAGGTAATAGAAATAGGTGATATCGATCCGTGATTTAAAACAAGAAAGTCTTAGCTAAAAAAATATATGTATACACATACGACACATTGTCAGGTTTAAGAGATCCGTTCGCAATGGGCATTAAAGGTAGAAATTTTCAGGACACAAAATATTCGGAAATTACAGTAACTACTAATTTTAAATAGTTTTCTGAACAATCACTCGTTTTTAATCTTCATATGGTCTTAAATTTTCACAAAGCACGTTTTATTAGTTAAGACGATGGACTACTACTAATCGCTTAAATATTAAAATCAGATCTTCCACGAGATTCGATTTACAATAATCACTCCTATTCTTTTAACCAAATTGATATGTTATATGTAAAAATGTCGATATTTTTTAAAACACAAACATCCCCAGGGATTTCCGAATCGATCTAGAATCTGGAGTAATTATGTAAATGAATTGTAACACATAATTTATCATTGTATATTCGACTGCCCCGAGAAAACGCACATATAGCTACCTCTATAAAGTTTTCATGAAAATATCACCAAATTACAATTACCAATATAATATGTTCATATTAACGCACAATAAATACGTATATCTATCTCTTATACATATAATATCAATAATCTGTAATCGATACATGATCTCTAGTATAGCATATCAATTAGAAATTACCTTACTGGTACGCTTTGTTTACAACACTCGTTTGTCCCACGAAATCAGATGAGAAATTGGAGACTGTAAAAAGGTAGTTGGATATTTGACATATTTCTCGGTGCGTGGAGAATTCGTCGCAGGTCGAATTTCCGACAGTATGTACAAGCATCGAAAATCCTTTGAATGTTGTGCTCGATAAGAATTTTATCCGCTTTGGCAGCGGTTGTCGATTTCTGACGGCTTCGTGACTTAATTCAAAAGCATCCAGCTATGCCGAAGAGTCAGAAAATACGAGATTCGCGTTTAGTTCCTGCACGCTAACAAGGGAAAGGCCAGAAAGGCTATGTAGACACTGTTAATCTATCATCAGCTCGAAATGGACTGCGCCCATCTCGTCGTGGCGGCTGTGTTTTATGTTCTTTGCCCACGCCCTGCACTCTACGTTTATTAAAATTCCAGCTGTAAAGAGATATTTATTTCTCGATTAAGCAAATCCATTTAGCCAATTGATTTACAATTCTCGTTTCATTTCTCTGATCGAACGTACAGAATTACTTAAGAAACAAAGAGAAAGAAAATTGCTTTTTCCCTCGCGAAGGAATTCTTAAAAGTTCTATGAAAATTTAACTGATATAAAATAACTTTAAGTTTACTTATACGCTTATCGGCAACACTTACTGCGAGGGCGAATGAAGTGAACGGCCACCAAGGGGCTGAGGTAACCCTCGGAATTTTCGAATGGGTAGAAGTAGCCAGGGAAACCTCTTCGTGGCATATAATTAATTGGCCCTATATTTTCTTGGTCCGCGGGGTTCTCGCCTTCGCAGGACACCCACACCGTGTTAAGTTGCATAGAATTGTTCGCCTTTAAACTGGCAATGTGTTCCTTGAGACTGAGTGGCATTTTCTCCGGTAACGATTCCGTATCGTTATAAAACTCTGGTTTCCAGCCGTATATCTGCAAAGTTTTATTTATCAATAGCGTACGTGCAGAAAAATAGGTTTTAAAAAATGCTGAACATTTTAATCAAACTAACTGGGACGTCTCTGTGGTGGTAATAAGGAGGGTTATTTTAATTACAGGGTCGATTTTATATGAGTTGACGCTTGAGCTAAGACAATAAGGGTACCTTGTTAAGCTTGAGAAAAATACACGGGGCCGATTTATGGTAATTGTATTTGTTCTCTTTTGTACAAGGGTACCAGTTCTTAACATCGACGGCACAGACTTTGCCAGGGGGTGGCGGTTGATTGTAGTCGCACTTATTAATGTTAGCACCGAGGCCGGGAACCGAGCCTGGCGTTATGTAATCTGAAAAATTGATGATTGTAATACGATTACTTACATAGCACACAAACGACACGTTTAAGCAAACAATTTTATGAAGATTGTGTTTCTTGTTAAGGGGTCTTTCCGCTGTATAGCCCTAGGCAATTGCCGTATTCTGAAAACACGTATTAATATACAGGAAAAACTTCAATTTAGTAAACACATTCTTTTTGTGACAAAAAAATTTCAAACAGCGGTAATTTTTTAGGTCGTTACAGTGGAAAGACTCCTTAAACAATCGCTTCTATTTGTTCAGTATAATAAAATTTTTCACGTGTGACAAGGTAAAGATTTAAGTGAACTTTTATAACATATTAATTCTCGATGTGATCTGAAAAATTGGGTACAATCTTTTTCATAATTTCATAGGTAGTGTGGTAGTAAAACACACGAGAGTCAATGTACTAATACTAATTAACTATTTTCTAGGCATTACCTTTAAGGAAGGACTGCAGCGAATTAACCCAATATTTGAAGTTGTCGCTGTCTGTTCCACTGTACCAGATCAACGTGCTTTCCACGTTTTCTAATGGTGGTCTTGGCCTGAATCCCAAACCTACAAAGAACGACATCGGGTATAGAAAATATTACATATCTACACCGGGATTCTTTCTTTCAAAGCATTTTACCAGGATTTGTCCCGATTATTGAACGATCCAGCTGCCATCTTGGTATCCTCGGATCCAACGTTTGGAAGAAGCCCCAGAAGCAAATTGAAACCAAAGCAGCCAGCACCCCGTAGAATATCAAATAGAACAATCCTATTTTACCTGAAATAACAGAAAATTTAATTAACCATCCGCCCTGAAGGGCACCGTTTCAATGTCGTTTGCTGTAAACAGATCTTAAGCAGATTGCGCGTGAAATCCTACTAATATAATAAATGCAAAAGTGTATTTGGATGGTTGGATGTTTGTTACTCCATCATATAGGTTTGTTACAGCCATTTCAGGATTTAATCTTGGGGGAGCCGAGTTGAACGGATAAATATATTTTAATGTAAATTCAATAAAATTCATTAGATGGCTATAAAAGTTTATTTAAAGAATAAAATCTAGTTTTCTTTTCTCCTTACAAAGCCCCCGCTTTGGAGGGTGCCAGAGCCTCTTGGCCCCCACCTCTGGGTGCGCCAAGTGGATATTTGCATTAATAAATAGTATTATCTATAGCTGAAAAGTCAATTAAACACTCTTGTGATACAAAAATCATTCATTAAATGTGTAAGAATTAAAGTACAGTCAGATGTTGTGCTCCACATTTTGTATTTGAATGCAGATGCGAATATGGATAGTGTACTGAAACTTTTGAGCGGTCACGTACCTCCATTATAATTCTGTCAGCAATTTATCTTTAGAGAAGGAGGATCTTTAGGAAATTTCATTAATATCAACTACTTTTATCGATTATTATTACAATTATTGTTCGCTGATGTTCTCGGTTCGTAATGTTTTATTACTATTCAATTTGCTTTGGAATTCATGATTTCCCTAAGAAGCTATGATAAACCCTACATTCCATGATTGCACTGTAACAATTAACAACGCAGCGAACCTCGACAACGTTACATCCGAGATTCACTTTCCGTATTTCCGCTTTCAATTCATATACTTCCGCTCGACTTTTATACGATTCACGTTACTGCATGCTGTGCACGGAATTGTAACGAAGGAATGAGATTTTGTAATCGTGTATGCGTGATTTGCTATTTCTTTCTGCATAGGACCATATAGTAGGTATATATTTCCTTCACTCCTATAATTCAAATGGTTTTTAAATAGGTACGATTACACCTAAGGTAAAAACGTCCCTGATTAGAATCCAAAAAGTTCAAAGTTTAAATTCTCACATGTTTCTTACACGTTTTTCTCCTTTTTACAAGCTTTTATTTAGCTTCACTTGTGAATTCGTTGGTTAGTTCGTTAGGGTGAAATCTTGTAAGCTAATTTTGACCCACTTCCACATAAAATAATTTATAGTAAATTTTTATTTATTAAAAACAGGCTTTAATTAAAATGTACGAAAAAGGAAAAATAATTTTGATACCAGCCTAAATGACTACCTTGGAACAATTTCCTAATATGCCTAAAAATAAAAGCGTGGGGCGTAAATATTGAAAATTATGCAAAAAACTAATAAATGATCTATGATTTGTTTTTTTAAAAAATTGTTCTAATTTATTATGGAAAGGAAGAAAATAATTTTGCAGAACTTAATATTCTGTAGCACTTGAACGGTGTTACTTGCTTTCAAAATTGTCAGCTTTATCTGAAACATCTCTACGCTGTCGCACGAGTACATAGAAATAATAAGTTCTTAGCAGAAAGGCAACGGTCGGAAGGTCATTTTAGCAAGGAGTAGAATCCGAGAAGCGACCTTGCGAGACATTGAATCGGCACGTAATTGAATTGTTCCACTTGGCCACACGCTTTGATCTTCCTTTAAATTGAACCAACGATTAATGCAATTAACCTACATTATACGGCGTGCCACCACACGCTGATTAATTCCTCCGTTCTACCAGACGTCGGCGGCTTTGAAAAATCATCGTGATTTACTCCCAACATTTAACCCCGCGCGGTGATTTTTCAAGTGTTACTTAATATTAATACACAAATAAAACCGCAATTGATAGGACAGCAATCTGTACCGGTGTGATTGATAAAAAAAATTCGTAAGCAAGGATAAAAAAATAGTTGGAAAAAAGTGTCCCTTATCATAACATTGCATCTTTTGTAATTGTACTACAAGTGTTAAGATGCGTACAATTTTTGTCCTTTCCCTTTATTTAATACATGTTAAGTAACTGTCAATGTCCCCCCAGTTTACGATAGGTAGCTATCTTACACAATTTAAAAAATTGTCGTTTACTATTCTTTATTTGGCTGCCAATGGAAAATTGAATTTTTCATTCCTACAGTTAATAATCACGGATATCAGGCGTACAATGATAGTATTATGTATATATGTACTTGGTACCACCATATGTCAATCTATTGCGGCAATCGAACAAAATTGTCGCGTCGATACTAACCGCGCATCTGTTTTATGCGTTACGATTCATTTATAAAGTCACGGGTAAAGACGATCAGAAGAATCTTGTCAGTTATCTACTAGATTGTATTACTGACGTTCTCCGATGTAAATTAATATCCGCGGTATCGCGTGGATTTCGTAGAAAGATGAGAACGTATGTATGTATTGAATATTGAAAACAGATCGGTCGAGGAAAAGCCCAATGACAATCCGTCGAACAAATCATTCGACAGTGTAATACGAGAAAATTATGTGAAAAGTAATACATTTTTTCAAAATTTCATGTACGGTGTAGAATAAACTCTGCTTAATCCGTGATACTGGAAATTCAAAAAATTGTGATACCGGGGATATGTAGAGAGTATTGTATAGATATGTATTACGCAATTTTTTTGGGCTGCCCAAATGCATTCTAAGAGGGTGAAATTGACCCCTGAAAATGCGGTTATTTTTTAATTTTGTGTTATTATTTAAAAACTGTAAGATATCAAACGATAGACCTAATGAAATGAAGTAACTTTTGTCTGAAAACTTTTTGTACCTCTTACAGTTCGCGAGTTATAACGCAAAATCGGAAAATAATCGGATTTTCAGGGGCCAATTTCACCCCCTTAGAGTGAATTTGGTCTATATCCTCTACACATCTCGAAACTTTCAGCATTACTTGAATTTCCGGGTTGGGGATCTTCCTTTATTACCCTTAAAATTATCATACAGAAAAGCATGAATGCGGAAGTATCCTGGAGAAAAGTTCGAGCTGTGCGAATCTTTCCTTTGAAAATACCAACGCGATGGTTCCTTGAACGAAGATTAAAACCACCGCGGTAGCCTTACGCATCGAATACGAAATTAATCTTAGACATTTTTCAGGGGACCGATGCTAGACGAAAGCTGCGGCATGGTCGTGTGGGTGTACCCTTCGGAATGGCCCTAAGTTACATAATGCCGTAATGCCTTCATTTAACGCCAATTGACCTCGTTGTACACGTTTGCACTAAAGGAAGTTTAACAATTGCCATTCAGCCGGGCAAACCGTTGTGTGCACCGCGAATTAGCCACGCTTCGTGCTTCCGTCTTTTTCTCTCCCTTCCTTCTTTTTTTTTGTTCTCTTTGGCGCTTAATTTATAGCGATCGATTGTGGATGTGCGTACTCGATCGATCGACACATATCGCAATCTATCGTGCTCGAATCCTAAATCGCGCGAGCGCGATGGAAGAAGCAGGCCTCCTCTCACAATTTTCTCACGCTTCACCTACCCATCGCACCAAATAAAAAATCTGATTCAAGAATATTTCAACGAAAACTCAGCTATCCCTTTAACTGCAATGCGTTCCAAATAAAAATTTACCGCCGTGTGCTTTATAGTTTCACACTGAATACTGGGATAAGAACAAGAATAGAAATGCAAAAGGCTTCTTTAAACGGGTTAATTGTAACCCAAATTGAATTCTAATTTAAAGAATTTCAACGCAGCCATACCTACGTCGTTCGTAACCCTACAGTCCACGCGTGGGGCCTGACAGACCCCAGTGAACATGATATTAAAGGAGATTTAGATAACGATGTCTCGTAATGGTAAAGAGATAGTTCTTCAGTATTTAATTTTGTTATTAAATATTTTTCTTAATAAAGGTTGAGTGCAATAGATTACGTGTGTTCTGAAAATATTTGTTTTCTTACAATATTGCAACGCGTGCAATGGTGTAATTTTAATTTACGTGTGCACTGTAGGGGTTAAGGTGAACTAACGATAAAGGTAATCGCTTTTTTTATAGTACAGACTTCCAACCACTTTACATTCATACGTTCTCCCCTAAAAGTTCGCGGGCCGTGCAAATAGCTAGTACAATTTTCTGCCGTTTAGTTATGCCGTAAAATTAAGTTGACGTGCAATTACTTTCAGATAAATTAAGGCCACGAATGAGCCGTAAGCAAACACTCTTCTTGGCTTAGTATGGCGTTCAATATTGCTATTTTACGGGGTTGTTGTCTTACACCCCTCTGTAGGGTGTGGTTCCAATTGTTACCATGCCGACCTAATAAGACCTGATAGCCGCTATGATAGCACGCGTGTTCATGGTATTTCGCTCGCCCATGCTTATTCCTCCTATGTATAAAGTCTGTTTGAACACTTGAATCATTTATAGGATATTTCACGATTAAATTCATTTATTGCTACACGATTGAAAATGAAACGACGTATAAACTGTTCGGAATAGAATAATATAAATGATTTAACGATTTAGTTGCAAGCGAGTGCGTTATTGATTTCTAGGTGCTCGATAGAAATAGATATTAATAAAAACTCTTTATTAAGATAAATACTGTTAAAAACATACACAAAGGAAGCTAGAGGAGTTTGAGACGTATGTGTGCTTTGCGTGGGAACGATATACGGACACTGTTAAATAAACCAGTTAGATTGCAAAATTATATCCAGGATCCAAAAGGAGCGAAAAATGTTCGTAAGAGATATATAAATAGTATATAAAACAAGGTATAAAATTGTTCTTGAATCACAATTTCTTCCATGTTTTAGCAACTATTTTTTCAGTGGTACACAAAATTTTTAGAATGGCCAGCTGACAGCTCAGATAAGTGCACACAATCCGAAACCTTGCTGACATTGGAGCAAAACGACTCGTGTATCAGCAAGGTATTTATGGTTACGTCAGTGTTATCAATGTCAAGGGTCATTAACACGTTTCGGGCCACAGTAGAAGTTCAGACTTTTGGTAGGGCTATAAAAAGTTCCGAGAAAACTGATATCAGAAATAGGTGTTTCTTTTGAATAAAAGCTTTACCACGGACAAATAGGTATATATATATATATAGTGTTTGTGTGGATTTAGCTTTCGCTGATACCACGGAGTTAACAAATAGGTATTGTCAGCCACCGGTGGCCCACGTGGCACGTGGCGTGTTGACATTTCCTTGCTATGCGAGAGATTAAGTATTGTAAACATATTCTTAAGAATGTTAAGTACTTAATCTCGTTTACTTCGCCCGAATGGGCGGCAGATACTTGGAGGAATGAAGTTAAACGTTTTCAATCGATAATTTCGAGTGTGTTTAGCGCTCCGTTCGCTGAAGACTTATAGTTAAGGAGATTCATTTTAGCTTGTACCGAGCTGACCATCATTGGGGAGAGCTAAAGTGAACAAATTGCACTGATAATTTACAGTTTATGAAAAATTACCAATCAGGAGTTATCAATTTACCCGCTCTTCGGAGAAATCTATTTAAAGCGTGACGAGGACAAGATCATCGCTTCGAGTTATTCTGGTATGCAAAATACATGTATTCGTTTTAGAAGAAATATACTTAATTGTACTTCAGGGGTGAATTCCTAAATGTCGAATTGAATGATTTTAAGAGGTTGGAACACGTGCTACTTACCAAATGGTGTAGTTTTCGTAAGCAACATTATGCTCGAAAGCGAAGGATCAAATGCAATGAAATAAAGACGTACCCAGCTTATTCAAAGGAATTCTTTTAAGACACCATAGATCTTCGAAATTCAAATAAAATTATTTCAGATAGTTTAATTTTTAAATATACATAGCTAAAAATCTTTTAAAAACAATTATATTTTTTTAAGTAATAATGTCTGATCTGAGTTTCTTAGAGAACTAACGTCGTAATTATAAAGAATAAAATAACAGGACTACGATTTTTCAATAAAACCAATTTCTCTCAAGTATACAATACATATTTAATATAAAAAGAATCTTATATTCACGCACGTAATAAAGTTGCGAAAATGTTTATCTACTTTATGCATCGGCCCTTACTTCACTAGAGATATGAGTTACGAAAGAAATGACAAATTTTTGTGGCAAGTACCAAAGTATAAATAAATACGCAACTATATTCGTACCTATATTTTCGCATACAACGATTACTGCATTTTAGAACTGAATCGGCAGCAGACACTGAATTTTTTCAACTGTCTAAAAGCACTCTAAATATGAACTAAATTATTAAGACCTAAATGACCTCAGTGTACAGTTATAGGATTAAATAGTTACTCCGAATTACGCTTAATAGCCTTTAAGTAAGATATTCTTACCATGAGAAACGCGAGAACTTTTCGAGAATCTACCGTTACAACGTCTATTAAAAATCTCAACATAAATGAAAGAAGGTCTAAAGTAGAATTTATGAATAAGCGAAAGCATGATTCGTTCCCCATAAAGGTGGGTATGTAAGTATACCTATCGAAACAACCGTTGCTTCTAGCCGCTGAAACAGGGGGCACACGCCGCAAGGAGGCACCGAACGCCCAACGTAAATAACGTTCTCTTTTTCCTGGTGTAGTGAATAAAGAAGCAACTTACCCCAGCTACTGGCTGTTCTTCCCATAAAAGCGCCGGTCTCACGATTATAAATAAAAGTCTTGAGAGACTGACTGGTTGACATGCTCGGCGGCTTCAGATAGGGGTTCGCCTCCTGGCTCTGAGCAATCATCTTTGGATCCTTGCTGTTGACCATCGTGCCGCCAGGTAAACGACTTTTTATCTAGGGAATTCGCGCACTAATCACGTATCGGTTAAGAATCGAGTGTGACGAACGCACCGGAACAATCCAAGACGGACATGGAACACAACGGGACGCGAACAAACGTGCAACGGCGCCGCAGGTCCGCTACACCGAAACCGTGAGTTCCTCGGGGTCGGTTGGCAGCTTCTTCGCTGCCCACAGTTGGTTGTTCAGCGCCACCAGGTTAACTAAACACGCTTCGCCCGTGCAGGCTTCTTCTCCGTCTCCTTCCCTTCTGCTGCTTTTTTCTCACTTTCTCTTTCCCTCTGCCCCTCCTTAACCCCCCACTAACGTAACCGTCGTCCACTGCCATGACGTGTCATCTGTGCACGTGCACGGCACTGCCAGAGTGGTGGTTAGCCATTGTCGTCGGGGTGTGCGTGGTTCATGGTGCCGAAGCACTGGAAACACTGATCACTCTTATGGGAATTTTCCTTGAAACATCGATTACGATTGGCTGTGTTTCGGCGGAATATTTGTCCCTTGATATTCAGTCTCGGACAGCATCTTTTAGATACTTCGCAATTTAAATGCGAGAAGTACCATAGCGGTATAACGTTTTCAATTTCTCTCGTATGCCACGCCTATTGTAAAGCTGGTTCTTTGTGGATGTTTTATTCGGTGTGGTTTGGATTGAACTGGTTGCTCGTTGTAATGGACGGATACGAAGATTTCAATGCTTGGAGGTAGTGTTGAAATTGGAATATATGTATATTACACTGTCATTCTTGTAAATTAAATCATGAATACTACCCTGCCTTATTTTTTTAAAATTGAATGTAGGAACTTTTCAAACAATCATACGAATGCACGTGCCAACGGTATGTGCGTAAAGAGAACATAAGCAAATGGAATAATCGATAATCGATCGAGGTATATGCCGAAGATGAAATAATCTTAGATTAATTTTCAGCGAATTTGAAAATTGCAAAATCGATTTACTATGAAGGGTGCTTAAGAAATGAGGTTTACGGAATTGGAAAAATTACGCGTACGCCGCAGATTAAAAGTAGCAACAAGTGCCATTGGACCCTACTGCATCCCATTCCTATGACGTGGCAGGCCACCTGAAAGTATGTAGGCGTACTCGTATATAAATGTTTAAACATTTAGCTCCAATAATGCTCAGATCACGTAAGTTATCACATGAAAAGTTAATTTATTTTCGATAAATAATAAGAATAACCCTCGTGTATTGTTGCATCGTATTAAAAACGGCCCGTACCTATACAGTCGTAAAGTAATCAAAGTTTAGTGGCGCGATCTATTGTCCACTTTTCAGACTAACCGTTAGCGCGTGTGGCCTTTAAGAACAGGTGGTTTCACTTGGATTATTGGTCCATTTGTGAGCATTGCTTCATGCGTAAATAATTAACTACATTTTACTGTGAAGCTTAACTATAGTTAGCGTTTTACATATCCGTAAATACTTCGAACTTGAAATAATTTTTTTTGAAAACAAATTTATATATTACCTACTATTAATACTATTATAAAATATTATTACCTACTATTAATACTGTGATGAAACAGTCAAGTTTAAATTATATTATTATCAATAGCATTAATAAGAAGGCTTTCAGGAAGAAAAATATTTTTTTTAATAGGAAGTAGACATAGGAAAATTTCATTATGCTCTGAATTGTTTCTAGACACCCATCCACAGTTTTCTCATATTTAATTTGCCAAAGATGTATTAAATTTTATTTGGGGGGTTACGTTATAAGTTCTAATTAGTAGAAGAAACCGTTTGAATTAATTTTAGCAACGTATATTTTTCAATATCTATGAGAATATGATTAGGCAGAGGTCAGCTGTAATAATTGATGTCGATACACCTGCATAATGTAGTCATTGGATAGGCATCGCGGTGAAGAAGGCTGCGAAAATGATTTCCTCGACTTGATCGTCGAGGAACAAATTGGGGGCTAAGGTCAAACCTCGTATGTGTGACCTTAGTGCCTGGAGGCGATTCGTGTGTGCGATTCACAGCACTGTACCATTGGTAGTTACCTCCTCCCTCTTTTTGTCACGTTGAGATGAGTCGAGCGCTCGCGCGCGCCCGCACGCACGCATATAATGTGAGTCACACACGGCGACCGATCTGAATTAACCACATCCTGTCCAGTGTGTCGTGTGACATTAATGTCATTGCCGTGTGCCGTCCGACTGAGAGGATCGGGCAAAATAGACGGAAGAATCGTCTTAAATGTCTCGACCTCGCACGGTGATTTCCTTCTAAAAAAAGGAATTATAATATGGCGTCTATGAATCACGTGGCTCGTGAAACTTATTATCCGAGCAGTCGGTAACTTTGATTATACAAGAATTCCTACGACATCTCGGCAGAGAATATTTCAGATATGCTACCAGAATTAATATTACCGAATAGTTACTAATTTATTTCAATACTTGTAAATTGATATTTTTATTGGCTCAATCATGTTTAGCTCAATCGCAAACACAAATCATTTTAATTAGAACATTAAAGAAAGGCGGTAATTTCAATTTAGAAAATTACAGTGCGATAATTGCTGTAAGAACATATCGGAAATGTTGTTAAAAATACATTTTCAAGTATAACATTAATAGTTATGTTTAATTGAAATATTATCTTTACAATTTGAAAGTAATAAAATAATATAATATTTGTGATTTATAGATAGGTGGATAATTTATCAGCTTTAAATTTGTAGGATTTCAAGATACCTTGAACTCCTTCAAATTCTTGAATACGATCATCTTATAAAGCTTTTAAAAAGGTTGTTCCTCATCCTTTCAAAATTATAATCATAAGGAATGAGGATCGGTTTTTTCTTTTATAAATGAAAAAACTCGCGTATTTCGTGAAGTATTTTGTCGATAGGATAGAATATACTTACCATAACATCTTACGAAGGTTTGTGCTCCAGCGAAACTGTATTACCGACCCATAATTTAAGGACAGAGCTTAGCGTCCTCTGCTCATGAACAGCGTCCAACTCAAGAACTGCTCTAAAATGTGTTGAAATGCCGAAAGGTGCGTGTGCTTGAATGCGTGCGACTTGTTTAGAGTGAGAGATTGACATAGAGGGCGGGCTTTCGCTACGCTACGCTTTAGCTCGGTTTGTCAACGATTTATTACGCGGATTTCTCTCCGAATATCTGTCGCGAGGATCAGGGCACTGTATGGCGCCGAAACATTGTATTTCTTGACAGTTCATACAAGCGACAAATTGCGAGGTGATATTAATTACTAGCATTCGCGCAAATCTCTGCACTTCGTCTCTGTTAGAATAACAATTTAAAGATCGTATGAACATATTCGGTTCAACAGATGAGAAAGAAAGATCACAATACAACGATATAGTTTACATATACAAACTTACTGGACATCCGAATATCGGTTAACATTTTGCCAGAAAAATTGACAAATAAATATTAATTATTAGTATCATTGTTTAAACGAATGAATTTTTCTAAAAGCTGTGGAAGAGAATGAATTGCTATTTAAAAAAATACGTGTCGAATATTTCTACCTACTCCACAGACTTGCAATGTTGCATCGAAATGTGCAACATGGACATATACAGTAATCCGGAACTACAATAATTATTTATTAATGATATCAATTAGGGAAAAGTCGATGCAAGAATTGATTTTGGGACCGTTTCGGAACCGATATAGAACTGGAAAAATAACGGTTATGGAGGGAAATAGGAACCGTAACCGAAACTGATAATAGTTGGAAATTTCGGTTCTTCATAACGGTTATTCCGAATAAAGGTTCTTTATAATCGTTTGGAGAATCGAATTCGATATTATACCTAACAGTTTTCAAGGCCTGGTAATTACACTATAGCATACGGCCTTCGACGGCCCCTTAAATTGCCAGGATAGGAGGACTAAATATAACGCGGTACTAAATAATCTCCGCAATAACGAATATATGCATGGTTTCGTGCATTATGCACCTCCTGCATGAACAGTGGGTAGAAGCGTAAACATTAAAGTTTTCAAAACAGCGCAATAAACATTCTCCACCGGATTATTATCCGCAATCTGCAATTGCACGCTGACATAAAAAACTATGTACCGTTCATTACGTTGATCGTAAAAAACGTTTAGCCCCGACGGAAAAAACTGGCGTAATTGGAGACGATCGATTTGCCATCGAAGAGTTTTCAACTCATCTGCAATTTTAATAGGCAGGAATTATACTCAATCAACGAATACGCGCTTGCGTTCTGACTACTGACTCTACGGAAACCATCTGTTTAGTCGTTCAGTGAACGATGTCCAGCAGGGCCGTCACGATGCGTAAGCAATCAGGTCCCCAGATCCACGGCAAAGCGAAAAATCCCCATTACGAGGCAGATATACAGTATGCGCTGCAAATGTGCCAATGGTTTCTGAAACCAATGGGCTTATGGTGTGTGATCTACCCTGGCACAAGCGTGTTTGAGAAAACCGTATCCTTCTGTGCGTTCTTGTCGTGTCTGCTCGTGGTGTTGTTCTGCTTGATAGCCCCCGTTAATTTTATACTCTTCGAGCCGAAGGCCCTGTTACCGACGGTGAGATTGTTCGGCATAATAGGCTACTGCCTGACAACATCCATTAAATACGGCTTCTTGGGCCTGAAGGGATCAAGCTTCGAAAATTGCATTATGCAGCTGGAAAAAGATTGGAAGGCGGTGGAGGACCCGAAATACCGAGCTATCATGCTGAAGCAGGTGTCTATTAGCCGATATCTCATCCCTATGAGTGCTGGAATCCTTTACGCAGGCGGCTTGTGTCTTCATCTTGTGGTACCAATGGTAACCAAGGCAACGGCCAGAGGGAACGTAACCACCAAGCTACCGGTACCTGCCGGCTACAGCTTCCTCGTCAACTCCGAATTCAGCCATGCAGCTGAGTTTATCATGGTCGTGGAGGCGTCCGCGGGCTTGATCAAGTACAGCGTCACCTCGTGTTGCTTCAGCTTGATTACAATCTTCGTCACTCATATCATTGGACAGATCCAGATCCAGATATTCCGATTGGGTAATTACGTTACGGACGTGCGGGTTAAAGGTGAGGACCCTATGGGAGACATCATTCAAGAGCACGAGAAGATTCTCAGGTAAGAGGTTCTCTAAGATAAGTGTCCATTCGTCTTATTCTTGTATTCCTTACTCCTTACTGTATACTGTACACGGAGAACGAAAACATCACTGCTGCGAACGTTTTAGACTCTCCAAGAATATGTGCGAATCCTTTTACGAGATATGCTTGGTGCAAATCATGGAGTCCGTGTTAATTATATGTACCGTCGCATTTTGCCTTCTGATGGTAAAACTCAGTATCTATTAATTTACCCGTTTAAATTCCAACACTTCTATTATTTGAAGATTGTTTGACGATACATACTTCTAGGAATGGTACAAAAAGATAATGATCGCGGTAGGAACCCGCTGCCTGCTGCTGGTTTCCTTCACTTTTAACTTATTTATATTCTGCTATTTAGGCGAAATGCTTTCTGAACAGGTACTCGTAAAGAAGTTAAGTTGTCGAACTGCTTTCATTACTGGCATTACTATTAATGCCGTTTATATGCTGTCATTTTATTAGTGCAGCCAAATCGGTCCATCCGCATATAACATGGAGTGGTACAACTTGACGCCCAAGCAAGCTCGTAATCTCATTATGCTGTGTACTATATCGTTCTATCCACCAAAACTTACAGGAGGGAAAATGATCCAATTATGTATGACAACGTTCAGCTCGGTATGTGACTTTTCCTATATTAATTTAGTAGGATTGGCGGCAGGACAATCGAATATTTACAGCTTAATTGTTTTCAGGTAATGCAAACGGCTGTAGTTTACTTGAATCTACTACGGACATTCTCAAATTGATAATGAAACTTTTATTTTTCACTTATCTGATGCACCTGCCATTGTGCAATCACATCGAACCTTTTACGGATCTTCAACCCTGCCTCACCTCGGGGGGGGGGGGGGTGTATTTAAAGAAACCTCAAATGCTAGAGTGGACATTGCGAACTTGAAATAAATCAGCAGTCATGTTTATTCTTACTTGTACCTGATTGTACAGTAGGGTGGTCGCAAGACATAGGGGGCATTTTTTTCGTCGTATCTTCGACGGGAACCCCTAAAAAGTTGCCAATTGGTGTAAAAATGAGATTGTCAAGGTTTCAGCTTGATCCGATAACGTTAAAAACTGCCTCATCAGCCCTAAAGTATTAAAAAAATAGCTATTTAGGCAAAATGTCTAAATATTTCGAAAAAAATCTGAATTTTTCCGCTATAAAATTAGCAAGATAACAGTTCAGACCCCGGCTGTTGCCCGGGTCCTAGAACTTGAGGAGGTATTTGCACCCTGACGGGCAGGCCTGGTCTACATATATCAGAGGTGTTCAAAAATTCTCTTTGATCCGGAGACCTCTTTGCCATTCTGAGCGCCGAGTCAGGAGCCGAGCGTGGAGCTGAGCAACGAAGTATGTAGCTCCACGCTCGGCTCCTGATCCGGCGCTCAGAATCGCAAAGTTTCCGGATCCAAAAGACATTTTGTGCACTTTTGATATAGGTATGTCATACAGTCTCGAAGTTCTCCCACAACTCATAACAACGTAACAGTTCCGCGCTCGGGTGTTGCTCGGGCCCCAGAACTTTAGGAGGTATTTGCACCCTAAAGGGCAGGCCTGTTCTATTCTATATGTACCTGGTTTGTGCGTATAGACAGCTTTTGCACCCTTTCGGTGAAGAGGTAGAAATATTTTTTCGAAGTACAGACTTCGTTAATGATTTTACGCGTGTTGAATTCTAATTCCTACCACGCGTAGCGTTACCATCTGTTTCGGGACATTACCGGTAACGTTGTATGTGACACTAAAACGGTAAATGGCCCCATTATTATTTCGTTACCTCGTTAACTCGTGTTATTTCGGTCACTACGTACAACAAAACATATATGATCCATATATATCGTAAAACATTATCATGCATAATAAATTAGTGGAGTTTTTAGTAATATATTGTTTGTGAATCAGTAGGATAATCAAAGAATGTTTGGAAAAATGTGAAGAAACATGCCACTGGTAAAAATACTAAGTATTTTCAAATAAAAAGTATACGTACATTAGCGCCCCAATATGAATTGTAATTCTATATGTGTCACAAACAAGTGGCAATTGCACATAGCAGTAATTTCGTCTGTTAGCTCCTTTAGTATCATTAAAAATAACAATTCAGATAAGAGTTCGAAGAAACCAGTTTCAACTTGTTTTGTAGAATTATCAAAATGTACATAAAAAATTATCAAAAAGCATTGGCTTAACGTCTCTCCTGGAATAATCAGCTTCTTCGCCAAGTCAATATTTGTTTAATAGAATGAATGCGTTAAAAAGCTACATACATTTCCACTGTTTGTTTCTCTTTTCATATTTATGTAGGACAGGCTTCGGAATTAAGTGAACGCGGCGGCCGATTTTCGGAGGCAACGCCTCCTTTCTCCCGCCGCGCGTCTTGGCCCCCGCGGCGGCCAAGAAGCTTGGAGCGCCTCAGGCCCGTACCATATGAACCGCGCGTGGCGCATTGGGGCGAAACCCGTATCAATAGATTTCCACATCACCCAAGGAGGTACTATTATCGATGCGTTTTTTTTTGTCAGTGGTATCCCCTGTAGGGGATACGAATGGAGAAGTCTGACGAAAAGACGTTACAGTTTCAGCAGAAGGAAACAGTCTTTTGATCTGATGAAAAGACGTTACATACAATGTAATTCCTACATTTATCATCTATTTCGTAAAAATATTACCTTCATAGTAAACGAATCTAAATACCATTTACACCGCGCACTCGCTATAAGCTCGACGAACGGGGCTGGTGGCGGGCGTACGGCGCGTTGTGGGCACTATTCCGCCTGGCCAATGGGGCGCGTGAGAAAGACAAAGAGGAAGCGAGAGGAAACGAAAGTGCCTCTCGCTGGTTCTTGGGTTCTCTCACTCTCGTCCGAAGGATTCCAAGAAATGGTGGGGATAGTCGCCGAGCACACAACGCATGGTAGAAACGGGCTTATACCGAGTATGTAGTGTATTCGAAAGCATCTTCGATTTCATTTTGCGTGCAGCTGCGATCAAGAAATTTTCATCGCCATGAAATATATCAAAATAAATGAACGTGTATTCCAATCGATTAGAGAGAAGAAAAATTATGTTTCCTAACAGACGAATTTAATTTTTATAGTCATATTATGCTATCTTTGCAATTCACTATGTCATTATTCTCATTCCCCTGTTTTATCTAACACTGGCAGTAAAACTATACCGCTGAGTTTTTTTTTGTACATTCTGTTTATTTTTCATAACACATTTCAAGCATAATGATGTCAACAGCCATACCATATCATCTTGAGTCATTACAAGGTGTCCATGCTTAAAGATCTTGCTGCTAAAATTAACGTTCGAGGTTCGAAATCGATGGCGATATCACAATGAGATCGGGTCGAGAGCTTGTCGGTATTAAAAGCCGTTGAGAGATAAGCTTCTCGGAGTTGGCGCTGCTTCGAAATGCCGTAATTCGTTCACGGTTGCTTGATTCTCGGTATTCTACGTTGAGACGCATGCCGCGAGTGTCACTTAGCTACGGCAGACTCGTGTGACACGAGAATGCCAACAATCATTCATCTGTTTTTACGATCACTTCGATAAATTGAAGGTCGTCCGTAATCTTAATTCCAAGTCGTTCTCGGTTTTTTCTTCTTGCACGCAAAGAGTCCGCAAAAGAATTGGAGGCAAGCTCGAAATCGTTACCAATCCCATTTCCCATCCAATTATTAATTATTTACAGTTCAGATTGATCGCAATGAACAAGCGGCAATGTAACGATCGGTGTTTCAGCTTCGTGGTATCGCGAGCTGCGCAATACGAAACGATCTTTTGTCGTTTCATTTCGACAGCTGCCGGTTGCCGTAAATCGTACGTTATCAGCGGTATCTCAAAGATCTAATACTTAACACCATCATAATAGATCTACGCTCATTATAATTCTCTTAATCGATAACAACAAGTTTAGGTACACGAAGATTCAAAAGCGATACATCTTGGAACGTCATCAGAGTTCACAGTGATCATGAACTATGCTAAGTTTGAGCCCTCGTAGTCTGGGATAAAGTTTCATTGATCGACAGAGGATCGAGTTCCTGTGTCGCGGCATAAATGCTTTCATAACGTCTTACATCTGCAGAGTATTTGCCCGTAATTGCAAGGCGGGATATTTCGCTATTCTTTTTCTATTCCCTTTTTTTTAAACAACTTTTTTTAACTCCGTTTATATCACGTTCGGTTAGCTTCTTTTGATGAACCTCTTCCCCGTACATAGAAAGTCGCAAATGGCGTAGAATATAAGTACAGCGGTGGGTGGTCATAAGTTTGAATTCTTTAAACGCTAGTCCCCTTTATCGGAACACCAAGTCGCGACGTCGCGTTCACTTGCCAAGCATGAGCAAAGTCGGTAGATTCTTTTGTCTCTGTAGCTGATTCGTCTAGCGAGGTATGCCTGAATTTTAACAACTCCGTGATCAATTTCGTGTTCAAGTTCGGGGACTAAATCGTTGACTTGGGGCGAGGACGTAAATATAAGTCTAAGAACTAACGACACGGTGTTTCGATAGAGGAAATTCGATATCACTCGGGCGATCACAACATTTACATGTATATCGAATATATTCTTTCCGTTTTATCGGCTGTTCTGTCGTCAGAATCTATTAGCCTCTCTTTATCGGTTCTCCTCCTGTTTTCTGATGAATATATCCTATGCACGTATCGTTTCACATTAATATCGCGCATAAACGAGCGGTCTTCAACGCATGTACATAGCATAGGACAATTCTTAAATACCTTATACGCTTGTGTATCGTTCGATAATTTACGGAATAGTATATAACGGGTATGCATGCATATATACGTTATAATATACGAGACCCACTGAAACTTACTTACTAAGATGAATTATCTTAGTTAGAACAACATCTCTGTTATCCATTGTTTCTTCCTTAGTGGCCAGATTTCGTACGTTATCACGAGTTCTGCCGAAATTTCGCTAACATTACCGGCTAGTCAGACGTTACGATAACATTATCATGGGTAGTAATATCTTAGTTGCGTTCGTAGCGTACGATCGGTGACGATGCGCACGTTTCTACGCATAACCGTACACGGGTGCATTATACACCGTATCGTATAATCTCATACGTACTTGATGTGTCTTTAATTATACTTTACAGCTTACAGTTCCGTGATGCTCTGGTTTCAAACAAAATGTTCACCCTATTTTCATACGCATAAGTCTCACGTTCATACTTAATGTGCTAATTGAGTTAACAGTTATCACACAGGAAACACGTTCCAAGTAAAATCTAGAAAACGAACGTAGCTTTGGAGGATAGCGAAGTACTCTGATCGGTATTTTAACCAGCAGTTTGAATAACAAGCACCTAATACCCGCCAGCTCTCTACCCTGCCCCATTGCAGTTCGCCCGATTGCTTTCGAAAAGCGAACGTCTCATACGGCCGTCTAAGAAACTTTAAGCATGTTACTCGACCGAATCTGATTCGTGACTAGTATCTTCCTTCAGTGCCAAGCTATCCCCTCCCCGGCTCCCTTCCCTCAACCGGCTAGCTCTCTTCCAGGCTTGCACGAAGCCCCGATTCTTATACTTCAACAACGTATGTTCATTATTAGAAACAGCTCATTCACAATGATGAATATACATATATAATCGCTCTCGATCGGTGCACTGGATACACGTGTAATAATTCCTAATAGTACGTTATAGCGCCAACGCGTGATTCATCATCATCACTATCAGTGTCTTCTTCCTTCCCCTCGCCCACTTCCTTCTCCTCTCTTCTGATGCACTCTACTTCTCCCTTTCCTTCATTTGTTTTTTTTTCTTCTTAAAAGTTAATAGTGTCATCGACGATTAATCTATGTTAAGTTTTTTTTTTCTTATTTCAACATTGCTCCGGGCGAGGACCCAAGAAAATAATAATAACAATCGCTCGTTACGTCGATTAATAAATAGCAATGAAATTACTGATTTCTTCCGGCAGCGCTCACAGTTGAAGTCGCCGCCCGCTCGGATCGCTCGTTCTATTACCTTTTGTACCATGGTTTCTCGTCCATTCGACCGAAAGCGAAGGATCATCCGCCTCGCCTTCGTTAACCAGCTGCCGGATAATTCTCTGTCAGAATTGATCGTTGTCCGATATCGATCCCAAAGGAAGATTAATTATTAACTATCAAGAGTCGATTGGCCATCTTCCGGATTCTGCTCCGTATCGCGCAACGTGTATGTAAAATAATACAAAAAACGCAACGAATCGTAAAATTCCCAATAAAATATCTGAGAACAAACAGCACATGTGTAACAGGTAACAGATTATATTTGGGTAGTGAACATATTTGGCAGTACGATTTTTGGTAGTGAACGTAGAAGCGTTTGGAAATCAATGTCGAGGAACGATGCTCCTTGACGTTTGATTAGTGTTCTCGTGACGCAAGCCCCACCCTCCCCATTCTCGCTCTTCTTCCGTGGAAATCCAAGCGAGTGTACACCGCGAGGTAAAGATCCAGATGTGAAGGGGGCGACGACCACCGCGCGCAAACGCTGTCATTTGAAAAACGAACAAGCTCTCGGGACAACCAGCTTTCTTTCTAAGTACAAGCCACAAAGACGGGAGATCAGGGGCCGGACATTCTATGTTTCGCCTTAAGTACATGACGCGAATGGTCGTCGTGAGAAAAAAAGAAAAAGAAGGAAGGGACGACTGAGCGTGCTCCTCTGCCGCGAAGTATAGAATCTAGAACTGAGAAGCGCTAAATACACGCCGCTTCAGACATAAGAGAGACACCTTGTCCGAAATAAGAAGCTGAAGTGCGTGAAACGTCGGGGCAGATACCTTGTAATCGAGCACAAAGAACCGGTAGATTATAATTCGGAATAAAGTATTCAGATTCGGTAAAAAAAAGTTGTACTTTGTAAACGAAGTACCGCTAAAACGGAACATAACTCCTCTGATCTCCAGACTGTATGATACAACCTATCGACTATACGATTGTGTGGACTAGCGCTAGATATTATCATGCGGTACAATATAATCATAAATACATATTCCATACGGTGTCGTACGGTTATCACTAGGCTGATTAAACTTTTCCCGTGCAAATCTGCGCGCTGTTTCTCGACAAATCGAAATCCCTCGTAATCTCTGTATCTCTCACTGCCCCTCGTTGGCTCTCGATTCTCTATGTATAATGTACATACCAAAGATAATGGCGGTAACAGCACGAGTTGATTCTTGATGCTGAATTGCATTTGTCAATTGGGTAAGCTTCAGCGATTTAAAATTCCCTCGCCTTTTAACATAGTTGAGCAATTCGAAGAAAGTGAGATTTTTCAAATATATATATGTACAAATACAACGAAACAGATTAGTTAAAACTTATTCATTGCTTCCCTTTGCTTCGCATTAAGTTCCCGACGGTGATAGGTAGTAATCACTTTCATCGCCGATTAATACTTTTCGCTCGACTAATGAGAAATCAATTCGCAATCCAATTTTCGTTACCACCATTAATTATGCTCGCTCCGTACAACACAGCGTTAACAGCCTACCTCAATTCGGCGGAACTTTAAATTAAAATCCAAGGGCGACCCGTTCACCATTAATCGAATTAGAATTTTTATCTGGTAGCTTGGGCCCTGCTAACAAATTCGCAACACATTTCTTCCTGCCATTGAGAGAAACGTGTTAGAAGTATTGCAGGAATTATAGGATCCCCAATCAAAAGTCCCGCCGCGCGAACCGATCAATACAGTTTAGTTAATTTCACGCTCTCCCATTTTCAACGAGTTCATTGGCAAACATTACACGCAACAGACTGCGCTCTTCGCTCCATCCGTTCCGCATGAATTTCGATTGTTCGAACATCCCCCAGCTTTCAGCCCGAGACGGCGGAACTTTCGATGATGACTCGCCCCGAGAGCCGTGTCCGAGAGCTTCTTCGTGGTATTCGAAATCAAAAGTTCCACCGTGCCGGGTGCACCGCACCGACGGGCGTAAGGAGACTAACGTTTTCTTTTCCTTCTTTCTCTTTCAATACGTCTACGTGGCACGAACTAAGAGTATCAATTATCCTCGGTGTACCCTACACGTTAGCGGTCTCGTCAACTAGGCGAGTACCAACGAGTTCGAGAAAATTAACGAAACGAACGTTACACGCGCCCTAAAGCCTGCGACGAGACCAAAGAAAATAACGGGAACACGACGAAAAGCGAAAAACTCGCGAGAGGAGCAAAGAAGTAAGGGAAACCTCTTGCGCGCTCCAACGGATACCCCGAACGATATTTAGATCCCGACAGTACGACCACTCCCTTTCACCCCCGATGGAAAGAAGGCATTATCGCCGCTCTTTTTGTGCAGAATTATTCCGCTGAACTGTTGGTTTTTTTTTTGTTTGTTTCTTCTTTTGTGCATCCCGACACATACATGTATGTATCATCACGTGTATACAGCTTGTGGTATGGCCAATTTCCCTGATCCGCTCTACCGTTCTGTGACGAGCCGTTTGCCCGCGGAAGCGACGACGGTGATCGCGCGGCGATGTACGCGTCGCGTCGGCTCGCAGAGTAAATCGCGCACGATGAATGAAACGAATATACGAGTGACGATTGTCTCGAGTAACGAGACTTTCTCGGTGGTAATTAGAAGCGCGACGATGAGGAACGGCGACGAACATCACGATGAGGAGAAACACTTTGCGAGGATGAGCATGATGGAGATGAGCGTGAGCATCTGACGGATCTACGATATTACGACGAGAATAAACGCGGTTAGAGCAGTGCCGTCGGCAGAGGAAACCGGAGGAAAGAAGGAGTGGTCACCATTCGCCAGCGAGATTGATTAAAAAAGAAATTTCTCTTATTCTCCTTCCTCCTACTTTTTGTTGGACGCAGTTGGTAGTGGTCTTGCAAAAGGTGGCAAGCGACCCGCTTAATCCACCATCAGCTCGAAGTGTACTGAACCGCGCCTCTCGAATCTGTCGTGGATGATGTTGTGCGCCCAAGCCTTGCACTCGATGTTGATCAGCACACCATCTGTAAATTCCCACATTTGTCAATGGCAAGCGTAGAACCATTCCAGCAAAACTTGAAACATTTCATCCGCCATTAAACATCCGCTTGTAATGTATTCCATTACGATTAATCACGCTTCATTCCAAATTGCTTTTGCTTCTGTCATTTATAGTTGAAGCCGGGAATCTACCTGGAAGCTAAGCTAGACTATGCTATGCTATCCTAAGCTTTAAAAAGCTGGCTTCGATTCCACCAAAAGCGTAATTAGCATAACCCAGCGTAGCTCAGCTTAGCTTCCAGGTGGATCCCTGGCTTAAATTTACTTGTGTCACTATACGCTTACATTTAGGCCTCTCGAAGAAAACAGCTACGAGGGGGCTAAGGTATCCTGGGGTGTTTGTGAATGGGAAATAGTAGCCAGGAAAGCCACGGCGCGGAATGTACTGAATCGCTCCCATGTTCTCAACATCAGCTGGATTTTCGCCAGCGCACGATACCCAAACGGTTTCCACTCTGTGGTTTTCTGCTTCTTGCTTTATGTGCTCCTGAAGATCGGCTGGCATAGTGTCTGGTAGATTCTTTGTATCGTTGTAATATACAGGCTTCCAACCGAATATCTGCAATTACAATTGTCATTGTACAATCATCCCCTGTTTCCTTTATCTTGATGAAATTGAATTTAGGCAAGTATTCGCACTTTTGCCCCGACCACCTTTAGAATATCTTTGAATTTAAACCTATATCTACAAAATAAATATAAATAAAATGTATATTTTTATCCGTTCAACTGGGCCGCGTAATGCAAGCTTCGGAGGAAGTAACGTGTTACACTTTCAGAATAAACGATACACGAAACTGTTAACCGAGATATTTAAGACAGAATCCGTAAATAGAAAGCGACGTGAATGAGTAAGAGTGCGCGCATGTGTGAGTATATACCTTGTTCAGCTTCAAGAAAATGCAAGGAGCGGATTTGTTGTAGCCATATTTGTTTTGCTTCGTGCACTGTCCCCACTGCACCATGTCAACGTCGCAGACTTTGCCAGGCGCTGGTGGTTTCCCGTAGTCGCAAATCATCCTCTGCTGGGCGCCATTCGTTCCACCAGCGGGCTTCTGATATTCTAAAGAACCCCGAAATTATCACCTTGCATTATGATCTTGATTTAAACAGAAGATCTTATAGGGGGGCATGTAAACGCGAAACATCGATGAAATTAAATGGAAACAGATATATATTGCCTAAGTTGGTTAAAAAAAATGTATAAGTATACATATATTCAGAATAAAGAAGCATCGAGTCAAAAGGCACTGAAACTCTGATCCGAGGATTGGTGTCACCTTGACCAGATTTAACGGGCGCCTGACGTAACTGGCTCGTTAACACGAAGAAGGTTTTCTCGCTTATCGGTTAATATTAGCGTCGTAATATATCTATGGGAAAGCTGTCGCAATATGAACGGAAAATAATGACGCGAAGGAAGAAGAGAGCAAAAGAATGTATGCGTACAAATTCAATTACATTAGAGGGATTTAGTGTGCTACGTATAAGCTCGAATTAAGAAAGTATATTTAGACATGAATGTAGCATAATTCAAAGCTTCGTTGTTAGGTGTTAAGTAAGAGAATCGAAACGAATTTGAATGTAGGGGTGGATTTGTATACTATAGGCTAAGTAGGCTGCAACCTAGGGCGGCAAAGGGATCAGCCATTTTTGGGCGAAAGAAATTGAAAAAATTTAAACACAGAGGCTTGAGACAACTTTAAAAACAACTCGCTTTTTTCGTCTAGCAGATTAGCAATAATAAATATTGAATTACTTTTAAAATTGTCTCAACTCTATGAAATTCAAATATTTTACGACGTTTCATGGGAAGGGTGGGAAATATCTAAATCCGTGAGAAAAATGAATTACCTTCGAGGAACTTGTCCAGTTCCTTAGTCCAGTGCAAGAAGTTTCCCTCGTCGCTGGCTTTGTACCAAATCAAAGTACTCTCTACATTGCTGGCGGGAGGCATGGGCCTGAAGCCGAGTCCAGGGTTGCTTCCGATCAGAGAAGCATCCAATTGCCATTTCGGCTGGTTCGGATCTAACGTCTGATAGAATACGGTCAACATTGCTCCGAAGAAACCAGCAAGTACCGCATAGAAAATGACGTAGAATAACAGGATCTTGGCTGCAATGGAAAAATAACGAATTATAGTTACGGAGAGGAAAAGAGGAGACAGATCTCAATAGAGGTTTGCAAATATTTCGTTTCAAACGTTAAAAGAATTCTTTAGTTAATTTTCTTTCAACGTCTAACGAAATCGTTTTCATGAATTTTGTGAAAGGACCTGTCTACGAATCGGCGCACTTTTATGGTAAAATTCGCGATAATCGGGTAGGTTGGCGATTCTTCAAAGCCTACCAGAAGAATAAATTTTCAAGAAAACGTGCAGATCCGTAACCTTGCAGCCTATTATCTATCGAAACAATTGTTTCGCCGCAATATCTCCTTTTGTGGACACACGCAGCAACCGAAGTCTAGGGCATCATGGCAATTACAATCCGAGGTCTAATTGGCCTGAATTGGTATTGAGTAAGCAATGCCATGCGTTTGTTATAAGAATCGTTCACGAATATGCGTTACGAGCAATCCGTCCTCGAAGAACTGTGTCATTTGTTACATCTACATTAATATCCAACGGACTCGCAGCACTGATTGAAAATACTAATTAGTTAGTCGATGTGCTCGCATGAAATCCCAATCACATGTCCCACTGTTCTTCCGTTACACAGCAGAGGCGGCTTTGTTACATCATAAGCTTTTTCAACAATATTGCTTCTATTGTTCTGCAACTCGGTATTCGTTTTCAGGTACAATCGACCGGGAATATTGAAAAATGTCATTCATATTTATATATGGAAATTAAACTTTAAAAATGTAAGTAGAAAAAGTCAGTCATTTGCAATATGCACACTTAACAAAATAAGTACTTAGGGGGCAATCCTATTCTTTGGGCTAAAACATAGCGAAATTTTAGATTCTTTCAAGAGACTAGCGATTCCAATAATGTGAAACTTGGACCATGTTTTTATGCATCTTTGCATCTGTAAATTAATAAAAAAGATTTTTTCAAATGTGACATTGAATTTGGATTGCAATGATCTCATCAAAGAAACAAACCTTTTTATAGCTCGCTTGGAATGACTTGGAACAACTGATAATCAACTGCACGTGAAACAATTCCATAATTATGGGATTTTGACCTTGGAATACCTCCAGACCGCGGTACCAGTGTCTCTGCGTTTATTTGCATACGCGCGTATGACTCACTGTCACAGTCATTGTTCACATCGCAAAGAAATAATCGCATTTGTATACAACACTTACATTAGAATCAATAACATTGTTACTTCAACAGACGCCACAATTAAATAAACTAATTATCTAATTGTCGCATGTCAGCGAAGTATCAGTCAGATGTCGGTTAATTATTTATTAAAATCATTCACAATACCTGCACAAATATTTGTATGTCCTTTTGTAAATGTATATGACACTATACTCCTAATATATTACATTGTATAATTCAATGATTTCGTTGTATCATCTTATGCTTGTATATATGTAATTGAGGACCTTGCAGCAAAAGGGGTGCAACTTCATTTTTGACAGTTTTGAGTTATGACGTGAAATATACCTACGTAAAAGAAATTCTATACCTTGGATGCAAATCTGATAACGAATAAGCGAGTTATTGTAAATTTTGAACCTGCACCCATTACCCTGCTGCAGGTCAGGGACAGCCGAGAACACGGGGTGTTCTCTTTTCAATGTTAAATGAACGCAATAATTTTATAAACATTTTTTTTCTAATTTACTCGAAGTTGATAAAGATGGAGGTGCACCCCTCTTGCTGCGAGGTCCTCGATTGTAATATTTATCTAATTCGCCATCTCCAGAATTATTTGTGCTTATCCAGCAATCGATACTAACGTAAGCTGGGCGTATAAAGAAATTCCGACAGTGGAGGGTGCAGGGCTTTGAAAGAGTGGGGTTGGCTACGTACGAAGAATGAAACGACGCCTGAAAGAAGAGCCTAAGCACCAACAACGGTGCCTACGACCCCAACTGTCGCGTAGTACGAGAAAAAGCAGAGTAGATTATTGATCCCTGTGTGCGTGGCTCCCTACGTTGTACAAATATCCGTATTGTTGGATTACGTACCGCTCCGTCTGAACCGTCACCAACCCTATTGGTCTTACCCTCGTTCGAGAAAGACTTACGTGCTCTCAGCTTTCTTCCGATTGCGCGTCGCCCATTTTAGCGTCCCTCGCCAAACGCGCCCGTCACTTTGCCCATTTATTGTAATATACTTGCTCGAAGGGAAGCATAGCCCCTTCTTTACTAAATATATTATACAACATTTCTTTAAACGAACACAATAAAATTAATTAAAATTATCACAAGGAAAAGTAAAACTTACTCTAAAATTACAGAAAAAGGACATTATTAACATTTAATTTGAAATACGGTGTAATAGCAAATTATGATATTTCCAGTTTTACCCTAATCGCGGATGCGAGCATATTTCGAGTGGAAAGAAGAATGTAAATAAAAAATTGACATTCTTCTCTTATTCGGATAACTTTGCTTCTTTAAGAAATACTTTTTAAGAAACACTTAACACTAATTTTATGGAATTTAAATGACTCTGATATTGAAAACTCGGCATTGAAGACTTTTGTAAGGGAGTCCTGCTCTGTTGGTGTAAAATTATCTGCTTATCTCCGAGATAAAAGCGACAATGGCGCACACGCCACAAAGGGTGCTATTTCCTTACAGAGATTTAAACGTAGATGCAACAATATAAATGACCTACTTCACGAAAGAACCGCGGTGGCTTCTAAGTTTGTGGCGCCGCCGCATTCCGCGTGGAGAGTGATCGATATCTCGAAAAACCGTGAAAATGTTACGTTACTACAGCGACCGCAATGACCAGTCGCATTCGAACATAAATAAAATGGAATTTACACTCTCAGCAGAAGCCTACTTTCAGGCATGCACAATTCTACATTATGTACCTCGATACCTGCTTCATCGATTGGTCTGGTCTATTTCGGATGTGACTACTTGAAACGAATAGCTACCTTATGCTATGCCACCGTTTCTCCGCGAAACTACTAATTCCTTTGCAATTACACTTTTGTATAATTCACGGAGCAAAAAGAGATACCATTTAAGCAAATCGATATGCCGAGAATTTTGTTGAAATTACGTGCGAGTGCGCTTCACGAATTTATATTTCATATATTTCACACTTAAAAAGAAAAATCAAGAAATACCTGTTATATGTTACACTTCTCATACAGCCTCTTGTAGTAGATCAATACATTTTATAAATAGAAGAAAGGGTGGATATTTCAGCTGGTGAACTTAAAAAACCTCTTGCTATCGCCTATTTTTAGGCACTAATAAAGTGCCACCAATTAGTACCTCTCAAATATATCAATTACATTTTGAAAAAACGACATTTATCACGTCGAAACGTAATATCCAATATCCTGTGTAAATTTTTTATTTAAATAAAATTTCGAATAACGAATAGAAGTTAAAAGAATTATTCGTCATGTGTTAAATAAAGTTAACTCGGGTGAACAAACGAATGACGATTTGTTTTTAATTTTTATTTATTATTCGGAATTCTATTTAAATAAAAAATGTACCCATCTCTGAATGATTTATGGAAAACGGCCAAAATAATTTTATTTTTTCAGAAGAATCTCTTTTTCACAATGAAAGAAATTTAGATTCTCCAAATTTAAAGGAAGAGATTTTTGACAAAATATACAAATTTAATGAACGAGAATAAAGAAAAGTGTAACGTCTACTTGCACCCAACATCATTAATACAATAGGTAATACTGTTTGACAGGAATCCGCATCACGAACGAGTCAATCGTATAAAATCAAAGGAAGCTAATTCTCTAGAATTGGGTCCCATTGATTCTGGTGGAAATCGATGAACCTCAGGAGTAAGGAAGGACAGACTGCAGGACGTCCAATAAATACAGCTACCAAAGGCAAATACATTAGCTGCCTGTACATATAAACGTGAAAATCCAGAATCGACTAAATCGGTTTATTGGCGTTGCAAGTGAATTGTCGAGTCGTGAATGTCATCGAGTTTGCAGAAAGGATTTTCGAAAGTTACACCTCTGTTGATAAGCGATAAGGTGGAGAAGATATTCCAAAACGACATTTACTCGTGACATTATTTAAAGCCTCTCTGATCGTGGAAGAATTTAAACAGACAGTTGTATTTTTAATCTTGATCTCCTGAAAGCTGGGCAAGTGATACGGATTCGTTAACACTGAAGTTATCAAGATATTATTTGTGACAGGGAATCAGCCAAATATGCAACATGATATTCGCCTAATATTTCAAGTAAAGTGAAAACAGCGATCTGATGATCTGTGCAACAATTATATTACAGATCGAATTTGCAACTACGTGGGAAGTGTTAGTGAACATTTTTACTAAAATATACGAATTTCCCACTGTGCAAGAAAAAATATAAGCATCACATGAAGTGTTAATTATTTGAAGAGAAATTGTCCAAGTCACACAAGATGCTTCCTACTTAGTTAAGGCACTATTCGAACTAAAGTATTTGCTGAACAATCATACAACATTGGCCACATATTAGCTCGCGAACGATTTGCAATGGAATCACGATTTCGTGACGTACGTTCAGTTTAATGCTAATGTAATCTACACGCCGACCTTATTTATATCAAGCTTCCAGTCACATCGAGTGTTCGAAATTTTCTATTGATCGGCTCATAGCTATGCACAAATTCAAGCTTCGCGAAGCAGGTACTTTCAAAGTCCTAAAGGGCTATCGACGCACGGTTTACAGGAGAATGAAATTCTGTATGCCACCATACAAACTATCTATCGATCGATTAGCAAGGAAATTATCAGACAGTATTGCATAACTATCATTAGAATTTCAGGTCCAATCGATTTTATTTTAAAGTTAAAGAAATAATATCGAGCTTTTCGTTTCACGTACGATTATTTATGGAATCTAAATTCAAGCCCAAAGACTAGGAATACTTGGTCGTTCCATTGCTTTTTCTCTTCTACATATAACACGTAGTTCCGCGTCTCGAGGGGCAGAAATAGGGCAATGGAAGTCGCCAAGGGTTTCCGCCCCTCTGTATATTTCTCTTAAAGGCCCAGTCGGAAACCTTGAAGTTCCACCGTACAAACAAAGATATTACGAGGAAAATAAAATAATGCCGACTTTATCGGAACAGGACGCACGCGACGTTAGATAAAACGAAACGTCTCCATATTAATACAATCTTTCCGTTCGCTCGAATAAAAAATTCCTTTCGCTGATAAACTGTCGGAGGAAAGCGTTACGAATATCTCGCGAGGATGTTAAAATTGCTATTCCTTTGTGGCAAAGGAGAAAACTCTACCGGCAATAAAATCATTAGCTTCTCGGTGCAGACGCGTTCGTAGCAGATTTTACGTAATTTCGACACTTCCGTTGCGAGCAAGTGCTAAAAAAATGTAGCTGTGAAAATAGCCCCCACTCTATTTTATAGTGGCAACGTTAGGAAGGGGGGAATCGATTCAACTACAATCAGGACGCCTGTACACGTTTGAATGCAGCAGGAAAGTTCTTTACATGTATATGGCATCGCCAGTGGGCTGCAGTGGCCGCGTACATTGCGACACTTTACGTCAGAAACGATATGGGATTAGGTTTAAATATCAATCGAGCGTATCTCTATCGCGAACTAAACTCTGCTCTCTTTGCCGCGGTATCTTTGGCAGAAAGCACGAGAAACACGATTAGCCATTTCGTAAGGAATTTATTCTACAAATCGTGCGAGCATCCGACAGCCTAATGTCTCATGCGCCCTAGAATTGATCGAACGTTCCGCCTCTTATTGTATCTGCGAAAGGGTATCGGAAATTCGACGGAAAGCCGATCACCAGTGGAAGTTACGTAATCGGAGGAATGGATGCGAGGAAGGTTGCACTTTTTCACGCGAACTTAATTGAATTTCACTTTGCCGAGTCTACTCTGTCTACAATGGAGAAGTAGAATATCCCAGTGGATGAGACTTACCCCAGCTAGCGCCTGTGCGTCCCAGAAACTGTCCAGTCTCGGAGTTCCATAAAAAGACCCTAAAACCTTCCCATTTGCCAAGCTGCGGCGGCGGGCTGTAATACTGTTCGACTTTCTTGCCCTCCATCCCGATCGTTTATACGAGATTTACAGAGAGCGATCGCAAGCTCTCGCGCGTGCACCACAACGAATGTTGACGTGCGAATCCGTTTCTCAGGCTGTACTGCTTCCTCCCGCTGATCTAGTTCGTCTTCTGGCGGAACAGTGCCGCGATCGAACAGTTCCGCGGGCGAGGACGCAAAGGAAGGAAGGAAGGGTCGATTCGTGCCCTCGTCTGGAGCCGCTGTTCTCGGGCGCTCTCGTCCGGCCAAGGGATGAATATTGAGCGATCGAACCCAAGCCTGGCCCGAGCTTTTCAGGCCGTCCTCTCCTTCTCTCCTTCTCTTCTTCTCCACGGCTCCCTCTCTCTGTTACTCCAGCGACAGCTTCCCCACCGCTGGCGAATCGCTACCCTTTTCTACCCTACCGCGTCGACGTAATCGCGCAGTCGCGTCAATACCCACCCCCTTGCCTCCACCCAGTGTTCTCCGACCTCCCCGCTCCACTCGCTTTATCGCCGCCGGCCAGGTGGCACTACTGGCAATAGGGACCGGCCGCCATCATCCTTCTCGCTCCACCTCGCGCTTTTACCGTCTCCCGTTTTCTCGTACGCGGATTCGATCGACCCCGCTGCGTGAAACGGCGACTCCTCGCGGCGGAGCTTACGCGAACCCGCGCCGACAGACACCAGGAGGAAATGATTCCCTCAACCGAGCCCACCTACTTCTCTTCCTTAACCCTTAAAGCACGCTCCGAGAGATAGCCGGAGGAGGAATTAGTGTCCCCGTGGATGGGGTGTCCGAGATGTTAGGAGTGAAAAACAGAGGAATGCAAGTAGAGAGGGACAGAGCGTAGTAAAGACGAGGAACAGAGAGGTCAAGGGTTTTGAAATGCGTCCGACTGCCACGGAATCCCGAGGGAGAATGACCAAACGTTACGAGACCTTTTCGTACAGCTTCCTGCCGTTTCTGTTATAGCGCGATCGTCCAGTTATCGCTACGTCGCATGCACTGTCACTCGCTTACAATCTTTCTCGCCCATGGCTGCGTCTTCCGTATCGCTGTCTCTTCCAGTCAGCTCGATTCGTACGAAACCTCTCAATCCTTCGTCACCCGGTCAGGACTCTTACTGCTTAGCACTTAGCCAGCAGCTTATAGTGTGACGGTAAGGAGGACAGAAAATAGATTTAGTATATTGTATCGCAGGCTTTGGCATCCAATGATACTTGCAGTAAAGCTTGGAGGAATTTCGAAAGTAGTCGGTTTCAAGTAGCGTATAAGTTAGAAGAATACAAAGGTGCTCGAGAGTGGCGACTGTTTTTTTTTTCAGAAATAAAATTTTAGGTCAAGGATGGACGATATACTTTCGAATTTAATGGTGAACACTTGGGTCGTTTGTTCCGATAAGATAGTAGCGATTTACTGTCCCGTTCCGTACCGCGATCCAAGAACACGCCTAACAAGATCTGAAACCCACGTTAGTTACGTTAAATTAACTAATTGTAGAGATACAGTGCCTGGCATTATTCTTCTTAGTATATTTGTAATTATCGCGTGGAGGAAAAAATTAAATTATATCTCCGAGCATTAGAGTTTCTTTTCTTTAATGCATCAGGGCTCTCTACTGAGCACACATTTTTGTAAAATAAAATAAGTTCGTTAACCGTGCATTCCAGACGTTCTGTTTATATCACGCCTTCTACGTCACAATGTACGCAGGAAACTTGTATAATTATAACTTAACGAATCTCCTCGAATACATCGTACCACATCCGTACAGACGTCGATAAGGGTTAACGTGTTTAAGCCTACTAACTAGTATTCCAGCTGAAACAAATCATATTTATTATGACCGGTTAATACGAGAATCTAGTACAATTCCAGGGACAAAGTACGATAAGTCTCACGTACATTTAACTTGATAAACTGGAATTCGTATTTTACGAAGGGCATTTTTCATTCAACCTAATAAGATATTTTTACGAGGCTTTAACGTAGAAATAAATGCCAGCGAATTTCATGTGCAACCATAACGCGGATCTGTGTCGCTTACTTTAGACCATACATGCCCACTCTCTTACATAACGGAACTCTTGTGGATCGATTGTACCCACAATACTCGATTTGGTAATAGTTTATAATGAAATGTTTAAAAAAAAGATACTAACTATAATGATCCCTTTTCCGAGATTAGAATGCTTCTTGCATAAGAGAAATGAACACGAAACTTGGTATTTGAAAAAATCGACAGGATATTGAAACCTTCAATTAGTTATCTGATCCCCGTCTCTGTTTCGACAGATAAAAGGAAATACGAGTCTTTTGCCACGAGATAGATTATAAAAATAAAGTAGAGACTTTCGTTACGTAGTAATTACTATATAGACTATTTTATTAGTTCTCTATTAATCACATGAACGGATACATTGTACTTATTCCATTTACGTCGAGTCGCTTGTCGATATTACAAATTATTGTGATTTCTGCCTACAGTACACAATATACAGTTATCTATTCATGTCTCGACGAATGGCAACGTACCGAGTCTTTTTGTTAGATCTATAAGAAAATTGTAGCTTCTTCAAACCCCTCCCATCGTGGAACCGCCCCAGCTTATGAATACTATCTGAAACTCCTTAATACTACGTAGAATTTCCGCCGAGCCATTGAAAATAGAAGAACAACTGTTGTTTATATACAAAATTGTTCAATTCGCAGGGAAGAATGTAACGTCGGATTTGAATTTCCCGTGGGAATATTAATTACAGAGATCTGCAAATCTCGATCTCACCTTCGCGCTTTGATGGAGCTACGTATTTTTATTACTCATTTGATGATATTAGTGAAATGCGCTTCTGGCTGATCATACACCAGATATTCCTAGGAATATCGAGGGCAAATATTCAATATATTTACCATTTTTTACGTATGATATAAGAACAGAACTGTAATTGTCTGCAAAACTGTATTCGTGATATATACGATCATAGAAATTAATTGATCAAAAGGACAGTTCATCGAGAAAATGAAGTTGACATTGAAATTCTTGTATGCAATAATCGCGCAAGGCATTCAAGCACGGTATTATATTTTCCCCTCCAAGTCAAGCAATTTTATTCTATCTTCGATAATTTGCCAAATAATCAAGCACGAAGTATCAAAATTTATACGAACATTTTGTTAGCGAATAAAATAATAGTATCTAACAGATATCTTGAGATAATATAACACCATCGTGTTTCGCAGAGTTTCATTAAATTTTGATTCAAACCGAAATATTTGACACAAATATATTAAGTAATATTATTATAATATTAGCGTATTAAATTCTAAACAATCATATTACACATTTCAGAGAACGCCATGGATATTTTAACCGAGATCCTGATTTTTCTTTATATCAAAATACAATACAATCTTTGTACTCTATTATCGCATGTGAACAAATAGCTATGAACATCGAATAATTATCATTGGTCAAAAAACCCGACAGATGTGTAAATTCTAATAATATCAATAATACGTCGGTCGGTATAATACATTTTTCTTTTTCTCGAAACGCGTATATCCTAAACGCACCGACGAAAAGCGTAGACGGGTTGGTTGGTAACGTTTTTTATTAAATATTTCATTACAGGAGGTTAAAATATTTATAATGCATTCAGATAACAGAATTTACAAATATATCTCAATATTTTCATATGCATATACATATATATACACACACATACGTATATATGTACATATATATATGCATGTATATATACATATACATATATAGTGTATATACACATCACATATTTGTATGTAAATTTTTCTTTTTTCCTCTACCATACTGCGTCTCATACATACTTTGCGCGTCACACACACTCAATTTCATTCGCACCGTGTTTTATGTACATGACATAGAGTGGCACGAACTCTCGTACAGATTTTTTTCGTTTTCGTATTTTTTTTTTGTTTTTTTTTTGTCCTGTCACACTCTCCGTACCACGATGACACTAATCGTCGTCGTAACGAAATATGTGATGACCATCTCGCACGAGCGACCGTCTACAAAAACCGGAATTTCATTTCACGCAGAATGCATTCTAAAAATCTTTTTTTGTGTTTTTTATTTTCTATCCTTACTCGAGAATAATCGTAGTCACACTCATACATAAACCATCTTCGCGACACGCTCACCCGCACTTGTTTCGCTCTCGACAATGTCCCGTCTAGAAACGATATACCCTCTATTTTCCTTCCTGTTTCGTCCAAATGGCAGCTCGCCCGTTACAGTGTATCGCGTCCTGCGGTCCATGCCATCTTTTTTTCTTTTTCTATTTTTCGTCTTTTTATATATATTTTCCTCTTTCCTGCCCAAAGCACGTATTGTCTTCGTGTGTCACGGTTGTCCGGGCAAGCCCCTCTCCGAATTGACGGTCGCCTCGTGCAAACGTTATTATCGCGAAGCGAGTTCTGCCCTCGCGAAACGCAGCAAATGTACATCGGTAATTCTAAGCGCATTTTAAGTCCCTATGCCAACGGTATCTCGATAAGTGGCTGCGGACGCATGTATATTTGCGTATTCCTATTTGCACATCAGACGTCTGTATGTGTGTTTCGTTAGAGTTCCCTTGCTGCTGGTTTACTACATTTAACATTCTCTGTGCTATCCGAATCGCTGCCCAATTACACCCCTGTATGTCCACAAACGTTCGCAAAAAAAAAAAAAAAAAAAAACAAAGAAAGATACGCGCGGCGCTAGTCCTCTCTTACATCGCCTTTGTTCTTTTCTCGCTTTCTAGAACCTCGTTTGCAGCTTCCTCGAAAATCGATCTTACTCGTTAATAGCAGAGATGTAAAGTCTCGAGAAAGTCTTTTTAATTTCATCGTCAATTCTGATCGCGCCACTGAATGCACAAAGACGATGGAGATTTAATAATTAAACGATGGTCGATTGCACGTACGTTTGTGGCTTTTTACGTGAATTTTCTGATTCTATAAAAGGACACGAACAATCGGTTCTGGTTAAAGCGAGAGAGAAACACGCGGTCGAAGAGCAATGGCTAGGCGCGCTAAGAGAAATTAATAACACAAATATTTATCTAGAACTAATAACTGAATTATGAGATAGCAAATATAGAAGCAATCATGGTAACCATTGAAGTCATTTTTTTCTCTCTTTTTTTTTTGTTTATCAATCTTAATATTTTCCGAAAACGAAAGCGATTCTTACTTATGAGACGGTTCGATCTTTCCGGAAATTTTACATCCCCCTATGTCATTACGAATATATAATTTATCATTACAATTATTCCTATAATTAATATTAATATTATCGTTTCATTATAATTATTACTACTATCAATCTCTCACGCTCCTGTTCCTACGACCTCCGCTCATCAAGTGATATGGTTCTTTGACTTTTGATTCTTTTAAGTATAATACTGATTTGATCAAGAGCATTTGAACTTTTTTTTTTGAACTTGAACAACATAACAATTCGATTGCATCGAGTATAACTTCTCTTATCGCTTTCTCTCTGCCGTTAGTTCCTTTTCGCTAGCTTAAATGCGTATGGTAATTTCTAAACAAAGGAGTCTCAGTTTTAATGGATAGCACTCCTGCGATGCACTATAATAGCTAATGAACACTGTTCCTCGCTGCTCCGCGACAGCGATTAAAGCGTACGGTTGACGTTGAAATTTTCAAGAGAAATTTGGGAAGTGTATCCTCCCCGCGAACTATCGGACAGTCTCGCGTAGACATATTAAAATTCATGAAATGCAATTAACCGAATGTAACTGATACAATGAAAACGATAATCACTTAGTTCAATACATTGTGATAGAATTTCTCGTTAAATAACAGTCATATAATGTAGCATGTCATTAGGCATGACATTATTGCTAAAGCGTTATTCCGCGACTCTTATTTTATATACAGTTGCTAGTCAGCAACGAAAGTACAGAACTTCCTTATTGCTGCTTACAACATTAATACTATATATTCACTTGAAAAAAAAGCGTACGCTGGTGTTCCGCTAGGAAATATTGCTTAATAGTTAAGACAAAAAATATCGCCTTCATCTTATTGCCAATGACACTACAGCGAAACATGCCGTTTAGCTTTCAATGCCAACAATTAGTAAACAGCAATAAAGTGGCGCGTTTTAATATGATTACTATTGCTTTCGATAACACGAGCTATCCGTGACTACAATATCAAAGTACCGCTTGGTCAACAATGATTTGTTACTGCTTGGCAAGCCGGGGTTCAGTTCTTTCGAATTACTTGCAGAATTGTCGGAAGTTACGTAAACGAAGGACCGATTAATATTTTTTTTAATTTTGCGAAACAAACTTATCTGCGAACGAAGAATATCGCGATAGAATTTGCCCCATGTGTTTCTGACTTTGGAATAAAGTTTAGGTCGGAATGGGCAGAATTTTGGTTTGCACGACACATGCCGTGAGGTCAGACTCCTTTGTTTTATAGTTGAAGCGCATACGAATTCACAAAACCTTTGCGTTATTATTTTGCTCTGGTGAAGCCATACACCTAAAATTGTGACACGATATAAACGAGGCTTTTCATAAACTTTACTTAGGCGCACTTTGCCATTTTTCTATGGACACTAGTTCGAAGACAGATTGCTCGCGAATACCAAAAATTTATTCCTATCATAAAGTTGAAAAGGTGTTCTTGTTTACAGGTTCAATATAAATTTCACGAACTTCTCATCGGTCACAGCCACTTCGAAACTTTTCTCAGGTAGTTTTCAAAAAGTATTATTCGCTACTGGT
This sequence comes from Andrena marginata, assembly GCA_963932335.1. NCBI lineage: Eukaryota > Metazoa > Arthropoda > Insecta > Hymenoptera > Andrenidae > Andrena > Andrena marginata. The sequence continues at coordinate 776,150 of OZ010660.1, forward strand.
AACGGCAAGATAAATGTTAACCATTGCTTCTTTTTTTCTTTTTAGTAGACCGGTAAAAAGACACCGAGTATTTAGACAAAAATGGCACTTTCACTAAATATCACCTTGCCACTGAACCACGTTCCAGTAATTATATTACTGAATTTCTTACAAGAAACGGACAAAACTATGACTAACATGTAGCAAGAATAACATTTTAAATTGCAATGATTTAAAACTGATATACAAAATTTTTCTTCGAATTTTGAAACTATACACGATTTGGTGATTCGTTGATAAATAATTAATTTTTGGTTGTCTTTGAAGTTTCAAGAATTAAACGCCGTTGAGAAAACGTTTAGGAAATATCTGTTACGCTATAAAAAATAATATACCAAAAAATAATATCATGATACTGAGTCAACATTGTAAGTGTAATAAAATTAGTAAATCAAATCCGCGTGTAATTAAAAGCCCGCGGACTTTTAGCTTCCAAGTGCTGCCTAAAGCCAAACTTTCACTCTTACGAGAAACTGACTCTAACACATTAATCTCGAAATTTGCTGTGGCAACTGACTAGCTGCCGAGTAATTTGTTGCCGACCAAAGGAAATACCTGAGAAACACTTTTATACCCAGAAACTACTAAAAGGAAGTTCTTAAATGCATACGTATTCAAAGTCATACATATTCACTCTCGTCCATCTCCATAGCTTTTCATTCCTTACTATTAGATATCTAAGATCTACTTTTCACATAGATCAGGTTTATAGTATGAGAGCCTTACGATTAAAAAGTACGAATCACTTTAAGTATGGGAGCTAGCCGAGGATCTGCCAAATTATATGCTCTAATAGAATTAGATTAACACTCGTCAATGAATAATTTTAATCGAAAACTGGTTTAAATGCAGTAGCAACTTGTTGACAAGGCGAGTACAACGCAGATGCCACTCCACTCATACCTGCACGTTTGCATGTAGCCAAGTCATTACTCTTTCTCTCTTCTTTTATTTCATTATCCACTAAGAAGATTCTAAACGCATGTAACGCATTGCTTACATTTAAAAGAGATGGGCGATCAATAAAAGTCGTATAAAATTGCTTAAGTTGCACGCGATTGCATGACTATTTGTATAAATAGGATGAGAATCATTGTTACCTAGCTAACTATCCATAAGTTAATAAATGAGTGGCGTATAGTTGTAGTTTTATACACACAGGAGCGCAACGGCAGCTAGATGATCGAACACTTATGGTTTGTTGTTCTCTCATTCTTTCCTTCTTCCTTCCTTCCATCCTTTCTTACTCTCTTCTCCCCCACCTCACACACACACACACACACACACACACGCGCGCGCGCGCGCGCGCGCACGCACGCACGCACGCACGTGTGCATTCACACTTTCTTCCTCTTCACTTCTCTGTCTACTTATTTCGTTCTCACCATTCGTTTTCGCACTCGTTCAAACATTGCGCACGTAAGAATTGAGAAAATATATATACATAAAAACGTCGGGGCGCAGTAGCGATAATAGAAGTAATAGTAATAGTTTAATAGTAATAGTAGTAATAGTGGTAGTAGACATACTAGTAGAAGTAAAAGTATCAATGATAAATATAGTCAAACATGGTAGTTTTACCTAATCAGAGCACAATACGTTGTTTTGTTTTTCCTTGCATTTTCATTTATGGCTAGTTACTAGAGACATAGGGAGAAATAGGGTCGGGGTAAGTAGCCCATAGGTATCATTGGAAAGACGCCAGTCAATACCTAACACAAACCTTTCAAAATGTATTCTAAAAACTTAGATAAGAACATTGCATTCTGCGTTATACTTCCTTTCGTTTCCCCCCTTTGTACACGACGCTACATTTCTTTACAATTATAGTTAAGAATAATTACTATCATAAATAAGAACTTGTAAAAAGTATACCTGGTACCGTGAATCGCGAAACGTCCTCTGTTAAAATATCGTCGTGCTGGATATAAGGGATGTCTACAAAAATCACCGAAAACTTGCACAGGGAGCGATAGCAGTCATCTTTTGAACGGTCCTTAGGTTGTATTGCTGTGGCAGGGTCGTGATGATAATGGCAATGGGAATGATAATGACAACGATGGTAACAGTAGTTATGGTACTGATGATAGCGGTAAATTGCTCGGCAGTCCGTGGCAGGGGATCACTTGTCAGAACTTGGACACTCTCCAGGTTGTTTCATTATGCTGTAGTCTAGGCGGTACTGAGCTGAAATTAAATATATGCCTTATAGTTTGCGAATAGGAGAGGCAACATATTTAAGAATTTTCATTTATTCGTAGCCGTAAGCAGCGAACAGTGAAATTTTAACTTTTTCTTCGGAACAAAGAAATCTTATTTGCGAAGATTATAAAACAATCGGTAGTTTTATATCTTCGCGTAAAAAAACATCGTAATAAACGAGTATCTCAAGCATCACCATGGGGTCCGTGAAACCCCACCTCCCCAGTTAAGGGTTAGCATGAGGTAAGATATAAAAGAAAGGATTACAGTGAGCCACTGCAAATGGAAAAAATGAAAAGTTACCTTTTTTGGTAAGGTCCTCCATAGTTTGATCTTTACAATCGACTGGGAGGTGACTACTACTGCCACAGTTATAACACGAGATTTTCGATGGTGGGACGGCAGCTGGTGCGTATGTAACAACCGGAGAAGGTGGCATGTATGGTGCTTGTACGGGTGTTGCGGCAGCGTTCGGCGGCGGTGGGGGTGTTCCCCCGGAAGATGGATGGCCAGGATACTGGTACATCATTTCACCGTTCGGTTGGTACGTGGTCGGATAAGCCGGCCTTGCATACGGTCCATGCGAGAAGTTAGAATAAATACCACTGCTCGGTCTCAATGCCGAGAAATGACCATGCGGCAGATACGTGACCTGCGAGTGCGATGGTGGCGCGGGAAAAGAAACGCACTGTGAGAGATTCGGTGGCCCACCGCCATTCACCATTTGATTCTTATGGCGCATTAGATGCGTCTGATTTCTCCTAGTACGTTGCCTCTCCGGGACTGATTGTATAGGCTGTGGAGGTGGTGGATGCGATACCGCACTCGTAGAATGTACCGGTACAGAGCTAAGGTGATCGGTAACTGGCGGTGGATTAATGTCGCTCCCGCTCACCCACGGTGCTGCTGGAGGAGTTTCTGGCGGAGATCTACTACCAGTACTGTCCGAACTACTACTCTGAGAGCAATGCCTACTGCTCTCAGGATCTAACCTCAAGGCTTGTAATTGCGTCAAACAATATACATGTTGAGCATTGCACCTGAGATATTTTCAGAATTATATCAACTTCCATTCATTTCGGTGGATAATTATTAAGTATTTATTTCTTCGTCTTACCTTGGATATCGGTTCTGTACCCCGCCAACAGGTAACGTAAGACAGGCATAGCACGGGGCATTCTGTGCAGCATACATCGGCGGCGGTGCAGGATACATTTGTATTTGCGGAGGATCTAATGGTGGCATAGTAGGATACCGCCGTAAATTAGGAGTAACTGCATGATTATGATGATGATGCATCGCTGGATGCTGTTCCTGCAATGGCATTGACTTACTGCTTTGATTCCCATTATCATTTAACATCTCCATTCCCGACATAGCCTGCACAGAAGTTTGTCATTTATTTTAACACACAATTCGTACCTGTATAGTGGTTAAGCGGGGCTAAAATACACTCGTTCATTACCTCGTTTTCCATTGGATCTACACCTGAATGAGCTGCGCTAGTAGTATTGTCCAATTTTTTGTCATTAGTAATTTGATTTAAGCCATTAGTGGTTTGACTTTTAACTATACTTCGTAGTTGACCCACTGCATTTGGTGTCAGTCCTATTTCCCTCAAATCTTCATCGCTCATCCTCCGAATCTGTATTCAATTTGTGGCAGATAATGGAAAAATTTTAATCTTCTAACATATAACATTACATTCTATAATTTAAATACGAAAATATTTGATTAGACGATATCCTAGTCTTTGTGTAAATGAAATTTATAAGTCGTATTAATTACACAATATTTCGGAGAATTTTCAGTTGTTTTATAAATCTACTATCTTACCTCGTCGAGAGAAAAATTCTGCAAATTGCCTTTGAAATTTGGCATTTCTTTTCCCAGCGTTTCTCGTAAAGAGTCGCCAGAAGTTGAAGATCGCAGTCGTGGTGGCGGTGGTAGTTGTTTAGATTGCGGTGCTGCCGGAATTAAGGTAGAAGGAGTATTCTCTATGCTATTGTGCCGTGAGAAAGTGGCAGAACTGCTAATAGGCAAAGGAACAGAGCGTGATGGAAGCAATGGAGATTGACTAGGATGACTTCTGTTCGTACCAAGTACAGGAAGCGGAGGAAGGGAATTGGCATTTGCACTAGAGATGCTCGTCTGACTGTTAGAGGCACTCGTTGACGTTGTTAAGGTGTTCGAAGTAGACTGAGTTACTTGTGAAGAGGTTCGTGGCATTGTATTGTTTCTGCGACCCATTGGGGAATTGCTGCGACTAGGAGATCGAGACTGGGATGGCGACGATTGGCGGCTGACTAAGGGGGAAGGTGGATAAGCCAACATGTCGCCAGTATGATACATCAGTTGATTCCCCATCATAACCTGACCTGCCCATGGTGCCATATGATTTACTGATGGAAAACCAAGATGAAGATATTGCGCTGCACCACCTGATCCTATTGGCATTTGCTCTGGTGTTGATAGACATAACCCAGGTGGAGGCATAGAAAGACCAGGGGGAACTCCAGTTACCATGTTATTCCTCATTGCCATATCTCCTACAAATAATACGAAGAAAATATAATATAATGTACAAGCAGACACAGCTGATTGTAAGTTCTTAGACATTATATACATTGCACATGCATCAAATATATCGATATAAATTACCATGGTAAGTTTGCATCGGAGGAGGTGCCATTAGACAATTACCCTGCATCTCAGGATCCATTAATCTTTCATTTGTATTCACACATGGTGTGCAACCCTATTATCATAGCAAATATATTCATGAAATAAATGGCAAATTAACTTATCATAAAGCGGATTGATTAAAACTAAAGAAAATTATAAAATTTATCGTTCATTTTACATAGATATATTTAACATAAGAATTTATATATACTTGTGCCTGTTTGTAGGACGAATTTGACTTTGAAATATTCAAACGAGCTTCCTCCTCTTGAAGCTTTATATAAATGTTACCGAAGACACTCTTCTGCTCGTATGTAAACGCTGGGTGATTTAAAGCCATCGTATACAGTAAGAGCAGCTCCTCGAGAGGTTGGTCATCCGGTGTAAAGGTGGTCCCATTTAATAGGTTGGAGATCTCTTGATAGTCAAAGTTTGACAAGTTCTTGTACAAGATTACCGCACATGCATAATTACAAGAATGTAACAATGCCATGTAGAGAGCAAGTTTCCTTCGTGTGCGTTTATCTGCCACACCTAAGGTCGTCAGCTCGGCTAGGTCAGACGCACTGTTCGCGTGATGTTCTGTGTCACGGAGGTCATTGTAATCCCTCTTACCAATATCCTCGACACAAGTGCCAAGGTATCGTACTTCAAATGGCAGGCACATGTTTAATAACGTGCACATGACATCGATACGTTTATAACTGCACATACATAAAAAATTGTATCATGAATATATGGAATACTCTTAATGAAATCAAAATTTTCTACAAAGGAATCGCGAAACTAATATTCAGGCCACACCGATGTTCGAATATAACAATAACTTTTAGCACAAAAAATGAAGTAGTACTATATTTTTAAAAGGATCAATAAATCATACAATAAGAATTGTTATTTGTCTAACTTTACATGCAACATTGTTCAAAGAGGAAAATAGTAACCAAATGGAGTTGCATTAGCATTAAATTATAAAGTAGTTTCTCTATAAGTACACACAAGAAAGCTTGACGATCTAATATGTACAAAATTTGCAACTTTACTGCCAACAATGCAACTACCTAAAACATTATAGAAAACATCTATTATGGGTATTCAATAGGTATGTAAAACATTCAATGAAATGTACAGTTACTCGTTTTAATATTTGGACACCACAGTACTTTCAAGCTTATCGATCGATATCTTTGCAAATTATTAAAAATTATTCATTCTATTGCTCTGTATACATAGATAATAGAAATACAATTAATATATAATCCTGCTCTTGAGGGTATTGGAAGTTATCATTGCCTTCGCTCCAACTCAATCCACAAATTTTCAATTGGGTCGAAGTCGAGTGATTTGTGGGGTGGGTGTAAAACTTTGAGACAATTATACAATAAATATTCTTGTACGATCCACAATTTGTATTTCAGATAATTATCCTGGTAGAACCCAAAACTTTCTCGGATTTCCACTATTATTATCACTTCTTAACAAATTACTTTTCCAAATTTCTAAATATTTATTTTTGCCTGAAATTCCATTTGCAAACACTGATTCACCAACTCCAACGGTATATATGCAACCCCATATCCCTCATAAAACTCTCCTGCTTTTGTAATATAACGTTTCACAAAGATCAATTGCTTTGTTCTATGTGTTGCACTCACATCTGGTTTCCTTCGGACTAAATTCGAATCTAAATTCTTTAAGTGTCCTCTGAACAGTTCATGGATTTAATTTTTTTCCAGATTCCTGATACAGAGCCGATATTAACTGCGGCGCACTTAATCACGGCTTTTCCATGATTTTTCTTTTCTGCTCGTCTTTGGAATCGACAATTCGTAAGCGTCTTTTCTGGAGCTGAAACTCAATGCGATCCTCTTCTTTGCTAACAATGTCTGCTACAGTACTTTTCTTCGCATTTAATAACTGCAATTTCACTATAGGTTTTCCCTTTCTTATAATTATAAATTAGAAATTGGAGTTTATCGAAGCTCCTATTACTTCCTTTCTGTGGCATTTTGAAATGTTGACGTTTATTGCTGAATTTCTTGCATCGAAATGACATAGAATCGTAACATTACTAGTATGTTTACATTACAAATGTAAACATCGGACTAAGACTACAAGATTCCTTGGAATACGTTAAGCGAAGAATATATCATGTGTCTGAAATATTTTTGTAACGTGGAAATCAGACATCGTTTTGTTAAAAATCGTTGTAGAATAAAATATTACAATTAAGAAACAATGACTTATAGTTCTATTGTCGATAATAAATAATTTAACATAATAAAGATCAACAGAATTAATATTTTAATAGTTTGCGAAGATATAAATCAATAAACTTGAAAGTACCGTGGTGATTGAATGTGACTAACCGTATAAGGTTCTCATTAAAACTTATGTATATTAATTTTATAAATTTTGTACAGTGTACCTTTTTAAGTTTCAGTAAAATGCATTTGTAATGAGAATTGTAAAGGATATTATAATAATATTTTTGTAAATAACAATATTTATTTGTATATCGGTTGACTATCTCTAAAAGGGCATGTATTAATAATTTTTTATCAATTCATCGTTATATTTGAAATTAATAGAAAGTTACAAAGTAGCATAGTACTACCACACATGGTACTTTTGTGCAAGAAATGAAAAGAGGAGTGACGAATTAGTAATAAACCGAAGCGTATATCAACGAGACTGGGCATCTATGTAATATCTATACGAATTACCAATGTACTCGCGATAATTTCTGACACAAAGAGTTAAAATAAGATCGGGGCGGAATGTTCTTTTTGGTTAGCTCGAAATTTGGTGTAAAGATGAGGAGGTCACGGTGAAAAACGTAACAGCAAGTCGGGACCAAGGGAATCGGGGAATATTTATTACGGGGAAAGGTAAATATGGTACCAGCCACGAAAGAGGCTGACGGTATTTCCTTTACCTGGACAGATTCCCAAACCATGATACCACGTTCTCCTTACACACCATTGCCAGACAACATTGATACCACTTGGGCTGAAGAAAGCGCCGATGCGGACAGCTTTGGCGCCTCGGGTGTTGATATCAAGTGACAATCACGGTGGAGCCTGGCACAATAACGAACCAGTTCTAAACCCTTCGCGAATGTGCAAGTTTCGTCAGAATCGGAGAGCGAGCAGTCGTAGCGGGCACATCAAACGCACAGCGGCGGCGGCAGCAGCAGCAACAGCAGTAGCACAGCACACCGTGAAGTATCCACATTCGCGGCAGCAGGCAGAGGCAGGCGCGACCGAACGATCGGTGAAAACGACGGACGTCGACGAACGAACCGCGCGTTCATGAAAAATCTTGCATAAACAAGCACACGATCGTCCCTCCTGTTGAAAATTAAATTCCACCTCCACGATTATTCTTGCTGCGTGTATTTAATTTTCACTAGATGTTCCGAATCGAAAAATCGAGTCTCGAGATCCGTTCACATGCTCGCGTTAAAAAAGGCATCGAGTACATACTCGCTCCTCCAATCTACAGTAAGGGAACGATCGCATATAAGCTACAATTGCACGTGACAGCTACCGTATTGGCTGTCGTTTCATTTATCACCAATTAGAAACGCGCTTTAACCTCGACGTAAAGGTCCATTTGCACGTGATAGTAAAGTCGTGACATTTCGCTGCGTGGTGCGCACTGAGTGCGAACTGTTTCGGTGCCAAGATCACTAGAGCATTCGGCGCAAATACTAATGGTTCTAGACAACACTATGCGTATTAACTATTAATCGAGGCACCATGGACAATGTAGAATCAGAAATACTTTCTTTACGAAAAATAATAGTCTATTCGATACCGATATTTAAAGGTATCGATACGTCTATTTCGATCCAAGTAACGAGTACAAGTATCGATACTATAATTACTTGGTATCGAAACGAAAGTATCGAGTATATATACTCGCTTTACTTGTATCGATTCATTCCTAGCCTAGTCTGCCTAGTCGGTGTTGATATTGAAAGGGTTATGTAAAGATGGTTGCATAGTGTTTTACAATCTCTATAAGAGCCAATAATATTTCAGATTCTAAATAAATAAAAGATTAAACAAATTTGAATTCTCCCGTATGCTTTTGCATGTATGCATGTTTAGTGAATTGACCTGTCGTGGAAAATGAATGAATTATAGATTTTTTAGTCAGAATTTATGTACTTTAAAGTTGGATTTCAAATTATCAACCCTTGAATATCTTCCTCCACGATATTTATGATTATTTCGGTTATAATTAACCAATTATTAAAAATTCCTCGATTTATTTATGAGACGATGAGAGCAGATATTCTGTAAATCTTTACCGTCATACAGAACTACTATTATTCTTATGACTTATGAATTATTATTATTCGACTAGTCTTTATTGTGATATCTGTTCTAATTTCCCACAAAATCATGTACATCAAAATCGTTCCAAAAATGACAATGAGGTAAACAATTAGAATAGACCCTGAGCCTTAATGTGAATAAATAGTTGTTTTGTTACCGACTCACTTTTCCAAGGCATCGCCCTTTGTCACCTTTCTTAATGTTACACTGCTGTCAGAATTCTGCACCTGTGCATAAAATAGTGGTCCGTCCAGAGAGCTGTTTTCCAAAGGCGTTACTTTGTGTCGACGCTTTTCATCGTTACACAAGCCGTTTAATGCAGAAGTGGGGTAAGTGAAACAAAGTTAGACTTGTACTACTCCTGCGCAAAATGGAACGATGGTTCTAGATGCGATGTTAAAACAAATGGGCAAAAGATTCACATACCCACGCCACTTTTGCATTAAACAGCTCACATTTTCACGGTAGTAAAGCTTAAATTCTAGCTATTGAAAATTCTTTTTATTTCAGCTTCTTTATTAAGAATATACAAAGATTCGAGTGTTTCACCACAACATTTTTGAAGTGTAATACATATTTTGCGAATGACAGGGTTGATATTTGGATAGGAATGTTCAAAAGGAGTCTCATAATTGTAATGTCATTTTTTAATGTTTTTTCCACCTGTTATAGTAATGTTAGTAATTGAAGTATGTTTGCAGTATTACAATGAAGTGGTATAAATAAGTATGTAGAATTGAATGCTGATGTAATATTTTATAATTAGTAAATCTAAAATGTATAGTTCCGCTTTGTTGACTATATAATACAACTATTTTCTTGTGTTCATTGTCGAGGCTCCCCATCAGTTGGTCCAATTGAATAATAAGTTGTCCACAGAATGATGCACGAGCTTCACATGCAACATACAGAATAAATAAATTTTAGCATCTTGTATTACTTATGAAATAAGTACCTAGTATATTAAATGATATCTATACTGAAAATATTAGCAATATAGCAATGAAAGTTGAAAATGATAATATTTTTATGTCTCGCTCTCTATTTGAAGGGACATACTCGTTAAAATTTGTCAGAAAATCGATTTTTTCTACATATATCTATGCGAAGAATACTCGGTAAAAGTTGTAAGAAGAAATTCGTAACGGTATCTATAGATTCTACAACGGTAGAAGCGACTCGATCTCTGAACGGCCGCAACGTACAGGCAAAACTTTAAACGTGTTTATCCCGAAACACGAACAAAAGAAATTATGAACCGATTCCAGAGATCTTGATAGCATTTTCTTTGTAACTGAAATCACTGTCGTATCAACCTTCGAGCATAAAAAAATTTAGAGCTCATAGTTTTTCGTTGTTAACATTTTTAGGCGTAAAATTATTCCTTTTGTTGGGGGGGGGGCGGGGGGGCAGGCCCACCCGGCCCCCTAACTAGTTACGTCAATGCCTGAGCCGGGACATCGAATACTTATGCTTCTTTCATTTAGGTGCCATATTGACGTTGTAAAAAAAACAATCACCCCCTAGGTATGGGCGTTGGCAGATCTGAAGCATCCATGTTGAATATTTCCTGTAAAAATAACTTCATACATAAGTTTCATAAAAATCGGCGATTGTCATTTCATTGTTTTGCAAGAATAATGTAGTATACTATACAATAATAATTCTATTATACTGCATACAAAACAAGGCTATTACTCACGCGTACGTTGCTTACTCGCGGCCATTATTATCGCCAAATTCTACGGAATACAGCCAGCCAGCCGTGCAGCTTTGGACCTTTCACCTTACAAGATTTGGAGACCAGAGGAATGAAAAAGCAGGTGAGCTAGACAACTTCCATATCTTATTGTTGACGATGACGATGATGACGACCCTGCCTCGTTGTGGATGCCTCAATGGACGTCTTGTAACAAAACGGACAGAAAACGAATTACAATATGGTTTTGGAATTACAGTTTAAAGATTCAATTAATTTTGGCACAAGGAAAATGTTCCTTTGGAACTCACGTCTTTAAAAATATTTTGACTCCGATTTTTCGATCATTATATACGTAGAGGACTTACGTGCTGCGATAGTTCTACATCTCTCGACTCTCCTTCAGTGATATACTGATTCTGACTCCGTCGACGATATTTACTTCCAAAAGTAAAAAGCTTTTGTTGCAGTTCGAAACTTAAGTAGACCCCAATGCTCTGGAATGAATTGAAAGTGCCTAACGAAACACTGTCTCTACTCTCGCGTGTGCATATCTAGAATTTGTAAAGGGAAATGTAATCTACGGCCACTGTGCCCCGTACAGCAAGATTTTCTACGTCAAATAGCACTGATTCTAATGACCGCATTGCGCGCGGCCACGAAATTCTCTGAAAGAAAAGGTAATTAGTGGCAGGGGGGGGGGGGGCTTGCAGAGATTGAATGAACGTTATGTTTAACTAACTGTAATGCAACATACAACGTTGTTTTTTCGAACTTTTAGGATTTCAATTATTCTTTAAGTTCACTAGTTTTTCAGGCCTCAATGGCATCTGTTGCTGGAAATTGGTTTTGGAGTAGAAAATATCACGGTGAATAGGAAACAATTTGAGGAATGGGAAAATTGCTTGACCAACCAAGGATAATTGTTTAAATTTAATAATAAAAATACATTCCACACATTGTTGACTTGTGATCGAGAAAATTGCGTGTCGCAGGAAAAATTTAGAACTCAAACATTCAGTTATCTTAGGGGAAAGAAGTTTGCTCGTCACAAGTCAAATACGTATTGGGACGAACGATTTTTTGAAAGGACCGTTTAATCACCTCACGAAATTTCAAGGATAATAATTCGAAGCGCATGCTTTCCGCTAACGGGGTTCGTGTGTAGGTGTTACAATCGGATTAATCTCACAACATTGATTTACATAATTATTTAAACGTCATTTAACTGCATATAAACGTACAAAAGGGTTTAAAAGTAACGATCGAATCATTGGTAATCGTCTCGGGCACTACTCTCTTCGTTCTCGTTTCTTCGACGATTTTACATAGTTTACGTCTCGCGTGCTCGCTGCTTTCGAACCATTCGCTCGATTTCTCGCGAACTCATACAAAGCATCCTTTTAAGTGTCTCGATACTTGAAGAAACGAACATTGTAAATCTCTATTAAAAAGTCCACTAAAAAATTTTCAATACGGACAAGGTACGACAGTAAAACCTGAATTATTACTCGTCCAAAAAACACACAGATATGCCCTGTTTCTCAAAACTTTGTCACTGCGCCACTTTCGCGCGAAGATTTAATTAACGACAGTCAATTATTAAACAGTAGGTGGTGAAGTTAAGAACAAAATTAGTACGATTCCTGTTAACTTGAAATAACTGCATTTCCGCAGAAAGAAAGATGAAGATATAAATGTCCCCGTTGTCAGAAATAAATAGATTCGTAAATAATTGCCACTGTAGGCGGAATAAATTGATTGGTGAACAGTGATAAAAATTTGTTGGAATAATTCTGATCTTACGTAGGAAATAAATTTGAACATTTCTTTGGTCTATATTTCTTTCTTCAGGTATTTCTCAACTTGTTCAAAAAAAGAAAAGCGAATCGAGCTGTGGCAATTTTTCCTTGAAATCACAGTGCAATAATTACAGTAAATTTTGGAATTCTTTGAAAAATAAAAATCCCTAGATTCACTTTTCCTTCCGTTTTCGTTGTAACAATATTCTCCGTTTATTTTAAAGTTAATTGACACCACGAAATAGAAGAAGAGTTTACACGTAATATGTAAAATGTAAAAAATTATTTTGGAAATTGTATTTGCGAGAGAATTCGTGAACCATGAAGGCGAGCAAAATCGTGTTTCATGCAAATATACCGACAATTTATTAAATATACATAAACCACGTTTAATTGCAAATGTAATAATAATGAGTATCATTTGCATTCATTATTATTTTTGCTAAGTCAGTTTACATTCATTGATACAAATAAACTTATAATAACGAACCTCCAAATTATAATAAATTTGAAGCATCAATTTTACTTCATTTCGATGAACAATTGAAATGAATAATACCGCGCAATTATTTGCTATTTCGTCGCGAGTTCGTCAATTATTTGTCGCGAATGAAACTGATTCAATAAATTTTTATTTCTTGGAAAATATGCCACCACTCATTCGCTTATCTAATTTTCACCCGTTTGAGCACATTCGTTTGTTTCTTATTTATGGCGTTACGTTCTGCCATTCGTTTTCATTGCAATCATCGCATTCAACTGGCTAACTTAGATTCTATATACTATTCAACAGTGTAAAATAAATCAAATAACGTTTACTTCCACTTCCTGTTTGCCTTTGAGCAACTTAAATATCTCTTTTAAACTTTCGGTTAAGTAATACGTTAAGTATATAGAATTTAAGTAACAGAAATCGCCTGGATCTCAAAGCAATTCAATCTTAACGGGGTAGTCACACGTCTCAGGCCAAAAGATTCATTTTCGTTTGTGTCTTCTTAAATATTAGAGCCTTTAAATATTACAGACCTTAAATTTTTCCCAAAATGTTGGTTACATGTACAGTAAAAAAAGTTTCTTCATAATAAAAAAAGATGTGCACCATTCTGTTATTTCTGGCTTCTGTGAATTTATTTCAGTAGAGACTGACGTTACACTCATATGGAATAAAAATCTGTTTGCCTTTCTTGATTCTGATAATGTCACTTTCGATGAAGTATCAGAACATTGCTAATACTCATGTGTTATCGGAGTAAGTTAGATGGAAAAATTCATGTCACATGTTCAAAAGTGTATTAATACACACACGAAGTTTCATTTCAACATATTTTATACTTTCCTTGAAAAAAATATCACTCATTTTTCGGCTCGAGTCGTGAGACTGTCCCCTTAACAAACCGAAGCTACAGTCGAAACAAGATCACTTCTCCCACTTTTACGTTATAAGTTCATCCTACCTCTGCTCAGTGGGGATAATGTTTTTGTGATCTTGAATAGCCAGCCAATTTTGCTCCGACTATAGTTTCTTCACACAACTTGATTAATAGTTCAATAAATAAAAAACAAAGGGAAGTGTACCATATAAATAATCAATTTCGTAAAGAATAATCGATTCCTTTGGTTCTTGTATCGCAATATAATCGTCGAAACAGATACACATACGTTAATACGATCAAGGACACTCGAAGGTGTTGAATCGATAGCCTACTGGTTCTTTCAGCTATTCGATAAATTAATAAGATTCTTAACGACGTTTCGTTTTAAGCGATCGTAAAGGAGTATAAACGTTATTGCTTTCGGAATTCCGTTGTTCTAAGTAGCATTAAGTATATTACCTACGCGTTAAGCAAAGTAAACGTGTGATTATGCGGTGTTAATTAAAAATAGTGTTAACGTTACCAACGTAAGGACGTACGAACTAACTTCAATGAATCGGAATTTAAGTCAATCCTTCGAGCTTCGCTGTGCTTCTTTTCTTACGACTATCACCAAGAATAGACTGCATATTAAAAAGTCCCATGTTATTCGTAACGCGGTGTCGTTCAATTAGCAAATTAACTCCTTTCCATAACAATCTTAAATATTCATAAAAAACGATCCACAAATTTATTTATGCAACTTCTTATACTCGAATCTAGTCGAGGTTTTGCAAATAATACCAGAGTGCGTTTTTTTTAGGTGATTTACTTCAGTGTTAGTGGATTTAAAGTATTTGTTATCATGGAATACTATTTTTTCCAACTTCACAGTTCTGATTCTTATGGCGAATCTGTAAATAAAATAATTGCAAAAGCTCGTTTGAATGATTTCCATCGAGACAGGAGTTCAATCATTCCATATACAAGATTTAGTATATAAGACATACTAAAAAAATTAAGTATACTAATATATCTTTTCTATATTCGTTGTCTGAAGTCTTATTTTCCTAATATATTAACCAAATCTAGAACTCAATTTTACAATAGATGCCTTTGGAAAGGGAGCTTACAGTATTAGAAAAAAACTAGTTTTGAGATAGTTAAATAATAAATATTGACTTATATAATTCACTAATAATAGTCACAGGACATATTGGACTAGATTTGTTTTTTAAAAGTATTCATTGGAAAAATCTTTAATTTCTATCCAATATTTAAATATTGCTCACATCCATGGCATCATGAAAATACTTTACATTCAATAATTTAACACGTTTCTCACTATACATATACAGAGAGATATAAAATAATGCATAGAAATAAATTTAAAAAACAAATTTGCTCAATTAGATTTCTAAAAAAAGATGAATTTAACAAGAAGTATCCTATAAAATGCCTTATATTATTTACATACTGTAAAATCGTTCATACGAAAAATCCATCATCCTAGCGGCAAAAGTTCGAAAACGTTATATTTTTAACTAATTCGAAGATTTCTTCATGGAATGATTGCTCCAAGGTCTCGAAACCATTAGATCCGCGTATCTGAATAACTTTTTGCGCGCAAAATACGTTGAAAAATGGCACGGTGAAGCTCGAAACGCCTGAACACGTTGTTCCAACGAGTCCTAGCGTAAAACCGTATTTTTTTTTTAGTGATGCATGTTTGCATCAGATCGCCAGAAATCGATTACATCTCTTCCTGACGAGGCGCTAACGACGTATACGTATGTCGATGTTTGTTTCTCACGCGTCGGTTGGTTGGGAGAGACAAAAGGTTTATCGAAATTCCTTCGGCGAAACGTGTAAAGCGTTGAATTAAATGTGGCTCTCTCGTTTATTACCGCGTCTACACTGCTTCCCAAAACAAACGCAAATGAAATACCACAACTTGCTTGATTCGAAGATATTAACCTGTTAATTGGGGAAGACGATTTAACTCGTTACTTGAAATTTTCCTTGCATTGGCAATGACGAGTTAATTCGTCAATTGAGAATTTCTTTGCATCGGGTGAGATGATCCAATTCGCTGGGAAAATTGAGTGTAGTTACACTCGTACAAAAACAGTAAATGTAGTAGGTATTAAAATACCTATGGTGTTCAATTAACAGGTTACTGGCGATATATTAAATGGATAAATTCGCCTTCCGAAACGAATTTGCTCAGGTTCATTAATGTTGCCTAAAATCGAATCAAAATTTTACTTCTATGTAATACACGTCTGCCTCAATTATCTGTACGGTTAACGACTAATTGAACGTCTTTCTCAGAGTTAACTGGAATTCATTAACATTTCGAGATGGTCGAAAATTTCTAAAAAATCTGGATTATTCTAAGGATCGAGTTGTAATAAATAGTGACCCAATATACTTCACTTGTGTATTCGAGAAATTATTAGTTTAGCTTAAGCGGATATTTTTTTTAAAGGTGCAATGAAGACGCGGTAGTACATTTAAGACATTTTCGTTCGCCTTTAAACTACGTACTATCAGTCGAGTGTGCTCTCAGGTTCGCTCTACGCACGATTATTTATTGCTTTTTGTTGCTCGACATCACCTTTGTGTTACGTAATTAATACGCACGCTGTTTACGACGGATACAACAGATAACATTAACGACACTGTCGCGACTTACATAAAGAAAAAAGGAAAGGAAAGGTTATAACGCATTACAGAATGCATTGAAATTAATTCTTCGCGTTGCTCGAGTCACGTATATTATTTATAAAAGCTTTGTCCCGTATTTCAATGCGCCCTGTTATTCCATGGGCATCGAAGTTACTTGCATAATTTCTGAGTCGTGCTTTCAGCTTCCCGCATAATTGTTCCGCCTCTAGAAATTATGCGATTTTTCTGTGGACTAATAAGACCATAGCCATTGTGCCACGAAGAAAATTAAGGTAGCGATAACGCGTGCCACGACTTTTATAATGCAGTAGCATGATTGTGGACTGGACAATAATAATAATTACTGCATTTAAGGTAGGAAAATCACTTCGAAATTCGTCTCCATTCACGACGATTGTTTTTGATAATCGCGTTCAGATAAGAAAATTCTCCCCAAACCGTTTCGAAATAGTTTCCGCTTATTTAAAATTACTTCTCCATGCGAACTTGTTTATGAATCGATGATTAAACGCAGCTATAGGCGTAGTAAGCAGTACAGTATTTATTCGCTAAGAGTTCGGTTTGGCCTACGCGTTAAGACAGCGCTCTCCAGCGTAGGGGCCACTCAGGCGCCTGCTTCCCCTTCCAATCTTTGCGAGCGCTGCGTTAAGGGCATGAGCGTTTAGACTCGCTCGCACCTGTGCCAAGAAAGGAGCGAGATACGATCGCTCGGAATCCTGCCCCCTCTACCTTAAATGCTCACCGCCGGTCCCAAGTCGTCGGCTCTTAGCGAATAAATACTGCAGTGAGGTCTTCACCGCGAACCCCTTTTATTTCCCACCCCATCCACCAAACTCCTGCGAACCTCACTGTTGCTTGGCACACCTATATCGCGCGTCGCCCTTCTTAACAGAAACAATGAACAAATATCCATTTACACGGAAGTGGACTATGAAACTTGATATGCCGAAATGTATCATTAAATTAGCGACTTAATTTTAATAGAAGCACAACAGACAATAGTGGTGCAGTCGAATGAAAATCGAACGGCCAGATATGGTTTCGATAATTCGCCGGCAATAACGAGCTGCCACACGATTTTCATTTGACTCGTAGCAAGGCATAAAGGCGAAGCATAAACAACGAAGATCCGCCACAACGATGCGATTTGTGTCGCAATGAAAGAAAACGCGTCGCACAAAACGAGCGTAGGACAATCCAAGCACGGTTCGTTTATACATATAATCCGAATACATGGAAACGATGAGTTCCGGTGTTCGTCGCGCCGTCGTGTTAACCCTTGAACTGCTTTCAATTTCAATTACCACCCGGGTCCTCATCTTTCAACTATATCGTCAAGAAAAACATTCGTCGACTAACACTATGGACCGCGTCTGACGATCTTCTCAACCCCCTCTTAGGCTCGCTCAGCTCCAAGCGGTTAATCACACTTAAAAATAATCGTTTAAGCCTACGCGAAGAACATTGAAAGTTTAGTCTAGCCATTAGCGACGAAACTTACATTCTGGAGGGCAACTTCGAATCCCTAGAAAGGTTTCACTTCTTTTTTTGTTCGTTTTGCGCGTTTTTCGGTGTCCTAAGGACGATTTTTTTGTTGTATTCGTTTAAGCGCCTCTTTCGCTCGACTTGCAAGCTTGTTTCCACGGACGAAACGGATCTGGCGGCTGGAGGGGGTCGAGACGCGTCACAGCAGCGGAAGGGTTACGGACAACGACCAGGGTCGACGATCGTATATGCAGTTAAACAATCGGATTCGCGGCGGGTGTACCGCGGCCTAACGAGCTCCAAGATAACAACGCAATATTTAGGGAATTTATAAGACTCCTGGAGGACAGGGAGGGAGAAGAAGCCGCGTTCCTCCGCGCCCCGCCTATAGGCGCGCGCTCGGCGAGACGTAAAGGCGATTCCCAACGGCGCGTGGCTCGGCGAGACTAAGGTTCGGCCAGGGGCCCACGCGCCGTTGCAGTTCGCCTTAACGAGGCCCCTCGCTTTCTCGTCCCTTCCGTTCCCTTCTCCCTCCCCTGTTTAAACATCTATCGAGGTAAGGACAAGTGTGGGTAATCACGTCAGGAAACACATACACCGTATACGCTATTATAAAAAATAATAAATATCATTGAAACGTGGATTACACGAGAGGAGACGCGGCGCGTCGAGACTGGAGGAGGAATTCCCTCGACGTCGGCGCCCGCGTCTTCGCTTTAACAATCGTAGGACATCGACAACGATACGATATTTCTCATGTACGTGTCCTTTGTGTGTGTGTGTATGCGTGTCTCTCTGTGTATGTATCCACGTACACGTGTTCCCTTTTTTCTTTTCGAATTTCGCTCCTCCCTGTTCTCTTCGAGGAGAATCGAGCGGCAGGCGAGAGGGAAGCACCTTCCATTCCGGTCGTTCCTCGCCCGCGATACTCGCGCGTGCACGTGGAATGACGCGTAGCAGCTGAGTGCCCGTGTGTGTCCGTGTGCGCGCGTGTGTGGGAATAGATACATTAATACGTAGAGAACTAAGCTATCTATGTCATTTTAAAATACTGTCTGGATCTTTGTCGATAGAATATCGTCCTCTTTCGCCGCGGTTCAACGTCTCTGTACATGTTACAACGATCCCGTGGATCACGATCGATGCTCGTCCTTACGTATCCCCCTCCCCCTCCTCCCCTCCCCGCGACCCGTCCTTCGATCGATCGATCCACGCGATCGCGCGCGTTTTTCGTCTTAGCAAAACCTTATCTCCTATTCACCGATTTGTATATGCACGTGTATATGTTATATATAATATATATAATATATATAATACATATATATATATATCTTGTATATACAATATATCAATTTTGTATGTATATATTATGTATATAAGATGCGGTAAAGGTGTAATAAATTAATTGTTAATGTTGTCGTTTCGTCATTTTTGTCCCTTTACAACTATACTTACGACGCGACTCGTTCATATACTCTAATGATATGTATTCGTTTTGAACTATAGCGTTTAGTTTGATACGGCCCCTAAAAGTTAGTCGGCCCGTTCGCGAGCGATTCAGAGCCATTTCGATCCGAGATTCGATACACCTGCGCTGTGCTGGGCAGTCTTGTCCTGCGGAGTTGATCGCGGAATAACGCCACTCCAATTTCACTGAACCTGATTTTCCGTTATTTCACTGCACGATAACTCTGTAACAGGCGTTGCGATTAAGAACGCGGATGATTCTTCCGTTTCTGGATGGCTCGAAGAGACCTAGACAAGCATTTCGCAAGCGAAGATTGCCTGCCACTCGAAACTTGCATACGAAGAAGAGAGCTACTGGAAGGAGGAAAATGTATTCTTGAACTGTGAGCTTCTGCGTGGCCAAGGACCGTGTTTGATTATATTCTCAATCCTGAAGAAATCGCAAATATTACGAGTATTAAAAATCGTTCTTTTGTTCTGGGTATGTCGACTAGTATGGCTATTTAGTTTGGGACCTCGATGACGTTTCTCGACCTTCAAGAGGGTTGGTATCATCCCAATTCGAAATGGAGCACAGGTAAAAAAATATATGTTTCTTGGGTTCTGTGTGTAGGAATAAATTCGAAGGAGGATGAAGTGAATTCTGAGCTGTTGGGTGACGTTTCTCTTAAGAGTTGTTGTCAGATGAGATACACAATGCTACGGATGTAATAATAATTTGAAAAATTAGATGGAGCTATAGAGTGTCTAATGATAATTCTCATTTATCCATTCCTCCTCTAACAAGGGATTAACAACTGTGCTCACTGTGCTCTACCGTTGCGGCGTAGCCCTGGTAAGAAGAACTCTACGCTCCTCTGCTTCTTACCACTGCCACCTTAGACCTTAAACCCTATACAGTAGATATCTGTTCTGGAAGTCGTTCATGGATCAAAGGGGCCCAAGGGTGCCAAGGAACGGCTGGTCCAGGACAGACCAAACCACAGTGGCAAGCAAGGAACCGAAGCAACCGAGGGAGGAGCATAAGTGAACAGGAACAAGCATAGGTACATAATTGGGGTATCGTTTGTAGCTTCGATTGTCCGGCCATCCCCTTGGGGGGGAATTAATCGGGCCGATACAAGTCGGCCAAAAAGAGTCGAAAGCGAACCGAGACCGTCGAGGGGGGAGGATTTTATCGACGGTCGAATTTACTGCGCCAGGAGGCTGCGTGCACGGAAATGCAAATTTCGCTGGCTTGCCCTTTAGCGTTTTATCGAATCAATCTTCGGGCGATTAGGCGGACAACGATTTTTAACGGGTCATCGCACAATAGCCTTTTCTGCTGTGTCAAAGGCCAGGCCTCCCCTCTCCTCTCGCTCTCTTGAGAGGGTGGGACTCGCGAAAATGCGAGGTGGACAAAAGTGGCATTGCCTCATGGCGCTCTTTTCTAGCTGTTTTTTTTTCTTTTTTCGATAAAATGTCCCATTGTCGCGTTTCCGCCTTTCCCGGCCCTCGGCCATTGCATCGTGCCCCTCCCTCACCCTCTTTGCGCCCACGCCCGATGCCATTTTTCGCGATTCCAGGTCTACGATATTATTGGCCTGTAGCGCTTGTTCAGAAATTGATTTCAGGCTTTGCTTTCTGCATAATCGCGACTCGAATGTGGGCGTTTTCGTAATGGTACTGGTAAGGGGTTACGTACACTTTGGGTGCTGTGAAAAATTTTTCCAAAGTACGAAATCGTAGGTGTATGATTCTAAATATATAATATGCTACCTTGGGATTTATGAAAATAAGGGATGTGGAACGTTAAGAGAATGATGATAATGAATTCTAGTGTTTTTTCTGAATAATTCTTTATCTCGCGTTACTGTGTATTGGCTTTTTCGAAATGCACGTGTTTGAGTAGGAATCGACGATTCAGGTGAAACAGAATACAAATCTTTTATCTCGGGAATAGCGTTTCCTGACTCGGTATAGTGATCTTCGTGGAACTATGTTTTTTAAGTCGATGGGTACGATATCACGAAACTTATTTCACGAATTCCATCCAAGCTCTCAGTGAACATTCTGTGAAAAGTAGATTTGCTTACAATCGAGTCCTATTTATGTGCATTTATTGTCTTTTAGTCAGAAAACGGACAAAAGATACGGGAGGATTGATATTTACGATTCCAGGAATCGTAGCTTTATTTCCAACTTCAAACTTATTCACTTTAATAATTTGAAAATATTGTTAAATATTGTTTACGTGCACGTCTCGAAAGAACACAAATTGATATATTCGATAAGAACTAATACGTCATCGGAAAGGAGTTCCATAAGCAATCCCCTTTTTCACTGTTCAGGTGCACGTAACCCCTTATGAGTTTTTTTTTATAACACAATAATATCAGCGTAATACATCGTCAGGCGACTCATGTACACGGTAGTAATGGATGTTCGAGGACCGCGGGCCGTTATCCATTTCTATCTTCTTTACGTATAGAAAAATATTCTTCTAATTTGATAAGCGTCACTTTGATCAGCTAAACCTTTGACATATTTACTTCTGTAAATTTCTAACCTTCCGATATGTATTCGTACTGCTTTCAATTAAATACACTCTAAAATGTACACATCCTTTGTACACTTCGCATTCCTTTACACGCTACAATGCAATATAACATCTTTTGAGGTTCATGGAACAGTTTGATTACGAAGTATCGAGTCCTCTTTGCACTGCGTTCTCTACACGACTAAAATTTTTGATCTAAAGATTCTTAAATCTCTTCCAACCTGTAGCGCATCATTTTCTGTTCGTGCCATCCCTTTCTCATTTTACACACTCGATTCTGCATTCCCGTTGGCACGTGTTTACTCGATTTTAATATTTGCCTTGCTCGTCAACATTTCAATGTAATCCATAGGGGTTCGAAGCATCTTGCAAAGAATCTTCGCCGACACTTTTGATATCGACACGTCTCGCCTGAATCGCTGATAAATATTCGATTTAACGCGCCCCGTCGTGTCCGCGAAACTTAGGGGCGAGTGAAGTTTCGGCCGATTCCAGCGCGACTCCTTCAACCCCGCGAACCAACCCAGCCATGGCGCGCATCAATATGAATCAGATGAAAAAACATACTCCACAAATATTTGCGCTCGAGTATGATAACGGTGAATTCGCTTTACATCTACTTTGACCGTGCAAACCGTTCAGAGCAGCGAGTACCTACCAGCCGTCGTTCTATTTGCAGAAACTAAGCCCCGAATAATCGAGCGCGATAAACAAAATCTGCAATTTCAAATAACTCGAACTCCGTGCGCTTCGCTCGTCGGGATGATTTCGCCATCGATGGAAAATCATCGTGGATGAAACTCAGGCTGGCGATAATTGCGTCTCTATAAACGAATATCTCTTATTAATGACAGTTTTAAATTTATTCCGAAATGGATGGTCGCTAATGTAACAGGGAATTAATTTTAATTCCACATTAAAAGATCTATGACGTGGACTTGACAGTTCAGTGAAATTGGAGGGGCTGCGAAAACGAATCGAGAAATTCTGCTTCGCTGTTTTGCCGTTCCTTTTCTACGTACACGAGTCGAGGAAGTATCGAGCCTCGAAACTGTGCTCCGATCGTTTCGACGATACGCTTGGAAAACCACCCTTCGCCGCCCCGTGTCTTTTGGTTTCCTTGAACTCGGTGCCTGCATATCGAGGATCGACGCCGAGAGCACCTGACAGGCAAATTCTTGATATGTATCGTTTGTCAGCGTTGCTTATTGCTTAACGTACAGCTACGATTTAAGATCTAGATCCCTTAAACGCTATTTACACGTGAATGTTTCCGTCGCCGATCGCCAATATCAAATACTTTACTGGACGAGTACCGGTGGCTCGCGTGAGCTCGAAAATGTCGAGGTTGATTTCGCACGTGAGTCGCTTTGCTCGTGAAAATTTCCGCAGTGCGAAAATCAGGATATTATGGAGATTTGGATAATTATTCGGATATTAGTAAATATAACGATTTAAACTGTGAAATAAATGTCGAATTCGCATTTTTGAAAAATGGCTAGCGCATTATTACGGTTTGTTGGTTTTTAAAAACCGTTTTTGTTAAAAAAATAAATAGTATTTCAAATTTAAAAAAACAATTTTAGATACTAGAATTAATATCTGAAAATTGATTAATTATTTCATTAGAAACGTTAAAATTTTGACTGGAAACCGAATCGGGCACAAGCATATTAATAGTAAAAGTTTACTGTAAAACCAATCTTCGTGAGTTCATATTTCCGGAAGAAAAATACTAAATGAAATAAAGATTTATAATGGTAATAATAACGAGTACCTAGGTACTGTCTCGAAATTTTGACAATGCTGATGCTCGAAAATTAATAATTAACTGATGATAAAAGACCACGACAGTGAGTAATAATTTCCCACATGACTTCCGCTGTAATCATCATGTTCGAAGACTCGATGTGAACTACAGAATAGAA
Organism: Andrena marginata; assembly: GCA_963932335.1. Taxonomy (NCBI): domain Eukaryota; kingdom Metazoa; phylum Arthropoda; class Insecta; order Hymenoptera; family Andrenidae; genus Andrena; species Andrena marginata. The sequence goes on from OZ010660.1 coordinate 800,388, forward strand.
ACGAAATATACTTTCGATAAATTTTCACCCCGCGGGCTGTAATGTTCGGGACGCGAAATAAGATGCTGTGTTTTCCTTATCAATTAAATAACCGAATGAAAATTGCTGAAAGCTAATATTGTTTCGTGCTGAATCAAGAGGATAATTTCTCTATCGTCCCAATGGTTGCCAGAACGTCGATGAATCGTGGCGAGCGAGTTAATATTGATTGAATCTCTTCGATTTCGTTTCTTGGATTGTCGGGGAATTGTCTGCGATATGGTTTTGGTTCGATGCAAGTACAAATGTGTCGATTGTTCGGTGAAACTTTCCGTTCGCCACGGCTTAACGACGAATTGACAAAAGTAAGCGTGCGTCTCCGATCGGCACAAACTGCTTTTGATCCTGAAGAATTTAAAATGCAAAATGTTTTCTGATAGGATTTCCCTGCGTTTTAGTAAAATATTTGATATATCGCGCCTCGCTGTTAACGACACCTCGGCCCCGTTGCACTGTCTTGTAGACGAAATGGAGGAGTTGCGTGTACACGATAAACAAAGTGTATGTACATACGTCATTGATATCTTTCGATCACAGAAATATTATTTCCAAGAATCGGTCGCACCTTTTCCCAGATTCACTACTATCTGAACGCGACGTTCCGTGAATCTTCTGCTAGGTATATGAATTCCGATTCCTTTGAATTCCACGGTTAAATTGTAAAACTCTTCAGTAAACGATGAATTTCATAGGAATGTTTAAGATATTGGGGCGTTTTGACGTAAATTTTGACGTCATTTTTTAAAGGTACCCATGTTTCTTTGGAGACGAAAGATGGATAATGTTGAAGTTCTTGTTTTGTTTATGAATTATTAAATATCGCGAAAGATAGCAAACCACTTTTTAATTTCGACATTAGTTTCTTTTAAATTGATAATAATTTTAAGCGCATCGTATTTACCTTTTCATTTGCAACAGAATCAAACATTCGTTTCATTATTGCAGCTCGCTTTTCTTCGAGATAAGAACAGCAAGCTCATTGAAAAGGTTGCATGGATAATGAAGTAAAATGGGACACTCTGATGTAGATTCTCTCTTGAGCTTTTAGCAGATGTAGGAGTGTTAAAGTCTTGCGAATGGAGAAAACGGAAGTTACGGAAGAGAAAGTCGACAGCTACGCGTCGACGAATTAAGATAAGGCGTGATTACAGAGATAATCAAGCAGTAAGGTATTTTTAATATACTATTTTTTATGTGTTTGAATCACTTTTGAATACATTCAATTTATTAAATATTTCATTGGAAGTTCATAAAAATTAGTATTCTTTACGTTGTATTCAATTTTAAGCCGTGAAAGTACTCGTTTCCTTAATATTTTTTCAGAATTGAAGTATTTAAGAATTCATTGTGAAAACGGTAATTTTTTTTTTATTTAACTTGTCAAAAACAGATAGCACGAGACAATGTTATTTATAATCTGAAGATTTTCTGATATTTTCTCATACAAAATATATCCTCTACGTTTTAATATTAGATAATCAACATTCTTCATACTTTACAAATTAATTTCAATACTATAAATTTTTAAATGTGTCGTTTTTCTCTCGGTCAACGTTCTCGCGAAAGAGTCATTATAAAATAGAGATTCGTTAAGAAACATTCTCGGAACTGTTGGACTTAAGAAGATGGAGATGAATTTTTAAAGAGAAGCAGTTTCCCAGAAAAGAGCAACTCAATTTTCCAGTTTAAACTAGTATTGTTTAATTTTACCTTCTTTTCTCTTAGTGAAACTTTTTAAGCAAACTCCTACTTTAAATTACAATATTTCTCTTATTCGCAAAGTCCGAAAACGAGAGAGAAAGAAGATTAATTTATCAGCATGGGCTTGCACTGGGATTTTCAGGTTTTCCCCTGCGCTTCACTCTTCGTGTTTCCCAATCAAGCATTTAATAAGGAAAAAAGTTTAAACGATCTGGTTGAAAGGTTTAATTTATAACGAGTTAAACGTGTTCCATTGATTTCTCGGGCTCCAGCCTTTATCACGAAATTATTGAACGTAGAGGAAATAATGGTTAATCGTTGATCATTGAGAAACTCTTCGTGAAATTAATAAGGAACATTTTCAAATACAGAGTTTTCATTGCAGATCTCACACTTCTTCCAGTTCTACAAAGTAATCACCTTAACGTTGCTTTTGACTTCTGGGAACTCCACGTATAACAAATTAAAAAAATTTCCCAAATAATAAAATACTATCCAAAAAGTATTAGGAGACACAAACCGTTCAATCTGTAACGCTGATTTCAGGAACCACTATTATTAGAGCATACAGGATCGATTGTCTGTAACAAACAATTAAATTATTTCACGATCTGAATCAATCCTATTATCACCTAAAATCCTAAAAGAAGCAAACGATGGGCCATAAACATTTGCTCCAACAATGAGTAACCAATAATTATGACAGAAGAAAATTCTTTCCTCACTTGGATCCTGAAACCACAACCCTGTACACAAGAAACCACCCTCCATTTCGTAATTTGCCCGAGAACTTATCGCTCAACGGAATGCGAAGCATAAAAGTCTCCTCGAGAAGCTGCACAACTCCATCGCACTATTTACAGTCCGCGTGTCTAATTTACGACGAATCAGAGTTACACTCTCGGTTCACCATCGACGGAGGTTCCGTTTCGTTGCGTGATTTTGCCTCGCGCTTGTTCCCGCCAGAGCAACCTGTCTCCTCTTCCGTTTCCGCCAGAGTCTAGCCAGTGGCGTCGTCTTTTAAATAAATCAGCGCCGCTCCCGCGGGACACAGGCAAAGGAGAGAAAAAAGAAAAAGTAGCGCGGAGGAGGAGGAGGACGAAGAGGAGAAGGAGGGATACCTGGCGGCTCGAAAGAGCCCCCGAAGTGGAGACTGGAGACACACTTTCACCGGATCCCCAACAACTTCTGGCTGGCGGTATTACCGCGGTTTAGGCGCTCACCCTGCAACCTTATAAAAAGGAGCTAAACTCGACTTGAAACGGGTTTCGACGAAACATGGAGGGATTTGCTTCTTCGATCGAGCAGGGCTGATCTAATTTTCTAATTACTTTTCGATTCACAGTCAGTACACGTTCAGATGTGGATAAATTTTTTGCTGTCAGATAATCTTTAATAGAGAATTCCTAATATTTAGGATCTGTTACCCTCTGATTTCATAGTTTTATGCTGTCGATGATATTTGAGGACCCGGTATTTAGGGTAATTTAGGAAGCACTTCTGGATGCGAAGCTTGTAGGTTGAAAGGAATAGAGGATTTGTGAAAGAATATTATCTTGGAATGAAGATTTTCGTAGCAGATAGTTGTCGTTGCATGAGCAGCAGGGTTTTTGAAAGCAACGTGAAGTTTCTCAGGAGAACTGCTCCGAAGGAAACCTGCGTTTGGTGAAAGCCTTGCAAGAGAATTTAAATAATAGACGTTATACGCTGTTTTATGTTCCACACAATGCGCAACACAGACCGTAACATATTTGTAAGATATTTTCTTCGCTCTGCTCTGTGACAAATTTGTCGAAAGTGTTCCTTTGCGTTAGACTAAAGACTATTGTAACAGAAACGTTCAGCACGAGGTTCGTTCTTTAGAAAGTCTTGAAAAGGAAAAGTTAGACTGAAGCAGATTGTAAACTGCTGTTTTGCAGAGACACAATGATCATTTATTTGCTTGGGACGATTACCAGCTGCCCTTCTATTTGCAGAAACTTTTCTTTCACAACCTTCATTCACTATACTTATGAAAAAGATTTCAGCTTTTATCTCAAAGACTTCTGCTGGCTCGTGGCCTTTCCTCCAAGAAAAACAAAAAAGATAAGAAAAATGGTAAAGAAATTACCTTAGAGTTTTTCGAGAACCACTTTTCAAAGAACCCTGAAGCCCTTATTATTGTCTTTGTTGATACTGCCTACGCAATAAATAATAATAATAATAGTACTCTCAAAAGCAGAACAGTGTACAAAACTTATTTAGCTCGATTTCTATTAAATCTGGATCACTCGGTTCAATAAACAATTAATTTCGATCTACTTGACACTCTCCAAAGCATCCGATAATTCCGTTACTTTCGCGAATTCCAGAATAAACCTTTATGGGCTTAATTTTACAGTGGTTACCTTCGACAAGCTGGAGCAAAATTCCCATTTCACGTCGATGGTCAAAGTTGGTCACATGTGTGGCAAATGGGGGAAAATCTTTGACGGTCCTTTTTCTTTCAACGACGAATGGGAAAATTAATTCGACCGAAGAGCCACGGACGCCGGACAGCGCAATTACTTTTAATCAGTTCTCGTAAATCCTTTCGGGTGATTTCGAGAGTCGATGGTACCATAGGACGAGCATGTTTTATGCAAATGCCATGGGTCGATACACGTGGCCCCGTAAATCCGTTTCTTCGACGGGCTCCTGTTTTCAAGCGACTCTCGCATGTGGCGAAGTTGAACCTTGAGGAAACCTTCCTTGCGATCACTTCACGCTAGGGAATTTCCAGCGAGGCATCCCTCTCGCATTTAAACGAACGATTTCGCGACGCTGCCCGCCGTCGGTGTTACGCTCGAAAGGATCCCCGCACCGGGTCCTCGATTATTTCCCGATAGCTTCGTACCCCTAACGACCAGATTTATTTCAGGGGAATATATTTTTACCCGTTTCGCAACGGTAAACCTCGATATTCTCCCCTCGATCCTTGCCTTTAGAGAACAGATTTACAATGAAATTTTAATATTAATATTCACTTTTCGTTGTTATGGAATGAGGTGTTTGGATAGAGTATGATAGGATACTGTTAAGTTTCAAAAATATTTTAAAGAACGTAGTTTTCTGTTTAAAATGTTCGCGATGAAGGGGTTGGAAAATGTATTAGCTAGCCTGAAATTTCTGCAGAGAGAAGTTTCACGAACGGTGAAGGAACTTGTATTTTATATAGAAAATCCCAGGGAATCCCTAGTATAATAACTGTAAGTGGTTTGCTATCTATAGAAGCGCAAGAGACATTTCCTTCCAGGGGAGCAGCTCCGTTCCAAGGGACAGATCAAACAGTAGTAATTTCTCTGAACTTGTCTGTTGAATTCCTCGTGGTATCAGCTGTAATGCTGTATCAGCCAACACACGTCATTCCATTTGAATCGTAAACGATGATATCTCGAAAGGCACGACCTACGATAGTTGGTCATTATTTAACTAAAAAGCCCCCGGGGAAAAGTCGATCGGTACATCGGGAATTTTTCAATTACAATTTTTTTGCATTACATAAATATTTTATGTAATAAAATTCCTTTTCCTTGTTAAAAAGATTCGCGAGCAACGCCCTTCTTTCAGCGTGCTAAGCCATGTTGCCTCTTTAAACAGATATCCTTCTCGTACCACGTACCACCGCTAAAAGTGAATCTTGGGAAATGGTTAAAGATCGACTCCGCCGCGAAGAGAGCGTCCGCGAGCGAGGTTCGCCGACGAGCAGAGTGTCGTGTTCCCGAAAAAGCCTGTGTCTCGTTAAAAGTGCAACTGGACCGAGGCCTGTCGCGGCCCTTCCCCGCCCCGACACACGATATGATACGTTAATTCTGCTTTAACGACTAAAAGGGAGCCCACGAAAGAGTAAAAAACGAGGCGAGGCCCGCGGCTCAGCCGCCTGTCACCCATTGCCCGCGCCACCTCCGTTCCCCCAAGCCCTCGCTCTCGTTTAATGTCTTTGGTTTCGTTCGCTCCATCCGACTCCATTTGCGGTACGTGCCTCGAAGGCGCCGCGTCAATTTCCTACTCGGCCCTTCTTACGGAACGATTCGATTCGATTCCGCGAGTTTGTCGAGGAAAAGGAGGAATGGATTCGATTATCCAGCTGGTATCGGGCCACCCGGCGCCGCGTTGTTATCAAAACTTTCCCCCGGAATGCTTCACGGCCCCCTTGAAAACGCGAGACCCTCGGACCGCCATCGTTTCGAATAAGTCGTTCGTTCTGCCACATTTTCTCGAGAGCATCGCGAATCTGCGCAGAGTAATTCTCTTCGACTTTGAGTGCCTTGCCGTTTTCTTTTGATACCCGGTGAACCCGATGAACTCGGTCTGTGTAATAAATTCTTCGCCACGAAGGATATGGATTTTTCATTAAACAGAATGATTTTAATGCACTTAGGTACTTACAGAAGCGTTTCCGCGAAATACGTTCTCGCAACTCTCGCTTGGCGAATGCAGGATCCAATTGGAGTACATATACAGTTAGTAATTAGTAATTCCATTTCAAGCTTACTAAAATAAATATTTTGAGAAAGTTGTTCTCTTTTTTAATGGATTATTGCTCGGACTCTACTCGTAATTTTCCTGTTTCATTACATTAGATATCTTCTTGCTGAAACTTATCACAAAATTGAAATGAAAGCTACATTTGTCAATCAGATACATTATTAATATCTTCCTTTACCTAACTATATCTCACATTAAATAGTAACTATGGCATTGCACTTGCATTGTTCTTTTGAAAGAAATTAACATTTCAATCAAGGTTTAATCGCATTTTTGGTAATTCCTCGTCAAACGAATTCCGTGTTAGCCTATCTTACAACCTACTCCGTCTCCTTTTTCAACGGGATCTGGCCAGAGTGTAATGGGAATCACGAGGCTGAGTGAAACGTGCTCTTTGAAAGTTTCGCGAGGAAAAGTTCGAACGACGTTGTCTGTTCACCGATTAATGCCGAAAGGGAATCGATCGATCCGATGAGTTTGTTCGAGAGCAGCCCCGAGATTCCATAGAACGCGATGCTCGACGTCTTGTTGTGGCATGGTTATTAAAAGTTTCAAGAAGAACAATCACCCCTTTTCCCCGAACCAATGCGCGATGATTTACCAGCCTGAATGCACTGATTCCTATGACAGTCGGTGGTGAATCGACGATGCTTCGTCTATTATCAGTCCAATTTTCGCAGAACTTGTGTTGTAGCTGACTTTTAAATATTTCAACAGGACCTCGATTATCTCAACTAGTTAAACCTCTAAAACCAAGGCTATTACGACATTGGTATCCACTTACAAGGAGAAGCTTTTAGGTGTCCGTCTCCGATTGTTTTGGTTTTTGGGTACGTTTTAGAGAATGGAAAAATAAGATAAACGTGTTTTTTTTATTTATCAAATGAAAGACAATTTAACGAAACGAATGCTCCTTTCGATCTTCTTCTGACTACACAAAAGGTAGGTACCTACTCTACGATTGAAATCAATGAGATATCTACTGGTACGATTTTACGTGTCCTCGTCATGAAAGAGTTTTCACCAAGTTCGTGATTTCTCTGCATCACGAAAAGTGATTCCATTAAGGAGAAAGAAGGGCCCCGCGCTGCGATAGGTACGAAAGCAACGACACGAAGTCTGAGGAAATTGAACTTCTCGAAGGAAACGGCAGCGTGCCTGTCCACTGCGATATAATTTTGCTAATTAAATGTTGGCGTAGTTTTAACGCGATTACGATTTGTTGAGGGCAAAAGTGCAGCTATTCAATTACGATGCCTCATAGTCCCGCGAACCCGTGCACGGAGGGGCTCGAGTGTTCCCGGGGCTTGTGATTCGATTACGAAAGCCCGAACTTTCCCTTTTGACTTTTAATCCTTGTACTGCGTGATTGTTTTCTTTAAGAAACAGAGCCATGTGAAACTCGACTGGTTTTGCATTAACATCAAAGGAGTGATTCTAATTTGATGGATTATTTCTTAGATGAACTTAAAAAGGAAACTTAAGATTTAGAATGGATATTCGAAGAATTTTTTATCAAATCTTATCTACATAAATTTAAGTAATTTTAAATGTGTAGATAAATTTGCAACCATTGTTTTTATTTACAGCTTATATTTTTAAATTTCTTCAGTTTTATCCTTAAATTTATTTAGCGCAGTATCTTTTACCTATTCGAGACTGAAGAAATGGGGGAAAAAATAATTTTACAAAAACTCATTCTGGGACGTTGTTGGTGCATAGATGTCGTGAGAAAGTTAATTACGAATCGAACGAACCGCGACCGCGTAAATAATTTATTTAACGTGCAGATTAAATAGGTACTTGCGAATGAACGAGTTTTTAAATTAATAATTCTCTGCTGATGCAAAGTCTGCCGATATCATTGGAAAATTGGTGTTTTCTCTGACCAGTTGAGGGACAGCTGACCATTAAATTTCAACGAACGTGTGTACAAACGTTTTAATGGTTTCAAGGGAATCTTGCTATCGATTTTGCAAGAAATACTTTATGCATGTTGCTCGTGCGGATCCACCGATTTACCGTGAAAGAGAGCAGACCTCTGTGCTGTGTCTACTTGAGGATTAATTTTCTTCGAATCGCTTTCGTTTGTATCGTGTGTTTACAAAGTCAACGGACCGACGGGGTAAAACTGGGGCGAAATGATCGATAATAAAACACGGTGTCGTGAATATCGCAAGAGGTAAATGAGAATCGAACGTTTCATTTTTGGAAACTTAGGACATTTTCACTCGTGACCCTTCTGTGTCTCATGATGTGTATTTTAGTTATTGGATATAGGTATGCATTCTTTTAGTGGAGGCTGATCTGAAATCCCCATTATTAGCAAGGCTTCTGTGATAAATTTAATTCTTTATACTTTCCTTATGCGTTGTCGAATATCTCGATAGAACTGAATATTACATTTAGGTCCGTGCTCCCTGTCCGTAATAATGCAAAATAATTTTTCCCTCGCAAGTTTGCACTGTTTTTGTAGCCCGCGTACATGCATGTTACGCTTGGACGCAAATTGGAATTTGCTGTAAAGCGGAAATAAATACGTGGAAAAGTGGAGAGTAAAGCAGCATTATATATAATGCAAGGTTTGCTAATTAGATGAGAGAATATTATGAAGTTGAGTGGAATTTTTTTGAAATAAACCAAGGTTGATGGGAAATCAATGCAGCAGAAGTTAACACAAAATAAATTCAATCTATCGTTTTTCATAATTCCCAGTTTAGCGTGTATTGGGGTCATTATTTGAAAATGTTCCACGTCTCGAAATTATATAACCCACATATCCAATATACATTCTTTTAATAATATTGAACGTTCGCGCTGGAGACCATAACAGGATGCTAAAGCTTCAGTTGCATAACCCGCATGAAATTAAATATGATGAGCATAAGAAGCAAGTGACATGCCATGCTGCACCGATGTTGATAAAAAATATTACTGTACATAACAGAACAGTGTGTTGCTCTGCAGGGCCGGCCTTCTTAATAAACGGGCCCGGATGCAAGAAATATTTTGGGGCCCCAAACAAGCTTTCAACGGTAAAAAAAGCACATCTTTGCGCGAAAAAAGGGCAATAATAACAATAATAAAGAAAATAAAAGAAGACATTTGTATTGCCATATCATTAGTAATATTAGATTATTATATTACAAAATTATATCCTTTCATTTTTGACAGTTCTCGCATTCCATGGTTCGATTACCACAACCACAATTGCGGTTTGTAAATCTAAATTAATTTTAATCAAATAAATACTTTTCGTTCTCATTTTTTTATCTGTCCTTGGTTTATTTCAAAACGGACGTATCTAACCCTGGTGGGAGTGTTCTACAAGCAAAATAACTACACCGAAGAGCGTGAACTTTCAAAAAAGAAAGAGTAGTTCGGCTGGGCCGGGAACAGGGCGATCCCGCAGGCGTTTCGTAAAACTTTTCGCTATGGAGAAACGTTCTCGCACCTTACGTTGCTCTATTGTTTTGCCCATCGAAACTTTTCTATCGGACGACACGCTCGAGAGTTTCGTGTGTTACAGGGTTGGGGACGGAGGTGGGAGATAGGGGGAGGCAAAAAAGAATACTGGGAAATAAGTATTGCAAAAGTGTCGCGGGTGGGAGTCTGACACGCAAGGGAATCAAGAAAGGTCGCGTTTCTTCTTGTCAACGGGAGGGATGGCCGAGACATGTTTCTGGGATTTGACTAGAGAGTTATAGCGACTAACCTGGGACCCACTCAAGCGGTGTGTAAAACGATATCCCCGCGGGTGCAAAGTTGTGCTACAAATGTACATACTACAAAAATTACTGAATGTAATCTTCGTTATTTATTATTGGACTGTACTTATTTGGTCACATTACTACACATCTTAGGGTCTTTTACTAGTGTCCAGGTATTATACCTCGCAGAGGTTTAGCGAATAGCCTGGGACCTACTGAGTTGGCGTGTAAAGCCATATCTCTGAGGTTACAAATTACGAACTATCAAATGTGTTTTTTATTGGGTACTTATTATTATAGAGCTGCTCTTATTTGGTTAAATTTTTACTGAATATAATACAACGAAACACAGCAACTAATATTTGGTAATTTGACTAATCGAATTTAATCCTACTTGACTGTGATTCAAGATACTAACGTCTTCCCTCTCGAAACCCTAAAAGAAATGAAGAACGTAATATAAATAAAGAGAAAAAGAAGGCAGCCGCTACTGGTAGTCCCTTTAATTAATACCAGCCGCGCGACACCCGCGACTCAGAACTAATCTCGAATGGGAAAAAAAATTAAGAAAAAAATTTCCACGTCGACAACGTAATTAACGTGTGACGGAAAGACGTTCCTTTCGTGAAAATGTCGGCTGGGTCAAAGGAGCCGACTACGGGGGAAATTGTGATTCGCGTTCCGCAGCTTCAAGTCCCGCGAACGCTAAATTTCCAACAGGGGCCTCAGCGAAAAAAGCCCTTTCGTGGCTCGCGTTTCACTTTCTTGTTTATTCTTTTTCTCCCTGCAGCACAGTTTTGTTCTTCCCAACGAAAACGGCGCATATCTGCGCGTGATACAAATTTCCCCACTTTAATACCTCTTTCTTCGTCATAGTTATTTTTCTTATATATTTCATTGACATATTTCTTCTTCCCGGTTCGTGGGCAAGGTGTATTCGTTCTATGAATATTAGTACCTACAATAGAATCTAGTGTCTGAGACAAAGACTATCATGTTCTGTGATTTTATTTCGTCCACACGATTCTGGAAAATAGTAATTACACATTTTACAAAAGCTACATATTTTTAATTAGGCGAATAAATAAGCATTAAATTTCTATTTCATTTAAATTTTCCAGTAATCCAATAGCGAACTCAACTTTATACCAAATTGAAACAGCTTGAATCGACAGAAATGATTCCACAGTTGAATTCCACAGTTAACATTCCGAATAACTTAGAAGGAAAAAAACGATAGCACTATTATACAAATAAATTTCAGAAAATATCCAACGTACAGAATGTATCAAGCCAATGTGTTGGAATAATCCTCATTCGCACTGCTGCCCCCGAAAAAAATGGCATATTGCGTATAAATTGCCGTCTCGTTTATCATTTCAGATCATAACGGCGGGTATTATGTCAAGCAATTTGTCTCGCATAACTATTTAACACGTTGGCCGCGGAGTGATTTGCGAAGAGCGAGTTGGCCGTCGAGCCAGCACTGGAGAATTGCCAAAAACGTGAGAATAGTTATCGCTGACAATGAGGGGTGGGTAGTAAATGTCAACACTTCCGCGAGCATAGCATTTAGGCGAAGTTGGATGTTTCAATTTTCTATTTTCCTGGCACACGATCCGGCGAAAGTATTTTCCGCCGACATGCACCTCGCCCCTGCCTCTCGTTGCTTATTTTACGCCCCTCCATTATGAAAGCACTTCCCCGCCTTGGAAATAATTGCACGCCAATTTTTCGAGGATAGGGAATCTCTTTAACGCGAACTTCAAGGGGTAGTCTCGCGTCTCGAGAAAAGAGGGAAGAATTTGCTTTTTCGTGCTGTCGTAAAGATTCGAGTTTCGAAAGTGTACCTCCAAAATATTTCGCGAAAATTCGAAGAACTGGGGAAGATGTGGGTTTATGAATAGAGAATTCTCAACTTGTGCTCTAATATGTATATTGGCTATTTGGAACGGATGGTTTCAAAATTTATTTGATAGACAGTACCTGTCTACTAAACTAACGAGTAAAAAATATCTAACGAACGTTAATCGAAAAAATCAACCCTGTCGAAGTTAAAAGCGATTATCAATTTTAGTACCTTAATTTACTGAGCTTCTTTATAGCAAATATCGAACTCCGATTTTCAATATCCTGTATATAAACATTTCTCGTGCGAATACCATTTGCTTTTCCGTTACCCCGAATCGAACTCAGAAATTTGTTTAACGATCTGAATATGTATAATTTGGTCTAAAAGTGGTTAATCAAAAGCCAGGGAGAGCTGGAAAAAGGAAGCGCGATCGAAGAATCGAGCATCGATGAGATGTTTCGCAAACACTTGAATAAAACTAGTTCGCCGTTTCCCGGGGACTGTTCGCCGACGAACGAACTTCGATGATCAGAGCACCTGGCGGTGATGTTATCGAAGATAACAAACGCTGGTCCTCAAGGGACGATTGCTGTCTTATTATTATCTCAGTAGACTCCAGTCGTTCCCCGTACACGGGCAAACTGGGTATCGCATACTAATAGCCGATTAATGGAAAATCGATCCAGAATTTTACTGTACCCGCAGCGACCCGATTAAATATAGATACCGACGGTAATGGCCGCGAAAGTTTATTTTCGCGTTCGACCAGCTCCTCCAGCGTCTCCCTGTGCCTGTAGATTATCAGCGGGAAATTCTAACGCGTTGAACGTCGCCGTGGGTGGTTGACATTACTCCACTCGATCAAAATTGTTTTGTAATTCCTGGAGACGCTCGTGGTATACTTAATGTTGAATATTTTTTCGGGGTATTGTGGGGAGCATATTACTCGTTCAATTATGATTTAAGTTGTGACGGGTGTAAAATTAATTATTAGAATTTTAGAAGCTATAAAATGTTTTAAATGCTTTTAAGGGGGTGCTATTATTATTAAGTAAATTCTTTTGTAGATGGAGATTACTAGAGTGTACCTAAGACACCATGACTCTTTTTTTTTTGTTGGCGTTGTGTTATTTTAAATGATTATACGCAGAGGAGGGTATATCAGGATTATATTAGAAAGTTCTCATAAGCTGTTTCCTTATGGGACAAGACTGGCAAGTAGTAACGCCCAGTGTGCGATCAGACGCAGGTAAACAGTCGACGCTGTGAACGTTATACTTATTATAAATATAACACCAGTAAGTAGAATATTTATTTATTGTTGATCGAGACAAAAATATGAAATGGTACTGTGCCAAGTGGAATACAAAGCATTTCGTTAAATTGTTAAGTATTATATTGCTGGTTAATATTTGTGAGATACCTACAAATAAGTTTTATTTCTGGTATAATTAATATGATCGAGGCGATTTAGGTGTGACTATTTCTTTATCAGCAATAATTCGTTCACGACGCTCAATTGCTCCGGCTGTAAGCGAATGAAGTTCATGAAAAGCAAAAATTGATCGAATAGATTGACCGAGTTTCGCGATTCTACTCTTCAATTCCTCTCATTAACGTTGTAATTTGACTTCGACTGTAACTTCGTCGTAGCGGCAGAGTTTCAATTAAAAACGCAGGAAAGCTTAACCGTGTAATTCCGACTTTTGTCTGTAGAAGTTGCAATTGATCGATAATTTAACCAGCCGTTCCGTACTTCCATCACCTTTCGGTGGTTACACGGCTACGTCGAACGATAATTTATCGATTTCTTTCATAATACGTAAAAAAAAATTACGAAAGTCACTTATGAAAAGACGGGAAATTATTGCAATTAACGATTTTCTATTTCATTTTCATTTGATGAGAATATATTGTGGCATGGTAAATTCCAGCAACAAATCTTAACTCCTAAGCAGGGAAATTAACAATCTTGATCATATAAAAGGGTTCAGAACGGAAGCAAAATTCCACAATTGATTCCCAATCAAGTGCCACGAGATTCTTAAGTTCGGATAATGTTCCCGTATTTTATTTCGAAGTATCATAATTCAGTATTAAGCTTTTGAGAAAAAAGTTATTTGAGTTTATAGTTTATAGAAGTTAGTAAAAAAAAAGTTATTGGTTTTAAAAACAAATTTCAAGATGCTTGCACGTAAGGTACAATATTAAACTTCGTAGAGCGATTCGACCACTTTGTAAAAGTCTAACGATTTCATTCCACGAGTTTACTTTACGGTTTTTGCGCTGTGAAGAGGGGTTCAAAGTTTCTATCGAAAAAGGAAATTCACCAAAAACAAGGGAAGGGCGTCCACCGACGTCCGATAGGATCGAACTAAAAGGGTCGAATCAGGGCAACGCGATCGTCATCGTTGTGAGAATGAAGACAGGGGACTCGAAGTGCCGGAGAGGGGGGCTGAAAAACGAAGCGCGAAAGTGGAACAGCTAAGTAACAAAGGAGAAAACAAGGGTAGATGAACGTGCAAAAACGACGGAGTAACTAGCGTGAGAGAGGCTGAGATCAAAAGTAGGGTTTTATTGCAGGCCAGACTGGAAGAGGAAAGTGGCTGATCGCGATAGATTCGTAGACAAAAAGGGTAGTTGAGGGAGGATGAGAAGTAAAGAGGAGAAACGTAAAAGCAACGTCGAAGGGTGAAAAGGGGGTGAAAGGGAAACTGAGTGCATACGAAACATCAAAGACTGAAATCTGAAGGATTCGATAGTACGAGGAGCCTAAATGCGAACAATAAGGAAATGGGGAATAAAAAGGGGAAAATCGGGAATACGTTCAAAGTAATGTAGGTCGAACGAAATATCGAAAGAAGGTGTTGGGACAGGGAACGAAGAACTTGTCACGATATCATTAAAAATTAATATATGAATAAATATTGTGAAAATGAATTTTTAATGACATTCGAGCTGTAGGTCCCTACATTAACTACAAAGTAATATTTTGTATCAACAAACTGAATTTGCCAGGACTTCTTCGGATAACTTTTTCGCCTTTTTTAAGCGTTTGTATTTCGGTTAAATTTTCAAAAAAATGATTGTAATACGGAAGTAATGCAAAATATTTATTAGTATAAGTTTGTTTTATCATATAAAAGAAATTGATGAATCATTTATGGCTCAGTGTAGAAATGTCAATCAAGAGGGGATATTTAAATAAAATCATTTGAAAGTATCTTTATCTAAATACCGAAATAATTCAAATTTATGAGGCTGAGTTAGATTAACATCTGTTGTGTCAGTCCCTTTGAATATTTTTCTTCATAAAGTACCATAGAGTGGGTCATATAGAAATTTTGATGTGGTAGTGTGTTAGAGAAGTTCTAATTAATTTATCAAAGCAGCAGATACATCCAGTGTCTCCTAACAAATTCAGTTATGAATCCTTTGTCCCGGAGAATCCCGGACGAACGCCTGAGCCAGCGAGATTAAGCGATAAATTAACATGAATCGGGTCAGGAAACGCGATCGTCTGCCTTGGATTCAGCGGTTAGTTTGCATTACAGAAGTCTCCGAGACTTCGAGCAAATGTAAAAGCTTCGTTTCAATTTAAACCTTCAATTAAGGGAGCCGAATCATCCTCACAAGCGCCTCGATGGGACTTCATGAAAAGGGAATCTAAAATCTTGGAAATTTCAGTGCATTTATGTCCCAATCGCATAATAACGGAGCTAATTCGAATATTTTCAAAACAAAGCTTGATTTCCAAAGCCGGAGGTTTAATTCCTAAGGGTGCGAATTTGATTTCCAAATACCTATGGGAATTTGATTTCCGGAAATGGAGTTTCGATTGCTAAAAATGGACAGTGGATTTTCAAAGGCGGAAGTTCGATTTTCTAAGATGACAAAGTTTGGTTTCGGGAAAAGGAAATTTGATTTCCAAAGATAGAAATTTAATTTGTGTAGATGGAAGTCTCATTATTACAAATCAAAATTCGATTTCTGGGAATTGAAATTAAATTCCCAAAGATGGTAGCTTGATTTCCAAAGACAGAAAATTGCATTTTCAACTTAGAAATTTAATTTCCGAGTTGGAACTTCCAAAACCAGGAGTCTCAACACCGAATGTTTTTATTTGATCAATCTTCTCGTTCTACACAGCAATGGGCACGTCGTAAACCTCGGAGCGTTTCAATGGTCATAATGGCACAAGTGATTCTAACGATTTTCCACCTTGGGGACGCACCTTGAAGCCCGCCAGTGACGCCATCGCTGGAAATGTCATTCAGTCGTCGCCAATTTTTCGACTGGTCACGCACGTTAATTAGTTCTCACGAGACACAATTATTAAATATCATTTTAATGAATGTCACATGACCCTACAGCTTGGCACAAACTTTTGAGCCTCTGTAACCCAAGTGAATTCACATTCTTTTCTCGCTCCTGAACGTCAATTTTTCGGAATTACGTGTATCTCAACCATTTAATTAATCCTGACCCAATAATTAGAGGGTTCAGAGGCTTTCGAACTACTTTCAAGTTTAACCTATTTTAAACTCCCTGTGCAACCCGCAACTGCAGCCGGGTGATTTTAATAACACAGCTCTGGCACGAATTTAAAGTCGACAATTTCTGTCTAAACTAGCAATCAGAAAATTATGCACTTCTGTATACTGAGTGGGACGATAACTGGCCATTAAAATATCGAACCTACGCACGTTTTTTTTTATCGCCTATCTTGAGCATGCGTGTGTTTCCACCAAATATAAATGTGTGATAAATCAGAGATCGAAAATTTTCGGCCAGAAAACTGTACGGAGCCATGGAATCGGCGGAAACATATCGATCAGCTAATTTCAGGATGGCAGGAGGGGTGAAGTTTTGGATCGCGTCCCAGAGGGTGGCGGTGGCCGATGTAAAGCGAGGAAATGAATTATGGGTACAGGAACTGAATATTAACGTAACAGAGCGCGTGAATTATTTAACGATCCTATTTACCGGACTTAGCGCATTGAATTAAATTTACGTTCCAGCCGGGTGGAAAAATGATCCGCAAACAAGATTAATGAAACGACCGCGACGATTTAGGGGGTGGCACAATCGAACTTTACTCCCATCGCGTTAACTATTTCACGTGTACACGTGAAAATATGTATGGCTTCTTTCTTTGTTGTATTAAATTCAATACTCATAGTTTAACAGTAGGAAAATATAATCGAGAAGTAGAATCAGTGAAAGAACTTTGAAATGTTCGCCGCCTTTATAATATTCTGTTTAGAGCTTAACACGTTCCGCACGGCCATTTCTGAAGTTAAAATATACTTTTCAGATATGTACATTATTATTTATACTCGTTATTTATTACAGTTATGCGCGCGCGTGATTAAATGTAAATGTTTTAAATCGTTCCACGGAAATAGCACTTTTCAAGTTTTCATATCTTGTTCCTTCCTTCATATTCAATTAAAAGTGATGAAATCTGATTCGACATAAAGCATAACGTGACTGGAATTAAAAGAAAAAAGAAGCACGCAATGCGCTAAACTTCTATCGCCCTTCCGAGAAGCTAAGAATTACTTTCCATCGTGTTACACGATTTCCCTAAATCGAAAATATCTCCCCGGGTCGAATTCACATACGTAAGAGACACGTTAACGACGAAATCCTTGCCGTTTCGTAATTACCGTTTCCGTTTAAAGCCAGCAACGCTACACTCGTGATTCTCACGCAACAGACTCAAAAGTTCTGTGCAAACTCCGACTCCCCCGGCGCCAGCATGACTTTAAAAACGAAATCCCCATGAATAGAGGCGAAATGAAACCTCGACGCATAAACAACGCGCAGTCGCCCGGTGGATTGGGTCCATCAGGGACCGCGTTGTAACGTTTGGAAACAGAAGCGACGCAGGTTTCGAGCCCGAACTTTCTGAAACAAAGCCGTGCGCAAAACTCCGAGCACGTCGGGCTTCCAAAAAGAATCAAAAGGACAATGCTGCGGGACGAGAACGAGATTTTCAAATAAATATGACGCGATAAATGTTATGCAACGCTGTTCCGCGAAACGGCTGAAACGTTAAATGAAGAGCAGCAACGAGGTCGTAGAAAATGGACCTTAATGCAGTGAATTAATTCAGCAGCTTGTACAGCGCGCCGCTACAAAGTAGTATTTCTCCCGCGGTTTTTCACGGCGCTCCTAATATCTTTCTTTCCCCTAACAGCCTCCGCAGCGACTTTGTGCCAAGAGATACAATTTATTCGCGTGAGTGACGTATACAGGACTCGGCCCTTCCGGTTCATAATAAGACATAATTCACCCCCGTCGCTCGCTAACTCGACGTACACGCGGGCCACGCAGCCGGCGCGCCAGCTGAATAAAGCAGCCACCCCGTTTTCCAGGGGAATTTCACCCTTGAAATATCATCTCCAGGAAAGGAATGGTGTTCCTCTGGATAAGCAACTCCGGCGACTCTGATATCGAGCGACACGCGCTACTCGCGCAATGCCAGTCATGGTATTGGGCGGGCGTGTATGTGAGTTGGAGGCAGGGTGAGCTTTTGAATTTTTGACTTTATTGCCGTGAGATTTTTGGGTGTTACAAAGGGGCTCGAATTTTTATTTCAATTTTTAGGGACTTCAGTTTTCAACCCAATTTTCAGCAAATATGGTCTTAAAGGCAATATTGGTCACTTCTTTTTAATCGGCATAAAATTTGTACACATATAGATTGAATTTGATAAAAGAAATAATATCGGTAGTTTTAACAGCAATTTTATATTAAGTGGGGCAACTGTCCCGGACTTACCCTATACCTACGTAATGAGTCTATTTATATCGATGTATAGAACGAACTTTCTATACTTTGACATAGCTGTGTCTTCTTAAACGATCAATTTTGCGTTTTATTCGATTGAGTGTATAGTATAGTTTATTATATAAGAAAAATGCCTTTAGATTTAGAAAATTTTGCAAGCGTGATGAGATATTAATGAAATAAGTTTCAGGTTAGGTTGGATTAGCCGGGTGACGAGTAAATGATAGCGGTAGCGACAGTCGACATATATTGGGTGTCTTTCATGTACTTGGCGTCGAGACGCTACCGCGTCTCTAGATATATAAAATTTAAATCTACGTCCAAATCTAGATCTATATACAACATCCTACATAACCACCTAATAATACTTACAATAATATCTAAAAGTTTACAATAATTACTGTGTCATCCAATCTCTTTTATTGAACTTGTTAAATAAGCTTATTTAAAAAACACTATCATTTGGAGTTTGTACTGTAGATGCGACTCGTCAAAGGTTCTATTGATTTAAATCAACAGTTGCATTAAACTACTCCAACGAAAAGTAGCTGAACGTAAAAATGTCTACGTCGCGCTAAATTTTGCGACGTCTAATCGGTTCGCTACACGAATTTCTAGGGCGTAACGATCGTCAACAGGAAGCGCCATCAGCTTTAATTTATACGCGCTCGGTGGACATAAAGTTTTCGCCTGTGATCCTTCGAATGATACGAGGCTGCGCCGAAATAGCGACTTAAGCAAACTTAGTTGAATCCCGGATGGATCAAAGCTGACTACCGGTGTCTGCAAAGACTAGCTAAGATCAAGGTTTGCATGTTGCTTTGATTAGCTGAGCGGTGGATCGGTTAAGTTGTTAAATTAACGTCTGCTCAGAGCTTATGTTTGCATTTAGATTTCGTATATTGGTAATTTCTTGGGAGATACCAGAAAGAAAATGATGACAAATCAACGTTTCAATTTTGTTATGGTTTTAAGTCTACGATATCGATCCCTTATTCCTAGATGCAAGTCACTAATATTGTTAGTCTTCAATTTAGTTAAATTTTATTTTATTAGTTCGTTGCAATTGCCGTAATGGTAAAATGTTTGTTTGTAGCGCGACGATGCATTATGGATACTGTCACCTATTTTCCCTTGAGTGTGTTTTGTAAATTAGATTTCATTGTGATTTAAAATTACGAGAGAGTCACGTGCAGGCAAAAAATAGAGATTTATGTTTCATATTTCATTTCAGAATCTTTAATATTGCAATCGTGTGTTTTGTCCTTAATTTTTTTTTGTAAAAAATTGAGTATGATTCATTAAATAAATGACTGAATGTTTCACGAAACGAGGAAGCAGTTCCATTTATTCCTCGCGACGCGAAATTCTTTAATTTTATTAGCCTCACTTTTACGAGTACACCGTATCTCTTCAATATTACATTATTTTGTATTTTAGTGGCGAATATTTTAATTTTCATTGAATCATTGATGTTCCATAGAGCATCATGTATTATAATATACCTTATCTTCTTTACTTACAATAATACACATAATGCATTTTTTTCTAAAAAATGGTACAATACTGAATTTTTTTAAAATCATTAATTCCTAAATACGTTTTATGTACATTACAAAAATTTACTTTCTTGTATCACACTTTTTGATATGTATGCGTTACAGATATGTATTTCAGGTTCGCAGCGTGATAACAAGTCATCATTTACCGAGAAAATGTGGCATAACACCTAAATTAAGGCATTCTAAAATTAATTTCGACCCCCTCCTATACACGTATTGCAACAGAAGAATTCTAATTAATCATTCCCATTAATATTTTGTAATTGAGAAATCATACCACTTTTCTGTACAATTATTCTGTACAAGTATTCTCGGTTTTTAAAGCTCAGATAAAAATGAGCACTCCAAAGCTTTCCCCTAGTCCAAAAATACTAGGTAAAGAGCCTGAAAATTCTATTGCAACCGATTCGAGAGGATTTTGCAGTACCATGACGGAATTTGACGCCGATGATGCACGAGACCGCGGAGCGGATTTGAAGCGAATTCGGAGCGGATGTTTCCACGTTTCTCCCTCTCCCACCTCCCTCCCCGCTTTTCTCTCGCCCTATCGCCACGATATCGAGCGCTCTGTGATCGAAATTTAACTTCTGCCCAGACAGAGCGATATTTATTGCACGGAATAACAGGGCGCGCCGATGCTGCAAAGCTGCACTTTTCACGCCTGCCTCCGCGGATGCACGACTCACCGACGCTGTAAAGCGAATTATTTATGGCGTATCCTACCTCACCCTGAGCTGGGAGACACTTGTCTCGTATCTTTCATCCACTGCCACTCTCGACGAAATTAATACGTAATGAGACTTAAGTCGATACTGGTGATAATCCCCCCTTCTAACGCGACACCTACGCGGTGTCTTAGCCTCTCCTAACTTGCTCGTACAACAGCAGTTTATTCTGGATTTATCGCGTTAACCCTCTACGACCACGTGTTACTTCGAGGTTTCTGGGTTTTACATTGTAAGACTGGTTTACAAAAGTTGCTCACTCAGCTACTGTAACATAGATATAAAAAAAACTTTGTTTTATAATAAAATGTTTATTAAATGACCTTGAGATGCACCTGTCAATTTATGTGGAATGTTCGTTGCCTACCCAATGTCCTAAAAAGTTTCTGATACGAATAGTTAACGACGAAGATTCTTTGTATTACGATTTGCATTTATGGCACTTTGCAAAAATTGCTGTGACCGCAAGTAGGGTTTCTGAAAAACAAATTGTATTTGGAATATACCCCCCTAGATTCTGTATATAAAAAACACAGTGTATAACTAAAGAATGAAACATTATTAGACACAAACAATCTCCAATTTCTAACACTTTAAAATAACATTGGAAAAGTATCCCGCAATTTCTTTAACACCACCTATAGATACTTTCGAAGCCAAAGTAAAATTTTGCATCAACAAAGACCCACTCCACCAAACACCATGAACGAGTAACTCCGTGTCAATTAAGTAGCTCGACTTAATGCTTCGAGGACTTGAAAAGCATTCGCAGGAACGAAGCCTGAACGCTGCAAAAGTTTCCATGCGGCGAGCTGATTCACAGTTGACTGGATTCCGAGTTAATTTCTGTCCCTTTCTCGAAAAGTAAACTGCTCTTTTCGATAGTGAGTGTCACAGGACACGACCACGCGAAACGATCGCGCACGATGATTCCCGCAACTCGAAACTACCAACCGATATTGACTCGTAAGGTAGATCAATTTGCTTTTTATTACGCGGCTGCTCGACGAGGCAATACTTACGTATTTTCGTTAGCGCAAATTTCTGTTTGTAATGGGACTTCTAGGGCGTTGCGCGAGGAAAGGAAAGTACCGGTGGATTTCCAAGGGTCTGAGTCAACTATTCATTTTGCTGTGAATAGAAATGAGCTCCCGATCGAAAAAATCCGGGATTTAAATACCGTGGGAAATGTACAAGGTGTGCCTGTAACTGACGGTGCAATTCAAAAATGGTGGATCCTGCATGATATAATATGCCGCAAATGTAAAATAATATTTTTCGATTTCGGGCTTCGCCCTCGGGAGGAGTAACGATACGTTTGTTACGTTTTTTAAAAATGGCTTTCTCAATTTTTTATGTAATTTATGTAATTTTGTGTAATTTAAAGGGTAAGGGAGGAGAGTTAGTACAAATGAGCCGAAATTCTAAATTCTTTCAAACTTCCTAGATTTAACGAAGCATTCTCCTTGTCCTTTCTCGGTGCAATAAATCCAAAGCGTAATTTCAGAATTAGAATAAGGGGGCAGGAAAGGTCGCCAGGGGAGGTTTCGGAAAATTCGCGACGATCTTTCTTCGCCCTATTACACACGTGTCCGATCCGTTCATCGAAGCATCAACGTCCCCATTTCTCGGCCGATCGATGGAATTTTCCTGTCAGAATCTCCCACCCTCTTTTTTCTGTCTTCCGAAACAAATGGTAAATTTTATCGCGAAGTTTTATCTCCCCGTGATATACGGGGCCCGTCCCTTATTTCTCTCTTTCCTTTCTTTTACCTGATATCCCCGCTTCAATCTCGTGCCTTGGATATCGAAATAGGTGTAGCCATCGGAGGATCTGCGATATAAGGTCCATTACGGTGACTCGAATGGAAACACCGACGGGCTATCTGTAGATTCGCGTTAAGGCGAGGAGGAAGAGGGATGCCATGGACCGATAGATTCTTCCAAAAGTCTCGCCGGCTACGTTACGTAGCATCGACGTGCGTTCGAATCCTTTTAAATCAATAACCTCTCTGCCTTATCTTTTGGTATGGTTTCTACAATCAACTGATAGGTACAATATTTTTTTTAAAATTCTGTGTAGCGAAACAGGGTGAATTTTTTCTGTCAAA
The DNA here is from genome assembly GCA_963932335.1 of Andrena marginata. Lineage (NCBI taxonomy): Eukaryota > Metazoa > Arthropoda > Insecta > Hymenoptera > Andrenidae > Andrena > Andrena marginata. The sequence continues at coordinate 823,392 of OZ010660.1, forward strand.
CATTTCTCTACTCTTCTTTAGTTTATCACGACTGCAAAAACAAAGACTAGATATCCTAAGTTCACGTAACGTTTTTTTCTCATTTTCTGCTGTAGATTGACACTGTATGTAGAGTAATTAATATTGACACTATAAAGGACGCGAGTGTAGGGTTTTTTTTCTTATACGTTCAGAAATTATTTAATGTGTTGAATTCGATATTTGAATGTAATCTAAGTTTTCACCTACTTTAAATACAATTGTGCTTGTTGTTATGTTTTATAGGTCGATTCATAAATGTGTAACAAAGATCATCCAGAAACTCGTTAATGGAAATTTAGAGGAAAATTTGAACACTTTTTTAATGTATGAAACATTAAAACGAATTCGAATAAAGTTATCAGATAAATAACAATATTATTATCAAACTCCAGTTATGTCTCATGATTATGTATTTGCATATTGCTTAAAAAATGCACTGAACAATATTTATTCATAGTGCAAAAAATATTTCAGAATTTGCTTCTATTCTACTTAAAGTTATTAAATCGTTTCGTTTCCTCATTTCTTAAAAGCAGCTTTCCTTTCTTAAACAGACGTTCTCGCATGACAGAATTAAAAATATTTCATGTAAATTTCATTAACAGGTTTGAGAGCAACTCTTTATAATCAAAATGGCAATGAAACCTATGCAATAATAATAAATTCGTAAATTTTATATTATGAAATTACAGAAAAACTAAATGCCTGCTACTCGAGTTGCCTCTGACTTGTTACGAAATTCTGAATGTGTAAATAATAAATTCTTCGAGATGGTTAAACAAAAGTGACCCCAGAATTTATTGTGTAATCGGATGAATATTTAAAAATTATTTCGCAATCAATTACAATTTATCGTATTTACTACGAAAGAATGTGATTCGAGAATTCATTTTCAAACCATGATATGTATACCAATACTTCTTATTCCATAGTAAAGTTATTATTGCCTTAACCCCTTTAATAATTCGTATAATTATATATATTCTAAAAAAACTGTACTTCATTGTATCACATTTCTTGATATGTATGCGTTACGCGTTTCCTCCCCCGTACTTTCACAAAACTGATATGTGTGTGCATTTGTACAAATGCTGTGGCCTTACAGTTTAAAAATTTTAATTCCCTAACACTCCCTCTCGCTTTACCCAAACTCCCTAGACATCATGGAAGCAAAATACTAAACTAAGGATTCTTTTCATATTCATACTTCCAATCATACTATACATACGCATGTATGTATATACACCGTGCATTCTCTACCAAGCGAACATCCAGCGAACCAAACCTAAACACGCAAGAAAATCCCGACTCTAACAGTCCCAGCGTTTAATTCCAGCCTTCCTTCCCCCAGAAAGGCTCAACACACCGAACCACAGCCCTCGACGTGCCGATTTATTCAAGTGAGTCGTGCATCCCTTCGTAAAGGCAAACATCATCCACCCATTGCGCAACGCGCGAAACGAATGTTACTAACTAACTGGTCGATCGGAGCAACGAAACCCAAGATCACAGAGCGGCCCCCCCCCCACCCCTTTCCCATTCTCCCTCCCCAATGGATCCGTTCCCTACGGGTGGCTCTCCCCCTGTACACAATAAGCTTAACGACTCGATATAACAACTTCCAATGTGGATTATAAAAATATTAAATCTTCTGTAATATGAACTAGTTAACCTATTAATGATATGTAAACTCACGGACCAATGTGATCCATGTGACGGGGGCCTGCGGGACGCTGCTCTGGGAGCGTCAGTCCATCTTCTGTTCCCCAGGAGCAGTCGTTTCGCCGGACCCACGTCTCTATTTTATTTTGGCCGGCGTTACTGTTACTTCGTGTGAATTGTATCTGTCCTCGTGTCTGCCTCTCTGTACACGTATGTGTGGGCGTCTATGTGTGTGTCTGTGTGTGTGTGTGTGTGTTGTAACTGTGCGAGTTCCCTTTGCCTGTCTCCCTCTCTTTCTTTCTGCGCGTGTGCACGCGAGCCTACCATGGAGCAAGACGTGCGGTCTCGCGCGCAGCCACGTGGAGGAACGGGTAACAGCATCGATGGATCATTCTGCTCTCTTACCAGAGATCGATCGACCTAAATGCCCCCCCCCCCCCCGCCGTACAATGTGCTCGAATTCATCCGCCACCAGAATCGACGGACAGACGTCCACCCTTCCCCTGAGTAACGACCCGAGTCTTCACTCCCACGCTTCCAGCCCCGATTGGACGCCCCTCTGGGATACACGTGGCCCGTGACTGATACCAAGGATCGCCCGTTCGAATTCCTTTCCCTGTCCTCCTCTATTTCTGATACCCCCCCTTCGAGGAACGGCCGATCCATCGGGCCACTAATTTTCCGCTCTTGTACCGCCGATCGTCTCGTTAGCCCTTTCGAGAAGGCTCGATCGGTTCCACGCGCGCCCTCGGGCTAATGAGTCGTTGGTTGAATTGTGGCCAGAGGATAATAGATCGATACGAATGGTACTTGGGAATTGTCGGGCCCAACTGGACGGGAGCTTCGATTGCAACTGGATTATTTGGAGAAAGAAACGAAGGGATTTGTGTTGTGCTTTGTGGATCGCGCGTACTTCGCGGGGTACTTTGTTCTCGCCCGCGTTAGACATTTTCGAGGTGAATGTTATTACTGTGCGTTAGGTATTGTTAAGCGGGTTGCGAGGATGCTCGATTTCTGCAGATTTTCAGTTAAAAGGAAACTGTACTTGTTCTCGACAGTGCGTAACGCAGTGAATGTGACCAAGTGATGACTTTATCCCTGAGATTAGCTCGATTCAACGTTGCTTTTGTACCGAGACGAATTCGTGGATCGTTCAATTTTCGTGGTGCGACTTTCAGTAGCTACCTCTAAAGTGAAATTCTCTCTACACCTGAGCCTTCTTAATTTCTGATACGGTGACCTGTTAGCTAATCGGCTATTGTATTACGGTACCTATAGCCCCTTGATATATTCTGCTATTAAATAATAAATAGAACCCCTCCTGTGGCTCTCGTTTCAGTCTTGCCGCCATATACGACTACGTAGATCTTAAACGATCACAATTTTTATTCTAATTCCGATCACATAATGCAAGCCCTTTAACTGTACAGTTTACTTAACAACAGGGTTGCTGAAGTAAACGTTTACTACTCTCTAGATTTCTGCTTCGAACGTGCCGCAATGATCGTTAATTTCGCGAGGATGCCAATCGAGTTGCTGCATTTTAGGGATGAAGTCTTTTCAATGGCGATGCATCGACCGGGGCCAGAAATCTGGTCTAGATCGGGCGGTGGAACAGCGATTCGAAGCAATTAGCACGCAAGGACGGGCGACTGAAACGCGAACGCAAGAGGGGACTCAGGATCTCCGATAATAATGAAGAGTCCTGGGCAGAGCGTATATCCATTAAACTGCATGCACTCGATTTAATGGCTTGACTCGTTGCCACGAGCTCTTCACCGTCCACTCGAGTTCGCGTGCTCGAGCGCCCTTCCTGGAGAGCCCGCAGGATTGTTGCACCCTTAAGGAAGCATATCGCGCCTTTCCATTCTTTCACCCTGCCATGCTCTGCCAGAGCTACTCGCTCGGCTCTCTCGCGTGTCGTTAACGAAGCGATAATCGAATACTAAAGGTCCGTTCTCCTCGGAAAGTACATAAAATAAAACGTGAAAGCTGAATAATTAGTTCCTGAAATCAAGATCTCTTAAAAATATAGCAGGATACACACTTCGCCCTGATTTCTGTTAAATGTTGCCAGAATTGATAAAGAAATATCGTAATCTTTCGCTTCGAGCACATTGTACAGTCTCCTAAGCCCGTCACCATCGAGCCGTTACCCCATTTTGATCTTACAGCTAATCAGTAAAATATAAAAGGTACTCATCCTGATCAGCCTTAATTCTCTCCACGACGAGGTGTGCCAGTTACCGATGAAGCATCCCGTCCCCGAAGAAACTTCTTTGCTCGATGAAACGGCACCAGCAACGATGCGCTTCCAGGCGACACAGTTGCGGATGCGCGACTACTCGAAGGATTACCTTCAGCTCGATGACTCTGAGCGACGAAGACACTTCCTTCAGCAGCGAGTACTCGCTTCAATCGAGTCCTTCGACGCCGTTCCCTTCCCTCCGAAGCAACGGCGCTCATCCATTCGCGCCAAACACCCCGGACGATGTTCCTGCTAATTTCGACGAAGCTGCTCGCGTAATCCCCGCAGATCGTAATTCTCGACAGACAGTCCGTGGCAATTACAAGCTTTCTTTAATCGGGCCAAGCAGAGGAAGGCTTGCCCGTGTTGACTTTATTCGAAACTTCCCTCGGGCCAGCCGAGTTGCCGCGACTCTATTCCCATCCCTGGTCTGCTAATCCTCTTCTATTATATCCTTCGGGCGCGGCCAGGATTTACTCTAGCGTCGAGCAGGGGATGATCGCGAGATTCCTTTTCGTGAAATTACTCCAGGGGAGCGGTGGAAACTCGCGGATGGGAGCGATTAATATCTTCGGAGGGGGAGCGATTCTTTCTGGGGACGCCGGGGAATTCTTGCTTCAATCTTCGATCCATCGTGGCTGCACGCGAGGCTCTGTATTATTGGGTGAACGTCCGTCGAACCACCTCTCTACGACGGTTATTCTTCGGGCCAGCCGAGATCCTCGCCCACGAGCTCGTAGAACCGTTGGTTGTGTTCGTTGAAGAACCTCCTCAACTTGGTGACGACCACAGGGCTGACACGCGGGTGCCGTCTGCCTTTGCTCTCCTTCAGGCATTTCTCGGAGGTTTCGTTGCGCAGGCAGTAGAAGCCCTTCGTGTGGTTGAAGTAGAAGTTGTGCCTGCCTATTCGCGGCTCCAGGCCGAGGAAGCTCTCAATCCTGCGCAGCTGGGGCACCGGGTCCTCGATCAGCTGGTCGCCGTTCACGATGAGGATCTGCTCCCTGGAGAACACCTCCAGCCACCTGTGCATGTACGTGTGATAAAGGGAGATCGCCACCGGCCTGTAGGACTCGTTTATGCTGCCGTCTGGCCGTATCACCAGCTCCTCGAAGCTCCTGCTCGCTTGCTGCTGCAGCTGCTGCACACTACGCGGCGTGCCGCTCGTTACGGTGGACGCGGTCGCTGCGTGGGTGCGCAGCTGGGTGTAATCAGATATCGCCCTGGTCACGGGCTCGCGCACTATCAGCAGCAGCTTCACGCTCGCGTTCATCGCGCGGATCCTCTCAGGCACCTGAAACGCGGACCAAATCCCACCATTCTCTTGTCGTCCCGTTTTCTGGATGATAGAAGTAGTTTCTTTGCTTGTGTTGTAACAGTGTTTGGAAATTCTGAAGCAGATCTTTGTATAATTCAGATTGAGATGCAGATCTTAACTTTATCTCTATTAGGTAGATATATTTGATTTCTTATTATTCTTTTGCAATGTTTCTTAATGGGTCATTTAATAGCGAGTAGTATAATTAACATGGTTTTAAATTTTCTGTAGTTTTTATTTTTCAAGCCTAAGATGGAACTATGGCTTGGTAGATTTAATAATTGTATAATAAATGAGTTATTCCATGGGTTGATAATTTTGTGCAAAATAAAGATCACAAAATTATGGGATCTATACTGTGTTTAACTAATGATTCGTCATTTTGAGGGTTGGTAGGTTTCCGCAGAACTTGTCCCTCCCATCATTCATATTCGACTGTCATAAAAAGATATACTACAATTGCAATTGAAAGTAACATAAACTTTACTGTACAAATCCCCCAAAAATATTCCACGCTGCATTATAAACAACGAAAGATTGCAATAAGTAATTCAGTTGTCCTCAAGGGACGTTCCTACCAAATCGATTTTGTCCTCAATGGGTTGAAAACGTTTTACCGCTGCTCTGAGAAGCAACTGTCCTTCGCCACTCACCTCTGGCGTAACGAAATAGCTGGGGCTCTTCTCGATGGTTATCTGCCCCCTGAACGAGTAGGGCATCTTCCGTCGGTACCATTCGAGGCCCTTCCCGTAGTTGTCGTCACGGTCGAAGAAGTGGACCTCGCCAGCGGCCTTCTGGATCTGCGGATGGAGGAATAGCATCTCGAGTAGCGCCCTGGTGCCGCACTTCCTCACGCCCATGATGATCGCCTGAGGTAGATGCCGACTGGTGCGCGGGAAGTGAACTTTGCTGGAGAAAAGCAGGGGCGGCGTGGCACGAACTTCAGAAACAAGCTCGACTGCACGGCCTTCGACGACCGAAGCCGCGTGCAGGCTGTACACCGCGCTGTCGTAGAGAATGTGGAAGGTCAGAAAGAGGGAGAGGAGGACGACCGTGAGGAAGGCAGCGGCCATCTTGGGTCTGGATATGCCAACCACCAGGATGCAGTCTGATGCGTCGCCCTCGGCCGGCCTCATGGCAGAGCGGGACATCCACCTGCAACAAATGTTTGCAATTTTATGGAGGAAACGGTGTCAAATGGCAGTCAAGCAGTTAATGGGATCGTCCCTGCACCAGAAAATAGGATGTAGATAGTAAAATACAACTCTTTGTAACAGAACTATGTTATTCTTCTTACCGTTTAAACTTTCCTTCGTCGACTACTGTATTAGCTAAGCGGGGAGCGAAATAGATCCGTATTATAAGAAACATTCATATTTTTTTGTTCATGTGTGATGATCGAATGATCACGCGATAGAAGTGTTCAACTTTTTCGCCCCCACTAATGCTGCACCCATAACGTAGACAAGTGATCTGTGCTTATAACAAGAAACGCTGGTGTAATTATTATTATTATCCAAAATTACGTTCACGAGGTTTGCGAGCCAGTTCTGACAACTTCAGCGGGGGAACTGTTAAACTGGTAGAAACTTCCTCGAACGAAAATTCTCTGCATTGGTAGGAAACGTCAAACTAATAACACGTATCTGGTACTACTCCTCGGTTAAAAACTATCGTGGTTCCACTCTTATGTGTAATAGTTTCGTTTGATATTTCTTAGCAAAATCAAATTAGATTCTTCCCTAGTAAACGTGGCTTTGGTATCTCCGCACTGTAATTAATACTACGCAAAGTAATTCTACATATTAAGAAGATCATTTTTCGCCATAACGACTTTGAAGTATCAGCAAAAATTACTAAACAAGGTATTCCACGATTTGGGTTGAGAAATAATTAAATACATTATCTCTATTCTATTCAGTATTAATTTCCAAGATATCCCTACATCTCGAATGCTTAGTTCGTGCATCAACAAGAGCTGATCATCATCGCATTCTCAACTCCTCTTGACAGGGGCTACAAGCGTTAGCAGATTGCAGCGTCTCCCCTTGAATTCGGTGGCACGCAACGACGCCATTAGCGGCACACGTGTCGCTCGTAATTTATTCTTTCCACGCGGCGAGAATGATTAAGACGGGGGCGCTTACCGATCATTACGTGCATACTGATAAGAGCAGGTTACAGTGGGAGGGGCACGGGTGCGTTCGCGCGTGCATAATGCGCGCCACGAGCTCCTCGGCGCAGAGATTCCCTCCCTTCGAGTCTTTGGTATCCTCTGGGATAAGCAGCATCCACGAAAACACCACCCGGATTTCCCGTAGCCATTTAAGTATTTACTGGAGTATAATGGAAACGCGATAGAATAAGTGGAGCCGAGCAAACGAGACACAGCGGGCTCTAGTATTGTTCTCGAGTTGCGTAACTACGAATTCATTATGCCGTTGCTTCGGTATAAACAAGCTGTGCTAAGTGTTTGCGATTTATCGTTAGAGTTGACAACTTCTAAAGCTTATACCGGTCTGATTGTACGGTCGGCTTATAGATATTATTTCTAGTTATTTATAATGCCACTGCGATGTTATATGACAGCATACATCCAGTTGCTAATTAATCATATTTTGTCGCAAGTCTAATTAATTATCTCGCACGACACGTATAACGATGCGATATTAAAACTCAACTGTCAATGTGGATTATTTAGTCACCTTTTACACCGACTGGCTTTAGCACAATATTTTCCTGGCCATATTGTTTAAGAGAATTTAATAAGACCTGTGACAAATTAAGCCCCTTTATGAACACAACCTTGATTAGGATTTTCCTTAATGGGATCTCCGGGATCAAGAGATTATATTATTACCCATACAGCACACTCCGTTGCCTGAAGGTGACAGCAAGGTTCCATGGGGGTTGCCGTGGAATGTTCCCTCGGTGCGGACATAGGAACCTTCCTGGAACATTCCAGCCATGTTGCGGTGGAACATTGCCACTTGGAACCTTCCTGCAAGCTTCAGGGAACGTTCCGGCCATTCTCTGACAATGCTCACGGAACGTTCCGGCCATTCTCTGGCAATGTTCACGGAACGTTCCGGACATTCTCTGGCAATGCTCACGGAATGTTCCGGACATTCTCTGGCAATGCTCACGGAACGTTCCGATCATTCTCCTGTATATTAGGTTACGCTTTGTGTAGACGATGTAAGGTCAATTGTTGTATGCTTTATGTAAACTATGGGACTATTCCCGTTTATTATAATAATAATAATAATAATAATAATAATAATAATAATAATAATAATAATAATAATAATAATAATAATAGAGTAAACCAACCAATAATTGACCGCATACCAGTGAATGACCATTAGGCAAAGAAATGTAAATTATAAATTTAAAAAATACTATATGTTTATAAATGGAGTGTAGTTGCACTTTTAATATTCCATATTTTTAGTTATGCGTATTAAACAAACATTAATAAATACTTAATAAAAGTATGCGGTCATTTACCAGGGCTTCTCATTCAACAATTCGGTTATTCACTGGTCGGTTTACCCTAATAATAATGTCAAAACGAGCCTTCATTTTTTAATAATTTGAGTTTAAAGTTATGCACGATATGTGTTTAAGTTCGAATACGTAAGCATTCTTTTCAATCAACGGTTGTAGCTGCAGCGGTAAAGTCTTCGTCTACGGTGCTCGAGGTCGTGAGTTCGAATCTTACTGGGGTGTAAAGAAATTTTTTATATTTTTTATTAATTTTATATTTTTTAAAAACACACGGACGTTATAGTACTACGATTCTGCACATATTATACTACACTATATTGATATTTTTATTTTTGGCTTTACTGTTCGGAACGTCCCGTGAGCATTGCCAGAGAATGACCGGAACGTTCCGTGAGCATTGCCAGAGAATGTCCGGAACGTTCCGTGTAATGTTCCCAAAGGGCGGACATAGGATCCTTCAGGGAACGTTCCATCAATGTAGCAGGAACGTTCCGGTGCAGCACCGGAACGTTCCTGCTACATTGACGGAACCTTCCTGCAATGGAGTGTGCTGTATGGGTATGTACGTGACGCAGAGCTGAAAGACTGTTATGGATGTATACTAATAAATCACGAAAACTTTTAAATTTATTGCCAAGATTGTATAAAATTATCGTTAGAAGGAACAAGGTGTTTTTTCAGAAATGTTGTCATTTAGATTTGATTGATAAATAATAATACGTCATTCTGCTGTTCTTATCTTTGGATGTATCTGCGTGTATGTTCAGACATTTTGAATGTAGGTACCTTTGATAAAAGTGGTACAGATAAAAAATTAAACATTATTCAGGAGTGGCATTTCAAATTTTCCTTTTTCACTATAATTGTAGGTGCGTGACTAAGTTAAGCAGTAAATAAACAACATGTCATTAATTATAAAAGTATTTTGCTTGTTTGTTATCTTTAAAAGCTCGAGGACGAAACATTTCCAGCCATATTGTTGTTTATTGTACGAGTACTGCGAAAATAAAAATGAAAAATTTTCATCACAGCTACTTGTAATCCTATGCGTTCGAGTAATAATACACTTTTTTCTGATCGAACAGTCTTCTCAAAATGCTGATAGATGGGTTCGTTAGTGAAGCGCAATTTTTACTTTTTACATTGCAAAATTGATAAATCAAGGATTACATTACATCTGGAATACGTAAATCTTTGGTGCCACGCATATGGATCAAAACGAAAATGAAAGTTCACGCTACATATTTTCGCAACGATATAAATTAAAAATCTACATTCGTTTGCATTAATCAAATATTATTAAGTTTCTATAATTCATAACTTACTGCAAAAAACAATTCCCAGGTTAACTTAGTGACGCCAAATCCCACACTCGTATCCTTTTTTCCCTTTTTGCAATGGAGCACTATTTCACTAACAGTTTCTTTCGTAAGAATAGAGAAATATTTTTAAACGGAGAAACGAAGAAAGTGAAATGTCTAATACAATTAATTCAACGAAAGGTTTCACGAGGTAAGGGGCTCCGTTGAATGATTAACGGAGAGGCAGAATTAATAGCGGCGATATTGTAGAAATTGCATCTCGAACACGGCGGCGTTTTATCGATACTGTTGGAAACAATGAATCAAGTGAGGAAGCCCGCATGCACTCTTGCAGAATGAAGGAATCTTTCGGTAGGAAGAAAGTGTACACCAGATAAGAGTAATCACGTCGGAAACGCTGACACCAGCTGCCTGATATAAGTGTGTGTTAAGTAAGATTAATTAATCATTTTCGTGCGTATATAATTGCAAGGAAATGCGAATAAAACGTGTCTGCACATCCGTCGAAATAACATTCACGGAAACCACGAGTTTTAAAATTTTTCAAAACGTTTTAAAAAATGTTTAATATTTGATATTTAAAATTGTGGTAGTTAAAAATGTGTCCGCCATACGGTCGACTGGTAAGCTGCTTAAGAGCTGAAAAACTGTATAGCAAGTACGTGGACACTTTCGCGTCGATAAAGAAAATGTACGAAACTTATGACAAAGTCGTACGTGATCGCGGAACTTAACGAAACGCATTTACCAGGGGAGAGACGAGGGGCCATGCTGCAACTCTGGAAACAGTTAGTTCTATTGCTTCTGGTGGAATCGATAAATCAGCCTCGTACGTTGTTCCTGCCGCGGGCTACCAAGAGCAAACCACGATATACTACGCCCGACGCGCCGTATCGGGTGAGGATAATCGTGTGAAAAACAATCGACCGCGATAACTCCGTTCGCAATATGAACGGGAATTTCGACCACCATGCTTCATAATTAAAGCGATCATTTACCACTGTATCGTGTGTGAGGCAAAATAATGACAACTACTTGATCGAAGCTACAGTGAAGAATTTTAGGTTTATTTTAAAATCACTTCTACAACAATCGTGTGCCTGAATATACAGAAATTTCATTTCTTATTTTCAATAAAAGAATTTGTCTTTTCATTATATTGATTGTTTTACCACTGTGTTAATTCGACACCAAGGGACAGTTTATGTTGGAAAACTGAGAGACGCATGAGAGTTAAAAAATGGATCTCATGTTTCATTTGTCTGTTGATCTTTTCAAAGAAATGGTTGTATTTATGGAAATGAAGGCAGTTGGGTGAGCAAATACTTATAACATTTTTCAAGTACATCGGCAATGTTTCTTCAAATTTCCTACTTTCCACCAGCGTATACTTGCATAGTGAGTTACTTTAGAGAGACCACCTTATCAAGTTCTACATTTCTAAGATGGAAGAGAAATATTTGAGGCCAAGTAGTTTGATGATGAGACAAAGCTACTTTATAGGGTCATTCCTTGCTTCTAGATGCAGGTAATAAGAATATTTTAAGAATAACGCAATTAGAAAAACCAAATCGATCGTTTAATTTAGTGTTTAAAGGTAAAGTATACAATGAAATATTCCCATTGTAGCTCAATCAACTGCACAACTGCTTCTTCTAACACATAACAGATCACATGTATCCTCATTGTGTCCTCAAAATGTACAAAAAACGGTTGCTAATTGATAACTATGCACGCGAGTTGCTATTTGATAACTATTCTTGCTGCGAGGTCTTCAATTTCTGAATATACCTACATAAGGAAATAACGGAGCGATCAATATTATGGCAGTGTCTATTTGAGAGCATATACATTCTGTTAATGCAATTGCATTTACCGTACAGAGTGTCTATCAAGTATCGATATGAAAGAAAGGGTGATGCTTCATATTTCTATGGAAAATAGAATTAGAATTGCACCAGGGGTTCAGGGCAATTAACGTGATTGCTTATAAGATGATAAACAAAATGTAAATCTGTCATATTTGTATTAGGTCAGTGGAAAAATTCATTCGCCCACTATTAGGTGATGTGATAAAGCGAACGTACTTTGCATCGACCTAATATATCAAGTCTCTACCTGTAAATATTAATAATAATAATAATAATACAAAAGCTTTTTTCCAATTAGACTGTAAAGCATCCAAACGCTAAGCCCTCAATAATCGAGTATGAAATTATAACGAATTCATCGATTAAAGCTTGCATTATCGTGAAATCGCTGGAAATGGTTGGTCGCGAGGCGACAATAGGAGATACGCTCGTCTGGCGAGTTTTAAGCGATACGGTCCTCGAGTTGAGTAATACTTGAAACTGTTCCCAAGTATAAGCAACGATCCCGGCGGGCGACGAGAGCATTAACGCGGCGCTCGCGAATTGTTAATGCCAGCGGAAGAAGAAGAAGCTGAGACGCGAACTATCGGGTGCTCGGTTTCGAAATAAAAGCGCTTAATGAAGTCTCTGGGAGGAGGGGGCGCGAGGGGGCAGGGCGGAACTTGCCGCAAGAAACAGGAAGAGGCGTTGGGACCCCGCGACTCTCAGAATAAATCGGAATTTAAAAGCGACGAAACTTTCGATGGGGGGGGGGGGGCTCTTAAAGCTTAGAATGCCTAATCAGTGTTTGGTCTCGAGTGGGCTTTCGTTTGAGGCGAGCCAGAATCCTGCTCGATGCTTCGGGGGTGGTCGTGCATCATCGATTTCTAGCGAGACACGCGGCAGGAGGAGGAACTGCCTCCGAGACCGTGAAAAATATGTCCCGTATTGTTCCCTCCGTTTCCTCGATCCAATATAAAACCCCCTTGGATCGCCCACCTTTAGATAAGGTCTCGCATCTACCGTCTCTTCGATTCTGTATTAAGAGGAATGGCTCTCATACATACAGCTGCCGATTTCCTTGAGTGAATGAGGAAAAAGTTCGGTGGACAGCTCTGTCTTGCAGAGGTCCGGGTGGATTTAGTAATGGGAACTGAGAACGGGGTAGTTGCTTGCGTAAGAATATTCAAGTCGAAAATGTGCAATCAAATATTTTCGAATCAAACATTCGTTTTCGAGAAAAGCGAGTTTCAAAATTGACAGAATGCAGCGGTAAATTTAATACAATTGTGAACGAAATGACTCCTTGCGCAAAAACACGTGGACGTTGCAGAGCAACTTTTCTCGAACGAGACAGTGGATTTGGGTAAGTCAATTTTGAAAATTCTCTAGGTTTAATAGATGAATAGCCCCCTGAATCAAACTAAGAAAATTTATGCATCAAGCCACATATGTTTTACTAACTAACGATTTACCTGAATTAAGGTATCATTCACAAGAAAATATATTTTATAATATTTAATATTTATAACATTTCTCTGGTACGAATGCGACTGATTTCCGAATTAACCAAGTTTCACCAAGGAAACTTCATTAAAAGACAACTAAATCTCTAATTAAATTACGGCTGAACAATGGCGGTTCGTGAGGGCTGAGAGCTTCATAGCGGGATGTTTGCTTTGTTGCTCTCAAATAGAGGTATTCGGTGCTAAACAGATTCATAATTGTAACCATTTCAATTTCATGCGTAATTGCGACAGCAGAACTTAATCCTGCGGTATTTCGAAGCGTCTGGCATCGAACTTGCGAGGTTCTGTACCGTGATTAATAGACGCGATGAAACAAGACATTCCGCTCTTCCACTTTCGTCGAGTATTTCGCTGATGAAGGGGCTACGTACACCAGTTTTGGGTCGTGGAGTTCGCTCAAATTTTGCATACAATTAGCGCACGCTATTAGTGCAATAACGTAAGGTGTGCTACTTAAGGGACCATTCTATTTTAATCGGCCGAAAAATGCAGCTACTTCTAAAGATTTTTTCTCAGTAAATACAACATATAGTGAAATAAGTCTTTTTGGTATTTATTAAGCTACTCTTATATATAAAAAAAATTAAAACGAATTTTTTTAATTTGTCGTAATTGTATTTTCGCAGCGTCAATATGGCACTTAAAAAAAAGAGGTATGTATTTCCTGATGCATGACTAAGTGATCAGCGTATCGGAACAAGCTGACACACAAGTGACAGCAAACAAACTGTACCTAGACGCGCAGTGTATGTTGTAACGAAAGGAGGGCATATAAAACACCATGTTTATAAGTATCTGCACATTAACGTATGCTTACGGCAGGAAAATAGAAACATGCAAATCACTTTGCTCACTCTGACTGAGTTGATTTATCGATCCCTGTTAAGCAGCCACGTTTTGCTCAGTAACACTTTTCACACATCCTTATTATCTGATTAATCCACTATTCCATTATTCTAATTTTCCACCACATTCCACCTAGAGAACACTGCTCACTTCATACATTTAGAATTAGAGTTATTAATCATATTTATAACTAGCTGATATTTGCTTTACATTGACTTTTGTATTTTGCACCTTTTTGCGCTTTATGCTTCCACTGTATTAAGTATTACGTGTATAATTATTTTTCTAATCCGCGGTTCATTGCTCAGCGTGTATACTACTATTGTTAATTGTATTTACCAAAGGGTTTCCGCTTAAATCAATAAATAAAAGAAATAATCTAATTATCGATAATCTGTTGAAAGTCGATGTAAAAAAGTGAAACCACAGACAAGGTCAATGGACATTTCCATGTTGCGGAAAATTGGGACTCCCCAGTCGTTATCGAGAGAAAGAAGGGAAGTTATTGGCCAGCTAGAAAGCAATTCGAGGGAAACAAGTGGCGTCGAGAAACCGCAGGAACGTCCTGCGCTCTGGTTTCGATCAGTTGATTCTGCCGGACAAAGTCCAAAAGGAAAGAGAGAGGGAGAGCGGGAGAAGAGAAAGAGCGAGCGGGGGGGGGGGGGGTGGTTTTCGGCGCAACGCCAAATATTTATCTCGCATCGGCGGGATCCCTCTTTGGGAACCCATCGAGCGTATTATCGCGACAAATCGCAATTTCGAGGGTTAACTTCCGCGCGAACGACCGATTGTCCGGCGACGGACAATCCTGACTTCTGGCGTGTGAATACACGTGTTGCTCTTTGCGTGCATCCTGACATCCTCGTGTAGAGATCTGATGACTGATAATTAATGAGATGTTAACTGATTTACACCTACTTGCAATTCTTGATTTCTCAATTTTATGAATCCAAAAATTTATAAAACAAATTATTCCACGTTACTATTAAAAATAATAAAAAAAAACAACCCCTACCATTTCCTCACAATTCGCCTCATTTAACAGGCCTTTAAAAAATGAATGTTATTTCTCTCACGCACTGTATTATTCATTTCGAATATGTGCTATTAAAACGTCTGCGCAGAATGATTCAAATCATTCTACACTGTGTACCTTCGCCGCCTTCGTGTAAAGAAGAAATTCCACGACGAGAACAGGATGGTTCGAGGGAGATTACCCTCTTACAAGAAACAGACCCCGCGCAGCTTTTCAGTTATACCGTCAATTTTCGATGTAATTCAGACAGAAATTACCGCAGTTATGATGTAAGTATAATTTTAGGACAGGCCAACTCATGGCACCATCGTTCCTGCCCTCTAATTGCATCCGATTGTGTCGACAGGTTCGTGACTCTCCGCCATGTCCGTTGCGTTAAAATTGAAGACCTTATCTCGCGAACTAGTTCAATTAGAATCCGCGGAAAGCAACGATCTTCTCGTCACGGCGATTATTCCCGCAACTTTAATTACCTAATTACGCATGAACACTTTGCCAAACTTCCCGCCCTACATAGCTGCTCACAGTTTCTTAGAGCCTTTCCGCACGAGACACTTTCGTGGCACATATTTCAGACCTGTTCGCGTGAGTTCTGTCTTTTTCTAGCTTCGTTAATCAGTCGCATTGCAAGCATGTATTATAATATTCAATTTTGTAAAAATGGAAGAATTGATAATACGTAGAATGAAGTAAATTAGTAAACTGGATTTGCAACAACTTTACTATAGCATTTCTTATTCTAAAATTCTGTATCGAACCAGTAAAAAAACTACTTACAATACATCTATAGGGGACTGGGGAGACCACTCTCGACGAGGCCGTGCCTTGTTGGGCATTTGCGTTAGTTTGATTGTTCACATCCTTGGGATTTCTGCAAAACAGAAGGAAAATTGCTATTCAAGGAAGTATTCCCAGATGAAAGTACAAATTGCTACCTGTCTCAGTTTTGTTTCCATCCTGCTTCTACGGAAACGAATATCGTTCCTTCCGCAAAACGAATAAAACGAAAACTGAGATAAGCAGAGAAAGGTGGAATCAGGTTGTGTAATACACTTCTCATCTAGAAAATATTCTCTTTCAAATTGCATTCAATGTCCTTCATATAGACCGCATGTTTACAATTGCACGAGTTATTTCTAGTTTATTCCAAATGAAATAGTTTTAAAATAGATTTGCTTTCACATTAGAAAACAAAACAGCATCGGGCACTCAAAAATTCAGATTTTAGTCTGTTCTTAAAACAGCGTAATATACCCACATAACACAATTTTTCATTTTAGCCAAAGGGAAATTACTTTTAACGA
Organism: Andrena marginata; assembly: GCA_963932335.1. Lineage (NCBI taxonomy): Eukaryota > Metazoa > Arthropoda > Insecta > Hymenoptera > Andrenidae > Andrena > Andrena marginata. Next base: position 840,035 of record OZ010660.1, read on the forward strand.
TATTAAGGAAATATATCTCTGTTCGGTGAAACAACAACACTTTAGGTATGAATATTAACCGAATGAATATTATTTCAAGAATTTCACTTCTCCTTTCATTTTTTGAACACAGATGTTCCGATTTTTTTAAACTGTGCAGGTTTGTAGAGGGTCTGAATAGAAATACCAGGCATTTTTAGTTTGTGCCTGTTGAAGATATAAAAAATAATAACTGTAAAACTGTGTAAATACGCGAGACACGAATGGAGTTACGCGAAGCCGATTAAGGCGTCCTTACAACGCCGACGGTCAATAACAGACTAAATTCAGCGCGGTTCACATTCACCGAGATCGTGGCAAAGACAAAGTAGTTTTTACCCATTTACCCAAGTCAATGTCAATGGCGCGTTCGTGGAAATCCTATAATGAAAACATACAGTTTTCGGTGACTGTGAAACTACTTTGAAATGTAATACCATTATATACGGCATGATAATTTACGTCACATCGGTTTACATATACATATGTGGATTCCATGTCAATAGTGGGCGTAATTTGTAAATGAAAGTAGGTGCCATTTAAGTAATTGATTTTTCAATTGAAGATTTCTAATCAATTTCGAAGTATCTTCCATCTACTTCAATTTAGTCGTTTAATAGGTTGGAAGGAGTATTTATTTGTCGAATAGTTTAATGGAAATTAATATACATTAAATTTTAAGCTTAAAAAATAGTTTTATGTTGTAAATGTTGTGCATTCCGAGCCTTATTTAACCGTTACTTGGAAATTCAATATTTATTGAGGTTTAAAGGAAAGATAAGCTCAACTGTGCGGGTTAATAATTTTCTTTTTAAATATTCTATAGCTTCTATTGTTGAAGGGAAAATGGGAGTGATTTTTAATAAGAGCTCTGATTCGAATAATTATATAATATTCACTTAATTTTAACGAATTCTACTAATTTCTCCAATCCTCGCGGTTTCCCAGTTAATGATTAATAAGTACATTTATTAAAGGAGAGTAAATACTCTATTAAGTATTAAATTCCCTCTGCTGCTTCTGATAGGTACAGATGCATTCACCTTGTTTTATTGAATTAATTATTAATAAATTCATACATGAAAGTAATTTCTAAATTATCGAAGATAGATTATTATTTATTCATTGATATCGTGCAAGGATATTTTAATGTCATTACCATTCCAACGTAATGAAATTTCTGCTCATTTACCACATCATTCAATTTATAACACACTTTGCTCTGTAAAATATTATAAAATACTAAATATATTTTAAGGAGAGAAGGCCGTATAAATCGAGCGAAAAATTATCTGCTCACATAGAATACAGATTTGTGCAAAAAAATACTATACCACAAATTATAGAAATTTGATGAACAGCCATCGAAAGTCTTATTAAAATAGGCAAAAGTAAAAAAAAAAAACAAATAGGTATCTTGCAATTAATCTTATTGCGCAAAATATAAAATTTACCTACATCTAAGAATTTTTAATCGACTTACACGATCGCATTGATTTTCCCCACATGTTTTTACCTTACACCTAACATTGCACTAATGTCCACTAAAATCAATCTCCTCTATTGACTACGTATTTTCGTTCCCTTTCGCTCGCTCCTTGACCGAGAATCGGGTTATCGAAAGTGCTTTGTCTCCCTTATCACTTCAGATAATCGACGTGCTACCGTACAGAGTATCTCGGAGATCTAACATCAAAGATCCAATTACCGTTGCCTCCAAAATTAATTCCGCGGAATTTCTGCTTTACAGCGTTCCATCGGTGTCAACGATAGTCGAGTGGGCCTCGGGGAGGACGCAATTTCGCAGGGTGCGCGGAGGCTGTTGCCGCCAGAAAAATCAAACGATTTCGAGGGCAATTCAGGCCGAGTTGGCCGCGTTATTGTGAACGAAAATGAAAACCCACGTCGGCGGCGGTATAACTTTTCTCATTCTGCTGGCTGACATTCGCGATATTGTGGCTTCCTGGTGAGTTAAGAGAGGTGCCGTTGGTAGCCGCTGGGAGGGCCGCCATTGTCGGCTGGATGTGCCCTCAGAAACTTTCGAATTCGCATCGCGAGTCACCGTCACCGCGAGGTGTCTTCATAACTGAAAATTTCTGTTAACGGCCCCCCTCCTCTTTCCCGCGACTACGAGATCTTCCCGCTGTGATGCCTCTCCGCCAAGACACTTCTTTCTTTAGCTTTTATTACGCCCGTTCTTTAACCCACTCTTTATAACCAGTCTTCCCTCGCTCAAACAACTTTCTGCGCCTTATTAGAATTTCCTCGACGTTCTGCAATGTTCGCTTACACACGAAGCGCGGTAGCTTCGGGTCACCCATCTCGCTTCAATTTTGCTCACAGCTGGTGTTTTATAATTTGTTAAACGTATAGGGTGGGCTGCTTAAAATCTTGTGACATTTGTGGGTGAGAGAGAGAGAGCGAGAAAGACTCAATGAAAATCTAATAATACTGCTTTATTTCAAATTCAGTTTATATAGCGTGAAATGATAAGAAAAGCAGCTTAGAATGTAGGGGGTCAGAGTTAAGAGGAAGAAAAACACTAGTGAGATTTCACTGGATCGATAAGCATGTCTTCCCAGACTCAGCGAAAGCGTCGCTCGTTCTGTTTCTGGAAATCCGATTAATCCCGTTGACGCGGGACTGTCACTGTGCATTGTTCGTTCGTTATCTATTCATCGCGGGCATCGTGTTGCATGCCGTGAAATCCGGGAAAAAAAGGGGGAAGCGAACGATGGAATTTGGGTCGAAGTAACACGAAGATGCTGAAACAATGGAAATGGGAATAAATCGTGACCGATGGTGATTTACATTGCTTCATGACACCACTTGACCCCGGCCATTCAAATTTTATGCTCTTTCCGTGATATGCGCATGGAATTGAAAGCATCCCCCTACTAATACTACCTATATACATGTTACATTTAAATAATTAAAATATTATACTGGTACTGCCTGTTTGAACATCTCGTCGTTGTAATTGTACAAATGTATAAATAGAGACTCTATTTTTTGTTGGTGGTGGTTGTATGTGTTTATCAATCAGATCGAAGTAACTTTTATGATGTTATTAAACGAGACTCTGCCAAGTGTCTAACTAGTGTTAAACTGACAAGTAATAAATAACATAAGAATTGAAGTGGCCCCTGTGTCCACCCAGCGAGGGTCAAACACTTCGATTTCAGTGTTTCTCCGTGGCCCTGAATACCGTTGCACTGCTAGAAAGGCCGCGACTCTCCGCAACCTCGGCAAGCTTGCACGTCGGCAGCGTTAACCTTCGCGAAAGACAAACAAAAGGCGATGGGGTCTCGACCACGGGGGACAATGCGAAGGAGAACAAGGGAACAGTTTCGAAACAAAACGCGGAAGAATTCCCCGCTTTCCTCCGCAGTGATACGTGCATCGGAAGAGAAAGTTTGACGAGCATTGTTTGCGCTTGGTTATCGATCATCGTTGCACCGCTGTTTGCAAACCGGCGCCGACACGACGATCGCTTACCACCACCGATCACCCCCAATCCTGAATTTCCTCTCTAGCTGCCGGCTCCCGCACATTCATTTCTGAAAACGAATTCTCTCTCTCTCTCTCTGTACCTTATAATCGATCAACCCTTCGCGCATCTGTCTTCCCGTGAGAAAATCGACCGTATCGGGCGGCTTAAATCGTGGCTCACTGATCGCGAGTGTTTTTCAGACCGTTCGAAGGGCTTATCCTCCGAGCCTTTTGAATCCACGCTTGTAAAAAATCGGGACTACGCGTTACGAATCGCTCCATGGCATCCTTTCGATTACTGCGTACCCGAAAATCTGAGAACTTTTAAGTTGTGATGTTGCAGTGTGATCAGATGTAAGAATTTTTAGCAAGAAAATCGGCTGCCGAATCGCAAATCTGGTCACACAGCGTTTAATGAAGAATTCGCTTTGCCCTCTGAGTTACTTATCTATCCCGTATATCTCTATTAACGAGCCTGAGAAATACATGGTAAGAGGTTTCACAGGCAAGGAGTCTGCGACAAATACCAGCTGATCAATCTGATCACTGTGACAACCAGCTCTGGCGTTTTCGAGGATTAATCTCGTTCGTATAAATAAGATGGTAATAAGGGAGGAGTAATCCGGATTTCCAATTAAGACGCTTCCGTTCCGTAGCGTTGCGTTAACACTAACGAGCTGAAGGCCAAAGCGGAATCTCTTCAATTATGCAAATTCCTAGCCATAGTGCGTTCCAACGTTTTCTTTGGCTGCGCCAACGTTTCCAACTTTTCATATTGCTGCCAACCATCCCCCTCGAACGCAATTAGGCGACCCCCCTGGAAAGCCTCCCCCCATTGGCCTTGATCGTGTTCGAAATGCACGACACGGATATCACGCGAGGGGGCACGCGTTTTCGAGATACGAAAGGAATGCCAACGAGATTAATTGGTCGTGCCAGGGATGCTTCCCGCCGAAAGACGAGGAAGGCAAACAGTTTCGTAAGATCAATGAGCTTGCGAAGGACAATGTCTATTTGGTCAATTTTCCTGCTTCAAGTCACCCATCTTCAATTGAAAATTTCACTACCAGAACTTTTCTTAATTTTTTTCCCAATGTTTCAGTACTATAGGTTCCGGAAAAAGAGGTGCGAATCTGGAACAAGTTAATTTTTACATGTCGAGGTTCCTCTGGGGGTTTTTATAGTATTTATTTAAAATGTTTATTTTTAATTGTAATTTTGCAACGTTACATTTAATTTCAATCTCAATTTAAGGGTTAAGTGAAGGAGGATTTTTAAGATCTTAACTAAATTGATTTTAATTAATTTTTGAAATAGATAAATAGAAATAAATATTTTTATTTTTTTGAGTCATACAGAATTTGACAAATACACTTTTCTTTGAAATAGTAGTTACAAAATGAAATAGTATTTCAAATATATATTTTAATATTAACTCGTACAAATACTACTGTGAAATGAGTATCTCATTGAAATATAAGAAAATAGTATTTCAAATAATAATATTTAAAAAAATACCTAGTATTTCAAATAATGTCTGACTGGTCACACAAGAAATGTATTTCTGCATATTTCACAGTCTAGAAACCATGAAATACAGAGCCCTATTTTCTCACAAAGTTTAGAGTAATGCATCTCTCGCGTTTAGTACACAATTTTATTCAGCAAATAAAATGGTAAACGATGCAAGTGGCAGAAATGAAAATTTTCCGTATTTTCTTTTCAACCACAGCAACGTTGGTACTTATGATTGCAGCTCTGTCTTCGGACATCCCTAGAAACTAAAAGAAATTATTCTAGCAGTTACAGCCCTTACTCACCGTGAAATTTACATCCCTCTCTACTAAAAAAACTAATTTTTTATTTCTTTAGCCGCTACATCGTTTACCATTTCAACGTCTCAATTATACACGCAGTGCACTGACTATATTTCACATTAATCCAGTCTACATTTTAGTATAAATATTTTAGGATGTGCCGGCACGTTGGAGAAAAAAAAACCCAGAATCTATCGCACGAATTTTTATAGAACGTATAAACTTTTCGCATAAACTGGGCAAGAGGTTATGACTCACACCTCGCGGTATTGAACAGCGGCCGTAGAGAATCGACTTTTCGTCGGGTTCAGGCTGTTCGAAGAAAGCCCGCTGGACGCGGGGGAAGGGGATCGATATATCGAATAGCAGAGAGGTTAATGATGCACAGTGGAAGGGAAGCGTGTATACGATCGTTTCAACGATGTAACACACGACATTCTTCCGCTTGCATAATGGCTTGCTTCCACAAGGCCGTGCGGCTCGTCCTGCACGGCCGCTTTTCGCCGCCTCGGTCCGCTGTTCCCCGATCCTCGACATGCAAACGGAGAGCACGCAACGCTCGCCCCGAGCTTTTTTTCGTTCACGATCAATCGACTTCCTCGAGAATGATTACAGGCTCCCTTTTTCTTCAGATCGCGCGGCAATTTGCGTTTAGACATTTTTCAACCGACCGCCCCTTACGCGATCGCGTGGAATCACTTGGACTTTGTAATTCCGAGGGCATAATTCTCGACGGTCGAAGCCGTCTCGACGAGAGCTCGCCGCTGGCAGCAAGTATCAAGGGCCCACAGCATTCAGCGATGCAAATTTCATGACTTCGAGCATCGTTATGTACTATTTTCGAATTTTCACGGAGATATTCAATCTCTGAATATTTTTTGCCCTCTTCTCGCCTATGCAAGCCTCAAAATAGTATCCGCCACTTTGCATGCCCTGCGATACATCACGAATTAAGTGAACTTTACCATTCGAGCAGGATAAAAATTGCAAATCGAAGCTCGCTGCACAACGAAACCTCCCAACTGTGCTAGATCGACTGAACGGCTCACGAGCTATTCTTATTTCGCTTGATTTAAGAACACTTCCAGGAACATTATTCAAACCCTAAACTGGAAACGTTATCTCACGATCGTTAATGTATGCGGTGTGTTTCATCGTGCTGCACCGCTTTTCAGGGTGGTAAACGCTCGCCACGAACGTTCTTTGCGCGATGCACCCTCAGGAACACGCGATTTTCCTAAGAACTTTTTCTTCTCCAACGAACGGACGAATTAATTTTAAATTTTTCCGCCTCAGGTTCCTGTGACTGTTGAAATTAAAAATTCATTACCACGCGTCACACATTCATGACACTCTATTTTATTTCTTGTGATGGAACGTGAAAGCTTACGAGTATTCGCCGATTTAAGTGGTTCTGTTCCAACAAGCGTAACAAGTTTTTCGAAAAGATGTGTTTAAAAAATGTTTTAAAAAATATACAGAATGGATTTTACGAAACTAACGCCACTCAAAGTGTTCTGAATTAGTGTCTACTTGGTTCTGTTTTTATGTAACTTTTTTACTTAAATACTGTCAAATTCTGTTTCAAACTGTTTTGGAAATGATACAGATGGAGGTTAATAAAGAAATTAATAACACGAGTAATAAAACGTATTTATGTTTCGCAGACAACCGCGAAAGTCTGTTATAATTAATAATTACAAACATTTATTATTTATATCGCGCTATTAACATTCGTGCGATCAGCAATAACTGATAATAACGATTGGCTATTCGTTGTTTGCATTAAGGTAAGCGCTTAATATTTGTATTAAGCACGACAATTGTACTAATTAAATGTCCGACAATCAAAAGTTTCGAAATTTAAAACAGTAAATACAATAATTCAAACCGATTTTCCATCTTTCATTCTTACATATTATACCCCGCGAAATCTTGGAGTCTTGAAAACTTCTAATTTTCGTCAATTTTTGGCAGTAAAATGAAGCGTTTTTTTCATCCGAAGTCAGCGAAAATTCAGAAGCAATTTATTGAGCACCTTGCAGCGAGAGGGGTGTAGTTCCATCTTGACCAATTTCAAGTAAATTAGAAAAAAACTGTTTATAAAATTATTGCTCTGCCTTAAAATTAAAAAGAGAATACTAATTGAAATATATATATATATATATATATATATTCCCAGAATAAGTAGGTATTAGTTATTCAGTTGATAAGTTTTTATTTCTATTTTTGGCAAATTTTTCAATTCTGGTGAATTCGTATTGCGCAAAACAATAAGGGGTGCAGATTCAAAATCTGCAATAAATCGTTCATTTGTTATCGGATTTGTATCAAACCTGCACCAAACAATGTAGATTTTTTTTATATATAGCACACGTCATAACTCAAAAACTGTCACAAATAAAGCTGCACCCCTCTCGAAGCAGGGTCCTCAATTCGGCACCACTTTATTCCTAAATTTGTTGCATTCGTTTTGTCAGTGTTATATCTAAGTTGGAGCCTTGAATTTGCAATCTCCTTTCTAAACACGCCGCGATTTTCTGTAATGGCTCATTGGTTTTACAACGAAAGTTATTTTATACCTTGCTCCAGGGCATTCCCCAGGAAAAAGGGCTCAGTTTCAGGAGAATGGTTCGATCGTTTTCCAGGGGTTGAATAGCTACTTTAAACGCTTAATGTTCAATGTTCCTGGAACACGCAAAATTTGTGGAAACTTCTGCTATCCGTAGTCGATCCCAGTGAACCGGATCGATAATTTCGAAGAAACTTCAAATTACGTCATATCTATGCAAGCCGAACGATTCAAACTCGTCTAAGAAATACTGGGGTATCTTTTCCCTTATATTGTCCCTGCAGGGTGTTTCTGTGCTACAGGTAAAAACTGGTTGAGAAAACTCACAGAAACAAAGGAAAACGTTTTAATAAACATAGAGTAAGTCAGAAAAGTACCTCCAAAACTGATCGTTTTTTTTATTTGCAAGCTAGTAGTTTTATGAATCTTTACTGAAGGGACTTCAAACATATTGTGATTTTATATAAAGTACCTTCTGTATACAATTGATAGCTCAAAAGTTATTCAAGATGTACTAAAAATAGAGTCGATAGTACTATACAATAATTGAGAAAGAAGATGTGTTTGGATGGAATTTATTTATAAACATCGTCGTTATAATATTTCGCTTTCTGTCACAACTCTGTATTTCATTATATTTAATGTTCAATAATATCTATACTCTAAATTAAGAATGCTTAATACAATTTCTAAATATTCTTTTCTCCATTGATGACTGCAATACTTTAAAAAGAAAGCACTTTCTTGCGAATAAAATGACGAAAACTGTGAGATAACTTTGACAAAAATTATTTGCTATTTAGCCATGGCTATAAAGTTAGACTGTTGATACCGAGCTGAAATTTACCTTTCCTTATCGAAGGGTTAACTTATTCGACGGACCAATGGAGAGGAGTATTACCGAGATAAGCTGCTATTTGTCTGCAAAGTAACGTCCCCACGGATAAATGTTATCGTAACGTGAGAAAACTTTGGTTCTCGCGATAAAATTTTCAATGGATACACGCGTCCCCGCAAAGAATAATTTCGACGCCATTTTAGAGATGCAATTGATACAGTTATGTGGGGTAGGTATCGGCCTTTACATTTAAAATTCCATTTACATGGATGCACGTTATATTTTCTTTAAATTAAATTTTAGCCAGCTCTATAAATGATTTGATTTTCTAATTATCTTCACAAGTATATTTATATATTTTCGAAGAGATTGGGTAATATTCATTTCGAAATAAATATTATTTAATTGAAAGTGATGTCCATTTGTGAAAAGGAGAGGATATGTGTACATATTACAAAGCCCAATATTAATGTTTAGAATGGTTTTTCTTTGCAGTGAAATTAAATCATGTTAAAATTATATTCTCAAAATTTATCCATTTATAACTATCATTTACACGTGAAATGACTTTCTTCCTATTTATTTAACACGTTATCTATGTAATCTGGTGAAAAGGTTCTCCAGAAAAAGCATTCAATTTCGAAATTCTTAAAAGACAGCATCATCCGGACACTTTCTGTGAAAGCATTTTGTTCGAACCAACAGCTCCCCGTTCCTTCGAGATCGAAGGGAATTCTTACTTTTTACAATAAAATTGTGTCTCCGTGGCCTTCAAGGGATAACACGCGGCTTCATTCCTTCAGTGTCGTGATCGAGCATGCTTGACACCATTTTCGGGGTCACCATTGTCATTATCGAGTGCAACCCTCGATCCATCATTCGTTGTGCAAGAAGCGAGGTCGAGCGATGGTGTAAAAACGATAACCGTGAGACAATACCTTCGCGAACGCGACATTGAACTTCTCGAAATGCCCTCATTGTCTTCTAGATGCCCGTGAACAATCTATTTAAAATCCCTTAGCGAGCAACGCCTCGTTAAAATTGAGCTTGAACGTGCATTATACACTACTGGAAATATTTATTAGGTCATCCAGAAATTCAAGTAGTGCACACAACTTTCATAGCTACGCGATTGATAAAGTGGATGGTATCTACATTTAATCTTTTTTGTTAAGTTGCTTATCGAAGGCCATATTGTTATTACATACATTCGCAATAAACAAGGAAATATTTCGGTGAAATTATTACATATTCGTGCCTAATGGATCCTTCTCTGGGCTAAACATTACTTATTAAACACTTTGTACGATTTTAATCGTTAAGAAACGGGGTTTGGTATCCATATTATTTTCACCAAGATATGAAGCACTGAATTACCTATTCGACAATCGCGTCATAATATTATCGCAATGCTGGTGTTAAGTGAGATATATGTGACGTCAACATAAATATAAAATATTTAAAACCTCAAAGCATAAATTCCTTAATATTTCTTTCCCAATTATTTTTAATATAAAAAAAAATATCAAAAACTTCAAAGCATAAGTCCCTTATTATTTCTTCCCCAATTATTTCCACTGAATCTACTAATTTCTATGTACCCTGAAATACCAAAGAAGAGTACTCCTTCATCCCTCGACCAAGCATCTCGCAAAACGAGCTCAACCCTCCCCAAGGTATACCGCAATTTAGCACGCGAAGCATAATTTTGAAACACACGTACATATATTACAACGTGCCAGGTTCGTTTGCTTCGATTCTCGGCCGACCTTCGACCTTCCAATTAGTAATTCCTTCGGTTACCCCCATTTTCGCACCTCCATTTCCGAGCGTGTCCAGAGGTGCAGGCCAGCGGAGACGCGTCTCTCGAAGTTAAACAAGAGGAGTTCGAGGTTCCCCGATTCTCTCAAGGACAGACACGTCCTTCGCTAACTTGATCCCCCTTCAGCCTTTTTCCTTGAGCACTTTCCACGAAGAAGCCCGAGGAAGGGGGAGGACGCGCGCCCGCTTTCCTCCCCGGTTGCCATGGTTTTGAGCATCGTCGAGAAACGCAAAGGCCAAGTGTCGCGACCACGGCTCCTACCCTTGTGCATCGATTACATCATTCTTCACCTCCAGCCCCTACTTCTGCCCAGCTACCACCCAACAACCCCCGGCCCCGCTACGGTCCTGTCTGTGGCAGGTCGAATGCAATCACGACGAAAGGTGGAGGCGCTTTCAACGGCTGAAAGAATCGACTGACACGATTCGTTCGCTAATGGATCTGTATTCGGTAATGGCACCAAGTGACTCTTGTTAACTCTTCCGAGGCTAAGCTGCCCCAAAGTTGGATTTACGGAGATGGTTCGTTGGTAGGTCCGTGTTATACCGAGCACAGCTGCTTTTTTAGGGACGAGAGAAGTGGGGAATTGGGTAGACGTGGACCATTTCGAGATCCTTTTAATTGCTTTGCAAGTGTGGTTTTATGGTACCTTTGTTAGGTGACGATAAACAGATTTCTGTCAATGATAGATTCGCGAATCTGTATCGATGTTGTTTGAAAAAATTGTTCGATTAGGTACACTTTCGACAGTGAAATAAAAGCACAAAAGATTCCACTGCGAAGGATAATATCGCTATACAATCGAATAATGGCAACACACTGGTGCCACCATAAAATGTGATGCGATGCACCCTCCTTAGACCAGCCATTTCGCTAGAAACGGGCAACAGACGGTGCTGTTGGGTCACTCCACCAACGACCAGGCTGGTTCTCAGGAATTTTAACAGCGCCCCAGAGGGGGAGGTTGGCCAGGAACGAACCACCCCCTTCTATTGTCGTTACCCGGCTAGCCGTGATTCCCGTTCGAACGACAGGATAAAGGTTAAATGACGCGTACCTTGCAGAGACCAGCATCGCGGGCGTATAACGCAACGCGTTGGGGAAAACGAAGGCGCACATCGCGCACGTGCGCGCGCGTTACACGGAACCACGTCGGCTAAAAGATTCAGACCGCTCTCCCAGGGCGATGGCTTTCATTATTCGGTTCACGTGGGAGCATAGAGGGATGCACGGGGAAAAAATAGGTTATGCATACTGACAGGGCGCGCCTGCGAGGCGAGATTCTCTGAAAAACGCGACCATCAGCGCCCGTCCGCGGGATAACGGCATCGCTGGCTCCGTATCGGGCATTCGTTATTGTTAGCGTTGACAGGCTGCCGCCAAACAGGTGCCACGCTCTCCTGTCAATAATCGGCAACGAAGATTTATTAATCGACCTTAACCCTACGCTCACTTCTGTCCCGTCTGGCTGCACGGGTCACTCGTCACCTCTCGTGGACTTGGATTCTTTTTTATACTGTGAGAAGAACTTTAACAAATTTTACTTTATCTAGTATTTTAAATTAAAAGCAGTGAAAAGTATTCAGTTTCTACCAAATATCACATTCTGTGCGAATACATATGGGAGCTGTATTAATAATTATGAACGGCAGTGCAGTAAAGAGCAGAGATAATTCTCTGGAGAGGCGATGAGAATACCATGCAACAGAGTCGTGTATCTGCAGACAAATCGCACAGCCGATCGCCGACCTATTCTGTTCCGATGAAACGCATCGTTTATACATATGCTGTCGGGCTCCAGTATCGGGTCAATATCAGCGCCCACTAAACTTGAACGGGGTCTGCATCCCTGGATAAAAGCGCGCGATCCAACGCGAAGCTCCTACATACGGTCTCTCGCGTCGAGATCTTTGTACCGGTGAAGGTGTAAAGATGATAGGAAGCAATAGTCAAGTTCACAAGTGTGCAGCTTGAAATTTCAACGAAAGACGTTTGCTTAAACGGCTCGTCATGGATTCAGAATTTGTGGCAATGAATACTTTGTGACGTTCGTGATCGTTATTCAATGAATAAACGCGACGTGTGGATCTGGTACTAATTAGAGTTTGAATTTTTACTTGATAAATACGTGGTTATACTTTCTTTAAATCTTGCAGATGAAATCTTGTGGCAGTTGCGAGGGAAATTTTAAAAATTTAATTTATGTTACGCAGGGTGTCACTGAAATGGGTGGTTTAGAAACGATCGAACAGTTTTGTGAAGTGTTGTAATTATTTATGGGGATAATATGAAAGTCGAAACTTGGGCAAATGGTAAAATGGAATAATGGTCTTTTTTGTAACCTGAGGATGAATCTCGAAAACCGCATCATAATTTTAGAACGCTAAGGAATAATTTAAGGAAGCCGGGGTCGATAATTTTGCACGTGTCGGGAATGCTACTGATTCTTTTATTCTTTCGACCTTGAAGAAAGGCGGAGAAGAGTCGTAAATAACAAGAGAAAGTTTTCACTTTAATTTTGAAAGTACTCCTTGAAAAATGCAACCATCCTCTTCTATCACTATACATGCACCACAGAGAACCAGCAGTAACCTTATACCATTTGAGATACACACTGCACTAGTTACTTCAAACACATTATTCATCCCTTCTTCAAATTTTTATGTCTTGTAGCTTTAAAGCTACAAATCTTTAAAGTAGAACAAACATTTATTTGAACTTCCCACCACCAGATAACTGTACTTTACTGTATTTTCGGTATTATTACAGTACAGTTCAATTTGATTTAAAACTCAGAAACTAGACGTAATAAGAATATTCGAAAGAAATTCGTGAGTCCAATTTCTTAAATTTCCATCATTTTTTTAGAATTTCTAATTTAAATCGTACAAAGAATAATTCCTCTCAATCTGCATTTCTCGAAGGGCGAGACTTGACCCACTACTTGAAGAATTCGATCTTCAGGATATGTATGTCAGTTCGTAACTGAAGAGTTCTGTTTGATTCGAGATTCAAGGATGGTAATGTCATGGATTAAAAGTTTTTTTTTCGACAAAAAAAAAACGGAGGGAAAAACGAGCAACCCATTCCTATGGAAAGAGTGATGCCCCAGAGAATTCAAGTTTCATTAATTCATACACACGATGCGTTTGCCTCGCATGCAAATAAGGCTGTCCAAAGAGAGGCGGCCGAATGTATTCCGAAAGATCATTATTCAAGAGTGTAATGCCTTCAACAAGGTGCATTTGATTAATTCATGTACACCACGGTTCGTTCAAACTCCATGCCTGTGGTTATGATCTTCTCCAGATGAAAGGAAGCATTCCAATTTAATGTGCTGTGGCATTTAGCATTACAAAGACACGAATGCACGACACTTCGTAATATTATTCAAATTAGATTTATTAAATATAAGTTGCTTAGAATAATTACTTGTAATTAATTTATGTTCGAGCTCGAAGTCACTAACAAGTATCTATCGCCCGATATCTCATCCTATAAGCTTAGCTATACAATTCTGTACCATGAGAGTTATGAATATTTTTACACTTAAAAATAAGTGCAAAAGGAGCATAAATTTTCCTTGAAAATCTGTTCTTAAATGAGGAAATTTAAAAAATTAGAGCGACGCATTTACAATTCGATGTTCATTGATTCTCTATTAAACGTTAATTTACAGGACGTACGAATGTATTGCGGGCACAATTGTATCAAAGATGCTGCATATTTCCACGTAATAATTTCACAAAGCGTTGTAAGTCGCGGTAACGTTGGTCCAAAAAATGGTCCTCGCCAAAACGCTGAGAATGCGTTACAAACAGCTCCTCGGCGAAAAAGAGAGAAGCAATCACAAAACATAAAATATCTCCAAAACTCGCGGCGAATCCACTTTGAAACGTTGCACCACTACATCGACCTAAAGCCGCCCCAGTTTACAACGTCACCCTCCTAACCGACTCGTCCCACAATTTCACCAAAACAATTCCTCCCACGTACTCGACCCTACAAATATTTTATTCATCCCCGTATCTCATCCCCCTCCCCCTCCCCCGGCCCCCACCCACCCATGACTCCATCGACGAATATTTGAATTTAGAATAGCCGAAGGACCCGTCCGAAATTTTAATTGAACGCCGTCCACCACCACGTATGTATTACACAGTGACTTACAGATTTGACTGGAATTTGACGTATTCACACATCTGGTCAGCATTTGAAACTATGAAAGTATAAAAGCCGGTTAACTAGTACATGACTAATTATAAGTAACTATTACAGTAAAAAAAGCTCACGACAAGATGTAGAAAAAGCTGACAGACCAACACCTCGCACGCCAATTCGTGCATAAAGAAGTTATAACACATTCGTATATTCAAATTTGTGAGTCACAATTTTACTTTATAATTCGAACACCTCACTATTTTTGACAATATTCTTTTATCTAACGCACAAACACCGCAATGCTTACCACTATCAAATCAACGTTGCTATAAATCCCACCTAAACGATCACAAATTCCAATTTCGATTCGACATTGAAATTTACCCAGCCCCGGCAAATATCCATCCCCTTTTCCCGTATAAGGATATCGGACCTCGAGGGTGGCAGAGTGCGCGCGCGGCTCCCGGCCCGGTGCCTTGCACCCTGACGTGACGTGTTTATTAATTGGTTACGTAGGAGAATCGAACCGTACACGTAGAAAGGGGTGGCTTGATTCAGCGGGGGAAGAGTGGCCAAGGGGTTGGTAGAGGGGGTTGGGAGCGTGGGGGCCGGGGGGGAGGCGGGTTGGTCGCGAGAGGTCTGAGAGAGGGGAGGGCGTAGTAGTAGTAACGGTAGTAGCATGCTAGGGGTGGCTCGCGTCCCGGTCGGCGCCAGCGAAGGGGGTGGAAAACGGGTAACCCGGCCGTAGTACCGCGCACGCGCTCTGCCCGCTTGCGGCCACTGAGTCAAGGTCTCGCGAGCTGACAATCGACCTGACCTCGCTTTTCCTCCTTAAAACCAACGCAAACATCGACACATGCATGCAGGGGGGAGAGGCGGACAGAGTGTGAGGGGGAGGAGGGGTGAGTGTGCATGTGCGGTCTGCACACGCCGAGCGGAACCAACCAGACTGTGAATCGTCCTGGCTTTACCTGGCGCCGTTTGGCCTTATCATTTGCGCGAAGACGGCGGTTAGCTGTACAGGGGAAAGCTACAGGGTAAAGTTGGGGTAACATTGTATGGAGAACTGGTCGGTTTGTGCTGCTTCAAAGACAGTGGAGAATCGTGGTTTATGGGGGATAAGTGATTGTACATTTTGTAGATCTTGAGGGTGGATTATTAGAATTTTCGGGATGCACAGAGTGTACGCTTTTAGACATAAGGGATGCAGGGTTTTTGGAGTTTTTAGGGGACGAGGCACGAGTGGAGTCTTTCCTGAGTGAAGCTGTGTAGGTTGCGATATGTTTGTTATTTTAACCCTTTGACTACTGTTGACGCCTATTGGCGTCCGACACATGTTGGCTTCCCGGTACTGTTGACGCCTATTGGCGTCCGTACCCTCTAACGAAAAATTTCGCCGTACCCAGTGGACGTTGCGAGTGAATTCGTACCGTACCGTACGGCCACCGCGTGCCAAAGTCTTCCGTAGTCAAAGGGTTAAGGAACTTGCTGTGGTGCCGTTGCCGTACCTGGGATATCTGCGTTCGTAGGTTATTGATTGATGAGGAAAGTGAGTATAGAGAAGGGTAGGTGAATGGCGGGAAAAAGTACCGTCTTCAGGTTCCTTTGTCAGCAGTGGATTTCTACCAGGTGAGATGGGTAAGTAGAAATGTCTGGTGTGCGGTCAGCCATGTGGGAATAGCTTACGCTGTGGTCACGTCTGACGTTACACGGCAAATTGGATTACAAATGTGCCACTAATGGAGAGACCATTCCAATATTGAGCGTTAAATTGGAAATGTATTATTGGGAAAATTCTGTTTACCGCGGCTCCGTTATAAAACAGGCAATGTATTCATTAAGAAATGGACTGTAACACGGGTACTTAATCATTTAATAGGGGATTTAAAATGAAGGAGTTTTTATACGTCCCCATCGTCGTACTTCAAGCACATTAAACTGCTAAAAGGTTAAAAGCACACGACAGCACTAAAAACAGCAAGATGACCTTGATATTATCAATATACCAACATCTAAAAAAAGATTAACTTGATCATGTGACGTTTCTTTCAACACTAAAATATCTCTGAGAAAAGTAGAATTTTATATGACCCTTAATTATGTAAGGTACCTACTTGATATTTATATTATTTCCAAATGTCATTTGCATGTTTGAGATAAGTCATTAGAACTTTTTCTTGTGAAATGCGTAACTTTCGAATCTTTTTGTCGTCAAGTGCGCGATGTGTGTTCAATCCGTAGCACTTGAAAACGCTGTGCGTTGACGTACAAACTACCTTCCTGCCATGCCAAAGTACTTTCTGATGTATGCAAAGTACATATTTGAATTTCACTTATAGACTTGTTAAACTTCCTCGCTTATAGGCTGCCTCTAGCACGGTGAATGGGATCGGCTTTCTTTCTCGCTGAACAATGCTGATGTTCCATAAACCACGTTTACGCAAACGGAACCAATTAGAATGCTTGTAACAATTCGGCTAGGGGTTTTATATAATTTTTTATTGTGAACAGATTTGTCTGGACACAAAACTATCAAGGAAAAATATTTTATTTGTCAGTTACCACAGTTGTACATACACACCCATTAGTTCATTTCTACTGACAGTAGTAACACCACACATATATCAGCCCCAGGGCAGGTGACTACGAAATGCTATGCCTGAACTACTGAATCCAACTACACCGCGTTGTTGGTGATCAATAAACATTAAATTGGTGTATTTAAAAACAATAAAAATTGCATTCATCTGTTTAAAACCAACAGAGGCACAATGGTGGTGATAAGAAAGTTTAAAATACACATTTTTACACATCTGCATAATTAAAATTAATACTACGCTTGATGTATTACATATATCGGTATAATTTGCTTATTCTGGTATAAATATCAAGTTATAATTCGTTTTAATCGAACAGCGTCAATTTTTCTTATCGTTCGCAATTGAAACTTTCTTCAATTACTGCTATATCTTGAAAAGTACAATTCCCATCAGATTTTGTATTTCACACAAATTTATCACAGCTTGCATGTCAATAAGAGGAGCGATCTAAAAGTGACTTTTTACATAATTCCACCATAGTTTTGTAGGAGCTAGGAAGTGGAAGTTACTCGAAAATTGTTCGAAACAGCGAAAGAAACATTACGCGATCGGGCGTACGGGGCGGTCGAAAGAAAGCTAGAAATAAAGTAGGAAACATGCGATATACTGAGGAAGCGAGAGACCCTTAGCGATAGAAACTTGCTCGATAATCACCTGAGATTCCACTTGTTCGACCTAGTCGATATTCGATTAACTACTAACGGGCACGACTTGCCCACGGGAATTCCTGCATTGTTCAGTTTCCGTATCCACTCGGCTCGACCCTGCATTGACCAACAGCCCCTCCAGCTCGACCCCACATTACAAGAATGAATGACACCAGAGCTCTTCCTACATATTACATTCTGTCATCTCCTTCCCTCATTTTTCTAGCGACAGAATGTTACACAAAGAATCCATATTATAGACAATTATTTTAGTAATTTCTAGGTAAATTATCTTGGATGAAAGTGGTGAAATTGTAAACTGAATTTAACATAAAAATTATATAAATTAATGGGTTAAAGGCAATGATAGAACGATATAGGTACATTCGATTATAAAAGTCTAGGTATAAAAATATAATAGTTTGGAGTATAATTTTGTATCGTAATTATTTTAGCTTCTTTTTCTCTATTTTAATTTTGATATTCAATTTAAATGAAAAATACGTTTTTCATTTGGATGAAAGTTTCATTGCCTCTAAATACCGTCGCTGGTGCTTCAAGCATTGTAAATTCTTGTGAACAACAGATTCGTGTCGGGAATTGCGAGGCACTTTCGCAAAATTAAGATCGTACGGAATATCTCCGCATTGTATACTAGCATGCCGAATACGATGGAACGCTGTTTCGTATGCAAAATTCAGGAAACAAGCAGCATGCAAGTTCACGCATCCACCTGCATTCGGAGCCCAAAGATGTGAGGGGAAGGAGAAATTACAGTGCTGAGTGAAACATCAATTTTCGACATTGCAGTTGCTGGAAATTTGAAACTTGAGTATGCAAGCCTTGAATATTCGTAGAACCTTTTGTATCTCAGGAATTTCTTAACTTATTTGAACCTGGTTTCTTTGCACGTCCGTTTTTATCAAATTTGTGAAACTTTGATACTTTGAACTATAATATTGCGCCAACGCAAGGTATTTGATTTTAGCTGCGAATCAGAGATGTTGAAATACTAGAGAAATCCAATAAATATTTCTCGGTTAGGTGGTCGATTACTGAGGTATATTCCTCGAAAACATTTTCACACTAATTTGATAAGCCACAACTTATCACAACAAGGGGTTCCTCGCCCTGACTACTCAAGCTCCATTTATATTTATTTTCCTTATAACAGAGTGCAACACAGTTGTATAAAACGTGAAGAACACTTCATGCCCTCGACATTGAAGCAAAGCCTCGCAAGCATCCGATCTCAAGGATAAGTAACTCGTTTACGAACGAGGCTCCAAACTGTTAAGAGCAATTAATAACAGAGCATTGTCGAAAAAAGAAGCGCGAAAGAAAACGTTAATTCGAGGAAACTGATGAATATTTAAGTGAAAACGTACGCAGCTCTAGGCTCGAGCCACCAATTACGTCGTTTATTTGCATCTTTACTGCGTTCTAATTACTTTTGCCGGCTAACAAAAAGTACGGGGATGCGGGAGTGGGTGTGGAGAGTTCCTGACGGAAACGAGTAAATATTCATTGCAGATAAAGAGAACAAAATCCTGGACATCGCTGAAGTCCGTTTTCCAGCAAATTCATTGGCCAGGCCAGTCCGAAAGGCCACATTTATGAATTTATGAATATTGTTAAAGCCCGTATTCCGCTGAACTACCCTTTGCGCTACGGCCAGGTCAAGAGTTCACGTGTCCTTCTCTATGGCGAACTGCCGGCATTATTGCCGTAATTACGGTGAAATTATACTCCAAAGCACGTTCAAATAATGGCGGTTGATGTTACACTATTGCAAACCTCCACTCGACGTAGTGAAGACACTTGTCTCGACGTTTTCTCAAGCTACAACAGGGCTGCTATAGTCGAGTGGGTTCGAGGGAGTAATTTTCTTGAATTTGCAATTGTTGTTTTCTCTAGATATACGACGTTGGGATGTTAATCGGATGAGTTTCAAGAAAGGAGATAGAGATTTCATTGTCTAAGCAGAGTTTTATATTTATGTGTAACATTGTTGGTAAACAGGTACCAGATTCTGACTTGTGAATATCTATTACAATTATTTCTTAGAATACTTTACAATTCTAGAATCTGTATGTAGCTGTACTAGAATTTCTGTAAACCTCGAAGGTTTAGCGTGCAGCTGGTTTAGTGATTGCAGTTTTTCTCAATTTTCTCCACTTTGCTACTGCCTTACGTTAATTTAGGTTAATAACACAAGCGAATTTAATACCTACTCTAACCAACCATAGTATCCGAATAAAATACAGAATATTATCCTTTTCGTTGATCGCATGAATCAGCCACCCTGCTGTACGCAAGAACTCATTAAGAACGAATAATCAGCGTAATTAATAGCTTCCACGATTGTTTGGATAGCACAAAACTGAGGGGACAGTTCTGGAAATTCGATTAATCAAGGGCGGGGGCAGATATTTAGGAAATATCAAGAAGAAGGGAACGCGGTGTAAATCGATGAAAGCTCGCGTCAGCAATTAACGATTAAAGATCCCTAGACACTTTGTAATTGGAAGTTCGAAGTGGCGAGTAAACTATCGAACGTCACAACTTGGGAAACTCTGTCATTTTCCGATGGAGGTCTCTACTTTGTGCAGAGTTAACTGCTTGCCGAACTTTACGGCGCTTTCATGAGCGTATGAATAATATAACAACGAGCATGGCCACGTAGTACTACTACGTAATTACGGCAATATTACGTGAGAAGCGAATGCACTGTAATATTCATTCATACACGACGGGGTTACAATGTATTTAAATCAATAGCAGAATGGATATCGCGTGTTGCTTTAAACGTAGCTTTAAATAAAGTACAATATGAACAACTCTTATCATATAATTTCTGTAGCGCCGACTCAAATTGTGATTCTTATCAATTACAAGTCGTTTGAAACTTGAAATAGCAAAAGAAGTATTTATTATAAATCAACTTTATACATTATTTTTATTATTTTAGTACTCTAATCATCCATAAAATAAATTCGGTTAATCATTGTAATAAATAAATTCAGTTACTTAAGGGGGTCTAAAATTCGATTTTATTTATTTGATCTTTCGAATGTTCAACCTTTTAAGTATACGTGTTTAAAACGATTTGTTGAAATTCAGAAAATTCCAGAAGTTTTAGGCATTTAAAACGCACGTAAAACTTTAAACGCGTTTCCCTCGAAACATTGTTCTTAAAATCGGTGGCACTAATATCTGAAAAACGTTATTATTTAATTCGACTGAAACTTTTTTATTTTGAAGAATATTCTTCTGGCTCGTGGAGAAACCAGTAAAATTTAAAAGAAATTGAAAATTTGTAATTTTTAAAGGCGTTGAAATGACGAAAAATGTAAAGAAAAAGTGATTTCAAACTTCATATGTCGTTATTTTCTTAAAAAATGTTTGTTTTTTAGACTTCTACTTGCTTCAAGTAATCTTAAAAGTAACTTGAAGGCAACTGACACTACTGAACACAAACTTGAAGGCCAGTTAGTTGAATTCAAGCCACTTGAAGTCAAGTAACTTGACTAATGAGAACGAGACTTTAGGGTGTTTGCAAGGCAGAAAAGAGGCTCACACGAGCAAATAAACGGAACACGATTGTCCTACGCGGGAAGAGCTTACTGAAATCGGTGCAACAATCGATTGCATCTGCCTTCGCAGGTTCTGTGTTTCTAGTTGACCCACGATGCACGCGTGGTTAACCACGCGTCGAACTTTACAGCGCTTTTACACCCGCTTGAATAATAGAACGGGCAATTTGCACTGTACGCGACGCAGATGAGCACGCATGCGAGCATCAGTTGCATCCTAACTGCATTACTGACTACTATCCTTTCTGCGCCGAGTCCGCGGACGCCCATTTTCATCCTGTATAAATTTTAGCTCTCCTCAGTCTTTTGTAACAATGAACAGGGTGTCTCTGAAAGGTGCTACGAAAGCTTGCTGACTCGTGGTGCTCACTAAACTGAATAAAAAATAACTCGCAGGGGATGTTGGGCGACTCGAAAATTGAAAAAGTTTGAAACTCTTTTAGGAATGTGGTTCACGCGATACTAATAACGCGGCCATTTTTTGTTTCGGCAATGGAACTGTCCTGCGGGGTGAAAACACCCCCTCAAAAAATTGCGAGTTTTCATATTATCGTGAATATTTGCGAAACCATAAAAGATATCGAAGAAAAGTCCAACCTAAAGTTTTAGGGTGTTTGATAGCCTACAATAAGGCGATAAATAATTTTCGAAAAAGAAGGATACGATAGTGGGGAGAAATTTAGAAAAAAATCTTTTTGAGAATTTTTTATTATAGTACATTACAATTATAGTATATCACAATTATACTTGTTCGCGATGTCTTTTTTAAAAACATTTCATCGTGTAGATTAGGCGAATCATCCTCTAGGACGATCACAAAGACGATATCCTTTTAATCCTACGCAAAGTCACGATTCGCCAAACGGTTTCGGTACGGCGCAACGAAAGGGGCATTGTCATTTAAATAACGAAACGGGTCATTTACAGAGGCTTCATCGCCGCAGCCTATCTGCAGAAGCCACAAGCACCTCTCACGGTTTTCCGTGTTGCCATCCGTGGGACTGGACAGGCAGTCTGTGCACCGATGCAGCTGAAGCGCAGCCGTGGCCCAGCGACAGGCTGCACTAAATACAAGCAGAGAGGTAGCCTACATACAACTTTACATCACGTACAAATCATATGCATGCAGGTGCTCCATTTTCGAGACCTCCCTCTTCTTCTCCCTATTGTCCTGTTTTCCTATCTGCTTCGTTCCCTCAACTCCATTCCTTGTGGATTTTTATAATTGTTTACCCAAACACAGTATCACTCGGAACGTTACATTACGAATGGAATGGTTATAGTGGGATCTAAGTAAAAAGAATGACGATAAAATCTATTGCCGAAATAATACTAATTCGAATGCATAATTGATTCTTCATCGGTATGTCTGTCGCTATCGCTTGGACTTTAATTCGTCATTTATTTTCAAAATTGGCAAAAAATGTTCTTTCGGCTTTTTTTCTTTTGCTATTTTCGATTTTAAAAGTAGGTTACACTCAATGAAAATACTTGGTTGTAGTCCCTGCGAGAGTCACAGGTCTGCAGAATAAGCAGTAAAATTTATAAAGCAATTGGTTCGATAGATTTTGAGATTTTATCTTCACGATCTGGACATATGACGTTCCAACCTTTATTGCTGTGCAATCTTCTCTCCCGTACAACTTTCTCTGTTATATAAATAATACACCCGTCGTTTAAGGAAGGACTAATCGGTCGTGAACTTCTTTATGTGCAAGCTCGTGTGAGAAAAAATTGCAAAGGTCCAGGTGAGCGTGTCACGCTTTTCCTGCGAATTTAGATGGTCTTAAAGATTAAAGGTTACAGGGCTCGCATTGCATTATTAGTTCCATACCTCCCGGGCGTAAAAGCTGCATTTCCAGCATTTTTGCACGGTTCCCCGCGCCAGACACGATTCGATGGTTGACGTGGAAAAATGGAGCGTGAGAAACAATTGCCGGGCAGAAGTAAAAACGAATGCAATAATGGTAACGGCGTCGCATAAAGTACGAATACCTATTCATGAGAATTCCAGGAATTCCAAATTGGAAAGCTTGTGACGTATTATTAAGCTTAGAATCCCATTGAAATATTCAAACATGCAAATGTTAGATATTCGTTTTAAAACTCCTTCAAAACATTGTGCTATCATTACATTAGATGTTATATTAATTTCAATATTCCTTTAAAATATTAAATAAGGAAAACTGCTGACTTTCGGTTGAAATTTCTTTCTCTTAGTCCAACATCACAATCCTCTATAATAAATTTTCCTTCGACTGGACACATCATTATTCCATTATCCAAGGAGTACATGCCCCAATTCGGATGACCCAGCTTCCATTGTATTTACAATTGTTTCTCATTAGGGTAGGTTCTATATGCATAATACACTCTCAAAAAGAGATCACTAATTTACATACAATTTGCAAAATGTTTATTTGCTGCTAGTATCAAATTCAATCCCAATGGAGATAATTCCCTGAATAATCGTGTTCGCCTTTTGCGCAGAACATTTTCCAAAACTCCCAATATCAAAGCAGTAAAATATACGTATAACTCAACGCAGAGGTAAGTTAAACATATAATCGAAATTCATTGGATTTTCTTTGAAATTGCATTCAGAATACAAGTTTTTAAATAAGATATAAATAATGAGTGCTCGGTCTTTATAGACAATCTCTTACAGTTAGTTAGGTAAAAGGATGCTGAACTTTATTCCCAGGCATTCGCCTTGCAAATGTAAAAGAATCGCGACAGAATGTGAATGTAGTTCGAAAGTAAAATGACGCATAAATTGCGAGCTCTCGAAGATATCTTTAATTGAATTTCCGTTTCATTTTGAAGGCGAGCAAACTTTTCGATCCGCTGCAAGAAGACTCGCAGGAGCGACTTTGCTATTCGGTATTTGATTCTTCCGGGCACGGTCGCAGCTTTTTACAGAAAACTCTGACTGTGAGGGAGATCAAGAGAAAATTAATTAACTGGCAGGAAATTTCCTTTGAGGCGGATGTGTAGATGTAAAATCGTAAAGTAAACGTAAAATAATCTCTTCTTCCGTAAGAGGCGGACGTGTACACGGCTCTGCCCTTTAATCGACATCAATTTATGGCGCGAAAGTAATTAAAATTTCGCAGTTAATCGTTCATAAATCTGTCCACCGCTTTCCTCTTTGCACATCTTTCACTTAATGGCAAGAAGCGAAATTTCATTACGTCTGTCATGGTTTATTCGTGTCAGCTTTTCCTTAGACACTAGTCTAAAGTCATCGAGAATAGTAAGGATCTGTTTGCAAAGAAGTAGAGATTGTAAGCTTCTATGAACTCGACCGGAAGTAACGAGAATTTCTGAAAATGTGCATTCAGGTGGATCATGAATTGAACAGTGAATTATATCGATTTAGTTTTCGATTTAGCAATTATTTATCATTCGAAGGATTTATTTGAAGAAAAAGATTAAAATTGATGATTTAGTACTAATGACAAATGTTTTTCAGACAATAAATATTATTTTACTCATGACACACATTATGTTCACACTAATAAGTATTATAGTAGTTGAATTAAGAAATTTGTTATAATTTTAATTTTCTATTTAGATAATTTGACAGTCGTCTTCCAAGTAATTTAACAGAGAGTACATTACAAATATGAATGCATACGTATTGCATTATACATACGTAGAATATCGTGCACCAATATAACTAAATCCAGTGGTGGAACTGATATGGTACTAGCCCATGATATTGGAGCTATTCGATATCAAAACACTTAACGGAAAGAATGGAAAGGTATCAAAGTTTCAGGTACAGGATATCAAATTTGATATAGATACCTACCGTATAGTGCTCGATATCAATGGCCATATAAAATACAAGCTGCATAAATATCCATACGATAGCAGTAAGCTAACAGTAAGTACCAAATTAGTTCGATGTACTTTGTATTAGGTATCTAAAACAAATTTGTATTTTTGTAAACTTGAAATTTGAACTAATTTTGGAGTCAATGTTGTACCGTTGTACGTGCCTCAAAGAATGCGACAGAGAATCGTCATACTAACATTTTATCGTCACGTATCATTAGTAATGATTTTTTAAATAGTATAAATTGAATTTCGACCGTAAATTTTAGAGGAGATGATTTCGGCGCACTGGTTCGGTCTTTTTTTTACAGAAAACGACTTTTTTACCAAAAAAACCCGAACCAGTGCGCCGAAATCATCTCTTATAATGATTTTTGCAACAAATATTTGTACGAAATCAGAAACCAGTTATTCTAAGATACTTTAACATCTTTCCAGAAGCTTTGGTCCGTTAATATGTATTATCCTCGTCCATTAGCTAGTCGAGATTTGCTATCGCGCAAGTATAAGAAAGAAGTCTCTGTGACGAACAAGGAACGCGGAAATTTCTTCTCGAGATGACGAGGACGCTCGTCCTCGCGGGCGCGTCTACCGTCGGCCATGTACGCCGTCAAAGGAAAATTGTACTTTCCGTTTGCACGCAGCGGCAGATACGACGTTGGCCCGCGTTTATTTCCATGCTTTTAATCTCTGTCGATGTTAAATCTCCCCGACGCGGGGCGCCGTTCCTTTTGAGGGAAAATGGAAAATACACGGAGCCGCGGTGCGCATAAACGATGGAAAAATGGTCCCGTTTCTCTAGATAAAGGAAACTGCTACTGGAAAACGTGGAAATAATCGTTATGCCTTGCAGAAAGATACGGGTAATCCCGTGCTGAGCAGTTTCGTAAATGAAGAGATTCGTTGTATCGCGAAAGCTCGATTCAACAACGGCTTCTTCAAACTCGGCAGTTTTGTTTAAATGGAAAAGAAGCTGAACGCGTGTTCCTATAGGCACACAGTGATTAAAAGGGGACGTCGAGACAAGTTTCATGATATAATTTAAAAAATCAGACTGGTATTTTTATATTATACAACAAAAAATTAGAAAAACATGCCAATATTTCGTCACTTTACGGCACTTTTCACCATTCCACCACATTCAATTCCATTCCACGAAAGTCCCAGCAGTGCGCTTTCCCGCCGGCAGTCCTCGTTTGCATTTATCATGCCCTGCCTCTGCGGAAATAATTTTTAATCGTCCTGCAGAATCGCCGTTTGCCTCTGCTTGGAGAGCTTCGAGCTTCGAGCGTAAAAATCCTTCGTCCCTGAACAACGGGCCACGGGAACTCTATGAATTCCGATAAGATTAGAGTGGGCCCGTAATCTCGAGGAAAGGCGCGCGACGCGATCGTTCCAACGGGCTCCAAGTGTATCGAAATTAACGGGGGGTAATCGTCGCATTCGCAGGAAAATTCGTTGGCAAATGACGACGGAACCTGCCCGCTCCCCTCTGCCCCTTCGGCTTTCAAAGGAAAATTGCGCCTCCCTGTTTACAGGGACGCGAACACGCTGCACTCCGTGCGATGGTGGGCGTGTACGTGTTCCTAACGTCGCCGCGATTAAACGTAAACGATACATCGAGTCACGTTAATGCAATTATCAGACGCACCAGATGAGTATGCAAAGGCATTCCTTCTCCTACTATCCAGATATTTTCGGTTAATTTGTTGCTGGCTGAAGCCATTTGCAGACGCTGCGAATGGAATGCTCTTGAACACGTAAATATTCAAAATCTTTATGGTAAAAGCTTTTGGCCACTTGGATAGTTTGAGGATTTGTAAAGCATTATCAAGGTATGGTGAATTCTTCTGAACGTAGTGGAAGTTAATTTTCATTTGGACGCTTAAGAGAACGCTCAGTGCACGCCGTGTGCGGGTCTTCCCTAGACGTATCTCTAAATCATACTCGATGAACGCCCGCGGGCGTTCCCCGCACTGGGCGCAAGGAAGCGAAGGAACGTACATTTTGAATGCGATGAAATCAGAATCGCGAGATTATATTTAAACTGATCAGTAGTTGGACACTCTAAATCCGATCACCAATCAATTGCATTCGAAACTATAAGCGAGTTGTAGGAATATTAAATTTACTAACTACATGTTACCAAACGTTCGAGGCAACTCTCTACGCGACTAACGTCCCTTTAACGTACGACAACGCGAGATTTTCCAGGGGCAAAGGGGCCGAACGTTAATTCTCTCCAGCGCGGAAATTAAAATTGACATTGCCCGCCGGACGCAAAAGGCACGTAAAATATGTATACTCGAGGGCGGAATTTGCCGAAAAAAGGAAAGGGTTGGGTCAACTTGTTCGCGGCAGAAAAATTAGCTCCCGCTGCCCTCCCTATCTCGCCCTGAAAATAGAAACGAAAAACGTTCCTATGCACCGACGGAACTCCCGCAAAGCTGTAATTCAGATAAACCTGCGTCCTGGCAAACACACAGCTGATCCGCAGAGGCGGGCCATGTTTCTGATGACGATTCCAAATTAACGTCGGGGCTACTTCCGCGCGAAATATCTTTGATCTCGTTTGAAAGAGCACGCGAACGCGTTCCCTTTACCTTTGAGATGATTTACCGAGCGAAGATGACTTACAGCTCGTCATTCAACGACCCTGGGGTGACTTCAAAGCTCCTCGAGTAGCTTAACTCTTTCGACGACGGGTTCGAGTTCCTCGAGCGTCTACGATCGGCAGCCATCTTGCAATTCGCGCTTTCTCGGTTACATAGAAGATGTCAGAGGCGGCGAGAGTTTTGATGACGTTTAAATTTCAGCATTTCGAGTCGTGTTTTAATGGATCGGGTATTTCGGCAAAATACTTATCATCAGTGACAAGTACATCATTGCGTATATTGTTCACAGTACAGGATTTTTTTTCAAGCCACATAATATAAACTAATAAATATGTTTCCTACTAAAAATCTAATCCTTACTTTTAGCAATCTTTTAGGGTACGAAAGCAAAAAAACTTATACCGTGAGAGACTTTTCACTAACCATTCCCCTGTGACTGCATTTCGAAACGACAGCGATTCTGCGATCTAAAAATCCCGTTTCGTGGAAAAAAGTTGCAGTGTTTTGTTGAGAAAGTTTTATTGGGGAGAAATGGCAATCAGGATTGACAGGGAACGTTACAAAAACCGGGGACGATAAACATCCATCAAAGTGGCGGAACGAAACGCGTAAAGCCCCTATTGGAGTATTGATATTTCTGTTTTTAATATGCAATCGACATTGACGTGACATTCTATTTTGTGTCCCATAGTCTCACCGTTTTAATAATCATGCTGGAGTGTCGGCGTGGATTTAATCTCGTGGCGCTCACAGCTTTATTGCCGTTCAACAATACTCTCTTTCAGTCACGTTGGCACTGCGATGGTTTTCCGTGGAGCCACTTTTAGTGTTTTTCTATTTCGTCGTTGCTGGAGAAAATTAATGCAATAGCGTGTCGCGCTATTAAGAAATTTAAAATCCAAATTGTTATAAATAATTGCAACTAGAGGAACGATTTCTTTCTCAATATGTCACGAGCTTCCTGATCAAAGAATTGATGCAATTGATTTAAGGATAATGAGAGCCACGACCCCCCTTCTTTGTGTAAATTTGCCGTCGTTAACGATTCCTTCGGTCCCATTAGAATGCAGATTTTCCCGAAATCGATAACGAAGTCTGGTATCCGAGGCATTGAAACTTCTTTTCTTCTCACTTTAGAAAAGTTTTGCTCGTAGCGACGATTACCTCGACACTGGTGTGACAAGAAGGATGAGCTAGCATTGTCTATCTCTATAATTAGCGTATGGAATAAAAGATTTGCATTTCTATCGAATCTTTTCAAGATACAGTGAAAAGTATATAAGTAGTGAAAATAGAATATTAAAATCGAGCAACAGCACTTTTGCAATTATGTACATCTTTTGCAAAAGCATATATAAAGTATTACATTATGTCATTTAAATATAGAACACTACTTATTCAATTAAAATTTACGTTATTTTTCACATTGAAAGAGAAACGTCGAAAAGGAATAAAGACTGTTCACAAGGAAGAAAGCCGGAATTATCATGGTACGTTGCCTTTAAGGTAAGGTTCTATTTAATTAGACTGTCAAGTGCATTCCTTCGATTTGGCTGACCTTTGTTCCACTTGCCCGACACAAGTCGCCCTATTTTCCGCTAAGTTGACAATTACGATCCCCAGGTATAACGATGGGCTCGTAACACAACCATAGACTTTCTTGTCTTCCTCACTTGCCACTGACATTTCGATGTATGTTGAAGTTTGAGTAGCGATAGGAAAACATTTAGCTTGCCCCGCTTCAGCTGGTAAATGTCAGTTATTCCTGTATATGTCCAAGAAGACAAATAACCATTGTACAAACAGGCGTTTATTTGTCATATAAATATCGACTTCCATCTGTCTAATTAAAATCTTCAATTTCAGACTATCTCAATTTGCATAATGTTACAAGAACAACGACTAAACGAGGGCGAAAATAATTGTGTGCTTGTACCTTTCACTGCAGCAGAAATCTTGTGTCTGACTAATGATTGACTTTTCTCCTTGCTTTCGGCTTTCCACGTGATTTATCCTATATTTAATAATATAACTGTAAATAGTGACAATGCGAGGCTATGGAGGAGTGGAAGGAGCTGTGGACTAATCAGTGTAGGAAATAAAAAATTGTCATGTATAAATATTTGTACGAGGAAAGGTGTAAAGAAACAGAAACCTGAAAGATTAATGGCGAATGGGATTCCAAGATAACGAACCCTCGAGTTACTAACTGTACAGCAACTGCAATTTATTGCTTGACAGAAAAAAAATTACTATACACAGAATGTAGGTGAACGTGAAAGGTAATTGTTAGTAACAAGATGGAGGGCAAATCCAGAAAGCTTGTTCACGATGTAGTCTCGCAATGGGAAGACAGTAAAAATAGTGGAAGCTTATCAAACAATATTGTCTATTTAGATACTTGTATAAAATAACAGTTAAGTTGAGAACGGGAGTACATTCCAAAGGAGCTGAAATAAAATTGTTAGAATGTAGGCGAACGCAACATTTATCATTTTACAATCGCCGTAAATAATCAAGAAACTAACCAGAAAATTTGTGAATCATTATTCAGAGTTTAAAATTGTTCTTCCAATAGCAAAGTGAAAATAATATTCAATAATTTCCAAAGACTGACAGGATTTAAACTACAAAAACAATTTTACCTCGTTGCCAAAATTCGTTCCGCCAGTGAATACAGGAAACGCACCGTTACTCCCTTCGTTCCAGAGGAAATGCGCTGAGGGTGCGCTGAAAAAGAGGGTGCAAGCCTTCTAGCAGACTCCTTCTTAGAATTAAAATTCAGAATTCTTTTTTTGGGAGCATTGCACGGCACTTTAGGTGCACCTCGAGCTGTCTTTGAAGCAATGAGTTCCACCCGGTACGAAGCCTCTAGCTAGGAGACTAGTCGCTAGAGCTGAGCATTCAGAATTTTTTTAGAAGCATTACACGGCACTTTAGATATATTTCGAGTTGACTTTTAACCATTCAGCTTAACCCAGCATGGTTCAACCAGTTATTCGGATATCTCTAATTAGGCTTTTGAAGTACCGAGTTTCACAGAAGCTCGTGTACTACTCACTTTCGGTCAACGTTTTAAGTATATCATATAGAAGTACGAGATAATGTTTCCTTGATAAAAGTATTATCGTTAAACAGTATATATAGTTGTTTCAGTGAACTATCAAATCTCCTATGTCTGTCCTAACCTTACGCATGCAAAATGAGGCAGCACAAATAATGTTTTTATATGATATAATCTATAACAATGATGTTCGAAAAAATGGTGGAGTGCTTTTAAAGTATGAAGGATATAAAACGTACTACAATTTGGGGAGAAGAAGCTACGTGTCTGTTTATATCCCATAAAGTAACGGGTCACCGCGACATCCCTGCGATAAGTGATGTCACCACTATAGGTGGTTAGACGAGTATAACATCAGATTCGACCAGTGATAGCGCCATATAATATGTGATAACAAGGGAACACCACGAACCCTTGCACAACTATTGGAACGCAACTTTGTTGGTTTATAGAGTGATTCAAGACAAGAACAACCGGTATGTTTCATTCGTGCCGAATCGAATTTAGGGTAGTGATATTGCAATGATAAGTGAGTAGATGAGTATAACATTAGACTAGATTAATGATTAAATCAGTGTAACATCGGAATAGATTAGTAATACCACTCTGATAAGTGGCTATATGAGTATAACATCGGAATACACCAATATCGCCATGACAAATAAAGTGCAGTATCAAATTGAATAACACACACGTCTCTTCAACTGCCCCTGAACTTTACAATTTACTTTGCACAGTGGGTGTTAGAAAATTTCATTCAAAATACATATCTCGACACGTCGAACGCTTCAGCAAGTCCTGCCCCTCTTCTTTTAAACGCCGCGAACGTTTCAGCATTCTCATTTCGTTCCCCGTTTAAAAGTTTACCCAGGAATTCAATTATAACAATTGCATCGCACATTACCAGGATCCAAATTCAATTTACGGGAAAGGCTGAGGCTGCACAGCCGCCCAGCCATCGGACAATTAAATGGATTGTGCGCTCGGACAGTGTCGGGTGTATAAAACCGATGGTATTTCGTAACTCTTTTTACAAGGGGGAAGGAAAACAACGGCATGGGAGGTGAAAAAGACGGACGCTAACTTCGACAGTGAAGCTCGTCGCGAAATTGCAGTACAGAAACGAGCCAACAGTTGCAACAAAAATTTTAACAATACCATTTCCCCTACGCAGCCCGGACAACTTTATAGACACACGATTTCCCTGTTCCTCTCTCCCATCGTGAATACTAGCTTCTGTAAAATATTGCTGAACTTCCGTACCCAGCTTTTACGCGCGTCGTTCAGCCATGTAGCAACTGATACAAAATTTCAATGTGTATAGGTACAATCTATTTTTCATTTACTTCTTTTCATTTTTTTTTCTGTCTCTGCCTCCGCTTCTTCTTCCTCTTTTGCAACATTATTGCGGCTCATTCGTGTACCCATGCATTGCTTTCTCGTTGGAAATATAGCAGGTGATTTTTTCGCCAAGGAAAAGGAGAAGCGCGTGTCTGTGCATTCTCCTTGCTGGGAGCTTAACGTACTACCATTTCCGCGGCAACGTAGCAGCAAGGTACTTGGTATGAAATACTCAGCTCCAGCGAATAGAGAAATTTTAATAATCATCTGTTGTCCGCGGGGCAAACTAGTCACGACTGATGTTTCACGCGATATTATGAGATTGCCTGGGAAGAGAGGGACTCGCTTCTAATGCGTCTTCTTACGTATTACATTGCGATAATGACTCGACGTCACGGGTGTTTAACCGAATATCTTTTAACTTATTAATCCACATAGCTTATGGTCATTTTACCATTTTACGTTCTACTGGATGTCCACTATTTTTTGGGTTTCTCGCATTTCAGTTCCTATAACAGCGGTCTAAGAAAAAGTACAAAGGAGCACACAGTGGCCGAATTCCGTTTGAGGCTCGCCGCAGTAAAGGAGTTAAACGGTATAATTATTCTCCACAGCGTAAAGCGTTGTGAATTAGCAAAAACGGTTGAAATCATTTTAATCGTCAGGCGCTGTTTCTGCGTTTTCGTGTGGTGGGTAGGTATTTGGCCGGAACGAGGCAGCAGAAAAGCGACGTAAGAATGGCAACAAAAGGAAACGCGCAAAGAGACTGCGCGAATGGGGGACAAGAACAGGAACGAGGGGACACGGAAATGGGGATATTCCAAGGTTCTCATTCCCGTCTGTCCTGGCCTCGTCCTAGTTACGAGACGCGCAGACATTCAACCGCAAAACCGAAGTTCCATGGCTTTATGCAAATTCACGCGCAACTTTTAACATTTACACTGGGCTGACTTTCTTGTTGGATATTTCGTGCCTGGGGTTGGGGGGGGCTGGAAACCGCGACAAGGATGGAGAAGCACGGAGCATCCGGCTCACGTCCTATCAACGTACTGCTCTCTACTCGCTTTGTATGCCTCCGCTCGTCGCCCTCAGTCTTGAACGTTTGTTTTCCGAACTGAATTCGACGAACGCGACAGATTGGGGCGACCTAAGATCAACTTGCATCTGGGAGCTTGCTCGAGACTTTTACTTATTTCAGATATGAAAAAGATGGAATGTAGAAATGTATTTGGATTTTGGTTGCTTGGTGAGATCGAGAAAGATCGTCCTAGGGGATGATTTCGTGTTTGGGATGGGAAGGAAAGGTGCTACATTGCTTGTTTTCCAAACTGAATTTGTCGAATGGGACAGATTGAGTCAGCACTTTAGGATTATTTGAACTTCATCGAAATATTTGGACTCACCACTTTTGAGTTATTGCATTTTAGGACATTAGCGTTGGAACATGCTAGGGTTTTAGTATGTTATTGTGGAATTGGTATTGTCCATAAAGATTATTGCAAATATAAATACTACTTTCATTTGCAAAATAGCTACCTCTACGATCATTGTAGAAACTGTGCCCAGAAGAATTCAATTATGTGCACTTGCATAGATTTTGTGTAGCTCGAATACACGACATCAAATATTATGTGATCAGTTTATACTGTTATTCTATGATAATATAGAGAGTTTAAAGGAAAAAATTAATTACAGTGTTGCGATGCTAGCCTGTCACGGGGCATAATCCCACCTTCTTGCAATCATGAAAAAGAAGGAAACTAAAGCAGCTTAAAAAGTGAATTAATACCTTAATAATTGTGGGAAGTTTCGACGCGAAAGGATTTCCAACTTAAATTACCCTCACCGCTCTGACACGGTACTCTAATCCAGTTAGCTGACTGTGGAACTTATTTAACCATTTTATAACTTCCATGTCAATATTATTATTACGGCCACAACGAAACCTGTACAGTGGAACCAAGTGTCAGCAAATTGGTGCTCTTTATCAAAAACGTTACAAGGTGAAGAATATTATTATGATAATAAGACGTGGAAGAAAAATATTTAAAATTGCAATGAATACATCATCTACAAGTCAAAATTTAACACAATCTCTGAGATTAGGTATGTTGAAAAATTGTGTCATGTTCCTCAATCGCTCTTTGGAATGTTACAGCTCGAATAAATAATGAAATCAAATCATAATATACTTAATTGTTTATTCTTATCTCAGACTATTTTTTGGTCCGTTCATCTATCTGATTTGCAAAGAAATTTGCATTTTCTGTACCAGCAAGTTCGTTTTAATTAGACTGAGGCGAGAATGAACGAGGGGGGATCAAAATTCGAAAATAAAGCGCCAGGTTTCACAGACATTTCAGCCTTAATTTCGAAACGTGCAGACATCATCGCAGACGATGGAAACAAGTATTAATTAGGCGCGAATGGGGATGCCTGATTACACGTTCCACGAACCGTTGCTTCAAACGAACCGTGATTTCGTGCATCAGAGAAAAATTGCTTCTGAAACATTTCGCTCGAATCGAAGGAACGTTGAATGGCGGAGAAAAGAACTGGGCCGCGTGTATGCGCCTGCCTGTGATTGGAATAAAGGAAGAACCGATAAAAAAAAGGGGGAAAAGAAAGAAAAAGGGCAGCATCCGTCGAATGATAAAACGAAGCGCGATAGCTTTGTTCTTTCTTTTCATTCGAGAAATGAATCCTGTGCATCGTTAAAGTGTCGTTGCCCTGTTTAACATTTGGAATTCCATCGAGCACGAGAGAATTGAAAATTTCGAGGGGGGAAATGTATAAACGAACGACTGATAGGAATAGTGATTATACATATGTATAAGCAAATATAGATGGCTTAAATATGAGGAATTCAGGGACGTTAATATTGTTGAAGTCAATTTGCAGAAAGCATTGAAATGATATAATTATATTTTATGATTCAAAGGATTGATGCAGCCTTTGTATATTTAAAATCAGCTTATTTATGGGCATGCCATGTTAAATGTAAATAAAATTATTACATTTCTTATATTTAGGGCTAAACATTAGAATTTGTAATAATTTGTTATAATAACAATCTGAAAATACAGAAGAAATTACTAGAAATAGTCTACAAAACTAAATGTGTAACGGTACATTCACGTTATCTTGAATTCTGTAAAATTATAGGTTATCATTTATTTATTTTTGTCTAATATAATCAGTTACATTACATTCGCAGTTTTTAATTCCTCCAGGAACATGATTTTATGCAAAGATATTTATTTTCGTTTATAGAATTTATTATCGATTATGTTGCACTAATCTGTCACTAGGTGGCGCACAACCTTTCTCGCTGGTGGTCGAGCAGGCCTCCTTTCGTATATATACGAAAAGCAAAGAATCTAGTATCGTACTTGCTTCGGCAGTACATATACTAAAATTGGAACGATACAGAGAAGATTAGCATGGCCCCTGCGCAAGGATGACACGCAAAATCGTGAAGCGTTCCACATTTTTTTGTCATTTGTTGCGTGATGTATTATTTTTTACCACTTCTACTTGCCATTTTATTTAGTTAACGCGTATTCACCTTATTACGTTTCTTTACGAAATTTTCAAATAAAAGTACAACAGTGTTGTAGAATTAACTGTTTGAAATGTTAATGTTCGGCCTTCACGGAAAGACCAACGCCAACGCGTAATTGAAATTCTACAGAGATTCTATCCGACCTATTAGCATGAACTTGATCACAAGAACTCTTTTTCCATCCATAACGCCTACAAGCCTTTCAGCTACATCTCGTTGCCGGGGTAAAAGCCCAGAGCTTCTCTCTAGCCTTTTTAGACGTTGAATCGTAAGCAGCTGTGTCGTGGCTGGCCTTCTCTACCCTAATATTCCTTTAGTTCATTTGCAATTACAAGATTTTCTTTGCTGAATTTTTTTGGAGAATCGTGTATTACGTTCTTCTTTCGTCTCAGAAAGAAGGAACGGGAAGCTGAGTGCTACACTTACGTACGTCAAGACCGATGGTATATTGTATGCTTGTTTGACATTTTTGGCAATGATATAAGAAGGATAAGAGGAAAAACAGAGAATGCCATAAAACAGCTTTATCGAGGAAATTAAGTTCTAATACTTTAGTTAGTTTAGTTCATCAGTAAAGAAACAAGCTTCAATGAATTTATCTGCATTCTTCGTAACATGTTTTATCCCCCGTTTTCCCGCTTACAGAAACCTTCGCTTACGGAACGCGTTGAAAATTGTATGCCCAGATGCTAGGTCGGCTGAAACGCAGGATACGATACCTACCTCTTGTTTGAATGCAGTTCAAAATTTTAATTATCTCGCGGTATCAAAATACGAGCGATCCTACATCAGAGCCAGAATTTGCATTTTCACTCTGCTATTTGAACTCTGAACTTTTCCCCCGGATAGTGGTCCACGGTGCGCACGCACGCTCGCGTAGGAAACCAAACGAGCGGTTCCCAGAGCATTATTTCTCAGGATATTTGCCACAGGTGCCCTGACCTATCGACATGACCCTGGATTCCGCAGCTTTCATGCATCGTCGCTTTTTCCTGGTCGCATCTTTTTATTCTGGCCGCTCCACCTCCGCTCGCGCTTCTTTCTCCCCTGTCCCCAACAACCACTTATCCTTTGCGCCTCCTTCAAGCTTCTTCCGTGCCATCGCACCTATCTTTCATAAGCAATACGTTACAAAAAGAAAAGGGAGTACGTCAAATGGGGTGCTTGTCTCGCATAATTAGTATTTGAAATACAGTTACACTTTACGCTTGTTCCGTGGCGTTTATTCAAATCTGTATTGGCAAAGGTAAGAACATTTCACAGTTCAATAGCACACTTACAATTAGTATTCTATATGATTCCTAATGATAGTGGAATTGTTTATAAATTTATTTATTACAGTAAATCCATGTTGTTAGTGTATAACATTATTTGAAGTTTTAGTAGAAGCGTGATTAATCAATTTGTTGGTCTACCTTGTGTGTATCTACTGATATTCCTGTCTAATATTTTAATGTTGTATTTTGCATTTCATTTTAGTTTCTAGTAAATTCTTATATATTCATCCAAAAGTGAAATTTTAGTTATGCAACAACAGAAAGTATCATTTCTTTCGAACTGTATTCAAGTAACGATGACTTTGCAGCAATTTGAAGCTTACCTACTTCTTACACACCCAGTGACAATTCAAGGAAATTTTCTTTATTTCGATTATGAAAGTGGCGAAAGGTTTAGTAGACCAAGAACGGTGCAAACGTCGTTCTCGTGGATTCTTTCTTTTGGAACAACTTATCTTGCTAAAAACGATGCAAATTAAGGGGAAGAAAGGGTATTTGGCAAGTTTTAAGCGAGTAGAAGAAGCCATCAAGGAATTGTTGTCAGTTTTATAATTCCTCGAGACGGACAGATGTATTCTCGGTGGTACTATTTTGCAGGGATAGTGGAGTCCTCTAGGTACTCTATCCCTACTTGGCAAAAAGAGTTCCTCCTGGCCTTGTGGACTGCGCGTTCTCTCGAAAGTTTATTTTCTGGCTCAGATTTTTATGCCCATACGCGTCAGACTACGTCGTGAGTACTTTCCACGGGTGAGGGGGCTACAATACGGTTCCAAGTTTCGCGAATCCTGTTCTTATTGCGGTATAGGTGTGTTCCCTCTGTAACCGCACTTCGAGAAGAAGCAGTAAGCACTTCTTCTCTGTCGTTACTTCGTGGATCTTCATGATTCTCTTCGCTTCAAATATTCCACAGGTTTCGTTGACGTATCTGCAAATGTAGTTCATTTTTCTAGCCACGTTCGATATTTTGGCTTCCAAGTCAGTCGATGCAACGTGGAAATGTATTTTGCATTTTTGTGGTATTCTAATGGTTCCGTTATGGTTGCAGGAATAGAGTATTTTTTTTTTACACTAATAAAAAATTTAAATTTAAAATGAGAATAATTGTAGCCCAACTGTCGCGTGAAAATACACTCGCGTATAAGTGCTCCGAAATGGTAAAAAATAATACATCACGCAACAAATGACAAAAAAATGTGGAACGCTTCACGATTTTGCGTGTCATCCTTGCGCAGGGGCCATGCTAATCTTCTCTGTATCGTTCCAATTTTAGTATATGTACTGCCGAAGCAAGTACGATACTACGTTCTTTGCTTTTCGTATATATACGAACGGAGGCCTGCTCGACCACCAGCGAGAAAGGTTGTGCGCCACCTAGTGACAGATTAGTGCAACATAATCGATAATAAATTCTATAAACGAAAATAAATATCTTTGCATAAAATCATGTTCCTGGAGGAATTAAAAACTGGGAATGTAATGTAACTGATTATATTAGACAAAAATAAATAAATGATAACCTATAATTTTACAGAACTCAAGATAACGTGAATGTACCTATAACTTTTTTAATTTCAAAAATTCAGATGTAGGTCGTTGCTCATACATTTTGGAAATAATATTCTTTAAAAAAATGTAAACAAAAATTGTTTTTTTTTTAAGT
Organism: Andrena marginata; assembly: GCA_963932335.1. Classification (NCBI taxonomy): domain Eukaryota; kingdom Metazoa; phylum Arthropoda; class Insecta; order Hymenoptera; family Andrenidae; genus Andrena; species Andrena marginata. The sequence continues at coordinate 878,963 of OZ010660.1, forward strand.
AGAATACCCCAACAAATATTGTTGTAAGATAACTTTTCGCGGAACCACAATTGGGAAACGCTGGTATAGATAGAACATGTACCTATAGAGATTCAACGAGAGACGGTTATAGGCATCAAAGGTACGAGATCGATGGAAGAAGCAACTGTGAGCAAGGAGAGGAAAAAGTCAAAAAACGAAAGCAAGACAAGTCACGGGGGTCATTATCGCCGTTTGGCTCGTCCCAATTCGACGGTTGCTCGTTGCCAAGCGAACATTTCGTGGCAACTGCGCTCTGGCTCGGGGTTACTCGTTTCGTCTGCCTTTCGGGAATTCATCTTGAATTGCAGAAAACCGGAAACGGAGGGAGGGGGTAAAGGAGTGCACACGAGGGGGGTGTTGTGGTTGTTCTTGAAACCGGCTAATTCTTCTGCGAGGCGTGATTGGCCTGGATACGAGCCACGATCTAAATGTCACGTTTCCATCGACGAAAATTCCACGGCGAGCAGTGCCAACGTCGGACACTGGCCGTCGTCAAAAATAATGACCCAATTTCGATTTCTCATTTTCCTCACAAATCAGCAGGGAAAGGGGGTAGCTGTTTCGCACACTCATTTGTCGATCATGACGAGTTCTTTATAATTTTTTTTATCAAATATATATTTCACGTAACAATATATCGCAATAAATTGAAACAGATACGCGTGTATTGGCGAAAGTAATTTTTACTCGGAACTCATTGATCGTTACTTCGATTCGGGGCTAATCTCGTTGTCTACTTAGGGAGCTGATCCAATTTAGTTCTACTGTTCCATGTGATTTAATGGTGGACTACGTGGAATTCCCTTTTTTACAGCTTTAGCTCGAGCGATATTTTGAGAATTAAAAAATAAAAGTTTCGGTTTATGTAACGTGGAATCGTTTGCGATGTTACGATAGCACAGGGGGAAACGGATTGTGCATTCTTTAGGTACTTTAGGACATTAAATTACGAGAAACAGGAGGCCATGCGAGAATTCGTTTAAGTGTTTATTTCACGCTGCGCTGTTCCTTTTCCGCTGGTATATCGCGCTGTGTTTTGAAATGTAATCAGCTTATGCCGGGGAAATGCAATTTTCCATACGGCCACGGTGTTTTCATCGTGATTTAACGAGAGGGGCACAAAAGTGACGCAGTAACATGGCAGTTCCGGTTCATGTTTTTCCTAAACAGACACTCGCGTAGTCGTTACATTTCCAACCACGTAACATTTTTTTCAAACTTTGTAACTACCCTCCCGGCATAATATACCATTTATATTAAATTTATTTGATGGAAATACTATAGAGGTGTCTATTAGCAATCTTAAATAAATTATTACTTTGACTTCATTGTTCACATGTTTCTCTCCTTCACTGTCAAGTTCAATTCTGGAATAATATAATATTTATAGTCTCGAAGGCAAAATTAAACGGTCGATACACAATGGACTCACCCTCTCCGGCTATTCTGGATGCCTGCAGTTCTTGCATTGAGGCTAGCTAGTCAAGGTCCATGCAAACAGATTCGTATGCACAGGAATCTGAAATCACACGTAAACAGGTTTGGTTATTTATTTTCTAGGAAATAGGAGAACATAGTTCAAAACACGTTGAAAAGGAAATTGTCAGGGTTTCCACAGACGAATTTATATAATAGTTTTTGATTCGCGGAAATTCGGTAAAAAAAAGCCTCAATAAAATCCCTGTTAACCACAAATACGACACAAAAATTTAAATAAAAAAATTTCACTTCTATATATTGAATTCGATAAGGCGACTAAACATAGTCAGGTTAATTCTACAATAAATCTTCATAAATCCAAGTAGATACACAAATTCATTCCCGTATAATACAATACCCACTACTATTTTTTTTTTGAAATTCCACGAGTCTACGATCGCCATGTACAATTTCGACTTGCCATGCCAGAAATTAATAAGCTAATCAGGAAGCAGGATGAAGAATCAAGAGGGATCTCTTGATTAGAGAATCTCTTTACTTCAGGTTACATAGAATATTTTACATACTGTTCTCTATTTCAGAGGAAAGTGAAGCAGGCAATGGGCTTTGACTGCAGGTACGAAGAGAGGTGTTCATTACAGACACTTTACAACGAAAAGGAAAAGAAAAGCAAGGGTGTCGGGCGAGAAATTGAAGAGAGAAAATCATGCGAGATTTTTCCCCGCCTGCATAGAGACCGTCGTCACGAACGTTCTTTAATATTGCAGCGGCGAAGAACATGGCTACAAGGAAAGCGCGTAATGGTGCTGTAATGGCGCCTCGAAAAATTTTAATCTCGAAGGAAAGACTCCCGGTGTATCGTTTGTCCAATTCCAGCCTCGTTAATCCCAGCATACGTTACTCTTTATTAAACCTCGCGAGCTTTCCAGCAGGACCAAGTTCTTCCGTTGCGCTGGAAATTCGAAACTTTCGACCGAGGAAATTCGACGCACCCCTTGAGAGACGCTTACAGAGGGAGTGTAACATTTTCTTACACTTTACGGCCACTCTTTTACTTAGCTGACTCGCAGACCTAGTATCCATTTTTGAGAAATTCTTCAAATTCAAACCATTGATGAATTCTAAACTTTAAGGCCTGGTCGGCACCCTTTCCTGTTGTCCGATTGCAATAATCTTTTTCAAGGACTATTTTTTCATGAAATAGAACCATATTAGGGGGTTAGAGTAAAAGAAATCGCAGGTTGAAAAAAAGGGCCACTTTAGTTTGCATTGCAAGAAAGAGAAACTCGGAAAGGCTCATTTCCAACAATTGTAACAAGTGGAGAAAATTTATATCGATGTATTAAGAGTGGGCGATAGAAGGGTCTTAATATAATGAATTTTGATAAAGTAGATATACTGGACTTCAATTTTCTGAGGCTATGATATTAATTTTTTTTTAAATTTATTACTCAATCGATACTGCTGTATTCAACTGATTTAATTGACTATTAGCCAATTACAAAATAGGGAAACTCGAGTAAAGTGGAGGGGAACATTTTTTTCACTCGCTGTACATCCGTGGCACACTTTAACCATTCAACGTACGAAATTCGCCCCAGATCGATCGAAATTCCACGCGACTAACGAGAGGCTAACGTCACGAGCAAATTGAACAATGCCGATGCTATTTATCCGCCATCAGGGATTCCCAGTTTCATTAGGTCAGTATTGGTCGTGGGCAAAGTTGTACGTTTAACTGTTCTCTATCTTCCCTGCCGAACGAGCTGGGCAACCTTAACGAGAAAGTTGGATCACGCCAAGCCACTTTTTTTCTGATCACCAATTTCTATTAATTCCAGGTTTAACTAATTTCTATTGTCGAGTTAATTTGCGACGTGTTCGCGTGTTTCTTCTAATCAACATCGACAAGTTAGACCGGAGCAATGTTTGGGGGTGTTTTCTGACTTTATCTCGAAAGTGACGCAGTCGGAAAAACTGAGTTCGAGATTTGATAATTCCGATCTAGACACAATGCCAAGCCCCAAAAGGTGAGGTTTTAGTTTCTTTTCGTAAAGCATAAGAGCTTTCATTAACTTTAATTTAAAGTTAATTACTCGTAAAGAATATAAAACCATAATTACTTGTTTTGTATCCTTGCGTGAAAGAACGTCAAAATCAACAAGCGTCTCAAGCATCATGAAGGGGTCTATGAGATCCCATCACCACATTAAAAAATTAAATCCACACAATCCTGGGCACCTGAGTGTCAAACAATCCTATTGCAACAATCCCATACACACAGTCCGTCATACCATGTACTCATAAATTTTATCGCACCGTCCCCGCCTCTCAAAAAATTCCCCGTACCCAAAGAATTCCTTGACACATAATTCCAAAGGTGTTAAACAAACACCCTAGTTCTGATCGCGACTAAATCACCCGATCCCCGGCCACCGAAAAGAGTCGATCATCCTCTTTCCCGGCCATTTCACCGACACTATACAGGGCGCCTCCGCAGAAGAGCAGGATACAAGCTGTCGAAGGGGAGGGCGGTGGCGGATTGGATCGAAGTTTCGCTATAACGCCTCTGTATCCAGCACCGTGCACAACCCCGAAGTAATGCTCAAGGGAGCCCCGCCGCCGTCTCTAAAGAACCATTGTCGATGTAGAGGCGGAAGATTGGAAAAGGTGGTATGCACAATTTCGCGGGGAAACGGGTCAAGGGTGATTAAGGGACCCTCGTGTGTGCTACGGAATCGAGGTCAACGGGATTCACCCCCTCGGGTTACCACGGGACGGAGAGTCTCGAAGACACTGGCTCTTAGTCGCTTAAAAAAATACCTCGTCTTCGTCGCCTCTATCACCTCCCTAATATCTTGATCGCGAGTTATTGCGGACATCCCCAGCTCTCACAGGTACAACCACCGTTACTCTTTTACAGGGTACGTGTGAAGCACCCCTTTATACCGCGACGCCTCCTAATTTGGCCACGGAGCACGGAGCGCGCATACAGCGAGGGTAATCACGGCTGCCTTTGATTCACTCGCCAGGCATAGTTTAATGGTGGAGCGGTTTGGTTTCAGTCGTTGGATCGCAACGAGCATCCAGCGCAGGAGTGGTGTTTGAAGATTCCGGGGGAAGGCGGCTGAGATGGGGAGTGTCAAATCTTTCTCAATGATCCGTGACTTTCGGGGCCTTTTCTATGTTGAGTAAGTGGAAATGTGAACTTTTCTGTATACAGGGCGCAAGCGGGCAGGAGGTGATTCCTTAGGGTACGTTTAGGTTGGAGCTGCGATAAGCGCGAAGCGTTGAAATACATTGTATTGCTTTATAATTGGACTGTTTACATTTTTAGCAGCGAGCAGAGCAACGCTTACCTAGTAGATGACCAACGATAAAAGCGTCGAGAAAGAAATATTTCTTTTTCTTCGACATCTTTTCGAAGAACTTCGCAAGAAACTGTCAGGACTGCGTCTATTTTCAATTTTCCGAATCGTTTAGTTCGTTGCAAACGTGGCGAACTGGCTGTTACGTTGCTTGAAAAATAAATTTACCACTAACGTACGTGGATCTGCGAAGGCACAGTGCCTTCGAGAGAGTTCGGCCGTCAGAAATCGACGTACCTCCAGATATTACGAAATTATTCAACGCCGTTCGCGTTCTGAATCGTACCTCCCGACGAAAATAACTTACTATGTCCTTGCCGTACGACAGTTCGATCGTATTGGAATTAGCGCGGCGCATCGTGGGAAAAATAATTCATTAGCCTTTCCGTTATGAACGGCCAAGCTTCGCGCGGACGATCGGCCCCGAATCAAGTTCACTCTATTCAGATGGGTCTATTATTGTTTAACGGTCAACGTTCACTGCCGTACAGTACAGGCACTCTGAAACGACCTACATTTCGCCCCGTGCACGTATACACGCGTGCTTAACACGCTGAAATCACGAAAATACCCTGAGCACAGGCGAGGCACCTTCTACTCTTCGTGCCAGCTCAATTTAATCGTTCAATTGTGTAGTAGGGAAGGCTATAAAGTTGTCCATTCGCCGTAGGAATGGATAATTTATAGGTCGTAACAAAGGAGAGATATGTTTGTTTAAATGCTTTTCAGTTGATCCACTTTAGGGTGAAATTTTCTACCTAGATGTGATCATGCTTTCGAGGGTTCTGGGGTCTCAGGCAAACTATAGTTCCTTAAAATATACTGTCAACATTTCAAGCCAGTTCTCTGTCGTTAGATTAAAAAAAAATCTTGGCAATCACAGAACTAATTTTTCTCGTGTACGGGAGTAACTTCGATCGCGAATAATTTCACGCAAAATTAATATTTCATAATGATTATTTATTATTCCATTTTATTTCCTCGAAGATTTAAATTTTTAATACACCAATAAATTGCAGTGAAATAGATATTGCAGAACTTGAAACAAAATTGCAAACTTGACCTTACTTTGGGAATCGACCATTGCTGTGTTATACCCCTTAATTATTGTCACGAAATTTCACGAGAATTTCAGTGATATATCAGTGAAGAAGGGAAACGAAATGAACTAGAGTTTCTTTTTAAACGCGCCTACTCCTCTAATTTGACATTGTGAATATGGTTAGGAAATAACGTGGCTGATGGCGGCCAGCCATTAAGGCTCTTTTGCCAGGCTATGTCGCGGTTAGTTGCTGATTATGCTGCACACGTCACTGAAAACCGCCTATCGCAGATGCAATAATAACGGTCGAACGCAACAGCCACCCGCTGGGTCCAGCAACGCGTCGTTAATATTTGAAGAACACGGGCTATATTATCATCCAGTGACCGCGTAACCCGATATAAATTGCGGGGGAAGCGCGCCTCTGCCGATCATCCCCTTCCATCTCATAAACTGAACGTCACTGCCAAGTAAAATCAGATTAACCTGCGTTAACATTAATTTTCGCGAGCATATGAATTGGGGCAGGACTCGCGTTACAGGAAAGCTAAATGTAGATGTTCAGTTAATAAAGAATCTTACGCGTAAGTGTATTGAGTTTCCATTGTTGTTCCCTAGTGTACCTACACGTGAAATAGAGACCTCTAATTTAATGTCCCTCTTCAAAATAATCGACCATCCAAAACGGGCAGATGCTATCGATAACCAGCCAGGCCATATAAAAACACAAAACATACAATTTCCTTTGCAATACACACGCAATGCCTGTTGCCTCGGGCAAATTGTTACTGTCCCATAAAGAGAACAGCTTTACCATTCCCGCCACCTACGCAGAGGTGTTTTCGTTCCGGGGGGGGGGGGGGGAGAGGGAATTTCCTTTCATTTCCCCGGCGTTCGTGGGGAATGCGTTCCTTTCTAAATTTCACGAGCGTATAACACGAAACCTTCCAAATTTAATCTCGGCTGTACAATCGACCTTCCCTGCCCCCCCAAGCCGACGCCGAGTCCGACAGAAACGCACAGAGGGAGGAATGTGTGAGACCTCGAGACCAATTGACTGTATATACCTTTCTGTAGTCGCAGAGCTGTTCGTTGATGCTCTCCCAGGAACGTTCCTCGCCTCTATCTCGCCCTGGGGACTTCCGCGAGAACCAACCCACCCCTTGTCATTTCCACCAGCCCGTGGGCCCTACGAGAAACGTATCGACGACCCCGAATCCCCCTACTCCTCTGTTTAAATTTGCTTAAAGATTTATCATCTCGACCCTTCGTGGCTTTCTTGTCCCAACCCATTTTGATAAGGGCTCCTCTCTGACGACCCCCTTCTATTCCACCCCGCGGAACGTTCTGAAGTTTGCCACCGCTATCAGGGATAATTTCGTGGCTGGAAGGGGGCGACAGCCCCCCTTTTACAGGGGTAATCAAAGTACCAACGAAGGCTGTTACCGAGGGGTTCTCGAGCTAGATCAGCTGCGGATATTTTCGGGGCAACTCCAGAGACGCTCTACGATTATGGTTGGCGAAGCTTCTGATAAACAGAGGGAATCGCGCGGTCAATGGGCAGGGTGTGACTGAAATTGGCGGGAAAATTCTGGGAACGTATTCTGCTCGTTCTAGCTGCTTCGGATCAATTAGTTTTGCGTGCAACTTGGTTCTGTTTTAATGTAATAGCTACATACTAAAGTTTCTGCTAGGGTTTGTCGATTCTTAAAAACCGTTTTTTTTTTTAAATACTAGAATTCAAATACATAAATCCTAGTTTTTGCTTCACTTCTGCGACGGTTCAATGGCGTCAGTCTCAGTGATAAAAAATATCGTTTCCCTGTTTTAGAATGGAGCAGTTCGCACTTGTCAGTATCAGTTACCTATTGGCAATGAAACCACGAGAATATTGACATTTTCGGCACCGAACCGTCGCAGAACTGATATGTGCGGGTAGACCTTAAGACGGATTTATTCAGCTGTAAAGAGGGATGAAATGTGCAGCCAATTTGAATGTCCCTTTGGCAGGAAAGAGCGAGTAGAGGATCAGAAGATGCGACAATAAGACGAAGATATTCACCTGTCAATACAGCCAATTTAAAGGGACAAGCTTACAGAGCGACTTCAAAAGTGCCGACCGAAGTGCCGCCTCTTACTATTACCTTATCTTTGACGGCGTCAAATAAACATGGCTTCATGAATGTGTTATGGAAAAGTTGTAACAAAAATATGATATGACTGGAGTACCTCATTGAAAATTAATATTGTCGAATACTGTGCGACACAGTAATGTTCCAATAAAACCATTGTCGATCATCTCATGGCTGCTTGACCACTTCCCGCGCAAAAATGGTCAGAAACCACCATTTATTGCTTACTTGCGAAAGTAGTGACTTAATTGATTTATCAACTGAAAGCTTTAACAATAAAGAGGTTTTTGGATTACGTAACTCATTTTCGGGGAAAGTTCTTAAATTCACTGTGTTTGTTTGTGAAGCAAGTTGAATTTCAAACAGATGTCTGAGAACACGACAATACAGTATAATTTGCTTGTATCAACGATGATTAATAACTGCATCACACCTAACAGTTAACTTAGAATAATTACAACGATGATGAATGGTCTTGGGATTCTTGCCCAGTTTCAGGCCAAAGAATTTTATAGAAATACGATGTTTCTCCCCACGTATTAACCTGCAGTTTACTATAATGTTCTAGAATTATTCTAATCGATTGTAACATTATACGGAAATTATTAAACTGAAGGAAACTGCAATGTAAGTGGTTTAAAACTCAAAAACCATGATTACTGGCTGAATTTTCTCCAAGAATTTACCTCGAGCGTTCTAACAGTGGCAATATTTATACGATAAGCATTAATAGTGCAATTAAAGCAATTAGTTTGCAACAAGAAATTTTTCGTGCACACGTGGATATCGATTTCCTGGAAGATTAATCACCTCGTACTTTTCTCAGTGCCGTTTCAAGGGAAAAAAAATAATGAAATTGCGTATCACGCAACTAAAGACGGATTAAAAATAAAGCACGCTCGATTACGGGCAATTAAAGCGTATAAACTGTGCAGCAGTCTAGTTACGGGGTAAATGCACAATATACCAACTGAAATGAAACTATAATTCATCCTGTTCTGACAGAGACAAACTAGCGAAAGGCTCTTCATGAATTTAAAGCACGATATAAATTACAATACGAACGAGATGCAGTATAACTTTATAAAAATCAGTAATTCTCTTATCATTGAAATAAAGATTAGATACCATTATTAATCATATTAAATTGCAATATGATCATGACCCCCGAACAAGGAAACAACTTCTTTAGAAAAATCATTTTCGAAATACTTAAAATAGTAAAGGTACCTAATTTCTGTGATAAAGTTAAATAGACTAGAAACATGTAACACTCTGGGTTAATCATGAATGTTCAGCAAATATCGTGTTTATATTTATTGTGCATCGACTTGTTAATAACACTGAAACGGTTGAAACAAGTTACAACCTACGACGAGTTAAATATTCAATTACAAAGTTACTTGGACGCCATTTCCCCCGTCTAAACGACATTCAAACCACAGTTAGAAATCAATGTTATCGCCAGGATAGTTTTTTCATCGTTCCAAAATTCAACGAAACCCCATTTGGGACAGAAACGACTTGAAACTTTTACATGGTCTGTGGAACGCGCAGAAAATTGCTCCGGCGAGAACGCTTTTCGAAATGCTGCCTCGATAGCCACGTTGCTCCAAGAGCGGAGTAACAGAATTAGCATACGCAAGTTGCAGGAAATTTCAGCGCACAGGCGCATCGCCACAATGAAATGTTTAATCATCGCTGGCGACCGTGAAAATCAGAGGATTCTGTGCGCCAGTACAGGCGCAGTTGCGCCAAGATGCACGCGTCAGCGCATGCAATGTTAAATTGTCAGTTAGTTAAACGGCTGACGCCCAAGCATACCTCGTGAAAGCATTTTAACACTTTATCTACGGGTCGCTGAATACTTATTTCTTTGGGCCGCCGCGGAGGCATTTATTGATGAATTCGGGATGTGTTTGTGAAAGAATTTCGAGCAGTAGTTTACTTTTCCTTTAATTACAGCGGTATCATGGGTAGTGTAAAATACCACAGTAATATATTGTAGAAGAGAATAATCGAATAGTATAAAATAGAATACAATATAACAGATTATAATACTGTAGAATACACAAGAACCGAATATTATAAAATAGAAGAATAGAGATTGAGAGCAAATAGTGCTTCGAACAAATTTGAATAAGATTGCGCACTGAAAAGTACGAGCGATATTCCATGGTTCGATCTGCGACACGATAGCCGAGGTTTGCATCGTTGCGGTGGTCAATTACTCATTCGGTTAATACAATATGTAACGCAGGCTGACGATGCAAACTGATGGCATAAGTAATGAAGATTGATCGAGGGCGAAGCGCAAGGCACAATGTTCGAATGCACTGTATTTGGGACACTGATAAATTGCCCCGCACTCTAATTAGCCCTCAGTTTTCGTTAATGAAAACATTAACGCGACCAATGATATAAATTAATAACAACCGGACTATGATACATTCGACAACGTATCCTCGAAGCGTGCCGTTTCAGTGCTTTCATCCGACGAGTTCCATCCTTGTTCCACGGACAAATCAACAAAATCCCGACGATCTTTGCTCGGCGTAATTCGCGACCCAGTTCACGTTGCAGTTTACGGCGAACCTACTGCTCTCTATATAGGTATTTACATGCATCTTTGTCTTGGCTGGCTGGTGCCAGATCAGCGGGCGCGTTGCCCTTTAAATTTCATGTTTCCACTCCGCGCGCGGCGAAATTAATTCCCGCGTCGTTAACGAAATTCACAGGTTTCGCGTTTCGGTAACGAGGGAGACGCGGGAGACCAGTGATATTCCAAACTTCCCTTGTAAAAATGGCCGCGGACGCGGCCCTATCTAATTTTCTCGCGGAAACGCTAATTCCATGGTAACTTTTAATTGCTGGAATTTATTCTATCCTGACGTTAATTCATCCTAACTAGACTCTATGGCCGATGTAAGTGCGCCGTGGGTCTTATTTCGAATAGAGGGGTGAAATAGAATATTCTTCAGGGTCTCGTTGTGTTACGAGAAAAATGATAACGCAGGCCCTGGCGCTACTTCGAACTCCTGGACCACTTATTAAATTCTTTTCAAGAAAGAGGAAAGGAAGGCTTCGCTCTGAAATCTGTGAGCGCGGAAGGTGCCGACCTTCTGTTTGGCTGATCAACTGCAGGGGACGTAGATGAGGGGAGTTTAATATTGTTAGAGTCCGTGGACGTTTGATGTGATTTGAGAAAGGGAATCGAGATGTATTGAAAGAGCAGATTCGGTAAGCTGCTTACGAAGAGAAGATGGGAAAGCAAAGATGTTTTCAGGCAGAATTTCTGGTGGCAAAGAATATTTCAAATAAAATTTCGAAGGAGCAGCAAGTTCGGCATAATAATTGAGTAAGGAACAGGAGTTTATATTAATTTTTGGATCTATTAATTTTGGATACAGAGGAGCCAAGCGTAAATTATGTTTAACTGCCAAAAACTTATCTACCTATATCTTCCATTTCATCCCGACAAATCTTCTTCCGTTTCTCTTCTACCCAGATGGAATGCGAGGAAATACAGACACTACAACAGAAGGATATCGAGAAAATGAGGTATCGTCGGTTGGCACGCGAGAACGAGTATATGTATACCCACGCCGGTAGAAAAATGATAGAAAACGTAATCTTGGGGGCCACTAATCAAAACGATACGTTCCTTTGCATCCCCGTATTCCTGTCAACGATGAAACACCGAGCGCCATTAAAAAAGACCCGACCACCCCTGCCCTATCCGTACCTCGGTGCCTTTGAAACTGCATCAGCCATGGCTGGTAAATATCGATGAATATTTTATAAGCACGACAGTTAGATGCCTTGACCCGCGTCTCCGGCGTACCACTCGCATGAAAGTGTCGTATGCATTCGTCAACCTGATAACGATAAATCCTATGAAATCGTCGCGTCGTTCGAGTCTATCGCGGGCTGATTCAACAAGACCAGCAATTTATTCCCATCGACTGTGCGCAGCGGGGGCGTTACAGGGCCGCGTATACACGCGAGATACGTAAACGAAAGAGGCGCCATAATTTTCCCCCAGGGGGCAAGGATAACGGGGAATCGCGATAAATAGGAGAAAACGAATTTTCAAGGGGGAGGAGTGAGAGAGATGAAGAGCCCCGCGAACGGTGCTGCGACTTTCGTGCTATCATGACGAGAGCTCCTTGAAGAGTGCCGCCTACGGCAGTCCTCTGTACGACGAGAGATATCACGTCATATTTTACCCACAAATCCTACCGGGGTCTCTGATGCTTCACCGTCAGACGGTTCTCTTTTTACGGTGCGGTGATTCTCCTTCCACCCTGCACGCTTCTACGCGTGTACCAGCCATTCCACGTCGTATCACGGAGAATTCAAGAACATGCTCATTGATTTCTTTTTCCAAGCTTCGATTATTTCTTGGCGGCCTTGAGATACTTTGTTTCCGTGAAATTCGTGCCACACGAATTTTTATTAAACCAAAGACAACAAGTTTAATAACCATTTCTCATTTGTTTACGCGCCATTCGCACTATTCGATATCTAATGTATCCTTCTCATTCGTCTACTATCCCTAAAGCGACTTGATCCCTTGAAAGAAGAACTGTCACCGTCACCTATTTATTTACTCCAGAAGCATTGGCCCTAATTGCCAATGATTTAAGCAGAACGTGTTTAATCACTGTTAATTGTGTTGCTTCGGGCTTGTTAGCAGGTTCTTAGAAGCCTCCTGTCTCAAGAACCAGACGTCATGGTACTACGTTATCTCTCACCCTAATGAACGCAATCAATACTCGATGCCATAGAAAGTCCCATTCACAGAAGTATCCTCTTCCGTGGTTTTGTCCCACTCTGCGCGCAGTACTGTGTTTATGTATAAACCAACTAATCGCTAGGGGCTGTTAAAGGGTTATTCCCACCATACCGTTTAACTACCTCCGCCATACTATCCCTTGTCTCTGCGCAAACCTGCGGGCATACGTTCTCTGCCTCCGGAGCGCAGAGGCAACTTGGTGCAACGTAAAAGTGGGAGTCGTTCATGGTCTGATCCGCAGTCGAGACAATGGCCCCGAGCTGCTAGTTGATTTTATTTCTCAATACATGCAACGATGCTGGGTTATAGTGGCTGAGAGGGGGAGAAACTGGTCTGCTCCTCAGAAATAATTTTAAAGGCGAGCATCTTAGAAAAGAATATAGGTACGTTCTAAACAGAATCCTATTTCGTTGATAATTGTCTGCTTTGTTTCCTGGAAATTTTACCATTTTTAGTGTATATCACTGGTGCATGTGTTTGAGCAAGAGTGTATGTGCAAGAGTTTGGATGTTTAGTAATCTTTTTCGAATGGTTTTATAGAAAAATTCGATTTATTTTAAGAGTCCTGGGGATTGGCGAGGAACGAAACTGGTCATTTTTAAAATTCTACCCCATTGGGGATATAAGAGCATGTTCTACCAATAGCCAAGCTATCGAAGGCTTCGATGTTTGTACAAAAACTAGATGCAACTTCGTCCATATTCATGTTCCAGGGACTATAGCTTGGGGCAGTGACTGCGATCGAATATGAACTGCAACAAGCAAAACCTCGATAGATATTTCTGAGCAAGTGCACATGGCTGACTAGAAGATGGCTTCAGCGTTTGCAGAAATTCACACCAGAAGTCTTAAAGTTTTCTAAAGGTGGAGTAATTAACGAGAGAGTGTCGCATCAAATGAGAAATATATTATTTTTAAAGTCGAAACTGCAACTAATTTTTTCTGACACTTAAACTTCATCTCCCCGCTAACAAGGCATTATCCTCGAAAATTTTTCAGGGAATGAAAGGATTGAATTCAAATACAACTATAAAAAATCATCAGATGCACTACTAAATTTATTTGTGTAGCAAATATTAGTAAATAGAAATATTTAATTTTATCTGAAACGCAAATAAAGTGTTTATAAACAATCAACAAAGTGCTTAAACAATTTTTTACAAAAATGACGGATAGGAGCACCAATGAAACGCAACCGTGTCATAAATCAATATTTATTTCGATAGAAGACTTTGACGTAAAAAGAAAACGGAAACATTTATGCAATAAATAAATCGATTTGATTTATCAACCTTTCTCTCGTATTGCTTGCAGAAACGGTGCCCCTCAGGCACTCGTATAACGTAGCCAGTCGCAGCGAAATTCTAACGGAATTCTTAACTTCGGGCGACACTTGAGCGCGGAGAAGTTTCCGCGTTGCGGTTCCGCCTGGAATCCTTACCCCCGTATAAAGAGCAACTCTGAAAGCGCGCTTCTGTGGCTGGACAATAAAAATCGCGGGAACGGAACGTGCGGAGAAAATCTCGGATGACCATCGACGTGGAAATAGGAAGTTCTCGAATGAAGATTAGAATGGACGACGGAATTGCTTTATGAAATTATTATTTCCCTTGATTTATCTGCCACGCCGAATCTCGCATTTCCGGCCACTTTTTGTTTGTACAGTTGTTCCATGGACTCTCGAAATTATACCCCTTATTTATTCATTTATTCCATTACGAACTATGAAGTCTATTCCAAATAATAAGCTCCCCGCGATTTCAATACTCCTTTAATCCACTTGTGACTCTGGGCCTCCGTTCGCAGTGGAATTGGGAAAAGTTTTCTATCCGACGATATAAATTCAGATTGGGAGAATTAAATGTTTGAGAGTACATTCTGAATCAGTGATTACAGCTGGGTAGATTAGTGGAAGAATGAGATGTAGGATGCTTAGTGCAGGAATGTAGGTAATTTTGTAGAAATTTCTTTTATCTGCGGGGGGGGGGGGGGGGAGAAAAAACTAGTCACTGTATAGAAATCTGGCCAGACGTTTCGATTAAGTGCACGGGTCTTGGAATAAACTGACAGGCGGCCTTGCTCGAAACTTCGACAGCAGGTGTAAGTTCTCCGGTTAATTCAATCGACCCTCCATTCAGCTCATGCAATATCATGTAATAGAATTTGCCAATATGGCCGGAATGGGAAGATGACATCGGATCAAGGCCAACAGAACTAGCCTACCCATCCACGTTCACAACGGATAGAATGACAAACTGAATTTCTACACGGTCGATCCCATGAACGAAATCAGGCCGATCGTCTCCAGGTGCAAAGGTCAATCGCTGAAGGTGTTAATGGTCCCAATTTCCTTGAACGCTATCACGGCCTCCGGAATATTAATGCCTATTCGATCAGTATCAATAATCACTCGCTACGTTAAATGCATATCGTGTAAATTATAGACGTACAACATTGTAGATAATTAATTGTTTGAGATACGACAATCATAATTGGGACAATATTATAGAAAACATGATAATATGTCCGCGAAATTAGAATATTGAGGCATTTTATATAAAATCGATCCATTTGCTACACTCGATGCCAGGGAATTTTGATAAAACTGTAATATGATGTGGTTCGCGGGAAATTGGCAGTGGTGTAAATCATTATTTTGATGGTTTCGAAATTGTTTAAAATGCACAGGGAAATTTTGCCTATTTTCACGGACACAGGCTCTATAAACGAATTTTTATCTCCGAAACTGTCAATCGCATCAACATATTTCTGCTGCTATTTTAATCGAGAAGGATTGAACTGTCAGTATAAATTCATTCTTTGACGGGTGCAAAAGGGGCAGTTGCCCCCTGGCTTTAAGAAAAAATCGCTTATTTTTCAGAACAGATCTTTATTAAGTTTATACTACAAAGGGAATACATTTAAATTTCGGTTTTAAATATTTAATCAAATTGGCACTATAAAATGGGTTAAAAAAGCAAGAGAGTTGTATTTTTCTTTGCCTGGAAAAAATTCTCCACTGGCCATTGACGCGAATGACCATTTTAAAGCAAAAAACACATGGTACATCAGTGCAGCCTAGCAATATCCACCCACTCCCCCCCCCCCCCCGTCCATGCCTGAGGGTGAATTGAAAATTCCACTCCGTATTCCGATTTACACCCGTAGTGTTCTCTCCATCCTCGACGAGATTTCCATTCGCACGCGTGCCGAAACGTACGCCCACGGCGCCGCGAGTGTAACGGTCCATCGGGTTGTAAAAGAAATATTATCTCTTGCGGTGTGCAACACGAATTTCGGCGTTACTCGCTAAGGAGGGGTGGATGGGGGCGTTATGAAGAACGTGTACGGGGTTAGATAGAAACGTCATTCGACGGCGCGTTGCTCCGAGGCGAAACGAGGAAAGTGTCGATTCGAATCTTCGATATCCGGCTTCAGCACGTACGTATATCCACGTGCACACGTACTCTTAACGATTACACCGATGCTAGTTCGGACAGCTGCGAGGGGATTTCCCAGGGACCTGTTGGCGCACGTACACTCAACTGCAATAATGTTGTTCGCAAATTCTATTCGGGACGCCCAGGCGCCAGGGAACGAATATTCCTCGACAACCAGATACCTCTCGTAGAACACGCTCTATAACAAATGGACACCTCTCGTAGAGGCAGCCATTCGCTGGGATACTTTGTAGAAATGCTTGGAATTGGAGAGGAACTGATACTTTGTGTACAGAATTCAGTGGAATTTTTAAAATTCTGTTTTAGATTAGGACCATTGGGGGGTATTGATTAGAAACAAATTCTAACGTCTCGATATATGTAAACGCACTGGTCGCAGTTGGATGAACTTGCGGGTTTTTTTTATTTTTAAACTTTTAATTTGATTTTGTAATAGTAAGGCAATGGGTTAGAATGCAACTTTTTGAATTTCTGCGCGACGTGAAAACGGAAACTCCCGATGCACATGGGGAACACATTCCTCATAATTGGCAACATTTAAACGACCCTTTAGACGGCACATCAAAAAGCACAGTGCCAGCACGATTGCACAACAACTCCACGAATTCAATCCCAATTGACCCAGATACAGTGGCAACTTGGTCCGAGTCGATCTATTTGTACGCGATCTGCAATTAACACGTTACAGGTATCGACTTCGACAGATCCTCCAGCGAACCGTTTACATCGATCGATGGGGGTTCATTTGAAAGAAACATTGGCCCGAAATTAATCTGCGAAATCGAGCCAGACTCGGATCGTTACCGCGGCTGATTGCGCCTGCCTCGGGCCAGGAAATTATTGGCAAGGAGGGAATGTTGATAAACAAATTTGAAATAAAAGATTCACGAAAGCGCCTTCGATGTATTCTTTTTTTAGAGGATTTAGTTTTTGTGGCATTGGGAGCAATAGAAGGGTGGATCGAAGTAACATTTTATCACTCGATCATTTGATTACAGAGAATTATTGGAATTGTAAGAGATTGTATATTGTACGATTGCGGCTGAACACAGAAATTTTGGGTAACTTCTTCTTACTTTTTTGAAGGGCAGGAATGTAATACTTGATAGATAAAGTGGAGTATAAGGGTTTACTCTATCTGAATCTATGTTGAATGTAGTGTAAAGTATGCCACTCATTATGGTCGATAAAGGTAAAGAGAGAGGAGTGGAAGTGAAATTATTCTGTAATTTGCCACTGGAGAAATTTTGACAATACTATGTCGTAGCTTCAGTATTGTAATTAACATCACGAAAACGTATCGAACTAGGAAAACCATAGAAAACAAGTAAATACAGTTGCCAGAGAAAAAGTTATTAAATGGACCGCAACGTGCCCGCAGCAGAAAACGTAAAAGAAAACTGTAAAATCAATATTCCCGAACTGAATCAATAGTCCCGATACAATTTCCTACAGACATAGTTCCCAATCAAAAGCTTACCTAACGATTACATTCGGTTACTTAATACAAAAGAGAAACAATAAAAATCTCCTTAAAAAAATATGCAGCAAAACCTATTAAGTTTTTAATACAGTTAGTTTGCATTTCAAGATGAAAGCAGATTGAATACTTGAGTAACTGAATATTTAAAAAGAAGGTTCACCCTTAAAAAATTCACTTGCACCGATCGTTTCGAGGCCCACTGCACTCTATGCAATCACGTATAGACTTCTCAGGAAAATGTGACTGCGGCCCGCGATGCCTGGCTGCGATGTGGCGGGTGCTGGTCGACTCGAGCGCAGCTTTCCAATTATTGACAGGAAATTAGACAGTATTACGCGATATTACGCGATATTACGCGATACACATACACACGTATCTGCAACCCTCTCACGCTGACTCTTCAATTAGTGTTTACCTAGTTTTGCTTGCCTGGCCAGGTTTTACTCGCGCCTGGTCGATCTGATTCCCCTTTAATCGGCTGGAAGAGAAAAGGGTGCGAATAACGGCGAAGAAACCACTCGTTCATACACGAACGTTCGTGTTTGTCATGTAGCGTGTGGCGGCAAGATTGATGGAGCTTTCAACCTTTCGCTTTATATCGGTGCAAATATATAGAGTATCTGTTTCAAATACGATGGTTCGTGCGACGTGTACGCGGGATTTGTGAAATATGTCTCGCTATATTTGGACGTTGCGCGTTGGGAGACTTGGTGGAATTTAGACGTTATTAGGCTCGTTGAGTTAAGACGTCGAGATTCTTCCTACACCCTTCCTTTTCGCTTGTTAAAATAATCACTCGTACATTCAGGAATGTGTGTTTAACAGTAACAGAACCGAACCACGTGGGTATTAATACTTTAGGTGACGTCGGCGTGTTGTCGCGCCGAGGGATTTCCATCCTGTGCACGTTTTTGCCGCATTTTCTGGAAATTGTCGAAAGTATTGTCCGAGAGTCCCCGAATGTTTATTCTGAACAGAAACCAAGCGAGGAATTCGTTTCCTATGCTTCGTACAAAACTTTCTAGATAGAAGCGATCTCTTGGAAAGGTCTGACCGACTTGAAGGGACATTTTTCAAATCCTTGCGTCACTCAAAGTATTAAACTACATTTTTCCTCTCTGCTCGGATAATAGAACGTTCGAAAACATCTATGAGCATGATTTGATTCTTCAAACTGTACCTTTGAAGTACTTTAAACTTCGGAGCACCCATCTTTATGATTTTTCTATTCTCATGCACAATATTTATGCGGCACAGGTGTATTAAACTCGTTTCGAAAACAGAAATAACGGAGCCTGTAGTCTTGTTTCAAGTATAGTAGAAAACAGCTGTCTCTCGATCATTCGCGACAATTTGCTGTCGACCTTCGTAACAGCGATGGTGACATTACAACGTCACAATTTCCATCCCGTAATGATCGTAATAACAGCCTTTCAGCTCTTAATATAGCACCCATATTTCACAACTCGTATCTACCATCAATGACTCTGATACGACAAACGCGCGTGTGCGTGCAGGGTGATTCTTGCAAGGTGACCGATTTGATTACCTTCGTTTGAACTTTGATGGCACGTGGCGAAACTGTTCACGCGAAAGCTGCTAAGTGGACAGTATGATCTGATGACGGTCAACAGATTATTTTTTAATAATCCTCGTTCCCGTAATATCTACATTTTTATTTTCATTGCTGAACCTTGTATATTGGGCTTCGGTTCTCGCGATAAAAATATTATAAAATATTGGTATTTGAATACGCGAAAATATTTCGACCAACTTTCGTACGATTACACGTGCTACTTGCACGCGCGTAGTGCAATCGCGATAAGGTGGTCGAATTTCACTGGCCTGCATCCACGTGCTAGTAAACCTACGGCCATGCATTCCCATCTATCCGAGATGGCAGGAAATTGAAACTGCTGCCTATCGAAGCTGATCTCATTCCGAAAACTCAATGATCGACAAACTATGGGGACGCATAATTTCGAATAATTAGATTCTGCCCGCTGCTGATTGGTCATTCCAATTCGGTTAGATTAGACGATATCGCTATAACGCAGTAATTAATTACTAATCGAATCGGCAACATTCGAAACTTTTCCCTCCCGTTAGCTGAACCCGATTTACTACGCGCAGAGCTTGCTCGCGCAGCGCTTTAATTAATTGTAGAAATGTATTACGCGTATCGGGGGGCAATTAGTGTAACGAGTCAGAAAGTAGGGCCCACTTTACAACGCTTTTTCTGTTGAGTTTTATGAGGTTTTATCTGAAATGTATTGATATGTAAAACGCGATAAAATGGTTAGAAGATATTAATTTCCGTGAACTTATATTGACAAACCAAACTAGGCATTGTAAAATAAATTCAGAATGATCACGCAATCATTCTCTAGGAGTCCTGTTTAGATAATTAAATATAATCAAACGAAAGTGAAACAGAAAAATGGAGGACGAAGCTAATAAAGTCCAACGATGCGACCGTGTGGCGCTTAATCAAACGGATGGCACATTCATGCATACACGCGTCGGAAAAGGAAATTGAACAATAAATCAAAAAGTCGGGGGAGTCGACTTGTCCTCAGGAAACTTCGTCACAGTACGTTGCACCGAAGCCTGACGAATGTCCGCGATTTCGTCACAGCTGAATCGAGATGCTGACGATCGATACCGCGAGATTGGCTTCCCTTGGGAAAACTCCAACTACGGCAGCTCGCTTTTTCATAGGTTAAATTCATAGCGCCCAGTGCAGTGTTCGCTAGCGTACAAACAAAGGTTCCGATGGTCATTCATTCGAAATCATTTTGACACTTCTGAACGGTTAATCTAATGGATTAACGCGATATTCATTTCACATAGCTGCAAAAAGAGAGAAAATTCAATGGAATTTCTTTCAAAAGGAATCTTTTACTGAAACGTAGTTCTTTTTGGTGCTGTCAGTGTGGGTACTTTTAATAATTCAAATGGAATTCAACATTTTGTGTAAAAAAGTCATAGAACCTAACATAACTCCCTATTGATTCGTTAGGCAGCGCTGTCTTTCATGTTCAGGACCCTAAAAGTTACTACAGTGGTATACTTTTATTTAAATCGAAGAAGATTAAAGTAGAGTGATAGAAAGTGGAAGAATTAGGGCTGTCAGTTGCCCCCTAGCTCTGTATTTACAAGAATTCCACAGGATCATTTTGAAATTCGTTAAGGACTGAAGATTAACTTTACCTCGAGTCAAAGGTTAACTGACTGGTAGCTACAAACTCGTTCTTTTTCTATACTTTGCGTGGGGGGAACGAAGCTAGGGTTTCGAACTCTTTGAAACTGATTGGGCGACCCTTTGAGTCTCCTTCCCCGAAGGCGTGTACAAGCGCACCCTTTGAAACAGAGAACTATGGTGGCAACGTGAGACGTCAGTGTCTATGCAGGGACCCCCAAGTACCATGAACCTGACCAGTCACTGTTTTGTCAAGCATATTCACTGTCTGCAAAGGAACCTGATGCTCAAATGCATGAATTTTGTTCCATTTTGTAGATACTCCGTTGGCATTTCTCCTATGGAAGTGAAGAACCCTTTGAGTATTGTGCAGTACGGAGATATGCCGAAGGTTCGAACCGTAAAAAAGATTTTAGATCGCGCGAAGGAAGTTTCCGTAGACTTCCGACTTGGAATAGTTCATAAAAACTGCACGCAACGTGTGTGACTTCTTTCTTCGAACATACTTTCAGTTCAACTGCAAACTTAGGGGAGAGGGCAGCACACTTATTTCAATTAATTGCTGCGGCGGTTTAGCTTAGGTGGGGAGGGGGAGCGAAAGTTCGAAACATTTTGTATCAGTCGCTGCGATGTTACGAGCTGCACAAGTTGTTGGGCCGAGGCAACCGTTAAACTTACCACCACCTGACATAACAAGCGTAGGGCTGACTTTACCCGGTATGTACTACTACCCAGCGAAAATCACTCTGCCCGCCACGATGTGTTACGGCGCTCACGCTAGTTTAGATTAGAAACGATTAGGGCTTTGGAGCTGAGTAACCAAGACGTTCGTAAGACGTTAAAAAAAGTAGTTTTACGGAAACACACTTATCCACGTAATCGTGGAATAACTCATAGCTACCCTGGAAAATATACTATAGAAATTATATGTAGACAAAGCTCCTTCGTTTTGTGGCTGTTATTTATTTTTTAGAATTTGATGGTGGTTTACCATCTGATTATGGGAATTAAGTGAAATTAAATCACCTATCCTCCATTCAATATATATTTCATTCCTTACGAAATATTTATTACAACAAAGAATTCTAGCAAAGTCCACTATTTTATTCGTAAAATTTTTTAATAGATTCTTAGCGAAGTGAACAGAACCAGGGAGAAGGACAGATGGAAACAAATAATTTCATTCGAGTAATGCGCATCGTTGAATAATCGACCCGTCATCCGAGTAAATTCAACGCGAGACGTACAGGAGATATTACTATTCTGGCTCTGCATTTGCGATGCAGATAACCTGCCATTGATATTTGTATCAAAGACATTATTCCGATTCATACGAAAGTGACCGATTAAATGTCACACGGGGCGGCCATCGTGCGCCATCATTCACAAAACAGCGATCCATTTATCAATAGCAGCGAATTAATTTCGGGCCACTAGATCGCAGAGAGCAGTTTAGATCCGCGCAGCGATTCCAGTAAAAAAAATTCATTCATACAGTGGCAGACTCAATGGAGAGCTTTTCATCGAGGCTCTTATCGGAAATATTGAAACAGTTCCAAGGCGATATGTATTCCTTTCCATCGACGCGTTTCTCTGTTTTCGTTATATATTATTACACTTCTTCAAGTTTCTGAAACATTTCTTATGAACGAAAAAGCTTCAATTCTGACTGACTTTCGAAAAACGACGAAACACATCTCTTAGCAAACTAATCCTTCTAGCTTCTAAAACAACTCATGTCGTCCGCCACTGTATTTCCTACAAATAACCCAGTTTAAAGTTTCCTATATCCATCTCTTCGCCAGTGTGGAAGAATAAAAAGAGGCCGAATAACATCAGCACTCTAATATTAATCGTAGCAGTCTGCTCTCGCAAGGTGTTTCATTCGAGCATGCATTGAACAATAAAATTCATAGCCAGTCAAATTCGTCTGATACATCGCGTTTCTGATTGCGTCGGAGCGACGCCGTTTTAACGAAGATTTATATAGACTGGAAGAAGCCAACGCCGAGAGAAATGGGATACAAATTCCTGGACGATGCAAGCGTAAAGCTCGCAATTTATCACGTGGTTTCACTCGACGCGACACTTGGTCTCTTATTAAAGCACGATCCATGTTTACCAGGCCTGGCGTTCCACCGAAAACAAAATTACCCTTTGTGCCTGTGTTTGTATGCGCCTGTGCGTTGACGTTTGGGCCGCACAAATTAGGGCGAATCGATAAGCGTGCAACGATCTGGCTGTGACGAGTGTCACTTAATTAACGGAACTTCGACGTGGACCATTTAACCTTATTACAGGTCGGGGCGAGGTGAAATCGAAACATCTGAAACACAAACGAACGGGTCTGACTTTATCGCCCCGGCTTTCTGGAAATTTCATTCATCGAATCGACGCGTTGCTCGAGGCCCTACCTTGTCGGGGAGCAATAATATCGTGATCAAAAGGGTATCCCTTCGCTGCTCGTAGTTTCAATTTTGGCGGAATTCGACCAAATTATTCCATCAATGATAAAACTGATGCACATAGGGTGTTAGTTACAATTTTCTAATTTCGTTACAAATTTTCATCATCCATATTCATAATTTTCTAATCATTTTCAAGTCTCGTTAAAAAAAATTACTAGCGACGTGTTACTTCGTAGAAGCAGTGAATAGTCTGACATGGGAAGCTGTGAATTCTTTTTACAATTTAGAAATGTTCATTTCACTCGACGTCGATATTCAATAGATGCACCGTAAGTCCAAGAATCCTCGAAATAAACTGATAAGGTGCTGTCAATTTGATTTCCAATCAATAAAACCTACAGAGACCTCCTATAGACTGTTAAATCATTATCAAAAATCGGCAATAAACAGTAACACCGTTACACGTTAAAATTCAACAACAAACTGAAGATGAAATATATATCTACAGAAGGCTTTAAATAAACAGTATTGGACAGTTTGACCGTATAGTAGGTATCACGTAAGAATTAACTGCAGATTTAGAAGAACCGATTATTTCCAATAAATAATCGCCAAGCATCCCGACAGGTGACCATAAAGTGGACTGAAGTTCACGCGCGGCCACAACGCCGCATCGCAATTAATTTACGTGACAACGATTGAGGCCATTAATTTTCAATCGGCTGCCTCAGCCGTGCAACCGATTACACATTAATTGAGGGTTTATTAATTGGTGTTCAGGCACCAAGGATAACGGCAGCTCGAAGGATAAAGGGGTTTCGTATCCATCGATGAATTATGACACCGTTGCTCCGATTAAATACATTTCGAACTTGACGCGTGGAAATCTTTCAAGCGGACAAGCAATTCGTCACCCCGAATTGCTGAAACGCGAATCGTACATCTTACAATTGAACTGGACTCCCGCAGACTCTACTATAACCACAGCATTTTTAATACTGGAAAATCACGAGGCTCATAAATATTGAAGCCGAGGTATGTAGCCAGAACTTCGTGTATGCAAACACTGTTTAATCGATCAGTTGGTAAAGTAACCACAATTTAAGTAGCAGTAGTAGAAATATGTTCTACTTCACCTAAACTGACTTTATCCTTATTTTTCAAATTGTCGGATAATAAACCAATCATTTTTCTGATACTAAACTTCATTTATTTAAACAGAGATCAAGAAATTTAATTATGCCTCTATACTAAATCGTTACGATTAGAATAATTAAACAGGTTCATTGCTAGCAGACACTATATTCGGACAACAGAACGTTTCGATATTAGGGTACATATTCGAATAACGGGTGTTCGGATACGGGCAGCTCCACTGTATATCATTTCACTACCCTTTTTCCCCCAGCAATGGGGAGGATCTTCCGAAACAGACGAAAGCTCCAGACAATAACATCGAATAAAACAGGACCCTAACAAAAACACTCAAGTCTACAATCCACTGTTTGTCACAGGAAAGCAAGGGGACACCAATTACAGGGATGATAAAAGATGCAAGAAGGGGTACAGAAATGAGGCTGCTTAGCCAAGGAGCCGCGTTTTAAAGCCTTCGAGATCCCAGCGGGGAGCGGCCGATTAACTAAGATCAAAGTTTCCCCTGGCCAACAAGATCGTGCAAGCCTTTTCAGCGCGCCGGAGTGGCACACACAGCGCGAGTACAAAGTGTCCGTTAGCTAAACGCACACGCACGCGTGCAGACGGATAAAGCACACAGGTGGAATGTAAAAGTTGCATGCTGGCCCGGTGTCAAAGAGGAGGTGACTCCTCGCCCAGCCATCGCGGCCAGGCACCCATGGCTTTTCACCGAGCGCAATTCCCTCGTCCCGCCAATCTCCAGCCATCTCCGTTCCAATTTCCACGGAAGATGTTTTTCCTCGTACCACGACTGGAAGCCTCGCGGACGAGGATGACATGAAAATTGCACGAAACCCCGGTATAGAAACACGGACGGGAAATCGGGGCCGTCAGCTATCTTATCATCCCCGGGATGGATCGCGCGAATCGATATTATGCAAAACTCTTCCGCGGTGTCACTCGCCGTGTCTTACGCGCGTGAAAACGCCCAGGAATATTAGAAATCCCACGGGTGAATTTAAAATATGACGTGCGACAACCACGCGCCACGAGTTATCAGTCGCGTTCGTGTCTAACAAGGGGACTTCGGTAATTTTCGGTAATTTTCGGGATTTTCGGCCCGAAAATTCCTAGTTTTTTTTTTCAAATTTTACAGTATTGTAGATTGAAACGGACCTTAATAGAAGCACAAGAGAATCTACTTTCTGCTAATTTTGATTCTTCAGGTTGGGAACACCACTTAAAGGTTAACGTGTGTTGTCCTATTTTCCTGTATATCTTGGAAACTACAGCAGATATAAAATTTTGAAGAGAATATCAGCCTTAACATTCGGTTGTTACAACCACTTGAAAAAGAATACCTAAGTTGCTGTACAGACATATTAATGGCTATGTGCTACAGTGCTATGTTCAAAGAACCTTCGACTTTTCCAGGTAGCAATCAATTCGAGTATTAGACGTAGAGCGAAAGAATTCTCCTTATAAATTAGCTAGCATTTTCAGAAACGAGGTCGCTCTTGTACCTTTGCATTTCGTTTTCGTGTCATTTCGAGTTTTAAGTGATCTGCGTGACCAAGGGCATCACGCGACATTCGTCAGGCTGCTTGTCATGTAGGCGACAGTTATTGCGAATGCTAAACGCAGAAAGAAACATTTCTGCCGACTGCCTATTTAGGTTACCATCCATCGATTTATCAGCTCCTCAGAATTTGCAATTGTTGCAGGAAAAGTTAATTAGGTAGTAATTGCGAGGACTCGATACGTCGAGTGGCATGTGGGTCACGGCAACCGATTATATCAATCGCCAGTAAAACTTTCGTTAAAGTGACATGCGTATCTTTCTATTCGATATTAGAGTGAAAGATGGGAAGAAAGAAGTTAAAGCAACGAGAAGTTTAAATATTCTAATTCAATTTTGTCAATATTTCTCAATAAATAGTAGATAACTGTACTATTAGTAAAGCATCGAAATTAATTTCCTTCCTCCTATCATTTGCAGTGTTGCAAATTATTTCACAAAGTACTTCAAACTACCAACATTATTCCAAATATGCTGCGCTTCCTCTACACTTTGAGGCCAGACCCATCCAAGACAGGCTCGTCTCAATCATGACCTCTCCATCCCAGATCAAAGCCATCCACTTCATAGGTACGTTGCATAAACAAACAACGGCATAACTCAACCATCCATACGCAATTAACTCAGCAGGTCTGCAATAATGCGTCAACAGTATCTCCCGTGTTGTCAATGACAATTCGCAGAACCCCGTCGAGTAGACTACACTTTTTATGCGAACTACCGCACAAATCTAGGCCGCTAGGCAATTTCACATCGTGGAGACGATTACAGAAATCGCGCACGTTGTTCAGCCACGGACAGTTGCAAAAATAACAGTTAACAACAGCTACGTGACTTATTGGACGCGTCGCCTTTCGCAAGACGTTCTGCACAGGATAAAATTACGTTTGCAAGCAGAGCCAACCATTCGAATGCATATTGATGATGCGTATCACGCTAACGAACGCGCGCGATCGGCAACAGCAACGGAAACGATCGAATTGCGCAACACCGCGTTTCGATTCTACACGGACACCTTCGGCGCTCGTCGTCCATCTGGCATTGCGACACGTCGAATCAGAGGTAAACACGGGTCCATTGTCTGTCACTAGCGGCACAACTCGAATACTACTGCTCAGGCAAGAATAATTCTAAAATGTGGAGTAACATTTCCTGATTCAGATTTTCATTTTCGAGAAAATGAATTTTAAAAAATGGCCCCGTACGCGTGCACTTGGTTAAAAAAAATAGAAGAATGGGGAAACGAATATGGCACAGCTGTGGATTTAATTCAGAAGAAAATTAAAGACTAGAAAATGCATCCAGACCGAAAACATGAAACAAACATTTTTTTTACACTCTAACGAGTGTATCAATAAAAGCCAAATACATTTTTTAGATTACGATATAACCTGTTCTTGTAAAGAAATCATCAAAATCGCCCATTTTTCGGGCCTTCCGACCGGATGGTCCCCTGAAAGTGGGGTAATTTGTGCCACCAGGTCGTAGTCTGTCACTTCGTAGTCACCATCCGCCGTACCTAAAGGATTCGAACCCCGACCGACGTGCTCGAACGGGGGGAGGGCATGGCTCAGCGGCGAGATATGTTAAAAACGTGCCATTTCCAGAGTAGACGACCATTCTATCACTCGAACGACAAGGAAATCGATTTTCGTTCCACTCGAGACACGCTTCAGACAATCTGCCGCAGAAGAGGCAATTAAGGTAACAAACAAAAAAAGGAAGAATCGAGAGCGAGAGAGAGAGAGAGAAGATGGAAGGGAATACGCTCGGTATTCCGTCAAAGAAGAAACGCACCGGTTGAAGGACGGAGAACGAGATTGGCCCTCCATGAATATACTTGAAACCCTCGAAATACCTTCGAAAAGAATTCGGGGGAAAGAAGGGAAGAGAGGGGGATAGAGAGAATGTTGGGAAAGAACAGCCACAAGATTATCCTCGGCGTGTCTATTTGAATCGCGGCGATTTTTTTTAAGTCAGCTGACCTGAATCGCTTTAATGAAATTTACCTACCATTCACGTGATTCACGCAAATGTATTCAGCGCTGTGGCCCAGCCACGCGAGGGGATACACGGCTGCGGGCGAGCTCGAAAAACCGTGTAATCTCGAAAAGATACGTTCGTGGGGGCGCAGCTGAAGTCTATCCACACGGAGACGCTGGGAACGAAGGAGGAAAAGCTGTCTGGTCCAGGAACTCGGCTTGGATTTACGCGTCCTTCAGAAAGTATACTCCCGCGCCCCCTCCCCCGTTAACCCCTCCCGCGACACCCAACGAGTACGTTTCAACGAAATCGATTTAACACGAAAGAGGTCTGTCTCCCTGGCGAGCCGAGGTGCTCGTCTTCGGGACGGCAATTTCGCGACGCGGACCAAGCCAGGAAGCAAGAAGTTTCCCCGTGGTTCCATCCGATTCCAATTAAGGCGCCGCGTAACGACGTCTCGGACCCGCCGGAGACCATCTACGAGTGCGGTGGCCCTTTACGAGGTAGCCACGAGAAGTGTTACGCGCCAAATTTTCACGAAACTTTGTGGGCACGTAGAGAGAGATGAGAGATGTTTTGCCCGTATTCCTTTATTCCTTTATACGGGAGAATCCTTTTTCTACGCAGATACTTGTCAACATTGTAAAATGTACGGGTATCCAGAACGCTAGCAATTTCAAATTTAATTCACTGAAGTCTACATCGAAGTCCATGGTGGAATAAATTTGGCGTGTTCGCTGGTAAGGCAAAGCAGTAGAAGGAGAGGTTTTCAACAGTGGTCTAGGCACGTGACGCAACAATCTTGCGTACCGAGGTGCTTCAAAGTGGGTTCGGTGGCATGTGCGCGTAACAGACTTAAGACGTAAACGTGGCATCTGTGGTTAAATATTTCAGTGGGTATTAAGCGTCTACGCAGAACGGCAAGCATCTAACAACTATCCTTCTATTTATTTAGCGCAGTTCCTTTAATATCCTCGCGTAGCCCCCTTGTTAGACCGACACCCCTATCCACCTGGGGGCCAAGCAACGCGCAAAACCGTCCGTCGTGCTCGCATTACGGGGACAATTCGATTTCTTTCGATTCCAGGCCACTCGTGCCCGGTCAATTTGTGTCGGCCGACTCGAGCAACAGCCCCCAGCACCACATTCGTCTTCGTGCACCCGCGCCTTACCCCTTGTCCTGATACCCTCCCACGAAGTTACATCGCGCCTCGTTCCTCGCTGCAAGCTGTCTGCAGGCATTCGCGTAAATCCGTTTGTTCCCTGTCCTCCGTCGCTAGGTAAGCGCTCTAAAATTCTGTCGAAGCTCCCTTACGCCTCGCGACGAACTCCCTTTAACTTGGCACGGAAACTTCGGTCAGAAGTCGAATGGACTTCTCGCGCGGCGTCCGCTTTTGTTTTCGAAAGCGCGATGATTTACGGTGGCAAGAGCTTCTTTCAGGTCGGAGGATTATTTCTGATAATCGAGCGCGCCTCGCTCGTTAAACGCTCGCGGCGAAGCGACAGGAAACACGGTGGCGCGAAATTTAAAGCTGCAGCAGGACACGCCCCGGCGCGATTTAATTGGCACTCGTGGGGCGTGATCTCGTCGCGTGCTACGAATCGCTCCCGTTAATTCGTTTACCGACGTGCCACTGATAATCCCATTATTTACAGGCAACCTACCAGCATATTCTCCATTGTCAGATTATCTTGTGTTTAACGCGGTCGAGAAGCACCGCCGCAAACACCGCGCCGGTAGCCGCGGCTAACGTAGCTAACGCTTCTGGATATTGTATTACATATAATGCAGCAAAGTGATACCAAGTAATTACGTCTAAAATGATAAAGTGGATTAAACCGACAGAGGGAGGGGCGAGGGGGCTGTCCCAGGTCCACGGTCCATTTAATTAACCGAATCGCCCGATGCGCGCTTGACACCGGGATGTGTTCTAATCGAACAAGGGGAACGCTTTCGAGCAGTCCCGCCGACTACGGCGAAAGTTATAATTGAAACGTAAATTACTTAAGAGAACGCGTAAACCTTAATCCTTGCCTTTCGTTGTTCAACTCGTTCGCGTGTAATGGGGCAATGTCGTCGAACTGGAGAAGAAATTCTGTAATAGCGGGGAAGAAAATAGTGAGCGGGGTTCAGGGATGAGGGGGAGAGGATTCGACGAATAGAAATAGAGGTTACAACATACATCGAATTGCGAGGTGATGTTACAAAAATTTTGGCGAGTAGAAATGAAGACATACGTGAAAGAAGAAACGACGTACAGACGAACACGTTTGAATGGTAAAGGTGCGTGTACAGTTTTCACGTGGAGCGAGGGAGTAGGTTCGAATCGATTAGAAACGTACGAAGCAGCGCGAAGAAAATTGAAGCAGGCCGTGGCCTTGAACAACAAAGCTTATAATTTTGATGGTAATTCGCTCGGTCGCGTGTTATTTTCGCATTAACTGTGCTCGCGGCCGCATGTGCACACATCACGTGTTTCCGTGCACGCGCACGCTTGGTACGGCCGATGCTTCGTTGTGCTACTCGCCCCAGGACGAGGGAAAATCCACCCCCGTCCGCGAAAAAAGGCCAGCCGAATAATCCCCTGCACGCTAAGCTTCTCGTGCACTTTACGATGCCGAAATAAATTTTTTCGAATCTGTGCTGACGTTCCCTTGATTTCAAGGGACATCTTTTTTTTTGTAGACCCCTAGCCTGCAAGATATTCCATCCAATTCAATTTGATAATACTCACAACCATGTGAAATTAATTATAACTAGGCGCTGAAAATTATGCAAAATGAAGGCTTGGAGAAATTCAAGTACCTAATTCAAGTATTTTACGCGGTGCTGCTATCACTTCGCATATTACTCAGAAAGGCGATGTAAATTGTGTGTTAGAATGTAATGTTTATTTATTCAAGAAAAACAAATAGAAAATACACAGTCGAACGTCAGTATAATAATAATAAGACCGTATAAACTTAAACTAAAGTAATTGAAAGAATACTGTCTTTATCGCGACACAAGTTGTCTGTTCAGAGGGTTTTCTCGGACTGAGAAGCGCAGGGGTCGAGATGACCGTTTTCCCCTCTTTTGGGTCTCCCGTAGCGTGTGAAAAAGAAAACACATAAATTACCGAGTCCTTAAGGTCCCTGACACTCCAACTCCAGAAACAGTCTATCGTTGTACATATTCCAACATTGTGTAACAGAGTTAATGAATTTATCGGTTTTGTAGTTTGCGTCGACATTCGTGGAGTAATATTAAATGCAGATGCTTGAATTTACGACGTAGAAAGGGAATGTACCTAATATGAATATTAAAAGCGTGGGAAGAGAAAGCTGAACGGAGGAAATACGAACGAAAACTGCAGCATGAAAAATGTTTGGGGATGAAATTCTGCAAGACGCTTTACTTTTAACGCATTATACGAATATACGAAGTATATACTTCAAATTAATGAAATGTTTCGATGCTCGGCTACTGTACTTGCACGTGCCCGTGCGAATCGGAATTGTTTGTGAAAATTCGACTGATCGTTGGTGAACCGTAAACTAGACGAATTCAGACGAGCGGGGAAGTCACGATACTCTGCAAATAATTTCAGGAGCACTCTGCCTCCCTATTGCCGGGAACAAAGCAGAAGTCGGGCTTGAAGAGCATCTTAACTTTCAAGAACGCATTAATGCAACCCTCTCGGGAATGCTCATAAATCCCCCTGGCAGCGTATAACGTCGCCACGAATTAGGACGCGCCAGTGTAATCGCCCACACGCAAAACATCAAGCTAATTTGTAAGTGATACGAGCGCTTCGAGAGGATAGAGGATTCCACTTGATGGAAGTCGTTTACGAAACACAGTTCTAGGCTAGGCGACATCGTTCTATCGATAAGAGTGTGTAGGGTGAAGGTAACTAACTAATAGCGCCCATCTTCACGATATCGCCACCCGTTATATCTCGCAAAACAAGCACTAAAATTTATCATTCATTAAAGTAGAACATCGTTATCCGATCTCATCTGCAGGGTCGTAAATTTTTTACTGTAATTCCTTCAATTTTTGGAATTTCGGGGCCCGGTTGCGCCTAAAATACGTAGAAAAAAAATTTAGCTACCGGAATATGCGAATATCCTAACAACCAAGTTTCGAAAATTTTGAGGGTAACCAACCCCTTTAAGGGTTTACACCCAGTCAGAACTTTTTCCGAGATGAAATTAATATAAACCGAAGAAAATTGTGCCCAGCACCAAGACAAATGAAAATTCTTTATGACACACTGTAATCGTGGCTGTGGAACATGACAATCAAGGACGATAGCCTGAAACTTATGGCAGCTACATATTTCAAGCAGTAAAATACCAGCTAACACGCTGAGTCTTCCTATTTTCCGTCGGATGTTCCATTCCGCGATAAAACGGTATCGATCTCGCGCTGCACCGGCTGCTTTAAGCGCGCGTTTTTACGATCTATCGAAATGAAAGAAGAATCGATCGTGGCTACAATTTCGAAACGAAAGATACGCATTAGACGCGTTACGTCATAGAGGGACGTTACAGTGTGTGCTGAGCTGGAAAAACATGGACGATCTCCAACGCAGCAATGCCAGGCGCACCAAGTTGTACGCGTCGCTCTGTCACGCACTTCGAAACAGCATCTCGGCAGGAAAACTTCATCGCTTAAGGAATGCTTCAAGTTTATTTATAACGCACGAACTTCCCCTCCCGCAACTGGCAACGGAATGGCGCGCGTAAAATAAAAACTTAATCGCGACCCTCCCACCACCGGCTGAAGCGGCTCTCCTCGAAAAGTATTAAAAACCATTTCTCCCGGAATGTATGCTAACTGTCTTTATTGGGACGTTTTATGCTCGCGAAAGGACTTTCCATGGGGCCAAAGGGACTAAGAAATTTCACTCACCGGCTTCTACTTTTGAAGCAGAAGGGGGAACATTCTAGGGCAGCTGCCTTCTTTATTCCAAACGACTGTTTACCTCCCCTTCGCGTTTTATGCCACCCATACGTTTCTACGATCGTAATTCCGAGGAACTGCAAACTTTCATTTAAATAATTCCGCTGAAAGTAGATTTAATAATAACGTAGTTGTGCAAAGGATTTCATAAAAGTTAGGTACACGGACTTCAATTACTACAGCGGACTGATTATTTCCCTTTTCTCTACTTCTCATAATTTTTTAGCAACGTCGTAGTACGAGCTTCTCTAATTATGTGTAAAAAAAAAGTCGAACCAACAAATTTCCTCAATTTTCATTAATCCAAACAGCTTCAACCTTGAAGTGATTTTTTCTAAAGGAATGTTAACATGTTATCGACCTCCAACTAGACTGCCAAGTTGAAACTAAACTTGAGGTGAAGTTTCACATTAACAAAAAAATCTTCAACTTAGCAACTCTCATATGAGAAACGAAACTCCTTATGAATCTTAGCAACGTCAGCTTAAAACAATTTCTTCTTTTAGCACCGAATATTTATAATTATAATTGACATATTATGGACTGATCACTTACAACCAAACTCAAAGAAAAATATCACGTCAAAAGAATCTCCAAAGTATATAATACTAAAACTATTAAAACCCAGTAACCCCAATCAACGGCGACCGCTAAACTCTGCTTAAAAAGAGAGACCTATTGAGAAACGATTGCGCGCAGCTCCCGATGACAAAGCAAAGCGCGACACTCTTCCAATCTGGCAGCCCTTTTTCTCCCGCGGAACGTCACCCTTCCCGTGCGAAAGCATCGCGAGTCGCGAAAAAGCCAGAACAGTACTCGACTTAATAATTCAACGCTAATTGAGCGAGCAGACGTTACGGTAGTTCGCGAGTGCTTACCAGGCCACGTTTAGGAGATTATTAAACGTAAAGTCACATGGCGGCGGCTGTGGCGTTGGCGAAGGAGCGTGGGGCGAGGGGGAGGGGCGCACACAATGGAAGACAAATTGCACGGTAAGGCGGCGCTGAATTATTTGGCATACAGCACTCGACGCGCACAGGAAACTCGTGGAAAATTATACATTACTTCCGGTATTTCCACGGGCCGTCGAAAGGGTTAAGGGTTAATAAGATGCTTGTTTGCGCTTCAAGTGGATGCACTCGAATCGTAGCCAGCATAAATTTGAAAGGGCAGTGGGGAACTTATTTCGACAATGTAGCCAGCCAT
The DNA here is from genome assembly GCA_963932335.1 of Andrena marginata. Classification (NCBI taxonomy): domain Eukaryota; kingdom Metazoa; phylum Arthropoda; class Insecta; order Hymenoptera; family Andrenidae; genus Andrena; species Andrena marginata. Next base: position 913,171 of record OZ010660.1, read on the forward strand.
TAGATTGCAACAATGTGCTCGCGTGCCCTGGGAACTCGAAATGTCAGATGAACGCAGACCTGGCCGGGCGAAAGAGGCGCGAGGGTGGTAAGCGTGACCCAGAACACGAAATCCCAACTACCTACGCTTCGCGATCTAACCTGTACGATATTGCACAACGGATCTGTACACGCGTGTACAGGGCGCTTCGGAGAACTGGATAGGAGCATTCGGAATTCGTAGTGTTCGCGAAGGCACGCAAAATAATTTTCATCGACGTGTGTCTTAAAAATTCATTCTTCCTGAGATGTATAGGATAATGGGGATGGAATTCGTTGCTCTGACAAAGAGATTGCAGAAGGTCAGAGTCACAGAGTTGGTTTCAATTACACATATTGGTACATAGTTAGTGCACAGTGTCTATAATAATGTAGCAAACGCAAAGGGTGCACTAGTTGAATGTTTCTGAGAAAGTGGTGTACAGTGAATAGGGTATTTAGTAGGCTTATTTGTACGTGTGGAATTTTTTTTGTATTTATTTGCTCTCACACTCTAAAACGGTGCCATTTGATAAAAAAAAATAGTCGCTGAAAAAGTTTATTGCAATCTGACAATAGGGAAGGGTGCCGACCAGGCCTTAAAGTTTAGAATTCCATTATTCGCGTTTAGTTTCATTTTAGTTTAGTACACTTTTGTCTTATGATAGGAAAGTCTCGTGTTAAATCTCATGGTGGCTTTGCATCTTTACAGTAATTACAGACGTATGTATATGTCGCCGGAAATTGTGAAAACAGGCTTTATGCGAAGAAGAAAAGCCGTTGGTGGGCAAAAACCGAGTGGGTCGCGGATCTGTCCTTTTTAGCGTCGTGTAAAGTCGCATGAGCCGCGAATTACGACCACTTGAAGAGCTTAGCGGCCGATAGCTGTGACAGAGGGTCGTTGTGCTTTTAGAGGACGCAATCTGATCCGATTAGATCGCGTGCAAACGCAGCGCGCGCATACAGCGAGCCCTGATCTAATGGTTAATTACACGTGGCAACAAGCGACTGTTAACTCGCCGATAAAATTCCACTCTTCTGTCGTGAATTCCTCTCCCTGACGCGTTCCAACTGTCGCGATCGATGCTTCCTTTCGGGCAACCGCCGGCAAATTTCGATCGTTTATTGTATTTAGCTTCATCGTGCTTGTTACGTTTCTATCTAGAGACGCGGTAGCGTCTCGACGCCAAGTACATGAAACACCCTATATATATATATATATGTCGACTGTCGCTACTGCTATCATTTACTCGTCGCCGGACGATTCCAACCTAACCTGAAACTTATTTCGTTAATATCTCATCACGCCTGCTATATTTTCTAAATTTAAAGGCATTTTTCTTATGTAAACCGCATATAAGCTTTCGAATGCGTCCAAATTCAATAAAATCGGTCCACGCATGACAGAGATATCGTAATATCATGTCATGGATCTGTCAGAAACGGTAATTTTTCTTCTGATTCTGATTCTTCTTCTCCAGTCAAAATTTTCGTCGACATAATACGTATACGCGTTACACGCACACCTTCAGCCAAAAGAAACTAGTGTATGTTTCGTTCGTCGACTCTCGGGATTATTCGGCCTGGATCGTCGTCCGTCATTGTATATATATAATATATAATACCTATATATACTATTTTGAATTTTATAACCTATCAAGTGTCATTCCATCATAACCTGCAAGTGTCAAATAATGTAAGTTGTCCAAATTTGAGATGTCAGGAGTTTTTACACTAAATAGGAGACGGAATTATTGTCTCAATTAACAAGGTAAGTCGCCAAATTTATTTAATAGATTTCTTATGTAGAGTCGCAGACTTGGAAGTTGTCCGGAGAAGGTTCGACAGAGAAGCACCTTCTTTCGCATAAGTTTCTAGAAATTTGTACCATGCTTGTACAAAATAATATATTGTAGTAAAAAATTGCATTGAATTTAAATTGCCAGATATTTGTATTTGTATACCAGCAATTTAGAGTTTTTATTTTATGTAAAGGTTATTATATTATAGAAATGAAGGGGACGTACAGGACTTCGATAAAAATGAAGGAGACGCACAGGCTTGGATAGTACAATTGAAGGGGACGCACAGGGTTGGATGGATAGAAATGAAGGGAATGCACAGGCGTGGAGGTTGTCCGGAGAAGATTAAATAGATAGACAGAGCATCTTGTTTCGCACAAGTTTCTGGAACTTTGTCAAATAAGGTAAATCGACAAAATTTGTTTAAAGACATAGCATTAAGAATTATTAAGAAAATAGATTATGGTGGTCTGCTTGCAATGTAAAGCAAGTCACATTAGTGAAGAAAGTACACTGAAAACACATCTCCGTTAATGCTTTTCAATCTTTTGTGAAAGACATTCGTAATACTTTAATTAATAAAATCCAAGGTAGTTGTCACGCTATTCATTAATTCATTAATTTTTTAGATTCCCATTATTTAAAATCACCAATAAACATACTAAATAAATTAGTTTCATTCCAACACCAATACATTGTGCGTTAAAAATATTGGATCTCCGCGTTCATTTCGCTGAATTATTACCATTAGCATTTAAATTTCCTGCAACAAGACTTTCTGCCATACGCTCGCACCTCCTTCGGACACATTATTTAGTCTCTACACTCACTAAAGCAAAAGGCCACTCTATTTCTATATATAATAAGTTCTACGTTAAGTTGTAACTAAAATAACTAAAATGTGGATTTTATATATATTTACAGATAATCAAAGCAGAAGATGATGCAGTATGATCTACGGCAGAGAAAAAAATTTATTGTGACATAGTATTATATTAATTATATTAATTAAACGATTTTATTAAACGATTTTATTCAGCTGCAATCCTCTATTTGCTTCTTGTAAGTTTGGTTCATATCAGAAAACTCAAATTTAAACCAATTCCACCAATTCAATCATCATCTTGAAGCATTGCAGGTGTGCATAGTTTCTATTATGTAGAATTTATCTTTAATTCTATCCCGTCATAAGACTGTTTATTAGGGTGGACCTTAGTTACTCTTGTCGAAATATAATTTTGAGATTTTTGACGGGGTCACTCCCCAAGGATTATGCCACTGGGAGAAAAAATAATGTGTGCAAAATTTGAAATTGATCGGAGAACGAGAAACTGTGCCTCATCGCATTTGAAATTTTTTATTTTCGTAACTCGTTTTTCTTCGTTGTAGTATATCGTTAATATACATTTTTATATATCGTTATCTTTTTACGCTCTGTAATAATATAGAATCAAAGTATAAGATTACACAAAAAAATCATGACCTTGAAATCTCAAAAAATGAACCATCAAAAAATACTTTTTTCGTTGGCATTATATTTATGTTGTCAAACAGTATAATTTTCGTCTAAAATTTTTTTTGGATAATTATAAATAACTGATTAAAGGGAAAACTACATCCGAAATGCACCAATTTTTGCAGATATTTTTCAATTTATTTTAAAAACTAGGGCTCTAGAAGAAAATTCACCATTGCACGTGATGCAACAGACATTTTCCCCCCGGAAAACACCAATAAAAGTGGTAAGTCACGGTTTGTTTTCAATACAGAAGGCAACAGCGGCGGGCGTATCCATTGCCGCTCACCGACAGAATCGCTTACACGCGCGCGACTACCACTGTCGGCGCCATACGTTTTGCCAAACTATTTCGCTCAGTTATTGAAAACGAAATGTGACATACCACTTTTGTTAATGTTTTCCGAAGGAAAAATGTCTGCTGCATCGCGTGGAGTAGTCAGATTTTCTTCTAGACTCTTAGTTTTTAAAATAAATTGACAGATATCTGCAAAAATTGTTGCGTTTCGGGTGCATTTTTTCTTTGATCGTGGTTTAAATATATTTAAATAGTAATAATGCAATAATAACTTATATCGTTGTGTTCCCGAAGGTTTATAAAATAATTTTGACGGAACAAGCAACCGAATAACTATTACTATTTCGATACGCAAGACGTTCAAGTTGAAAATTTGCATTTTTTTTTAAAATAAACTAATTTTTCGAAAACGGAGGATGTTGGCGAAAAACGGTTTGCGAATTCGTATTCAGCGTACGAAAATTTATAAGAAACGTGTATTGAATGTTACAAGTCCAGATGGCTGTTGAATAGTTACAATTGAACTTTTGCATGAGTTTGACTGCTCGTTCGGCCGAATCGTTTACTGCTAAATTATTTACTATATTTAATCCAATATTATAATTGGGATCACTTTTCCATTCTAGAGAATCCATATTTATAAAATCTGTTGGAACAGTGTATTCTTAACGAAAGTATCGGTTATTTCATTAAAATTTTGAAATCTTTTATTTATATATATATATATATATATATATATATATATATATATGAAAAAAATTCCTTAGACAAAAGTTGTACTGTTTGACATGGTAAAAATAATTACAACGAAAGATGTTTTTTTACGGTAAATTTACGAGATTTCAAGGTCATAATTTTTCAAGTAATCTTATACTTTGATTCTATATTATTACAGAGTGTAAAAAGACAAATTCAACCATATATAAACATGTATATTAACGATATACTACAATGGAGAAAAACGATTACAAAAAAAATTCAAATGCGATGAGACCCGGTTTCCCGTCTTCCGGTCGATTTCAAATTTTCCACTTTTTTTACCCCAATAAAAATTATCTAAAGTCTGCCCCTACTATGCCAATTATCTTTGTAAAAAGAAGTGAGATCCCCATAAAAAAACTTCAAAAAGTAAAAAAATTACGCCAAGTACATGAAAAATCAAATATATCACAAAAAATAGAAGGTAATAATAAAATCACAAAAAAATAGAAGACAATATACAATCCCCCAAAAAATAGAACAAAATATATAATCACAAAAATAGAAGATAATACACAAAAAAATAGAACAAAATATACAATCACAAAAAAATAGAAGATTATAATAATTACAAAATAAAAAAAAGGTGTGAAATCAAAATGAGCTGCAAGTACATAAAGGTACTTTCCAACTGCGCTTAAGATGACACAACTACATATACACAGCTAAAATGCTGTGATCATACATTCCATTACTCATATCGCGGACATTTTTTAATTAATCCGTCAAAAAGAATCCCATTTAAAAAAAATTGTCGTAAATTAATAACTTTACAAAATTAATAATATACCAAAATTACGCCAATTATAAGAATGGCTATTATACAAAGACAAAATTGTATTAAATAATATTAAGCAGACATATTTTTATACAAGTAAATATTTTAATACGAATAAATATTTTATTCAAAATACTTGGCGCTGCGGAACCGAAAAAATGTTAATTGTTTTAGTAGTAATAATAATTTATAATAACTCCCTTACAATCTAAAATACATAAACATATATATACATATACATATTAGAAACGCAGTCAGATCTATTCTACATATATTTAACTCTAATATCATACGTAGCATATGCACCCGCACACATACACACATTCACGAAAGCACGCACAAGAAAGAAAGAAAAAGATTAATGCAATTTATATATATTTATTTCAGTTTAGCAACTCCAATTCGGAGTGCAGCGCCAAGTATTTTGAATAAAATATTTATTCGTATTAAAATATTTACTTGTATAAAAATATGTCTGCTTAATATTATTTAATACAATTTTGTCTTTGTATAATAGCCATTCTTATAATTGGCGTAATTTTGGTATATTATTAATTTTGTAAAGTTATTAATTTACGACAATTTTTTTTAAATGGGATTCTTTTTGACGGATTAATTAAAAAATGTCCGCGATATGAGTAATGGAATGTATGATCACAGCATTTTAGCTGTGTATATGTAGTTGTGTCATCTTAAGCGCAGTTGGAAAGTACCTTTATGTACTTGCAGCTCATTTTGATTTCACACCTTTTTTTTATTTTGTAATTATTATAATCTTCTATTTTTTTGTGATTGTATATTTTGTTCTATTTTTTTGTGTATTATCTTCTATTTTTGTGATTATATATTTTGTTCTATTTTTTGGGGGATTGTATATTGTCTTCTATTTTTTTGTGATTTTATTATTACCTTCTATTTTTTGTGATATTATACCTACTTGCTCCTTGAATGAGCTTCGCTCGAAAGTGAATGGACTGTGCCGAGTAGGAAGTAAACGGGAATTCTTAAATAGAAACAGAATATTTCAAGGCCAAGTACAGTTCTGACTTGAATGGTACATAAATTGAAGAGGAGTCCTAGAATTAGAGATACTATACATTAGAATCTTTTACGGGGTCTTCCGTACGTGTATGTGGTAAAAAATTCGTAACACCTATTCGAAATAAAAATGATTTGATAAACAAACGAGACCGAAGTATACTTTTTCCAGAACTCTTCTGTTTTGTTTTTTATTACTAAAGATAAATCTGTTATATTTGATTTTGCAGCAAGGTAGATATTATTTCTACGTTGAAAGCACAAATAAACATTTCCGATTGCAAGAGAATTTCTCATTACACGTTCTATTCGGCAAAAATGTAACCAATATAGGCAGCACTTTTTTGGTAGAATTACAACCACCAGAATTGCGTACAAGAAAATAAAACAATACACGCAGTCGATTCATCCAAGAAATATATTTCGTTTCACGCGAAATTGAAACTCGAAAAGAGATCTTTTAACAATTCCATTTGTTATTCGATCTGCTGCAACCATTTTATTTCGTTATTTTATGGGATCGCATAGCTGCTACTTCGATAACTGTCATCTGTTTTCACTATAATTCATCGAATTGCCAATAAAACATGATTATCAGTTTTACGATATATTCAAAAGATAAAGTTGTTTCACACAATTTGAAAACATTAAAACATTAACCACAGAATTGATAAAAATCTGCAAATTTAATTACGCGCTATATCCGCGTGTGGTTATTAAATAAAAAACTGGAAACTACATATAGGTATACGTTTTGACGAGAAACATTCGATTTAATCACGTTCCATCAATTATACTCATTTATGATGTCGATTTAAATCAAAATTGCGGGTGGAACGATCAATTTAACCAGAAGCTGAAAAGTGACCCTCCTCACTTCCGTGTGGAGAGCTTGTATTACTTCACATAATAATCCTATTAATGCCAATAACACGATGAGATGATGGAAACTATATTGAATAATATTTAATCTGATGAATTGTATATATTATTCAAAGATGTCTCTATCTTAATTGAAAAATTTCAATCGCAAAAAGTGTTTTTCTCTCTTAGAAATAAATTCCCAACGATGCAGTATTTCTTAAGCAAACCCATAAAAATGCAACAAAAAAAGTCATTACAGTGTTTCGAATGTTCCCTAAGCTACTTGATTTCCACACCACAGAAATAGTGCACTTCCTTTGCCCTATCAACGTAAAATGCAAAATTATCGTTGCCATCCATCCGCGACGTTAATCTGTCGCGCGATGGCAAACGTGTTAACGCAACAGGAAAACAGTGAAACCATCTGCCTAATGTTCGAATCATATACAGCTCAATTCAGAATAAAAAAAAAAGTAGAAAATCAAGATCAGACTCGCAACAGCGTAAACAACGGCTGATCTCTTTCAATTTACCGAAGTACGTAAAAAAAAAAACGGGGCAAAAGAGAGGGGATCGTTCCGTTCATCCATAACAAATCCTTTTTTAATCACAACTCCGAGCATCAACGAGGGCGCCGTCAGTGGATCCAATCTGCTGCGCGCATCGAGAGCACTGGAAACAAACGTCACCCACGGGTCACGTTCTACACGGGATGACGGCACCGTGTAAACGATTACACGTCGGCTTCTGTGTGCAACTTTCCTCCTCTTTCCCAGCGAACGGTGTACTTATCGCGTATAGCTGGCGCGCGCAAAGAAATTACGACGCGGAAGGCAGAGGCTATGGGTGCATAACCGGAGGGTAGCTTCCTTTACGCCCGCGCGCAATGCCAGTCCACCCCCCTTCGTGCTCCAACTAGTGATGGCCAGTCAAACCCTTAGCTCCGACATAGTCGAACAACCTATTTGCCATTCGAAATTTTCGAGTCATAGGGAAGCTTAAAGGTTGTGAGATTTTTTTTGGAACATGAGAAATTCGGAGTCACTTATTATTATTGTAGGCATTTTGATGACGATGGTGTGGACCGAGGTAGAGATTAGCCAGGCAGTCGGCCGATTGTTAGTTTAAGGGTACGGTTACAGGAGGCCGCGCAATAAACAAGCGACAGCCGATGGCGTATTGGCGACGGAGTGGTGGTGAGTCATGGGGCCGTTGAGGAGAAGTTCGACTGTTTTCGAAGTAGTTCTTTGTTGGCGACCGACGAAAGACGTTGGCTGGCGGAACCGTCCCGTGCGAGACCGTTTTATGATAAAGCTCAATTAATCTCATTCTCGTCAGTTATTGAGCGCCAACCTGACCACGCTCTATCCGCGACTTGCCCTTCTATATTATAGATAATACTTAGAGACATGGATAATAGATATGCATTTTTATCAACTTTCTAAACTTTAAATGATGTCAGTGAATATGATATATCTGTACGGACGATAGAGTTCTGGGTGCGCCGAGCGGCCGGAACGACGAAGGTGACACAGAGCAGGCCCTGGGCAGGGTTGCCGGTTTGTCGATTTGGGTCGCGGGAGAACAAACGATCGTTTGACGACGTTGAAAGAGGTTTGACTTGGCAACGAGCGTGGGAGAGAGAGTGAGGGCGAAGGAGACAGCGTGGTGTGTCGAGGCGTTGGTGACGGTAGAAGGACAGTGCGTTGAGGGTTCCGAGAAAGAGAACATGGCGTGAAGAGTTGTAGGCGGTTGTATAGAGTTGCGGGGCGATAAACATTGTGTGTGTGTAGAGAGAGTATTTGGTGGGACTTGTACTTATTTTACTTATTTTTATAAACATTGTTCTTTATATTAAAAACCTTTGGAAACCCTGATTCCTACATATCCTGACAATAGTTCATATTCAAGTTCTTCGCTCCTTTCAAGTCACAATAAATTCTCAAGAGCTTCCGATTTTAAATGACATTCGAAAAGACTCGAGGCTCACGTCGTGTATTCGAAGCGGCTCGACTTGCCTTACGCCCATCGCTAGCTGAAGGGTGCACGGTATAACGAGAGAAAACGGGAGGAGGGCACATCCACTTCGTATTACAAGAAACGAAGCCGGGGAAAAAAGCGGTCTCCAGCGTTTATTCCTCCCTCTACCCTCTTATGTGCGCATCCCTTCGAGCGAGCAGCCACATGTCCATCTCCAGTGGATATTCATAGCGGGCACAGGCTTATTTTACAAAATGTTAACGCAATTCCAGATCCTGAATGCGATTTAGCCGCCAAATGCACGAAAGGGGTGCTTTATGAATGGTACTCGCGGTGATCAAATCACGAAAGTTCTCCTGGCGGTTCTTCTTTGAGCACTTTAATCTCGTCGAACATGGTTTCCAATTCAAACGCTTCGCGTATGTGCAAGAAGCGTGCCGCAAAATGGGAATAAATTTCCTATAACCTGATTCTGAATATCCTAGAGCTCGACATGTACATCGCGATATTAGCTTGCTTTTAATTAAAATATCTTTGAATTAATGAACGTGCCCCATTTGCTAGGTACAGCGTGTAAATATTCGTATCTTGATTTACATTTCTTTTTGTTGACTTTCACTTTTTTAGTTTTATTAATTTAGTACCTACTTTATATTCTGTATATTTTTTTACAAGGAGTTGATATTTGCAAACATTATATCACGGATTCAGTTTGATTGATTATATTCATTCTTGACGATCGAGTTTATGTTTTCAAACATCTATTTACTAAATCCAGACTGGTTAGTTCGTTGATCGAAACACTTAATCACCTAGATTTGTGGGCCCGGTGATGTTAGAGGGGTGCAGGATTTCAATGGTTTTACAGCGTCGATAAACTCAACCAACAGCCCAACAAAACTCGCCCCCGGAGTCACTTAATCAACGGAAACAAGACCCAACAAAGACAAATGTAAGACTCTCTTCTCTTTGCTCACACAAAGTCAGGCAACTTCCAAATAAAATCGAAATTGTGTCTTTGAAATTCTTGTTATTTTAATTCGAGCAGATAAAACAATTGGAAATATCAAAAAATTCATCTCTAACAAGTGCCTCGAAAATGGTACGCGCCATTTCTAACCCAATACCATGAATATTGACACACTAAATTATTTAACCCACCGAACAAATGATCCCCAATAATAGAAACTATTTATACTCCGTGACTTGATTAAATCGTAAGTAAGCGGCTTAAAGTCCACACTCTGTGGAACGGCGGTACGTCAAATGTATACGTAAATGGCCTGTCAGGTAATCAGAATAGCTTCCTCGAAGCATGTACGCGGCCAGGAGCATGTCTCCGGGGTACATGGAATAGCACGTCGGCTGCTTGGTTAGTGGACGTCGAACCATGAAACTGGACAGAGGATATCAGCCTGGTACACAGGCGGATGTGAAGACAGACACCCTGTTCTCATTTATGTTACAAAATTGCCTGCTCCGGATAATCCGCAAACGAATGCCTCGTTTAACTGGCAAATGATCTTCGTGACTGGGAATTTTCGATCTGGCCTGGCCACCGCGGTGACTTCGTTTTACTTGGCTGAACTTAATCGGGCGTTTCCACTGGATTAAGATCGTTAACTTTCAGAGAACCGTGCGAGTGAAAAGGACCGAACTTCCGTGTTCCTGGAGTAACGATTTGAAAGGAAAGTTTCTATTTCCTGAAGCTATGTGTCGGAATAAAGATCGATACGTTGAGATAAGATCGATATGTACAGTGTTCGTTACGTGTCTGTACATATTTGTTGGAAAGAGGAGAAAAGAGTTTTTGGATCCTATTAAGAAGGAATATTCAAAAACAATTGTTTAAAAAGGGCTTGTCGTGTATTCAGTAGAGAAGCTCTCTATTTTTGCAAGTGTAAGTACAATTTTAGAAACCCAAAGAGGATTAGTGGTTAGCAAAAGTATCAGAATACTATATTTAGGATACAAAGAGAGTTAATATTGAAAAGATTCTGACGAAGTTAATATACAATAAAATTGTTGAGTATATTATTGTCACGTGTTCTAGGTCCACGAGGAAGTAACACGAACTTCCAGTTTTGAAATTTTAATCAGGTTTCAAGATATCGTGGCATGCTCCACCCACGTACAATTATGGTGGCTGTAAAATTTTAAAATAACTGTTCAGGATTAATATTTCAAGATGAAATATTTTAAGTATTTCAAAACCAAAGGAAAATCATTTAAAAACAGAAGCTTAAATTTAGGGAGGTATTATTCAAATATATTCGCTTTGTGGAACAAAGTAATAGAAAAGGAACAAGACCAAATTTTGCAAAGTGAAAAATGATGAAAATCGTCTAACTGAAAAGTAGCAACTATGAAAACATATTGTGCAATAATATAGAATAGTGTTATAGAATAATAGTTTGTTGTTAATATAGAATAGTGCATAGAGTTAATATGCCTTTTGCAGTATCGTTTATAAAATATCGCGTCCGACTTCTCGTGTTTCAGTGAACACAAATTTACGACAAACACGGGTATGAAACAGCTAGCCTCGGCACTCGGTAAACAAATAAAACGTCAGCCCCTAGCAAAGCTGTAATCAGATAAACAGAATTCTGGATTCCTCTCTTCTCCATTCGTTATTGCACCGCTATTCTTTCCCTTCGTACCTATACGGCATCCATGCACAAGCAGGATGTGCATGTGTTTGATAATAAATTACTTTTATCGAGCTTCGTTTGCATTTTTGGAACAACCGACCGCTTTTTTTAATATGCAATTCAAAGTATTTCCTACGTTAAATGTCACACTCTACTACATGTTAATGCAACATTTTATTTGGATAAAGTATAGATACATTTAGATACGTCTCATGCAAAGCGACAAATAATAATAATAATAATCGTGATGCATAAGTCAAATCTACAAATATAAATATCTAATATACAGATACATATCGTCACGTTACAGAAATCTGAAGTGAAAGCGATGGACACCGGGTAGCACATTTTCGAAGTTATTGATGTGGTTCATCTTTCCGTGAAGGCGCGTTGCAATTTATCAATCTCTGTCTTCCTTTGTGTCCGATCCTTCGTATTCGATAATCAATTACGCAACATTTTTCCATTAAAAGCAATTTAAAACGGGCTTTCGCGATGGAATATCCGTAAAAAATCTTTTTCCTGCGTGGAGCTCGATGCAGCAACGATATATTGTTGTAAAATCGACAGGAATCGCGCGATGGAATTTATTCGAAACCTCATATTACAAATGATCGGCTCAATTACGACGCAATTGAGTTTTAGGCTAACGACGCGAGAATTAAGAAGAATAAAAGTGAAACCACACGATGTGGAATTCGGAAAATTAATGAAAGAAAGGAATTTTATTTGATTATTTTGACAGGAGAAAATCGAGACTTCAACGAACAGACAAAATTTGAATGGTAGTTTAATCGAATCAGAAGTCTACAGAACCGCTAAATTTCACTTATGATAATCAACTTCCTAATTCAGTTTTCATGGTTGAATTTCGGAAATTATATTCCGCTTAAAAGTTTCAAACTAAATCCAATGAATTACTAGTGTAGAAAATCGTTGAAACTAAATATGCACGTTTCTAGGACAGTTGTCATGCAACTCTATTTACAACAGCTAATTTCTAAGGATAGACCAAGTCAGAGATATTTGATAAATACTTCGCGTATAGTGTCAGACTGTTCTGATATAAATATGAAGCAGCTCTGCCCGTCAGAATATAAATAAAAATAAAAAAAATACAAATATGATCGACGTTATACTACACTTACATTGCTAGAAGTGACGCCTGTAAAGTCAAATTTTCATTTATTTCACGTTTCACAAAATACGTCTAGTGAGGAATCGTTAAAACTCACGTGCTCGAATTTCTCAACAGCGGAGAGGAAACCTTCCGTGCTAATGGAATTTCCAAATTACTCGAAACACGATGAAATGTTACAAAATAGGATTTCACGTGTGTTGCTGATTAAACAGCGTTTGCGCTGACGTAATGCGAGGTAATCTACTGCTGAAATGTCTGAGCAAGTTTATTGCTCAACCTAATATAAGTTCGGTACCTATATCTGCCATACCTATCTAGTAATTTCATCTAACAATCAAGAAGAAACTTTCGACTGTATTTTCGGTGGGATCCGTTCATTTTATTCTACAACGAAGTTAAAAATAAAAGTTTCTTTTAACTTTAACGTCCAAAATTTAACACCTGATCTTACACAGCACTTTAAATATTCTAAGTGACTTCCCGCAAAAGTAATAATTTTTATTTATACTCGTTCGCCCACCCACCAGAAATGTGTGCTATAATTACAAATGTGTGTCGTGTGGCAAGGCCCTTAGTTTTCAAAAGATTTCGTCAGACACAAGGGGTGCGAATTTCTCGAACGTCATCAACTGACCACGGTTTATCATCATCTGCAAATCGTCGCTTTTATCAGCCCTTCATATCCAGCTGACTATGCCAGAGTACCTATCACTACTTGAAAAGACTCTTGCCAAGAGGTCAGTCTTTAGAAAACACGTAACAGTCGCGATTCAAATTTCTAGAACACACTGGGCAGGGATTTCATTTTACTCGTGAATTCGCGTTTCAAAGGAAAAACGGGGAAAAGGGACTGACCCCCTTCGAAAAAAAGGGAATGACCTCTGAAGATTGGATACAGGCTTCAGTTTTATCGTGGATATAGCCAGACGATGAAAATTCGAGGATCTAATTTTGCTGAAAGTCAATGGGGAAACGCATCAACAACCCGGACGGAATCTGATTATTAAAATAACGTCGCGAAATGAGAGAAAAACATGAAATAATTCGCGGAAACGTAACGAAGCGTCTCTTGGAAGCTCGAACGGTTGCGAATCGATATTTAAAATCGTGTTGACTTTAGCATCAGAGATTTTAACGAAATTCTCCGGTACACGGTAGCTACTACATATTTCTTACTAAAAAACATACATCAATTTCTGCGAATAAATAAATGGCGTGTTTTTGATACAGGGAAACGGATTATAATTCTCTTATCCACGGTAAATGCTACGCGCAATTTAATACCTAGATATATAATCCACTCATTCTGTACGAGTAAAATGATTAAATTCGAGGGACGAATTATCTGGCCTTATCCAACGTGGAAACAATTTCGAACGACCTAACTAATGGCCTAAGTAATATCTCGCTATTAATTCAGCTTTCAAGTTCTGCCAAACGAAATACGGAGGATGCCATTGAAAGTCGTCCTCTCCCACAGACACCAGGCGTCCAGGAACTTTGCGCGCCGTAAGTCTTAGTCGACGGCATCAAAATTCGCCGTGGAGAGACGACTTCGCGAGACTCGCGGGAGAATACTTGCGCATAATCTTAATGTCCTTGGCGAACTAGCTATCGCTTTAGAAGCAGTCAAACTTCCGAAGTGGCATTACTTATCATTGCACATTAAGCTGCGCTTAGTTTACATAACGTTACACAGAGGAAACTTTAACCAGTCCTGGCGGACATTTTTAAACCTCGACGCATGCGCTGGCCGAGGTGGAAGACGAATGACACTCGACCCGCAGATTTGGTCCAAATTTTTCAGAGAGTTAGTACATACAATGTAGGTAGAATAATATGTTAGACGCATAGGATAAACTGTGGAAAATATGAGAAGATCGAGTCAGTTTTAACATTGGCCCCTGTGCGTTTGGGGAGGGAAAAATTAGAATTCTTTCATAAGAGGAGAGAGTCGTGAATTCTTTACGTTTTCTTACGAGAGTTTTCTCTCGAAACTAAATTTTCCAGAACACAAAGAGTAAGGACAGTAAATGTGCATTGACTAGTCCTGTTATCTATCAATTTGCATTATAAAGCTTTCTTCTTCCAACTGGAAACTGTCTACTAATATCCCCTGTTGCGTGATGGGCGTTTTAAAGGGCTCGACAAACAAGGAGGTCCAGTGAAACTCGTCAGGTCGCGAGTTAAAAATTTTTAATAACACGAGTGTCTCGTAAAAATGCAGATTCAAGTAAAACCGATAAAATCGCAGGAAAGGGAAAAAGGTGCGTATTTAGTATTTGCTAAAAAAAAAAAATATGTATTTGTAATAGTAAATGTTAAGCATACAGAAATAGAAAATCTGAAAGTTTCGGTTTGTTTGCACAGAATACACGGTTCTTTCCCAATATTTTGCTATTATTTAATAAAATCCCTTTAGTTGTTTTTGTGAGCTCTATTAGCCACTTAAGTCTCGACACTGAATAAGAATTGAATTGCCCAAGTTGCAAACGGGGTTGGAAAGTTCTGTCAGAAGATTCAATATTGCAAGTAATAATTGAGGCCTCTCTATATACCTTTCCCACTCAACCAATTTGAAGATCTTATTAAAACTACATAGAATCCTATGCCTAGAAAGTAAAAATTCCCAAAATAAAAAGTATATCGTTGATTCTTCAATAAATCTAAAAAAAATTAAAATCTTTGAATAAAATTTCTCAATTCCAGAGATTACACATAATTGTTCCGTAGAGTACCATGATTTGTCCCATTTCATTAACCGCTGCAAACGTGACCACATGAAAAAGGAGTAACAATTTGATAAAGACAATAACCAACTATGTTATGTTTCATTCTATTTTCTCTGTTATCAAACGTGCCTACATGCAATAAGTGATTAAATACTTTTGAACAGTGGTGTACGTACTGAACTGTGACACCCCTATTACACAACAATCACGCTCCACAAGGTATTTATCGTAGAAAGCTTTGAGCAAAACATCATGTCACCTGCTCGGCTGTGCCCATTGAGCACGAAACCTGCAACTGCTCGCACCGCATGTGCAGCGATCGTGCACTCCACTACCTGACCGAGGTTACACTAAACACTCTGAATCGATGAAATCCAGAGTTCGCAGAAAAGAGTGACATCGAAACCATGGTCACACAATATTTCAAGCTATGTACGTTAATTTTTTAGCCACGGAAGAACAACGAAATGAAAAGTAGAAGTATTCCAATTAAGGAACTAATTAAGGAATTGGTTAATAGGTACTAGGGTTTCCCCATGTACACGCACATTTATAAGAAATAAAGGAGATTATTCACCTATCCTATTAAACGAATATCAAATAACTAATAAGAACCTGAAGGTCCATTCTGCGTGGAACTCTCAACCCTTTATAAACGCCAGAAGCAAGCCTATTACATTTAAATCCATAACGTCATCCTATCCTCTTCCTCGCTGTGAGCAAGCATATGTCAACATTTCTAGTTACCAGTTAATAAATTCATCCATCAAGGGTTAACACTACCACAGAATTTCCAGCGTGAAAATATATCTCCCAACAACCAACGAGAATCCCCCTAAAAAATGCGCCTCGAGTTGAGATCTCGTTGAAACGACGAAGTTGTTCCTTCTTTCGACGTTGCAGAGTCTACATGAAACAGCTACACTTCAGCCGATAAAATGCATCCCTTAAACTCGAAGCACACCGGTGAAATGCACCAGGAAACGTGGCACGAATCCCCGGGTTCTTGCATAACGGAATTGCAAGAAAAATGTCCGCGACGCGTCGGGAAGATCGGCCTGGAAGAATTCGCGTTAACCGCCAAGCTGCGGCAGAACTGTGCCGCATCGTGTTCCGAGGGCTTTGGGGAAGAAAATCGAAGGATTTACGGTGCATTCGGCTGACCTGGATGTCGTTCACCCCGAAGAATGGTCCACCGGCCTTGGAGAAACGTCATTCGACATCGATATTGACCAAAACACCATTCCACTGGCAATTTTATCGGTCCTGTCGCAGAAATCCACCCCGCGTTCGTTACTTTGCAAACTTATGGTAAATGGCCACTTTGAAAAAGTTGATTGTAACGGAGTTGTGCACAATTTGATTCGAATGGTAAATAACGAGATAAACGTTTATTGGTCGCGAAGAAGTAGGTTCTTAATCCAATAAGAATTCAGTCAGCCAATAGCGCACGAGGCGAAAAAATGTTTATGCATCTATGTTTAACAACGTAATAACGTAATTTGCATTTAATAGTTTGCGATAATAATTCTGAAACAGGAGGCAATGACGACTAAAAACAGTTATTCGCGTCGTCATTTCAGGAATTTTGAGATATTTATGTACATAAATTATTCTATTAAATAAATTTGAATTATAGAATAATCTAATGTGAACAACGAATAATTATTATCCTAATGAAGTATTCGATTAAAGGAAATTCAATTGCATAATTATCTTAGATAAATGATTATTCGAAACAATTGCAATAATGACCAACTCTGATAAATACCAAACTAACAAATTATGTTATGTATAGTAATATAGGAGGCATTGCTAAAAAATTCATAAAATTATCGATTATTAATTTTCGTATCGTAAAATTTATCGTATTTTTCCCAGACTAAGAGAGAAAGTGAAAAATAAAATTGAACGATGGATATGTGAAATTGAATTCGATTTCAACACATTAATACTCATTAGCGTTTCAATGAATTCATTATTTATTTCCATAAGTTAGTGGATCTACACTGGCAAGCGAAAAGTAAGTGTTCTGTAACTTTGTAATTGCAAATACAGTTTTGTAATCTTTCAGAAAGAGTTACTTCGCTGACAGTAACTTGAATGTTGTTTTTATTACAGTTACATCGCTAGCTACAGGAGCACAATGTTTAATGTCAGAACACGTGTTTCTGCACAGTGTACGCGCAGTCCAATATTTATAGATAGTATTCCATTCATCAGTTTAACAGAACAGGACAAGTTAACTCGCAGACACGATAAATATTTGAGCTTCTGTTGCAGCAGCATTTCATCAAAGATTTATTCGCGAAATGATCCTCGACTTTCCCACGCTGAAGGATACTTTATTTCCACTTAGAAAGAACGAATACAAAATTTAATTACTCTTGAGCGTAAATATGAAAAGGTACCTTTTTGGAGATAAATGCAAACACCTAAGAAACGAATATTCTCAATTTTCGTTATTATACAAAGTATAATGTAATTGAAAGAATATTCGTGCCATCGTTAATTTCGATGATTAATAATTTCTAACACCAACCTAAATTAATTTTTCTATTATATTTAAAAGTGGATTTCAAGATCCAGTATGATCTCATTTCTGATTT
This sequence comes from Andrena marginata, assembly GCA_963932335.1. NCBI lineage: Eukaryota > Metazoa > Arthropoda > Insecta > Hymenoptera > Andrenidae > Andrena > Andrena marginata. The sequence continues at coordinate 931,359 of OZ010660.1, forward strand.
CTCGAGAAAGAAGAAATATCGAGAAATCGGGTACGCTATTCTGGATATCAAACTTCCTAGACACCTCCCGAGTCTTTAGACGCTCTAAACATAGGAATCGCTGAAATAAAGTAGACGTAGAGGCAGTCTAGACATGAGACAGGAAAAGGTTGTAGAGAAATTCTGAGCAGCGAACCTAGGTCGAAAGTTCGATGTAACATAGTGAAAACACGAGAACTGGACTGTTTGGGATGCGAGGGACGTTGAACGGCAGGTGAAATAAATCGAAGACTTTTCATCTCGCCAGATAGGTGGTCCTCGGGCGGACTTTAGCCGAGAAGTAGAGCCCGAGAGGCATCCGGGAGACGCTTTTAATGACCCTTCCAAAGTACGCGGCGTGAACCGAGTTCGCCATCTCCTCGACTATTTCGTTCCAACGCTGGCCAAAGGTACTGGTTGCAACTAGTAGCCGCGGGTATTCCCGGTGGCAACGTCAGCACACTTTGTCACCTGGTTAAGGGATCGTTTTTCTACGCTGCCAACCTGCCTCTACCAAGCAGAATACAGAAATTCATGGAACAACTTGTACCCGACAAACTACACGTCCCTGCGTTATACAAACGGGGTGGAATATGTACAACATGCGCGTAACGCGTATTCGGAATGCCCCATTCTAAACTTGCCACGTGAATATCTGCGCAACTATAAGAAGTATTAAAAAAAATGTTCCAGGTCGATGTTGATGTGTAGGTACTGACAAGGAGAGGTTCCCAGGTATCCGCCTCCGATTGCTTTGATTTTTGGATATGTTTCGATACGGGTCTTTTTTTTTATTTTGGCCTGCTTGAATGTTTAGGGGGTGAAGCCACCCCTCACACTATCTACCCTGTAATTCCTGAACCCCTTTTTATAAACACACTGTATTTTAAAGCTGTCGAATCTTCATGAAGTGCAAACTCGAGGCAGTGACGATGTATAAAATATTTACCGTGTTACTAAAATTGATACGTTATCGAGATCAATTGAATCGAACCTTAAAGGTGACTTTTAATTTATAAAACGAACCAGTTTTCTGTGCGAACTTTTCCAGGAATATTCTTTCGTTGACCTGGTTCTTAAAATTGGACACATTTTTTTAATTGAGTTTCGAGATTAAAATTTTGTCTACCACGGCGTCTGGTGTGTTCGTTCCTCTTTCTGAATTAATTCCCTATTTTTATTGAATGGTCAAAACACCCTTGTCATAAGAATTTTATATCGATGGTGTAATTCTCTTATTGAAAATAATCATAAAATTGCAAATGGTAACAAAATGGTTGCAAACTGGGGGTAAAATTTCGATATCTACACTGTCTTTTTTTTTCCTTTTTAAAGAAACTATTATCTTTAAAACTGATCACCTAATAATGGATAGAAATTAGAAAAATTCAGTTGATGAAGATAGAAATTCTCAGCCTGCTGCGCTTTAACTGTGGGAATATACGTCCTTCTGCATTAAGCACGTACGGGGATAGAAAGACACCGATAATCTCGTAACGTGGATCACGAAGACATCTCGATCCTCGATTGGAACGAAGTTACCCCTGAAGTGTCAGGATCTCGCGTCACGTACCGAGAAACTTTCGAAACGGTGACATCAAAAAAGCATCGTATCAAGTTTGAATATCCTTGGATACTTGCCCATCGAAATACCACTCAAATTAAAAATTACGTATCTACATAGGGTGTAAATGAAATACGAACAAAAAAAAATGAAAATTATATCGAGAAATTAAACATTTCGCGAGTTTCAGAGATTTGTAAACTGAAAAGTGAATATTTTCAAATCAATTATCCTTTGTGCAACCATATCTACGGTAGATCACGCAAACAAGATTTTCAAAGAAAATAATGAGAATTATTAGAATTAAAGCCTCTATACATTTTTATTAAAATTTTTTATTAATTTCTATTAAATTTATTAAACCCTTTGTGTTTTCTTAAATAAGTTCTGTTAGCCTTTAAAATTTATAAATAATTTATTTAAGTACATTTCATACATATTGCATACTTCTGTGATCAGATTTAAATTAATCTCACGCTGCCACTTATCTAACAATCCACCTATCGGATGAGGATCGATTACTATTTTAAGCAGCATTTCGTCAACTTCAAATGTAACTTGGAACAATAATGTCGAAGTAGACGGAAAAGATACGACCACCTCTAAATGGAGATTCACACGATTTTGTGCCAAAGGATAGAGGAATAAAGTAATACACTTGGTGCAGTGTAGCTCCAACAAAACCACATGTTGCAGCTTGGCACGTTTGCGTGAGAATCAACGAACTAGCAGACGTAAGAGCGCATAAGGCTCAGAAGATATGGCTGGGTTATCAAACCTGGAAGTAGGAACCGCTAAAAAGTTTCGAGTGGAAAAGTACGAATGAAATCATCGTTATGTTCGACCCAGAAAAAAGTATCTAGCTTCGACTCGTGCTGTATTAATTAAAAATCCTATTGCCCTTTGCCAGCAATTGAACTACATCGCTCTGTTATCTTTCCACTTTAATCTTCGTTATTGCACCCGCTGTTCACTTTGTCTTTTTTAACCAAAATGTACACTGTGATTTTACTATTAACGAGTCTGTATCTGTATACCTGTATATCTATGTATATATCTATATGTTTGTAGCTCTGTATCGTGAGTTTGAAAACTGAATCAGTTGAAAATAATTAAACGACGAAGGTCCTGATATATTTAACCAAAGATTGTTTGGATATTCAGAGATCTATGCTAATGAAAATTTGAAAACCCTTTTCAAATGGTCAAGACCTTTATGACTTCTAAGGCCATCAAGCTCTCAAAATTTAGAAAAACTTTCAAGAACTTGCTTCTAATAAGCTTCGAATAATATGCAAATTCGAACTCCCATCAGTGGTATTAACACGCCGACTGTGTACTATTATTGTACCATTCATGTCGTCATTCAGGATCCAGCTTGTTTACATTTCCCCTTTCTTGTCAGGGCAATCTGTGATAACATTTACGTTCTGTCTTTCTCTGCAATTTTGCTTTATTTCAGAGCCTAGACTGTCTTCTACACAGCTACACGTACATATGTCATTAACGCAGCTACATGCCAAATCAATACGTGCTGTTAGCACGTTCCATTACTGTGTCCACATTCGTACTTAGATAGTCCCCTACAAATTCGCAATTAACATTTATTTTACCCTCAATAAAGGTTACCAAACTTAATGAAAATATTTTTTATAGATATCTGGTGGATTAACAAGAACTGGATTCGAAATATTCAGAAACCAGGGCCAATAATCGAAAATAATTAGCAGGGTTAGGACTTTAACACGGATTGCCAAAGGGTTAAAGTGTGAAATGTTGTTTCAATATTATTACCACTTTATTAGAGTTTCGTATTCTGCAATCTTTAGAAAAACATTTCTCCAAGCATGTTTGTAATTTATTAGCTGCTCTCTAGTAGAGATAATTATAAATATTACGTATTTATTACAGCGTATACAGGAACGTGTACAAAGTGGAGGCAGAGTTTAGCTGCTATTAATTGAGTTCAATTTTTCACTCGCAATAGGCACTCGACGCTTATCGATTTATTACAGTCATTACTATCAGCAATTAGCGCAGTTTACCCTGCATGATTTACAGAACGATATTTTAAACAGTTCGCGAAACTACTAAACGTAACGACACCCTCGCCAGATTTTGACGTTTTAATCTATTTCACCATAACTCAATAATAATCGGGCCATTTAATACAGATGACGACCATAATTCTTCAACATTCTGGCTATTCGCCATTAACAACCGAGAATTAGCAAGCCAGCGCGAACGAACGAACCGTAAACACTTATCAGAACCTCGGGCATCGAATCGAGAAATTGCGCAACAATAAATCGTATTTAATTCGAGGGAAAAAAATAGAGAAAAAGGTAATCGTTAACAGCCGTCCTGTTTAGAAATTTTCACTCCAACTCCAGCTCTAAATCCCAATCTCTGACACGTTAAGCGTCGAGTTCGGTTAAACTTCGGCTTAACAAAATTCCACAACTTCGCGCACTAATATATTAACGCGAGAAGTTGCCTGCTGTACGAGAAAGAAGAGAAAATGCGAAAGAAAGGTGGAGCAACGAAATACCACGCCACGGTGGGGAAGGGACAGATAAATGGATACCGTGGAGCCTTCGATATCCGAGTTAACACTCTTGAGCAGCGTAAGGTTTTGAAAAATGCCTCTTCAAGTACAGCAGACCTTTCTGAGCGATCGCATTTGGTGGGTAAGCTTATGTGCAAAGCGTAAAAAGCGAACTCCGGGCTTCGTTCGGTTAAAAAATAAACATTCTGGAACACTTAGACGATACTTTCTAATTTCTATGCTGTCCAAAAAATATCGACGTGAAAACACGTCAAAGCCTTGCGTAGGTCCCTCGACATGAAAACACGCCGACGCCACTGAAACTGTTAATAGGAACACGTACTGTTTTAACAAGAAAATTTCGGAATAGTGGGACGATCACCTTTTTTTACAGTCATTATTCTATATTCTAAGAAAGAATACTGTAAATGAAGATATTAAAAGCTGCTACTGTTTACTTAAATATACAATAACCCAAATGCATCACAAGTTTTCTTATTTTTTGTATTAATATAATACAAATATAATAATGCCCACTAAATAATCAACACAAAGGAGTCTTTATTTTTATAAATACTTTCCCTGCAAGCATGCCGACAACGCGCATGCCACGCTCTTAACCAAGTCCCAAAGGAGAGGAAGGATTTAATCGATATTAGCTCGCCGAAAGGAAAATAAATCTGCTCCCTTCGCAGATTTGTATCTTAATCTTTCTGCTCGATGTTCCGCTATGTGCACAAGGGGGATAGCGGAACACGAGAAACAGGGAAAGACAATATTGACCGGGAGAGCGCGGGGCAAACAAAACATTTATGTACGCAACTCCCTGAGCAACCTGCACCCTCGTGAGCAGCCCTGTGCAAAATGGACGCGTTAACATTTCCCGTTCATTAAATATTTCTGTCCGTCGGCTATCCTCGCGCTCTAAATTACCCGAGCCACGGCTCTGCTCGATAAATTTCATCGCCGATGCGCGTCACAATCGTCCCGTCGATAAGCCGGCGAGACCTTGTCATTTCGCGGACGAAAAGAAACTATGGCGCACGATCAAGCGTATAATCGGGCGGAATCTTCAACGACGTCGCATTTTACGATTGCCCCGTGCAATTACCAGCTTTACTTTCGGCGGCTACACGCGACAGAAAGTTCTAATTGGGCTGAGAAAGAACGGCCTTGAGCATGGACTACGTTAATGGGATATATCTATAAAACAATTTTTGGGGGTGGGCGAGAATCTGGGGGTTGTGTTGAGAAATCAATAATTCGGTTGGAAAACTATCGAGTATGAATTGAGGAACCATCGGGTCGGATTCAGAAATTGTAGTAGAATTAAAGTGAGGAATTATAGAGTTAAACTGAAATGTTATTGAGTTGAATTGAGAAATCATCGAGTTGAATTGGGAAATAATAGAATCGAAGTGTGAAGTCGTCAAGTTGAATTAGGAAATCACAGAGTTAAATTGAAAAATCATCGCGTCGAATTGAGAAATCATCGAGTTGAATTGAGAAATTATCGGTTCGAGCCAAGAAATCTCTAAGTTGGGTCGAGAAATCATTAAATTAAATAAACAAATCATTGACTGGAATGGAAGAATCATCAAAAAACACTTTATCTACTGTTCAAATTCCTAAGCTACTCATTGATTCTTAAAAACCTTCGCAACTACATCTTGCAAATACAATAGTATCCGTCCAATAATACAGTTTTATCAACGAACAATATAAAATGTCTTACGCGTGCTTAAATATTCTGCAACAATTTGAATATTCAATTCTACCAAGAACGACCACCCCAGAAAAGAAATATATTTTTGAATAGTATCCATGTGAAATCAAAACACGTATTGTACCTATTCGTCTTGCAGAGGTTGAAATTATATAGTACTAATCGGTAAGAAATTAATGAATACCGGTAGAAAATTAATTACGCGGAACCCGCTGCTATCAATGTTATCATGTTGTAATTATAGTGGCGGGGACTGCGCCGAGTTTACACGAGACGCAAAGTAGCATCGCGATAAGTAAAATTTACCGCGGAGTGTGTACGAGCGTGCATGTAAAATGTGAACGCAATACTAATTACCGTTCTCCAGCTAGTAATCAAATCGATAATCCGATTACGTGCAGTTCTGACGCGAAAAACCTGTGAAAATAACTGATTCGTAACGCCTGATACTTCTACAAGCTTGTTGCCATACTTCTTCCACCAACACTTGTAACCTTTACTATTTTAACAGCGAAGGCTAATGGAATTCCGTCCTGCCATAAAATAATTGTAACAGTCGCTTAAGACTTGTTACACCTGACATCAACATCGTCGAAGAGGTTAACACGATTCCACAATAATTAATAAATAATAAGAAAGATCGACAGAAAAAAATCTACAAGTTTAAAGATGCCTCCTTACATCCCAAAAGAGTTTAATGCAATATTGACAATAGTGTTTTTTCCCCCAAAAAATCATAAATTTCGGGGCTGTTCCACTAGAATCGCCCCGTAAGTGAAACAAGGGTACGTGGAAAAATTATTGTAACGAATAAGATTTTTCGTATTCCCTTGGTGCTAACATCCCTCCTTGTCCGCCGATATCGGTGAATCTTTTCTGGCGAACTTCTATCGCGTAGCCAAACAATAACGACCCCTAAGAATACTAGAGCCTGGGAACTTTTAAGAAATCGTGCACGACGTGGATTCTTCTGGGGCTTTCGCGAGCTCATCAGCTTTTCGAGTTCAACGACTTTGCTCAGGTTTCTTAGGTACGGGTTGAAAACAAAGGAGCTGAAAGAAAAGTCGACGGCTTGCGTTCTAATTACAACTGGCGCGGTAACAAAGTGAATTTCAACGTTTGTTTTTCTGCCAACACTTTTCCATTGACCTGGCAATCTCGAATTAAATAACCTTCCCACCCGACGCGTTGCGAAACGTTTACCTGGCCCACGATAGGCCATCGTATGTTTGCAAAATAATTTAATATAAAAAATAGGATAATCAATGCTAGGAATGTGTGTGCGAGCTGAAAATTGGTTCTATATATTTTCAAGATAAACTACAATATTTAGTTTTCTTTTGCTGCAGTTCACTATGTTCAATTCTCCAACTCAGTTTAGGAAAGCAGAACATAAGAACCCACTCATGTTACACGGAGTGGGGACACGATTCGTGGTAAGACAGAGAAGGGAGGATTCTTCGAGCAGAAATGAAATAAAAAGAGAAGCAAAACTTTTGGTACGGGGTCACCGTTTTTCGGAAAATCAATACTGAAAATTCATTGAGGATGCCCCACGTTTATAGTCATTTGTATTCGTTATATGTAAACTTCTTTCCTTACTTCTTAGTTAATTCACTTTTTACTTAATTTTACAATCCATTATAAGACTGTTCTCACGCTTGTAGACTCATTTCTATAATGAATGCTTTGACTAGAGCTCGAAAGCAACTTGACTTCGTAGTTATTATTTAGTTCCAGGAACATACATCCCACTAAGAAAGTTATCAATAGTTTAGTCTACCAGTAAAGAAACAAGGTTCGGTGAATTGGCAAAAGATATTTTGCAACAGCGAACTCATACAGGAGATGAAAGTTTGACGGTCCTTCCCCGAAACAAGCCTGAATCGACGTTGGTTCGTAGCTGGAACCGGATATGTGTTCGTTGGGAGTAGCTTTTACGGGGAAACGAAGCGTCAGTAGTATAGGTGCCATTATGAGCCGACAGTAGTAGAACAGTTGTACGCATTGTGCGCCGTCAAACGTTGCGAAACGAACATTCAAAGACACGTCTAATTACAAATACACTTGCAAGACTCGTGTAACGAATGTAAATATGGTGGAGCAGCTCATCTACCGCATAAAATGTTCACCCCCTCGAATATTCATCAGAGGCGTAATTACGCGAAGGATCGCTGCGATGATATATTTCTTTATAACAAGATCTAATTTCCAAGTAAATGGAACTAATAGCAACAGGCACGAACTGTCAAGCACCAAATAAATCAGCACGCGATGCAAGATAAACGCTAATCGACCACTGATTCCACAACGAAAAACTGTTTTTCCGATTTGGACCACAGTTTCCGAATTCGTTTAAGTGGAACTTGAGAATTTTAGTGCATTGCTTCTCAAACAGAACGTCATAATCTGGTCTCATAATTATGAAGCTTGTCGACAGAAAGTTACGCCAAACGAGTTCATCGTTTATGAAGTGAGCGTATTATTCTCGTTCAGCTATAACACTTCACATTTTCGTCAAGGGGAAACATTAAATACCCAGAGAGTCACAAATATGTCAAGTCTATTCTAGGTAAAGTTTCCCCATATTTGCACCATAAGAAATGTACAAGAAAAGTGTCAATTCGATGTAAAATTCGTGCAGTACTGATCAACAAGCTCGTCTCTCGAACACCACGCGTCCTTCCCGAACAACCGTTTGAAAGGCAACGCACACGACGACAATGCGCGCATCAGATCAGAAGCAAAAGAACAGCACGAACAGAAAGCAAGCTTTCCGCGAGTGAAAGCCTCCGAACAGCAATTTGAGGGTGCCATGCGAATTAACGAGCAAAGACCGGCGCAGCAGCGATTCCCCTGCCAGATATTCGAAAGCCCACGACTGTCATAGCGAGTGACAACATCGCACCCCGCCGCGAGGACGTACACACAGAAGGAAACGCTGCAAGCTCACAAACACTCGGCCTGGGATCCTCTTATTCAAACAGAGCAGCCATCCGTGTGGGTGTTGCGGTAACAACGCGATGCCCTGCTCGAAAATCGCGCCTCGCTTTTCTGCCCCGCTGTGCACCCCCTGCGACGTGACCTCGCGGCCGATAGAGACGCCAGAGAGGAGCAGGCTCCTCCGAGCGAACGTCGGTTCTCATCGCCAGCGACGTTGCTCGCCACCCGGCACCGCTATACGTGCGGGCATTTAACATACACACCTGGTCGGGCCGACCCAAGGTCAGGTCACTAGGCCGCGGGCGCGCACGGTGCTTGGTTTTCCTCGAACTCTCCCCGCTGTGGAGATGATCTGGTCGATGACAGCCGCGGCCCTCGGTCCCCGCTCCACTCGCCACCTATCAGCACTGGTCCTGATCACCCCCCAAAACTACCTGGCCACGCAGGCTGAGAGCACAGTAAACAACGGGCACGAGAGAACGACTCGCCCTTTCACATCACGGATCAGCACGTAACACGCGACCCCTGGCCGTGTGTTCTACCTGTCTCGGCCACGATCCCACCGACACCCCGACCACACCGAGGGAACAGCAATTGTCGCGAGCACCGCCAGCCAAGTGCGAGAACCGTATCTTCCAAGCCTATCTGCGCCCAACGATTCGCGTCGAGCCGAATCGGAGCATTGATAAGGGTCGACCTGACCTCTTCGAGCCTCGCCGAAGAACTGGCGGGCTCGAGCGCCAGCACGCACCCGTAACCCCCTCCACCGGATACGCGACACCTATCTGCTCCACCGTAAACCCTCGCCACTTCTTCCCCTACTCCCACCGTTTCGCCCCCGGCGATCCACCTACCCCCCAAAGCTTCCGCCGACCCGCTCGCACAATCGCGGGAGCGCGGAAAATTCAAAGACAAGAGTTAATTATAACGACTCGCTGGTACAGAGGCTGCGGCCACTCGAGCTGGTTTACTGGTTTCGGCGCTCATGGCGCGCTGCTTCCTTCCGCCGATGCACGCGCTATAGAGTTAATGGCTGATGAAATGTTTCGCCGCACAGAAACTTATTAACCGGGAGAGTGGATCCTTAAGGTTCGGGGATGTGAAACACCTGGCGGTGGTTTGTCGAATTTCTGCTGGGACTTTGGAAATTTGTTTTCGTTCACGTGCTATTGGTGAAAGATTTAGGACAGGGGTTTTCAACCCTTGGGGGTCGCGAAATGTTTTCTGGGCGGTTACCGCGGTTAATTTTAGTTGATGATTCTTAACACTTGAAATTCCAGCAAAAGTAACGCCATGCGATTACGTTGTATTCTAATTTGTCAAAGGGATTTGTATGCCGTTGACATAATAATAATAATAAGAATATTGCCTTTTTTATTGCAGTATCTTATATAAGAGATGTATAAAGAGACTTAACTGTCCTACCGAATCCAATGAAAATCGTGAAAACATTGTCAAATTTTCACTTATTCGGATGAAAGATTATAAAAAGAGCAATCTTCATAAACAAAATTATCAAATAAAACGTCAAATGGAATAGGGGACGAGTTTATAAGAGACCATAGAAATTTGATAAACTCATGAATTTTGCACACTAGGAATTTTTTGATGACTAATACAAATATTTAATAGCCGTGGGAATGTTTATTGAGTTCGTTGCACGTGCGTTTGACAAATCAAATGTGAGCGCCAACTAGGTATAACTGGATCGAAAGGCATCGACTGAATGGTTTGTTCGGTTTATTGGTCGCCTCTTTCATTTGCCGTTCCTTAGAATCGGGAAAAATGCTTTGTCACGAGAATACAATGCATTTGATTGCATTACACGTACACTGGAACGCGTAATTTCAGATTGGCACGTGAACGCGCAATTTGTTCGATCGATTCTCCGATGCACCTACAATTCACCACGAATACACCAGAAAAATTTATGCAAATAATAGGCGAAGAATAGAAACAACGAGTAGTGATCTATTCGTGACTAAGGTAACTATGTAGATCACTTGTAAGTACTAATGCTTCTAACACTATGGTCGACATCCATTGTTACAAACGGCGATAAAATATTTTCTCATCAAACAACAATCGAACAATTGCAGCTTCGTAGCCTCTAAATTAATTTCTGAAGACTGCACTGCCACATTTAATATCGAGGCACATCTATTTTATAGAAGATTCAGCATGCAAGGTGTACAAAGCGTAGGATTAAATTTGAGGAGAACACGAAAATTCCACGTAGAAAATGGCAAACACGTAAGGTACGAATTAGCATTTTAGTGTGACCCAAAATCGTGCCCCACTCGAAAGACACTTGGGGACGGAGGTGCTTCCCAGAACGATCGACTGATCATTTTTGGCTGTGCGGTGCAATCATTTGTTTCCGCATTTGTTATGTAGATGGGGATTGCTGGGTTCTGTATGCATTCCTACGATGTTCGTGCAGGTGCACGCGCAGACCCAGATTCGCTCCAGCATACGTGATTATTATCAAATAGAACGTGAAATGCATGTGGCCTCAAGGAAAAAGGTAATTCGATCATCACGTTCGATCGGTACTTGATACACCCCGATGGAACAATTAATTGAACCGGACTCGTGAACCAGCGAAAAAGGATCGATCTGATTAAATGATGATATTATTTACAGTGATTAAAATAATAGTGGAAGTGAATTGATTGAAATCTCGACAAGAATAAAATGCAAAATGTTCTGCGGCGTTGGACTATTATTTTCATATTTCTTTTACGTAATTTTTTCTTGGAATTATTCTTGAATAATAAAGCCAAGATTATTTTAGGTAACAAGAGTTTTGTATCGCGATGAATTTTTCTGGCAAAAATATGGAAGTAGGTGAAGTTCGAATGACCTTAACACATTGTGTACTTGAAGAAGTTCTACTCTATATTGAATACTTTATGCGAACGTACGCATAATATTTCGATTACGTTGAAATACGACAAATTCCTCCAAGCTTCATTCAAATCACAACCGCCCATTGAGCGTATCGCGTCTGCACCCTAAGGTAATTGACTTCCCTGGCACGCGATCTTTGTTATTAGCAGATAATCAGTGCAATTATGCGTTATTCCTTCCCCTTACATTTCTATACCCTACACTAAAAAAATAGTAACGATTTAATTGAATAAAAATTCCAAACTTTTCTCCGATGCAACTTCACAATAAAGAATCTATAAAAACACCTAAAATTGTACATATTGTAAACAAATTATATGTCTTTCTACACTTCTGGATTTGTTAAAAAAATGTAAAGGGAAATTAATCTCAACCTCGAAATTCAAGATCCAATTTTTTTATTTTAATGTGTTCTACTCACTGGGAGGCTACAAACTCAAAGAGTGTCGAAGAAACTACTTTTGTCATTCATCCTTCGAAACATTCTCTGAATTTCAAGGTCAAAGTAAATTTCGCGATATATTTTTTTAACAGATCTTCACCGATCCAAAAGCGTAGAATCATCTGTGCGAACCATGACATATAATTACTTTGCACCTTGTACACGCCGGTTATAATACAGTTTCAAAAACTGCATAATTCTATTAAAAAAAATGATACGATTCCAATCTGCAGTTGTTGAAACAAAAACCTTTACAAACACCACGAAACAATAAACAAAACAAGAGCAACATACAAATCTATGAACCCTCAATTCCTCCACCCCCAACGTAGTGCCAACATTTGCCCCCTAACTTTTCACTGATTATCTATCACGAATATCTAAGGTATCCCGACTTTCTTTCAACGCTCGACGAGAGAACGTAAATCACGTAGGAGTTATGGCTCGTAAGTCACACGGGACGTCGATGGTCACCGTGCACGGGATCCCTGAACACGAAGTTGCGTGGGGATAGAGCGTTACCAGTTTCGTAGCTGGCGCAGAAATTGCGTGGGTGCGTTTACGCGGAGGGCGCAGAGGGTTGGGTGGGCGCGATACGCCACGGCATAGAGCAGCTAGCCGCGACTTCATTCCTCACGGCGGCGCGAATCGATAAACGGCGACCATCACGCAACACACAAACCCATCCTCACCGACCACCCCCGACCTCGACGACCGGGTGCACCATTCCCCGGATCGTACGGCCACTCGTACGCTACACATCGCGTGTCATTAAAGTAGATAATGATACAACAATCCGCTCCCCCCCACCAATCTCGTTCCTTTCGGATACATCTGCAGTCGACTGATGGGGTTCCTTTAAACGACTACTCTTTCCACCCTCGTTCTCGTCTCCCTCTGTGTATCCACCTTTTTTATTCGATTTTTGCGTGGAATACTGATGTTTGTATATACGATATATAGGGGTGGACCAATAAGAACTACCACCTTGAATATTTCCGGAACCATGGATGTACCTATTTAAGAGGGAAGTAGGTCGTAAGCGACTCCACCTGCAGAAAAATCGTTAAGGGCATACGATGGCCCCTGTCACACTAAACAACTTTTGTCAACAAAATTTCTCTCACTGCCATGGTTCCGAAGGTATTGGAGGTAATAATTCTTATTGGTACAGTCTGTATAGGTGTTTTTGAAGTTTGGTATAGTAATTTAGAAGTTGATCTCAGTGATAATTCTGAATTAAAAATTTAAAATTAAAAATAACTATATTTCACAATCCATGTTGAAAATTTTATTTATTTCCTATATATTTTACTTTTACATTAATTACTCATGTAGTCTACCCACTAGTTTTCAGTCGACTTTCCTACACATTGATCGATTAATATAACATAACTTGCTAATAACCAATGCATTTGTTTATTTCTGTATTTACAAAAGTCCATTACGTCGAAGAAATTGTAAGCAATGGGAAAACTTTCTACTTACCAATCTCCTCCCATGCTTGCCCTGCCATAAGTACATACCACCACAGACGAAGTATGTTCCACAGCACACGAGGTGCATGTAGGTGTGTGATTCTACAGACTGACAAACATAACTTTCAATATGCTTCATGACAATTAGATGATATTCTAAACAAAATATGTGAAATTGAAACGAATAAATCTTGATCGTCGGCATCTTACAAATGTACGGAAAAATAGTTTCTTGGCTATACATTCTATAGCTCTCTTTCTCTTTCTTATTTATGAAAGACACACAAATCGCTTAGAAAGAAACTAATGCAAAGTACTTTAGACACGAATTCATTCCATTTTTAGGTAAATTCGACGAAAATTACCTTAAATTACCTTAAAATACTCTGAAAACTCGCCGCTTCTGCCACTGATCGGCATTCCGTGGCAACGGCAAATATGTAAACAGTGGAATGTTTGACGCGCATACACAATGCGCAGGCACGCACAGTGGCGGCCTAGGTGGAGCCAGCGGAGCGGTGAAACAGAAACCTACTACACCCACGACGAAGACTAATCAACCAGTGTGCAACGTGCTTGTAAATAATACCACAGACGTGGTATAGAAAAGACCTAACGTTGAATGCATTTTTCTGTCCCGGGTTTAAAGGGTCCCTGGACCCGCTTCAAAGAGTAGGTATAATAAGAGGCGTCACTCCGGGCGGACCTTTGAAGTCCTTGCTTGACCTTGGCATTTAAATTGTTTGTACATTCGAGCGGGACATTCAAATCGACTAAATATACTTTACCGCAGTTGGCTGATTATTGTCGAAGTTTACCGATCATTGCCGAATGGGGCCGAATGGGCATTTAAATTGGTTGTCTAGTGATTTCCCTAGGTTATTTCTGTCCTTGTCGAGTGACGCCTCTTATTATATCTCCTCTTTGCCCGCTTACCATTTTAGGGTCGCATGCAACGTTAACGATAAAGGCTCGGAAACAGATTGTAACGGCACGCGTGGTAGGAATGAGAAGTCAACACGGGGGAAATTATGTCCTACCTTACTAATAATACTCAATTCTCAATCGATAATATCGAATGCTACACAACAATGGTAAAGGGGTTCTCGAGTCGTACAGTAAAAAATTTCGATTAAGTGTTAGGTCTATCCTTCGCATAGTTTATGCTTCTGCCGAGTTGATAAGGCTGACGCGCAAAACGGAATTTACAACATGGCGGAACGCAGGAAAAGCAGGAAGCGCAAAGATGTAAGCATCGCATATGGATGCAATTATCTCGATATTATTTCACTGTACGCGGGCGTTGTAATGTTCATTCGGTGACCGAGGGCATCGAATTTAATTTTATTTCTTGTCAATTCCATTCTATTTATCCGAAACACGTGTCAGTGTTAATAAGTGCTCCAATGAAGTTCGACAAATGACGTAATCAAACACATCACTCGATCTCTTTATTGAAGATTCTAGAATCAGTTGTGATCGTAGAGTTGGTTCGCCGCTTTATAAATCATTTTAGTTCCTCACTGTTGGAAACTCAACAATTCCGTCGAATGTACCCTTCGCACAGAAGTATCACAACTGATCTCAGTCATGTCCCGGTATACTGACAATGAGTGTCACCATCTGTACCGTTGGATTCTTTATCGCCCCGATTTTTTTTCTACGTGTAACAAATCGTGTTTAACCGACACACTTTTGGACGCACGGAACACCATGTACATAATAGACAATTTACACGAATTTCTATACTTGAATTCAGACAAAATGATTATTTATAGAATCGCAAGCTTAAGAATTGATTTTTACAACAGGAAATGTCAACTTTAGATAACGAAGGCATTCCAGAAAAACCATCTAAAGAGGAATATGCGGTCGCTAAGTGGATCCACAACAACGTACCGTCAAAGAAGACAAAGTTCGACAGATACCACAATGTTGAATACTTCACTGGCAGTCGTGCGGTGGATGCCTTGCTGGAGAACTCGCCGTGGAGCAAAACGAAATTCCAAGCGCGCGAGCAAGTGACGGAGTTCCTCAATTTGATGTTAAGACATAAGTTCTTTCACAGAGCGAAAAAAGTAGTTATTTCCGAAGAGGAATTGTGTAAAATACGTGGAATAAAGAAGAAAGTTAAAGAGGTAAAGAAGGAAAAGAAACCTGCTGAGAAAGAGAAGGAAGATTGTAAAGAGAGCAAAGATGCAACAGGTGGGAAAGATAACGAAGACAAAACTGAGGAAAAGAAGAAGAAACCAAAAGTGGGTTTTCAAAGACAAAGCGATAGTGTTAACTTATTTTCATGATATCTGGAGTAATACAAGTGTTATTGTTTATAATATCCTATCAAACGCAGGGTATCTAATCAAACATAAGTAGAATAGTCTTGGAGAGTGAATGGTAGCGCGAGAAAAAGGTTTTCCTATAATTTCAATATTTTCTATCTTAACGGATTTGGAAGATCCGATTATTAGTTCTTTTAATATCTTCTGGCATTACTTTAGGAGTCTCCGTTACGTTCCATTCAGTGGTTTGAGAATTGTTTATTAACGATCTTTGTTGAAGCATAGAAATAATGAGATAGATGGTTATCTTGACGATGATTAGGTGCCCTCTTCTTGATGGGATATTCTATATATAATATATGATAGAGTGGAAAAAAATTTAAGGAATTATTTGTTAATTCAGGTACGCTTGGAAATGCACATGACGCAATATTTTGTCGACTGCAACGACGCTTATGTTTGGATTTACGAGCCAATTCCAATATACTACTGGTTCTTCGGGACACTCGTAGTTTTAGGTGCAATCGGTGTCTGTCTCTTCCCATTGTGGCCCTTGACGATACGCCACGGAGTATATTATATAAGTGTTGCATTTGCTGGATTCCTTCTATTCATTATGGCATTAGTTATTATTAGATTGATCGTTGTTTGTCTCCTTTGGCTCGCGACACTCGGCAGATGTCATTTCTGGCTTCTGCCTAATTTAACAGCAGATGTTGGATTCTTTCCTTCGTTCTGGCCACTTTATCAGGTACGCGTATCGGTAGCGTTCAATTGCCTATTTGTGTATACAGAATGAATTGTACGGGACTTTATTTTCAGTACGAATATTATGGCTCCACATCTGAGAACGATAAAAAAGTTAGTAAAAACAAAAGAAAGAAGGAAAAAGATTCTGATTCGGAAGAAACACCATCGACAACTTCGTAAGTTAAATTTACGATAATACAATGAATTATTTATCACTTGAAATCACTGTAGCAATAGTATTAACTTGGCTCTAATCGATATACATTTATACTTGTTTGCAGAGAAGAGAAATCTAGTACAAAGGAATTATCTACGGAGTATACGCAAATTGAAGAAATTCCAGCTAGCGACGAGAAAAAGCTTCCTTCGTCCGAGTTGGCAGAAGGTGAAGAAGGTAGTGAAAGTTCAGAAAGTGAAAAATCTAATACAGATCAGGATTTTGTGATGCTTTAAATCAAGAACTCTTGGCAATAAATAATTTTTCTTTATCTCCAATAACCACCGTGTAATCGATGGTTAATTCTTATCTATTCCAATCGACTGGTACAAAGATTCGTACGCGTAGACAAAATATTTATGTGTAACTGTCAAGCTCTCGAAGCACGTGCGACTCTCTCGTTAAAAGAGCAGAGTTTTAACGATGAAATCGAATCACGGCAAAGAAACAATACGGTGCATCAATTTAGGAAACTCAACTAGCTTATTGCTCATACCAAAATCTTTGCATTTCTTGCATTTAGAACATTACAGCCATGCGAACAAGAGAAACGTAGATATATTTTACAGAATGGAAATTTTTGTAAACACACGGTATAACGATACCAACTTTGAGATTCCAGATAAATGTATTTTTATTTAAATCATTGCTAGCTAACGTTTATTTAGATATATACGTAATGCATACTTAGATGAATTATTTTGTTGTAATGTATTATTACATTAATATAGGTGCCTGAAGTTTTCCTGATTCAATAGCAAACTCTTTTTTAATACTTTACATTGTGACGCGGGATTCATCGCAATAATGGATATCGAATTTTGGTGACATTGTTTTCTCAGGTCTAGGACTGCACAGAGCTGGATAAAAAGAATCTCCATGAATAAGACTAACATTATTTCTAGAAATAGTTATTTTACGAGTTCCTTTTTTAATAGAGCCAAAATGTCTCGATGTTTTACAGGTTTAATACGACAAATTGTAATTTATATTTTTTTGTAAAAATTCCAAGAATGATAATTATATTGTAATTATTATTATACTAATGACATTATTAATGAGATATCATTTTGATCATTGTAGTCACGCGAAATGTGACTTTACCCATATTACAATAAATGGTAAAAAGACATACGATATTTGCATTGCTTATCAAGCGAAACGAAGAATTACATCAACCTTGCGAGTGTTGATAAAACTGACAAATGCGCAAGTTTGCGATAATAATATTATCAACTATAACCAGTGTTTTATCACTATCCGTCGAAATCGCATTATTGTTGGGTGCATAAGAATTCGATGCGATCGCTTGACGATTCTAAATTCCGAGAATATTTTATGAGAAATTAAATTCTCATTTCACTTTCGCCTTCATGCCATCTAATTGTTAGTTCCAAATTTTTACACTTACGTAATTTAAGCAACCGTAGCTCCTGCAAGTATACCCAATTCTATCTTAATACTGAATCTTAGAAGATTAAGAAAAAATTAAATAATATCTGATGAACATTTCTTGATTCTATTGTATTTAATACTCGTATTGTATTTCGCGTACATTTACATGCATTTACATCGTTTTACAATTACTTTCAGTCTTGCTCTGCAACCACAAAACACGACACGGTGGTTTCAGCAGCTTCATCTCAACCGCAACGCCTGCGCTTCGCCATTTGAAACCTATGGGGAACCCAATGCTCTCTTTAATACTCTCTATTTTCTTACACAATGCGTGATACAAGGTATGCTCAATTTTTTCTCTGTTGTAACGAAGAGATGTCGTGTGAGCATAGTATAATACTATCGACGGCATTGCGCAGCAGGTGTAGTAACAATAACAGTAACTGCATTTTTATCAGCTAGTTTCCTTAAGTGGTGATGTCGCGAGGTACACTTGTCCAAACACATTGGCTCATAAATATGTATCGTACGTGCGAGCGAGTAACACGGAATAATTGAAAAATTCAACGTATTTATTAGGAAAATTGTCTACGTCGACTTTATTCACTCAAACTCGTGTTTATGGCAAAAAATTAAAGAGCAGATTCTTCCATTCATTATCTACTATAGAGTATACATTATCGAGGAAAGAATATAAACAAAACTTGACCTGTTTTGAACGAGTAAAGAAATAAAGGAAAAAGATTAAGGAAATTTCATGACAGAATCGGGATTATCTTCACCTCTGTTAAACGAAATCGTATGATGTTCTTATACTAGCTAGTTAATGTTTAAGCAATTTCAAGGACTACTGGAAGTAGCACTTTCATGCATGCTCACTATGACACTAATTAAGACAGCATTGTTTATGTTAAATGATTCAAATGACTCTGCATTATTCGTGTTTACAAAACTCTGATTAAAACTGCAAACGCAAATGCTGCTTAGATACACATTTACATTAGCATACCGGTTGATAAGAATGTTTCATACTACATATTTGTTAAACGTTCGGTGTGCAATGATTCCCGATAGCAACGAATTCCTCGAATCGTCTCCGATTGATCTGTTTCTTGTTTGCTTGCATGAACTATATAAGTACTCCGTCTTTTTCTTCCTCTATGAATAAAACTGGTACTTCCAGTATTTATTACATTTGCCTTGATATTCCATGGAACATTATAAAAAGGTAATCGCACGATCTCTTCTAAAAACTTAAGGCCATTCCGGTTTCTTCCACTAAAAAGGAGAATCTTTAATTTCTAGCTCGTTTAAAACAGACGCGCAGAATTTCGTTTCTGATTTTTCTTTTACGTCGTTCGAAGATCTCGAAAAATCTTGCGTGCCGTTAGGACGTTACTCCTCGTCCGTCACAACACATAAATAACACAGGTCTCGCGTCATTCGCTCACGTACCGCGGTATAAATTTGAATAGCTGTTAGATAATATCGGCTGAGTTCAAATGCCTGAACGTAATAAAAAGAAGCCTTTACAACAGTTTTATCGCTTTCGTTTAAGCCTTCCGCGGCCACGGCCGACGCTATCGTTGATCCTGTTCTTCGAACGCGCCTCAGGAAGCTAGTTTCTATTTATCGTTTTGCCGGGAATTAATTACGTTACGTCATACGCCGGTAAATTCTTTCGGAATGTCGCCGAACCAGCGCCCAGCGTTTTCCCATAACGAGGGGCCATTCTGCGCGGATGTACGTGCCATTTTATTCGTGGCCTCTGCCGGCTTTCTGCTGGCTCCCAGAGATACGAGCATTTATCAAAGGTGGAATTACTGGGAAGGGAATACAAATACGGACGGCTTCAAAGCTAATATACGATCACGTTACATTAGCTTCGTTAACCCAGGCGTACCTACACGGGAGGGCGAGAATAAGCTCTCAAAGGGCCAAATTGAAAATCGATCCCAGCGCGAAGGCCGGCTGGACGACCATTCCGTTTCCTCGCCGCCAATGCTAATGAACATTTAACACGGCGCTTTTATTTTTGTACCGGGGCCCGTAGGTTTACCGTTAAAGCTGCTTAAGCATCGCGTTTGTGCCGCGTCTTTCTCACGAGCGGCGCTATTAAAAAGCTTAATCCCGCGAGCGGAGCTTGGTGCGGACTAATTAAAGTCACGCAAGCACGCAGAAGACGGGCCCGTAAATTTCCAAGTGTCCAACTCGTTGGGCCGTTTCTTTCGTTCCCACCCCGGCTGTCTCGTGCCGCGTTGCGAGACCGTTCGCCGGGTCTAACGTTTGGGTTCGATGAAAATTCAATTAATCCGCCCGAGCGAGCCACTTGCAATTAGACGAGCACGATGTCCTCGCGTGGAAGGGGCCACGCCAGTTATGCGCGCGGATTTTTATCCCGGCAAGAGTGGCGCGATTCGCCGCCACGGGCTGGTGGCCGTTCGCGGGACGAAGGGCCCGCGCGTCACGAAGGCAAAGTTAACGGCCCATAATTCATAGCCGACATATAATAAATATCGTTACTCCATCGTGAGCGCACCGGGACAGGCGGGCGACGCGGTTTTACACGCGCCCGCGTCTCGCGCTGTACGTGCGCAAGGATGTAAACGTTTTGACGACTCCGGCACAGGCTCACCCTGATATTACGTGGTGTGCTTTCGTCCTTGGCGGAGGTAATAAAAGCTCCCTTTAACAATACGCTCGCGCGCGGAATAAAATAATAGTTGCCCCTTTTGGACGTTTCTTTAACTCCCTCAGCCGCGCACACCGCAAATATGCCGTAGCTTTGCTTCAGGCTCTGCGAGTCGCGTGAAACTCTTCAATGCGAAATTAGCTCGTTTGGAGCCTGTTTCGAAGCGAGGCGTTGCGACTAAGGCAAAGTCATGTGCATTTATAAAATAAGTAAATTAGCGTCGCATAGAAAGTTAATTTGTTGTGCGAATAGGGTGTTGAAATACAGCACTGCTAAACATACGCGACGTTCGCATATTAATAGGAGTAACTGTATTTTCTTCTGCAATCGCAGCATCCAAGTTCATGGGCTATACCTCCAAACTGTAACTGTTTTTACACACTGGTTTGACAAGGTGTAATTATAAACTTTTCACATTATTCCATACACGCTGACTCGGTGCTGATGCATATTTTACAGTAACCGACGCGTCCTTCCGAGAGGGTAGGTCCTCCGAGGGACCGCAAAAATAAGGTTACAGACTGGGCTCGCGCGCGCGCGCGAACGTTAAGATGGGAATAAAAGAAATCGAGCGCCAAGAGGCAACCCAAAGCGAGATGAAGAAAAAAATATCCCGCATGGCCGACCACCGCGGTTTGCGGTTACAATGCGAGACGAAATAAAAATAAGAATTGTCCGTTTCGTCTTTCTCCATTCTGCTTCCTTCAGCCCTGCCGATTCCCTATTCTCATCTCCGTTCTTCGCTCGTGGGACTTGGAACGTGTGTAGACAGCCAGATTTATATTCAAATGAATCGCCGTGAAAGGGTCGACTTATCAACATATCAAACCCGACGAGGCGAAGGATAGACAAAGGGGTGAGTCGCGAAAGAATGTTGGCTTCTTGATCGATCGCAGGTATCGCTTCGGGAGAATTGTTATTAATTATCCTGGGCGCATGCTCCTCGGCGATTAATTCTCGAATACGGAACACAGCCATACGCTTCTAAAACAAAAAGGACTTCAATAAACAATGCGACCAAGCTTCGATCATTTGTCACTTGGATAGGAAATCAAATACCAATTTGTTGGTTGTTAAACACTGGGTATTGAATTATGGAGAAATTCTATCTTCTCAGGTCATTAGGGAGTTTGAAAGTATGTAGAAAAGAAGCTAGGAAGATATTGGCGTTATTAATTTACGTCTCCCTTCGGCAGGGGCGGATTTGAAGATTTTGCGCCATAGACTAACAAGCGTCTGACAATTTCGAGACAATTTCAAAATTAATTCAATATCGTAACTCACATCTGAGGCATTGCTAAATCGCTACACGAAAGAAAAGTGAATTGTTGTCTCGAACCTCTGTGTTTAAGTCTTTTTTAATTTCTTCCGTTCAAGTTTTGCCGCTCCCCCAAATTTGATGCTCCTCAAAATTTGTCGCTCCCCAAAATTTGATGCTCCCTAAAATTTGCAGTTCACCAAAATTTACAGCTCCCCAAAATTTAGCGCTACCCAAAATTTGATGTCCCCCCAAATTTGCCGCTCTCCAAAAATTGTTGCTCCCCAAAATTTTTCGCCCTTGGCTGCAGCCTACTTACCATATACCCGAAACCTCGAATCATTATTAACGTGTATATCTGCGAGGTACAGCGATATTGCATACGGACTCGTATCTTTTGGACGACTGCACGAATTACGGGAATATGCTCTTAAAATTGATGATTACCGTTCTTAAATATTACACGGTGAATAACCATCGCTTCGCGAGCAAGGCCCAAAAGTTTTTGGAGGGCGCAATTATCGGTCGAACGATTTCCTTCGTTCACGCCGGTACATGACTTTATTTAGCTTTAGTTTGTCGAAACCGGTTGCAAGCGACTTCTCTCCTCTCTTACCGCAACACCGAGAGTTCGGTACTCTGCATCATTTAGGGTTCCTCGGGTAGAGAAAGGAATTTCGCGCTCACCACGCTCGACAGATTCTTTTGCATAGAAGCAGTCCTCGGTGGACAACACTTCGAACAATTTAATATCACGCGCGTAAAATCGAACATTTGTTAATTAACGATTGGAAACGTTTTGCTATTTCTAGGAAAAATAGTTTCGCAATAGGAATGTAAACAGAGTTAATCCTAAAATTGTACAGATATTTCTTTCTCTGTGTTGCAATTTTCAAGGTAATAACTTCCTTTTCTTCATAGCAGGGTAAATGTTTAGGATCTAAGGGATATGCTTATTCGCTTATTTGCTAGTTTATTACCATTCACGTAACTCCTGAAAATATTCAGACTTCTGATTTTATACTTTACTAACAAATATTATTGAATAAATGTACAAAGTATATTATTTCAGTGCTGAAACATATTTTGTCGCTATTAATTATTGATATTCACAGAGGAGTATTAAAAGTAGAAAATCACAGCGAAACTTTTACGCAAGATGAATAAATAAATTCATAACTCTGGCATGATAATAGAGTATCGGTGATCATTGTACACAGTATCGTTCGCTGGGAGAATTTTCGTACGCCTAAGGTCTCAATGATGGATCCCGAGGAGCAAAGAAATTCGGTCAGGGCCGTCATACGACCCGATCTTCCGCTTTTTGCCGTTAAAGAGTCGCGTCTTAATTATCCTTTTTTCGCTTATTCGGCCGCGGTTGCAATTTACATTCCACGGTTGGTCGACGTACCAGAAGGAAAGCGGTTCACCGTGCTTCGCGTTAGATCCGAGCGTGGGCAGCTTGCGTCATTAAGCGTAGTAACTTACAGTACAAGAATGACTTTGGCTTTGGCGGAGAAAGTGACCGGGTGTGGCCATTGCGAGACATTGTACATTGTACGCATTTGTGTACACTAGCTTCGGGGAAGGATTTTCGCTGTTCGCTCTTCGACAGGGTCCATTGTTCCGCGAACTTTTCCTTTGCTCGGGAATGGTTAGAACATTTCTCTGGGCAGAGGTATTTGTGAACTTCAACCCGTAAGGACATAAATCTCTCTTCTAACGACACCGAGCGGTAACAGTACGGCAATTATCACTGAGAAAAGTGTTTCGCTAGGAGGATCTGTAATGCCTTCCTATCGCAATCAATTATCGCTCAGACGGATCTATATTCGTGTTTGAAGGGAGACTGGTATATCGATGAGAAATGTAAATAACACTACCACGTATATAGGGTGTTTCAAAAATATATTTTTTTGTATAGGTAACAAAACAAAGATTAAAGGACTCTGTTATTTTTATACCTTGGTACACTATAACCGTATTAGAATTATTAATACCTTATTGCTCTAACAAGTAGAATATGAGAATATTACGTGTCCGAAGCATCTTCGGCACACACTTTTTACTCACTTTACTGGCCATTATCAAAGTCTCAGACCTGTTTTAAACATCCTGTATAATATTATATCGCAATATCGCTTTATTTTAAATGCATTCATTTTTTTACAGGTAGCATCGTAAACCCATCATCGTGTCTTTATTGATTTCGCTGATGCTTGTTTCAGATAACGAGGAGGATGTCGGCCACATCCACACCCAAGGAGAAGCAAGAAAAACTGTCTTTGCAAGAACACGCAGCAAAAGTACGGTCCAAATTCGGCAGGTTTAATATTTATGTTTTCTGCTCGAGCCTGTTTGTCGGTGACGTTGTTACCAGATACTCGAAAAAAAAAAACCACCACACGTACGCATGGACCGCTGAAGAACTTCAGCAGGAATGAATGAAAAATTCATTCACGTACACGCCGCACAGTGGTTTCAAATGCGATTCTAGTTAAGCAAAATTATTTTTATCATTATTTCTTCCTGTACGTATATGTAGACTTTAAAAGTATTTAAACATTTATTATTTTTAATGTTATTTCTAGTTATTTACGTGTAAGTAACAATACTTTTAAAGTATAGGTACAAAAAAGTATAGGACAAGAATAATTTTGCTTAGCTAGAATCACATTTTAAACCACTGAGTGCCTTACAGGGTTGTCTAGCGGCGCAACATCTATCCAAGGCAAATAAAATCGGACCAAGAATATGTCAAGCACAAATAGTGCCAAAAATATAATCCCTCAGCTTTTTAAACATACCTCTATTTACCATCTGCAGTGTATTCTATTCACAAGGAATGGCACTCTAATTATTATTATCTAACCATAATTCTGTAGAAAATTTTAGCTCTTCGGCTGACATTCTTTTATACAAAAAATTGCAACTTTCGAAAAATCCAAGTTACTATACACTCTCGTACTATTGCCAGTGCCATTGCTTCGTTAAAAATAGAATGCAGAGTTTAAATATGCGGAAATAAAAAAATGTCACAAACGAGTGGCCCATAAATGTGATTAAAAATAAACGTGCAGTGCTTAAGAGGGCTAACAGGAGCCGCCGGAGTGTGTCTGATCATTTGGAACATGTTAAAAAGTGTTTCGCCTGGAGCGAACGGGAACGACACGAAGGGTACAAGTCACCGGCATCGATGCGTCAGAATTTTATGCTTCCTATTTGACGGGCTTGCTCGCCGGAAACATTGTTGAAACAGGAGGGACAAGAAACGCGAGGCATGCTCATACTTGCTATCGGGGAAGCTCACAGTCCCCGAACTGAGCGTGCAAACGGTTTGTCCGGTTTTCGAGGCAAGGAGTTCATCGAACCTTGGTTGCAAGGGATCGATCGCGTACGGCTACCGAACGTGTCGTATGTGCGCAAACGATCATTGATCTGTGACGCGCGACCGCCTACATGTTATCTAGTTCAAAGCTTCAAACGCCCAGCGTCGTACGAGACGCGCTACTTGCACCTAGAGGAGGAACCACTTTTTTTTTAGCGATAACTAAACCGCGGAAGCTCATGCAAATATATATTTTTATGGGGCAGGACTAAACAAGTGGAACTTTGGTAGAAATATCTTCCGTTATTAGGAGGGTTTTAAAAATATATTACTTATTTCGCATACTTTGTATTAGGGCTGGTATTCGAATATTCGAAAATTCCTAATTCTTCGAATATTCAAAAATTCCTAATTCTTCGAATATTCGAAAATTCCTAATTCTTCGAATATTCGAATACTACTAATTCTTCGAATATTCGAATACTCCTAATTCTCCAAATATTCGAATACCAGAGAATTTGAAATTTGAATATTCGAAGAATTAGGAGTATTCGATTATTAATATTATAAATATTCAAATATTCGAATATGTACAGATCTACTTTGTACGTATAACTTAGGAATTAGCTCGAGCATAAAGCAGCCACGATGTAGCAAATAATTATCCTAATAAATATACTTGCATAAACTTCAACTTAGTTATCACTGTCACCGATTGAAATCATTTTTGCAGTGGGGTTTCTGGACCAAGGTACATAATGCCTACCTTTGTTAACATATTGGTAGAAATTGTACATCCGCGAACGTTTAAAAGGATCAAAGTAGTCCTGTCCACTTTCTTTCGACTTTTATGATCGTCGTATCTTAAACATTCCGCTTAGAGAAAATAATTCCGCGAAGACGTATACGACGCCTCATTGCTCAAAGTCGAAAGAAGCTCGTTAAACGTTTCTTCGATCGATCGTCATCCACCCAGGTCCTTTTCTCCCTTTTTCCTGTGTTCACCGCGGCCGAGGCGGACCCAGGGGCCATTGTTAAAACTTTTTCGAGGTTATTACACGTACGATATGTAAATGCGTCGCCGGGTCCGGTCCTCGACGTCGGAGGATCAGCTCGCCTCTCTCTTTTTCTTTCTTTCATTCCGATCCTTCTCTCTATTTCTCTTTTATTCCACTCTGCTCCTTCTCTCATCTTTTCAGGGGCGGATCAGATCGAAAACGCCAAGATAAAATGGCCCTGTTTCTCGTAATCGCTAATTAATTAATTGAAATTTGTCGAGCTTACAGTCCCCTCCGACAGCTTTCGAATTCTATCCACGAGAAAACACGTCGTGTCGATTCACCGATATTAATCGAAGCACAGATTTAGTGGATAATAGATCATTTTATAATATTCTTCCACAAACCGAGTACCTGGTAGAAATTCAGATTTCTAGCGAAACTATAATAAGTGACGAGAAATTGTAGATTGCAAAAAATATCTACTAGTTATACTTTTCATAATTTCAATTGTTGGTCCATTTTGATTTCGACACTAAATTCAGGGAATTAAGGGAACTAACTTTCCCTTCGAATTAATGTTTTACTTCCAATAAACATCGCGTGTCCCCCGCGGCTCACGTGTTAAAAACGGTAATCGATCAGTTTATATCTGTAATATTTTCACTGAGGGACAGTATATTTGCAAAAAGCAGATACAAGTGGAAAAATGAATTTCTCTGTTTTCTATACTGCGTGCGCATTTGTAAAGATTTTCTCCATAAATGACTAATATTAAATGCACGCTTAACGAATATTTCTAAAGCATCAAAGGTGAGACCGTCTGATATTCCCTCAACGTGCATTCGAAGTTGTTCTCCTAGCCTTGGAATTTCCAGCTTATTACAGCCCTAATACGAAACAGTGGCGTATTTAGCACGCCGAGTTTCCACGCCGATTTCCACGTCTTTTGTTTTCCCAAATTTGGTAGAAAAGGGAAATCCTGCCGGGGGAATCGCGTGGCTCCGCTCCTGCCGTATGCCACTACCACCTCGGCATCGTCATCACCATCTCCCTGGCTCCTCCGTAACGGATAGGCTTCACCTCCAGAACGGAACTCCAGTCTGCTTCCAGTTTCTCCCCGGCGAATGCTCGTTGGTTTAGTCGGAGTTTGGCTCTCCTGACACGCGCTCCGTGGCCACTCCATTGACTCGTCCCATCGGGGAGGGCAACCGATACATGTTCTGACAGAAAATACCCTCCGGTATAAAAGATCATTGCGATATCTCGCACAGTGCTCGTGGATCTTTAATCGCTCCAATTATCTGCCACGATAAAATAACATTTTCCGGGGATACGAAAGCTCTTAAAGGCTGTCCTGCGGTCAGTGTTAAACTATTCAGCAACACCGATAGTGCTCGTATAAACAACTGAGGGATACAGTACTGCCGCTAGGAGAGCTCTTCGCGGAAAAGAAATGTGCGGGATGCAGTATCGCCGACACATCGAAGACAGAGGATGATCGACGTCCAAAAGGTTTAGTTCCTATCGCGATCAAATGTACAGTTAAGCCCCGCTTAATTTAACAAAGATTCGATCAGAATGGTTGTACACCATGATACCTGTCTTTTATGGTTTTACTCCGGTTTTACTCGGACCCTGCTTCACTCTACTTACGGCTGACCCTGTTCATAATAATTAATGGTGTTAGACTCCATGAATGCCTGCGGACTGGTCATGCTTGGCTCTCGCTGAGAGTAGCTTGTGGTTTATTTGGTTTAGTTAGCGCAGAAATTATTGCCGGTGTTATTTCAATTGTTACTCCGCGGAATCAGCGTTTCCCTTCGCGGTTAAAGCTTTTTTTCGCGTCGCGGTTTCTCATTGGCCGTTTTGTAGTGAGAATTAGAAATTTAGAGATTTCTGTACAGCTCTCATTAATCTGCGTCGTATTTCGCGGGTAATACGTTTCGACCATTCGACTCTCGAATGATTACAAACGATTCGCTATCGGCGCATCCATAGACACTGTCTAGTCAAGGCGTTTGTATTTGGAGACGTTAAGAACAGACGTGTACATGAAAATTTATTTAGAAATGCAGAGCTTAAGTCTGATAAACTATTGCAAAGTATTTGCCAACATTATAAAAAAAACTAAACGTTCAAACTATTTATCAAAGAAAATCAGCCCCCTATTAAATCTCCTAGGAGTTAGAATTTAAGATTCAAGTCTCTACAATGTTGCTCTCCACTTTCCCTTCGTTGCTCGCGAAGGGTATGCGCCGATATCATCCCCCAGCCCCGTTAAAGCGATTTGCACTTTTACTCGCCGCGAAATCGAAAGAAATGAACCGGCGCGTCTTAATTACCGCGGCGAATCGTAATTGCAGGCGTGCTGTTCCTCCGAGTGAAGTGAAGAGGGCGCATAAGGATGCGCTTACGCAGGAAACGGTGCATGTCCCGGTGACGCTACAGAAACTTGGAAACGGACGAACACACGCGCACAGACACACGCGCGCGCACGAGAAGCGAAAACAAAAGGGGCGAAGGAGAGAAGATAGCCGTACACAGAGATAGCCACGGAAGTACGGATGACGCGATGAGACTGAGCCCGATTATCCTGTGGTGGGCCACGGCAAGCTGGCTCGGTCCAACCGGAACTACGGCGACGCGAGTCCAAGCCTCGAAGGACTACGAGCTGTCGACGGAATTCTTCCTGGTACCTGGCGTTGTGTCGATGGACAAGAACGGCCTGGCCAGCGTGGCGAGCGTCATCAGCGTGCCGGCACCGAACAGGACAGTTTCGGTGTTCGGGACGGCTGGGAAAAAGAACGAGGAGATCGAGGCCGATACTCAGCCGTACCCGAGGTCCTTGCTCAGACAACGACCCTGGGCTCTTCCTCTGGCGGCCCTTAGCGCGGCCACGATGCTCCTCATGGCTGGCTTCGAGGTTTTCGTACTGCTCAAGGTCGGTTCGTTTACCTTCGCAACACGCTGGTCTGACTAATGTTATCGCAAACTAAACTGGACAACTGTAAGGGCACCGGCGAGGGATCGGCAACTCGAAAATTCTAAAGAGTTTGGAACATTGCAGACGCGCGGTTCAGCTGATGCTTCGGCAATGAAACGGTCCTCGGAGTGAAGACACTCCTCCACTGAAATTCTCAGCTTTTATATTAGCTATCGCGGATACCTGCGAAAACCGTAAAAGATATCGGAGAAAAGTTCCATTTATACTTTTATGATTTTTGATATCGTACGGTAAGGCGACAAGGAGTTTTCGATCAAATTCATCTTCTCAAAATTTATCCCCATCGATCTTTTTTCGAGAATTCTTTGGTACCATATGTATCGCAGAGTTGGGCATTAAGTTGACGATTAAAGTTCATTTTTTTATTCATCGAGTGTTTTAACTTTGCGTCGAATCAATTTTTCAACTTTCACTTTAACTAATTTTCTGTTAACCCGCGTCAACTTTATTCGACGCATGACGAAAAATTTTGCTTAACTTTTAGCCGTTATTTGAATTTTTAGTTTAAATGTTTGCCTATCTCTGCTATATTGTAGGGTATTAGAAACCATGAAACTTTGAATAAAACCTTTAGGGGTTCGTAGATTTCTTCGAGGGGGTGTTCTCACCCCTAGAGCCGTTTCATCGTCGAAAGAGAAAATAGTTACGTTTTTTGCATCACTTGAACTACATTTCTGAAAAGGTGCAAATTCTTTTGAATTTTCGAATTCCGAAGCATCCCTTGCGAGATGACTTGATTATTTATCGGTTGTATTATAATTTGCTGTTTGCTATTTATTAAGAACAAATTTAGTACTTTTAATATAATAATTTAAAAAGCGTTACGAGTTACATTCGAAAAGCATAAAGGCATTCCATACAGATTTCTTGAAGAGATATGGGTCAACTTTCGCCGATACATGTTCAACAACAGAATCGTGCGGGAGATTATTTTTGAATTTAAATAGATTATCTGCTGTAAAATTTAATGTGCGAGTGAACTATCCGTGCTGCCGGAAACCGAGCGCGAGATTTCTCTGTCACGTGGTAAGGAAACGCGGGAAGATCGTCGAACCTATCGCGTTCAATGGGACGAGACGTATTTTCGCGGCCGTGTAATCATCGGTAATGGAGATTTGAGGAAGGAGCGAGTTAATAGAGCTTAGGAAAGAATCTGTATCTCCGTCTCTCTCACCAGCACGTGGCTACGCGCACAGGAATCCGTGGTAATTGTTTTCGTTCGTATCTCGACAAGCTCCAATAACCGGCACGCTCGCAATTTCGCCGAGACCTAGGCCCAGTTTGCATGTCGATTGCCTATTTCTCCTTCCCGTGTCGTCTGCTCGTATCGATACACTCCATTGAACAGGAGCCGCCAGGAAAGTCTCTCTGGTACCAAACCCGATGTTTATGCCACGTCCAAAGCTACCATTATGCTACCCAGTATCACACAATTAAACTTCCCTCTTTTTCTCTTTTTCAACTTATGAAAAGCGCAGTGGTCAACGAGGGTCTCCGTTTGGTTCGCGCGAGATACAGTTGCATTTGCAATTTCTCTTGTTCCTCCGCGAGTGGGACGCAAAGTAGAGCTGTAATTATTCGGATAATATCGAATACGAATAGTTTCTTCGAATATTAATACTCCTAATTATTCGAATACTCCTGATTATTCGAATTCTCTGGCATTCGAATACTTGAATCTCAAATTCGAATTCTCTGGTATTCGAATACTCGAATTTCAAATTCGAATTCTCTGGTATTCAAAAATTCGAATCTCAAGTTCGAATTCTCTGATATTCGTATACTTATCATTTGAATATTCGTACAGCCCATAGCACAAAGTAAAAGCGCAACTTTTAGATCTACCTGCGTTCGCAGATTGAAAGTCACTTTAGTGACTAAGTATACGTACGGAACAGATCAATATTTATTTATGTGGAAGAAAGTCGGAGCATCGTTAATCACACTGAAATGAATAGGATGACGTTGTTTAGCAAATTTAGATAAAGTTGCTGACTGCTCGCGCTAAACTGCCCGAGCGTATTATTAATCATTCTAATTAGAGAAACGAATCTATGCAATTACTTCAATCTGTATATAATTACACCGCGACACGCAACGAATCGCTTTGCAGTTTAGTACGCAACGGTCCCCGCCGCGCGATTCCACTCTGTCGAAACCTAATGGGACAAACGCGGGGGAAGAAGAACGAAAGTCAGCCTCTAGACATATCCAGAGGTATGCTTTCTGTTTACCTTATTTAGATTTTCCTCGCCGGGGAAGGAAAATTAGAGCATGCTGATGATCTCGCGAGAAAGATCGCGGTGCGTGTATTATCTCACCAGAATTTCTTTCTGAGAAAATGCTGAACAGTCTAGTCTCCTTTCAGTGAATATAAATCACTCGTCTCCTAATTGGTTGTTCCGCGCAAATTACATATTCATTTTTCATCGTTTTGTAGGCTTTTAAGCCAACCATCAAAACATGCTTAACAATTCCTCAGACTCTTCTTCGTTGAGTGGCCACATCGTGGTCTATTCTCTCTTCGTGTACTAGTAATTAATAGGTCCATGGCAGGCGTTGACATACATAAATAATTACAACCACTTTGACCCGCGATACACTAATCGTAAAACAAGTTATTCGAATACAGAATTATTAAAGGTACATTCTCGTGTAATCCCTTCAAAAATTCAGAATTCTTTTAAAGAAAACTGTAACACAGGGTAAAACGTCCTTTTGGTATGAATTTATACATATTTTAAGATGATAAAAAAATTATGTTTTTTTTCGATCCGATCTTGAATGGAAAATTGGATTTTCTTTAAATAAATTTTAATAATCACCTAATGAATTTTATTCAATTTGCATTTAAAATAATTTTATCCGCTCAACTCGGCTCCACCCAAGATTTTATTGCTAAGGAGTTAAGAATTAAGAAGTATTTGATTAATTTTATCTTAAGTAACTTGTCAACCTGTGGCTAACATAAAACAAATTTGACGATGTTTTTCAGGCGAGAGTAACCGCGCCAAACAGACGACATTTGTTCCTGGGACAAGCTCTCCTCTTGGGACTGTTCCTTCTGGCAGGACTCTCAGCAGCACCCTCCCTCAGTCAAAATCCACTGTCCTGCGCTGCATTTCGATTAGTTGGCTTACCTGCTGCTCTCGTCTTTGCGGCTCTCTTGGTCAAATGCGTCTTCCTGCTTTCTTTAAACAGCGGCATCTACTTACCAGCGCCATATCAAGTGAGTTTGAAAATATTTCACGATACTCCTGCAGTTCAAAAAAATTATGATTTTATCCAAACACTATACTTTTTGTTCCTCATAATTTTCATTCCACACACTCTTAAATTTATTTCTATTTCTGCTATGTATTTAAGATGTCCCAGAACCTTTGCCACGTGAGCCTTTTCCCTTAAATCCGCCACTGATAATAACGCAACCTTGTGTTACGAATTTGGTAGCTCATAGATTATAAGAGTTGTGAAAGAAACAGAATTTTAAATATATATTGACCCGGGGATTCAAGGATTCACAATAAATGGGGAAAATCTTGTTGATTTGTAACTCAGTGCTCGCGCCAGAACAGAAACAGAAATTGTTCAAGCTCCCAGCAAAAATTGTTCATAGATAATGACTTCTGATTTCCGGAAAGCTGACATTTGTGCTTGGACTTGATTTATTCAGGTGGCGTTATTATCTAACGAAAGCCGTGATCCTTTGTCGTTTGAGATATTACTTCCTACGTCCCAACGATTACGTACGTCTCGGGTGGTTTATCGAAACCGTCGGCCAATTAAGCAATCGAAACGTAATCGAAAGTTCTCCGGCCGCCTCGGTGTGAATATAGCTTTATAAAACGGCCCGCAGAAACTCGTGGAACGACTCTCACGAAGGATGCACGGGATTTTTCTTATTTCGCCGTGTCGGAGATCCGGATGTCGATCTCGATCGACTATTTGTACGCGCGGGACGGGACTTGAATGAAAAGTAATGCAGTAGTAACGCCCGCTAGTAATAGCAGTAAGTGCAGCTGTCGCGATCGTTAAGTACGTCTCGCCCTACGTCGAATAACATTAATATTTCCGACATTCTCTGCCTCGTGTAACGGGCCCCCATAGCTTTTGTTTTATTGCCGATGATCGTCAATAGGTGTGATTATATGCATTAAAGGAAGCGACGATAAGAGTGGAAACCAGTTTGCGAAATGGCTCGTTAGAAAAATCCGCCGGCCTCTGTCTGGCTGTATAATATTTTCCAACTTATATCGGCGCGTATTCGACGCTGGGCCCAGGTTAAGCAATTGCTTGTCCGCGGATAAATTACAGTACCGAGGGTAGAGCGTTGAAAATATTACGTTAAATCAGGAATGTCGCAGCAGCAGTAGTTAAATAAATCCGGTCTAACAAGGGGAGAGCCCGCAGCGATTCAGCCGGGCCATTTTCTGGGGAACTTAGAAAGGGAGTGAGTAGACACGCGTCCGAATGTTATTACAACGTGCTCTGTTTCAGACTTGAAAACGAGTGGTTGCGATATATCTAGGTATATTTTATTTGGAACTTTGAAAAGGGTGGGGGAGAGGAGAAGACAAACTGATAAATTTAATTCTTTAGATATTGCAATAAAAATCATGGAAAAAATTCTGAAATGCAAAGTCATAAATTTGAGTAGGTAATTTTAAATGAAAATTTAAAACCAGTCTTTTTTCGTGGGTTTGGTAGTTCCAGTGTTAATATTGCAAACTTTTGTCGACCCCGTAGACAAACCCTTCCAGATTCATAGAAAAAACGTTTGGTCGAAATCGTCCACTTCACTTCTGCGACCGCTTCTCGTAAATCTATCGTCAATCGAGCAACACTGAATTACCATTGAATTGACTTTCTGAAAGTGTATCGGAATATGATTTACGATTGTCCCCGCGCACAGATATTAAAACACATTTATTCTCCTCGTTGCAGGCGTTGGTACTGGGATTCGCGGTGCTGGTGCAGGTAGCCATCATTGGACAATGGTTCTATGGAGAACCACCTGCCGTGGCCCAGGTACAAAATACAGGCCAAAGCTCTCCAGCCTCCTGTTGCAAAACTCCTCTCGGGCAGATAGTGGCCTCCCTCGGGTAAACATTTGAAATGTAAACCTTTCATCGACACTATTTTTTCGATTCGAAAGAAGTCTCGTTACAAGCACAAATCGAAATTTAAAAAAAAAACATCTGAAACCTGGATGCACTCGCATTCAAACTCTCCTTCGTTTTAATATTAGTGCCCCCTTCTTCTAAGTCCAACACACTTTCTTTCGACAAAATATAATTACTGATTAAATGGCATTTAATAATTAATTTAAAAATAATATCTCATCTTATATAATACAACTAACTAAACTGAAACTGAATTATGCGATTTCAGGTATCCCGGTGCACTGCTCGTCGCAGTGGTTTGTTTAGCGGTTCGAGCACGAGGCGTCAGAGACAACAACCGGGAGGCAGCGTTTATTGGTCTCGCCGTTGGTTTATCGCTTCCGATTTGGATATCGAGCGCGATCGGCTCGATGGCTGCCTCCTCGGAGAGTGACAGAGAGGCTTGGCTGGCTTATGGTTTATTGACTACTTCCCTTCTCGTGTTCCTGACGATGTTCCTGCCGAAGGGTCGACAGTTGGCTGCCCTCGGCCGAGAAGCTCCCGATACGGTGATTCGTGATCGTGACGATGCTCTCAGCTCACTTCCCGGCAGTGGTTACTCGCCTTCCTTTTTCCACTTCAAGCCAGCCGAGGCTTCTTTGAAGAGGAAGATGCATTATCACAGTGCTGGTATATTTATCGCCTATTTCCTTTGTACCCCATGCTCTCTCATATGCACTGTATGCCTGGCTTAAATGTGCACACGCAACTGTTCCTTACTGCTCTAAGATGTAGCAAAGAGGTTCCCATAAAAGTTTATTTATTTAGAAGGAATAATACAATACCGAGGTTGAAGTTCGTACGAAACTGTTATTTGGAGACGTTAATGTCAACTGAATTTTATTAATGGAATTATCTGTTTTTAATAATTTTCACATCATTCAGTGGCAATTCGTTCGAGAAGCAAATTTCAATAGTAAAATCACTTGATACTTACATTTTAAAATCTAGCGCGTTAATTAAAATCCATGCAACCTAATTTCTAAGATTTAAAACCGAGCTACATGCTCAACGGCGATTCTATCATTCTTTCCCATTTTGTTGAACAACTGAATTTCACCGGCGGTTTTACGCACGCACCTGCTATTATATTCCTCGTAGTGCCCGTGATCCTCGTTCCGTTTCGCTCGCTTCGATACGATATTAACAGGCTCGTCATACCACTTCCACAGAAGCTGACCGTAGAGCCAAACCGATCAGCTTTTACCGTGCAAAAATACACGGGTTAATTAAATTCCAACTGATACACCTGGAAATGCTGTGCACCGCACACCAACACAGTACAACACTGAAATGTTCCACTCGAATATTTCGTTAAACAGTTCGTTATTCGAATAAAAGATTATTCGTCATTCTCGAATAACATCATTTTATTCGAAATTTTTATTTAAAGATTTATTCGAACAAATCCCAACTCTGTCCTTACGAAAGGGAGGAAATCAATATTTCTCGAACGAATAATGTAAACAAAAGCTTTAGGTGTACGCGCATCGTGTTATTTTCAACGTAAACATAACTGCACGTTGTTGATGTGTTTTGAATTACAGATCGTGTGGCATTAGTCTCATCCGCTATACCTGGATGCACTGCCTGCAGGCATGGTGGGAGCCCCATATATTCCGACGGTAAGGCTTTTCAGAAATTGGCCAGCTATTTGATAGTACCAGTGTTGTCGCATGAAATAACTCGAAGCATAAGCCAGTCGATTTATACACGTACGAGTAATTAATTTCTTTGATCACACATAACGTACACCTACGCAAGAATTGAATTCTGGGAGGAGAAGCTATATGCTAGCAAGTTCAGAGAGTTGCCAGGCGATAGATTAAACCTTTTTCGCGCGGTTAGTTACTTTTAATCTAAATTAAGTGATCGGAATAGCCAGCGTCGATGGCGAAACAAGAATAGCACGGTTATTAAGGTTGCCCAAGAAATTCCTGGGTTCGTTAACTGGGGATATTCCCCTTCCGAACTTTTCCTCCGTTACGGCGTCGCCTCTGGCGACCTTCACCTCGAGGAACGAACGAAAGGGAGGAAAAACCTCGTGCTGGAAAGGCTGGAGAGGGAGAAAGTTTCGAGGCGGAGGTCAAGCGCTTCTCCGGGAATTAAACTGGAAGGGGAAACGGATCCCGTTAGATCAGACGACGCTAGTTAATCGGTGACCTGTTGTCTGCGAATGATCGAACTTTTTATAAAGGAACGGGCGACTTTTCTCATTCCCAACCGATAATAATTGCTACACATTTTCCATTCTGCGATGGAACGATATTTCTTTGAATTTGTTCATTTTCTTTAGCGAATACATTAATTGTAGTCGTCCTTCGCATTTCTTCGGTAGGTTGGCAGAGGGGTTCCAGGCTTGGAGAGTGTTTAGTTTTGTGTGACGAAAAAATGAACATTGTCAAAATCAGAAGCTATTACAAATTTTGGTAACGCTTAGCAACTTACGGTCAAAACCCTTAAAAAATAGGTGATACTTCTGATTTTTTTACAAGAAGGGATTATAACATATCCCAAAAAATATTTTTGGCATTTATCGATAAACTCGTCAAACATAAAGTCTTTAAATCCAAAAAACACTTTTCTTGGCACCTCGAATACGTTACACGCGAGAGAAATAAATCTTTGACTGAAAAGTAAATTTCAGTCGCCCAGCAATATCTGTTCCAAAGCGGGGAGTATTCCCAGTAACTGTGTTAGCTCCGTAATTCATCTCTTCACCGTAATGTCCATTATTATGAGTAGGGCGTGGTATGTACTACAAATCGCGAGGCAAAGGTCACTAGCCTGCCAGGCATAAACCATCCGCTTGTTTACGACACCGGTCCTGGTAATCATAGCATCCAACTACTCGTCATTTTCTGACTTTCTGATCACGTTTATGAATCAGCCGTTCCCGTATCAAAAATTTTACAGAGATCTTCCACCCACCACTCCCTTTTTATTTCATCCTGTCGCCAGTTAATCTTAACGAAATATCTCCGCAGCTTTTGATATTTCCAAATCTGGCAACGTTAGTGTAGAAAAAGAGTAAAAAGTTTGCTTTCTATATTCACAATTTTTGCCACTTTTTCTTTGCTTTCTATATTTTATAACTGGCTGTAGTAGCAACGTAAAAATGAAGTTCAACTACGATTGCCAGCATCTTCACGAATGAGGCTCCTTTTACTGAAAGTTGTTGGCCCGTTTCATCCTGTTCTTAATGTCCCTTCATGGCGATTCGATTTCAGTGATAATAAAATTACTCTCCCGTAACAAGAAACTTTCAAATAATTATGAGGTCGCGAGGAGTGTGACAGGTGTGACCCACTTCGAATCGCGGTTACGTTTACGGGGTAATTATGTCGCGGTTTAAAGGGAATTTCGTGCTGGTATTTTACAAATAATCTTTGGAGGAACATCTGAAAAGTGTCAGCGGACTGGTGTCACATGGAACCAGAATGGGGTGATTCTTTGTGTAAAAATTGAAATTTGGAGGGTATGCTCATTTTTTGAAACATATGCTTTGTGTGCCGCAGATGTCCATGCCCCGATGGAGACGTTTGTTTTGCCGCCAGGCATGTACTTGAGGCCAGAAGACGCAGGAAACCTGTACACGACCTTATCGGCGAATCCGAACGTATTTTTTCAACGGGCAGCACATCCCGGGATGATGTACTGATAACATCCCGGAAGCAACTCCAAACGAAAGTCCGCGGGTTCGATAAGGGAACTCCTTTTCTACATTCTTAGATTAGATAGCCGCGAAAACAATAAGAAACAACGGACATCGCGCTCCGTTTCTTTCTCACGTTATTGTAAATAATATTTGCGCGCGAGTGTCGCTCGAGATTCTAGCATTTTATTGTACAAGTGACACGCTCGATTATTTCTATAACGAATCAAGCGATAAGAGCTGGATACGAGTTTCGCGAGGAATTATAATAAAGGTACGATACATTCTTTTTTTATATTCCTTCGTTTTATTACCGTCACTCGTAGCTTTTTCATTAACATAAAGGTTGCGGCCGCGAAGAAGAGCCACGGCTCTACAATAATCGTGCCATACGTTGACAGTGGGGTGGCTTTATTGTCTTTAATATGAGAGTTAATTAGCACCGACGATTTTATGCCATTTACCATTACGAATTTAAAATAGTGCTTTAATTAAGAAAGATGGAAGATTGGATGGGAATTATTTACAAAGGGTTTTCGATGGGGGGGGGAGCATCATTCTGATTAACTTTTTCCTATACATATTACCGTCGCTCCGCTTTAGTTTTTCGAGATATTCCCAAAAAGCTTTATTGAAACGACTTTATTCTCGTGAGAAAAAATGTGTAAATTAATAACCAACGATTGGCTTAAGCTAGAAGCAATATACTAATGGTTATTATAATAGTTCTAACATATAATAATATTCTAATATTTCTAATTCTAACAGTTATTATTTTAAAGTTATCAATATTCTAAGACGTGAGCAAGCACACACAAATCGGGCTTAGCCTTATTTTATTATTATAACAAAAATATGTTTTAGGTATATACGCTCCCTCAAAAGTTGGGGATACCCCCTCACACCGCGGCGGGCCGCTGGACAAATGTAACCCCTATTCGTAACTCAACTATCGATCAGAGTTCTTTGCGAATATCTCGAAAATTAAAACCAAGCGACGGTAACATGTATAGGGGAAAATTGTTCAGAATGATGAACTCAACACCATATTTCAAGGTCATCGAAATCGGTGTGGACTACCCTTTTGTAAATAATTACAAAGCAGCGTGCTTAAATGCCCCAAATGTTTTTGAAGATAGGCGGCATACTGCTGAAGGCAAAATTTAATCGTTCGAAGAAACAGATATGGTAATGGAAGAACGTCCCTTTCGTTAGGACGTCCTTTCTTCATCGAGATTTCGAAGTCGTTCACCGTTTTCTCGGTTCATCCTCTCCTTCGTCTCCATCTTTCGCCGACTGTCTTGCTCTTATTGCGACCAATGGAACACCTTTTCATCAGCTACAAGCGCAGAGTGATAGAAACGTATACCTATATGGTTCCATTGAGAAAATGATGAACATTTTGAAATCTCGAGACAGAGCCGCCTTTAGAGTTCGCAGGCCCGGCCAAAAGTCGATATTATTTAACACATCTAATTGAAAACTATTCTAGACAAATTGATACCTTGACAATTATACTTAATTCCGTACAATATTTCTCGTTGCGTAGCTTGCCTCGTCGATTGGGCTTCGTATTTACCTACCTATTAAAATTGCATAGAAATCTATGTGGGGTTATACGTGTAAAAAAGAGGGTCGGGGCACCGTTCGGATTTACTACATCACTGCCCAAAGAAGATTATATACTTGCGTAGTGTATACGTAATGTATTCGCGGTTGACAGTAAACGACAGGTTGCTACTTTGACGTCACGTGGCGGGCTTCGATGGAGGGGGAGATTGAATTTCTCTACAGCTGTCAACAGTATGGTTCCTTGGACGTGGTCTGATGCACGGTGAAGCGATAAAGCTCGTAATTCCTGTGCAACATCTATTCAGTCGTACGAGAATACTTCCTCAATGAAAGCTTACAATCGACACATCCCTCAGCCACGCGTTGGCACTGCGAGCAACACTTCGTAACCTGAAAAATGCGTTGGCAAACACTCTGTACAGTCATTGTAGTATAACCTGCCCCCGAGCACTAACAGCGTCGCGTAAATTTTGGCCAAGTCCCTCCGAACGCCTGCACAATAGCATCTTAGAAATGGCCAACAAGCAGGAGCATCTTCGGTAAGTGAGAAATATTATCGTATCCTCTCTTTCTCCCAATCTGTTCTCCTTTTTTATCCAATATTTTTTTTATGTTTACAAACGAAATTCTCATCTTTGGCACCTACTTTTTCGACACGAATGATGAATTAAAATTTGAATGACACGCGCGATGTCTGCTCGCGTTCTGTGCTATTTTTAATCTAATTTATTATTCACGTTTCGCAATTTATCGTAGATTATTTTAATGCTAAATATTTGCTGCCCGCTTTAGGATCTATTTCGTCACGTGGAACGTGGCGACCAAATACCCGGAGCAGAATCTACAGCAACTTCTGGATCTCGCTCGTTCTAATCTGTCCCGAAGTTTGCCAGATTTATACTTCGTTGGGTATGTATCGGACATAATCGCTTGCGAATTACGCGTAAAGCTGTGAAACTTATGCACTACGGTAGATTGCAGGAAGTCAAAGCTCAGCCGCAGAATATGGTGTTGGACATATTCTTCGAGGATCCGTGGACTAAATCTTTTAGGTACGCGTTCGAACTGTCCGGGGAACGAGTTTCGTGATTTAATCGTCGAACGGTATCTGCGATTCAGCATTTGTTTATAGCGGGATCGAGATTTTCAAATGTATAATTGTTATAGGGATATATTGAAGCAGCACGACTACGTGAAAATACGTACGCAGCGTTTACAGGGTCTTGTCTTGAATGCTTTTTGTCTGCGAAAACATATCACGCACTTGAGATTAATCGAAGCTCAGTATACCAGGACAGGATTCGGTGGCATGTGGGTAAGAGAAAATCTTGGCCGCGCGGACCTCTTCATTTTTCTGATCATTGTTCTTTTCAGGGTAACAAGGGTGCCGTCAGTATCAGATTAAACATATACGGCGTCAGTATGTGTATCGTAAATACGCATCTAACGCCTCACGACCATTTGTTGGCGGACAGAATTGTGGATTATAACACGATACTCACGAATCATAGCTTTAATAGCCCAGACACTTCGAAGATATTATATCACGAGTAAGTGTATTTTTCTGACGAATAAGTTTAACCCGTGTATTAATCCCAATAACAACTTTCCACGTAGTTATATATTCTGGATCGGTGATCTAAATTTTCGACTAAACGGAGAGGATCTAACTGCTACAGATATCGACGCGTTAGTTAAGAAAAATCAACTAAAATGCCTGCTGGACAGAGATCAGCTAAAAATGGTAATGGAGAACGGTGACGCTTTCGCTGAATTGATTGAGAATGCTATTACATTCCCTCCTACTTACAAATATGAATTTGCTTCGCAAGAATTTGATCTCAAGTAAGATAAGTTTAACGTCTTTAGTATACTTCTTTAATATTATTCTTCTTAACTGAAAGTTTTTTGTATAGGCGCAGGCCTTCCTGGACTGATAGAATTCTGTACAAAGTGAACGCAGATGTTTACGATGACGTTAAACTTAGTGCCGTTCAACGTAACTATAAAAGTCATTCCAGTTACATACAGTCGGATCATAAACCTGTTACGGGAGAGTTTGATGTTATTGTAAGGACACATTGCGTGGAATATAAAAGAGTTTTAGTGAAATGATCGTTTGTTCAACGAACTCGATGGTTAAATTTTTAGGTCAGACCTGAAATAGATGATCATGGCGTGGAGTTTCAGCCAGTCACCGCATGGTTCATCGACGAAGAGAATTTTATATCGTATAGATTGTTGGGGAACGCTAGACCTGCTAGTGGCGACTGGGTAGGACTCTTCCCTAACGAGTTTTCTAGTTTAGACGAATATATCGTCTACGAATATGTAGGCAGAGGTAAGATTCTATTTCGAGAAAAATGTGTGTTCGTCGTGGATACGTGATAATTAGTTTGGCAAGTTTATGACAAAAATTGTATGTTAGGTAAGTCGTCGTCGGTTCCTATTGAAC
The DNA here is from genome assembly GCA_963932335.1 of Andrena marginata. Classification (NCBI taxonomy): domain Eukaryota; kingdom Metazoa; phylum Arthropoda; class Insecta; order Hymenoptera; family Andrenidae; genus Andrena; species Andrena marginata. The sequence goes on from OZ010660.1 coordinate 973,762, forward strand.
CTCACGCGATTACCGAACGAATATACTTCAACGATACGGCCCTTCGTTCGCCAGGAATGTATCGGCTGGTTTACGTTGCTCAACGTGGGAATCTGGTTGGTATATTAGGCGTTAGTCCACCATTTCCAGGACATCATAGACCTATCTGATAAATTTCATTTTTATCTACCCTATGCGATCGCGATAAACGATTAGCGTGTTACTGATAAGTCGCTACACTTGCAATATGTGTGTGTTTACAGTTATCAAATTCACGTACGCATTGGATGTTTTTATGGAGTCAATATGAATCATTTCGAGCTTTCAACTCTTCGAGGTCCAAGATTTTCTATCTTGTCAGTGTGACGCTTTTGCTTTGAAATTTTTAATAGCGTCTACTGCGTGCTTTCAATGTTTAAACCATCGCTGTTCAACTTGCCTTTCGGGAGGCAAACGCGGCCTCCACCATTGTCCGGTTTCCGCGCAAAGGTAGGCTCTCACTATGCCTCGGCTCGGCGCAACTTCTTTTCGCACTCGCATCTAGGCTCGCGTCGCCTCGGTTTTTCCGTACCCGAAGTTATCTGAGCTTGCCTCGGTTCATGTGTTTGGTCAGTTGCTCGGAGAACCTTTTCCTGTGCGGTGGCATTGCATCCACCCACGCTGCGCCTCGCCTCGGCTCGCCTTGCCTCTCTTCCCCAAAATATTCTCGAGGACGAATCCGCGGCTCGGAGTCGCGCCGAGGCGAGGCGCAGTGTCAGTCAAATTGTCAAACTATATAAGAAAACTATAGGAAGAATAAAATGAGCCGAGACGTAGTCAAAGCCTGCCTTAAGCCTGTATGCTCGTTTCTTCAGCGTCGCGCGGTTTCCTTGACTACGAATGTACGATGCGCGAAAGAACGGATTAACAGGGAAGCTGTTGCGTAAGGGGCCCGTGCGCTGGACAGCGCTGCTTTAAACTATGACGGAGGTCAGATATATTGGTCGATCAGTGCGAGTGAGGGGTAATTCCCAGCACGCCGCCTGCCTGCCTCGGTATTCCGTTTCTTAAAGCTCTCTCTCGCCCGCCATGAACGTGCATGAACCCGGGAATCCACCTAGAAGCTAAGTTATGCTATGCGTTGCTTAGCTTCTAGGTGGATTCCCGGCTTTAAAGCTCACTGGAAAGGGCCAATTTCCTCTCGATCGTCGTTCGCGAAACAGCTTCAGACCAGCCAATATATCTGACCGCCAGCATAGTTGATTATAGTAAAGTCAATCGCACACAGGAAGACCACAAAGGGTTTAAATGCGATGCAACTCTGCAATTTTGCAATACCAAAATTCGGAAAGTAAATATAAGTCTCCTCGGAATTATGACTGTAAAGCCAAAAATCAGATCATATATTACTGTATTTTTAAGTAAGTAACAGCTGACTTTTAATAGTTGAAATACTAATGATTGCACGTTATATGTATAGTTTTTAACTAATTTTTTTATATTTATTTATTGTGACGAATACGCGAGCGAAGAACCTTTCCCTACACAAAAATATGGAGGACGCATTATTTACTTAAAGATACAGTAATATTTCATGATACATAGTACACGTAGGTGTAAAATTCACGATGGTTAATACTAGACCAGATTCCTGATTAATGCTTGAAAGTTACTTTTGGTACCTGGCTTTTCCTGTTGGGTTATTGCCCAAAGGCACTAGTGCTTAATTATATTATGCTTCGGAGCTTACAAGAGTGCAAACATATTTTTACTCAGCTGGCGTATAAATGCACTCGTAGATAATAATCGACGTTTAGTTTTGAGAAACCTTTCGATTGGTTTGGCAAATCGTTGCGACGGTTTGGTTGTACAAACCCGCGCTATTTTATTTTTATAGAACGATAGCAACGCAAGAAAACGAACAAATATACACTGTGGTATAAAAGGGATGCAAATAAAGAATAATATTTTTTACATGTTAGACCGATTATTTTAACCCATGCCAAGAAATGTAGAGAGGGCTACGCGTCGTTATTTCGTGGGAAGTGGTGTCGGACGGTAAAGGAGGGAAGTGCGTACAAAACATTTATACGAAAACGTTTATTCGATAAATTACGTTTAGATAAATAACTTAAGAACTTTACAATAAATAGCACATCCTTTACTCTCGCGCTACAATTACAAAACACGGAACATAACATTTCCGTCTGTAACTTTTAAATAATTTAGTGATCACGTAAATGAATAACACGGATTTAATGTAATATATAGCTGCCATACACATATCACTATACGAAAAAACGCATGAACTTAAAATGATTAAGTTACTCGAAATGTTATGCTTAGTAAATGCTCGGAAGAGAAATAACACTTGCCGCGGGGAAAATATTGGTAAAACAGTGCGATTCCCATTTTGTAATACTTGCTGTACACCAGGCAATTGTGACAATGGTATTTTACACGGGCCATTATGCGAATCGAATGTGAATGATGAATGAAATTAGTAATACTAAAGTGTTCCTAACTAACTAATGTATTATGGATTGGGTAAGACCGCGTATCTGGAAATTATCGAAAGCGCTTTGGTGTTATTGTGCAGGATTCGAAGTGTGCAATATGTTAAACTTAAGGTCACAATAGAACCTATCCGGTTTCTCGCCGTTATGCAATCGGTATACAAATATCACAACTTGCACGAACCATTGTAAAACGAGTTGCAGACGTTTTTATATAACCGGACGTTCCCGAGAAGCATGCTATTTCTGCCCGAAAACACGAACGCGCCTCCGCAACCTGGCGTGAATTTATTTTAAACGCAACTTCGAGTCCGATGGTCCAGTATTCCATGACCATTTGCGAAAGGACGTCTATAACTAGTTTCTCGAATTCCTTCATACGCGAGATTTGGAGTCTATTATGCGAGTATCACCGCGATGACTTGTATATGTACATAAATGCAAAGGCACGCGACACTATCACAGTCGAAATTCATGAAATTGTAATTTTCATTGTTCTTGAATGTTTAATTATAATTTTCTAAATGACTTATGCGAGTTATATGGAATTCTTCAGTACTATGTGTGATGCAATATTGAATTTATTTTGGAACTGTCTCGACTCTTTTAGATTAAAGTATTTTATGATATTTCTCAGAAGGGGCGACAGACGCTCGTACAGTCTAGGGGCGCCAAATCTTCAAATTCGCCCCTGCTTACAAGCAACTAATTAGAGGTAAATTACCGCTGACCTATGTGCTTCTTCGTAAGTCAAGCAAGACTAGGTAGTCGTTAAGTGTTCCCACACATACTTGAGTAATTTACGAAACGAGCTTCTTCCATTTGCAAGAACTATTTTCACCGCTCGTAATAACGAATGAAGATTCGTTGAAAACTTCAAATAGATGATTTTAAATCATCTCCACTAGGATACTAGGTACCCGTGATCGTGCTTTATAAACGATAGCGACCGGTATCGCGTATTTTCTACAACGAGCTATAAATATCTACATAATGCTTAGCATTTCGTTTCATTGGCGTGCGAAAGATTTCATCAACGAGTCGCTTGTACAACTTACGTGGCCGATCGATGAAGACTTGCTCGAAGCAGAATTCATGAAAAGTCTTAAAATTTCATCAACTTCGCTTATCTTGACGCCGCATGAAAAGGTCACGCTGGAATCGCGTGTGTGGTCGAAGGAACTTTTGTAAGCGTCTTGAGGCAGTATGGTGGTTTACGACAATCCTCTCGTGTGCGCTGTGGGCCAAGAAAGGATCGAAGGTGTTTTCACATGATGATCGTTTGCCTAGGTGTCGAGTCACCGTTCATCATTGGAAGCAGATACAGCTCCATGCTTTGAGTTTCCGGCTCTATCACGTCGACACCGCGTATCTGTTGTATCCTGTACCAAACGAGGTCCCTCTGCGGCCTTCGCACAACGAACAGGCCGAAAACAATGACACCCTGAAGAGCATTGATCAGATCGAACGTGGACCAGTCGAACGTGTTTCTACCGACGAACCAGGATATCAGCTCTATGGTCCAATTCAGGGCCGCCAAGAAGAAGATGATCAAACAGACGAACGCTGTCCTCGTTAGGCGTCGAAGACACCTACGATCACGGCGATCCGATTCTTGGTTCCTCGCGAGACGCCTCAGGTCGAGATCCTTTTGATACCCGGTCAATTTGACGAACGTCAAGACGAATAGGACCACGTTTCCAAGGAGAAGCAAGCCGACTGGCACGTAGAAGAATGGCATCGCCTTGTCGTCCGCTGAAAGTTCAACGATAGGATTGATTATGATTAATTATATTAAGAATAACTATTTTCTTTTACTATTTTTCTATTAAAAGCAATAAATGCACTATTGACACTACTTTGTGTAGTTATTTACTTTCCTCGATAATTTTAACGAATATATAATGTGCGAGAATATTTGCCGAGACGAAAGCAAGCAGATTCTAGTATTCTTTGCGTTTAGAAGAAAGATAAAATCTATTCTGATCGGTCAGCTTTTTACTTTCCTTTGAACCAACGCGGTCTGAAGTGAATTTAGAAAAATAGAAAATGCCGAAGGAAATGTACGGAAACAAATTTGGAAACCTAACAAGGGGACGAAGCTGGGAAACGTCAGGTATGCTTGTTCGCCGATTTTATGTCCGCGGAGTAAGGTAAAAAGTACTTCGGTGCAAATAGAGTCGAAGGTAAAAATGAGATTAAGGACCGACGGTTTAAGAACGTGACGTTTAAAGAGTTCCACTTGACTTACATTGGAAGCAACAACTTTTATTGCCGAAGTTCGGTTTCACATAAGTCGCCGGTATCGTCGGGCTAAGATCCATGATCATCGAGACGAGGATAAGTATCACCGAGGGACCCCAGCACCATAAAGAGTACCAAAAGAATAACGTTTTTGGCTTCATCCTCTTGTACGTTTCGCGATCCACGTGGCTGCGCACCAGCGACCACATCTCGATGCACATCGCATTTAGCCAGAAGAAGCACGCCACGAAGGAGAACTGGATAACGAACGCTGAAAAAGTCAATTGTCTTGTAAAATCGGTCCCAAATGAGTTCTCTAGTTGTCTTTCTTCGAAAGGAGTTGCTCGTTTCATCGTATCGCTTTATAATTTTTTATAAACCACGTGGGTACATGATACGAGAACCAATTTTGAATCAGAAGTAGGGCTTGGAGGAATTCTATTTTGGGAAGTGTTTATGGAAGAAGCTATATAAGCTGGAGCATTAATTACGGATTATTATCGAAAGAAAGGCTTTGTTTAAAGAATTGCTTAGAAAACGTAATTGTGTAAATATCGATACCGAAGGATTGAAAATAATCAATAGAATAAGATGAAGATATTGTGTTTCCACTTTTACAACAATAATTAAATCTAAATTCTCGAACGAAATGTTTTGCTAAAATATAGTTTAATTTATATGCACCGTTAATACGTGATTTATAAAATCTGGGCATTTGTCTGCAGCCTTAATCGACTTAACGCAATTTGCAAAGTTAGTGGCGAAATATCTATAATTGGTAAAATAGCGCCTGAAATTTTGAGTAAAGATTTAGACGATGCGAGACCGGCAAGGAAATAATCTTCGCATAGATTCCATTTTTTCTAAGCGTATAAAAAAGGGAGCTATTGCAGCAGTCAAAAAAGGCTCATGTACCAAATCCTTCGACACTTTTAAGCTGCTATTTTTTTAAAAGAGTTTCAAAGGAACTAAATTTAAATAAGAAGCAGAGTGCAATAGAAGAACATTATAAAAAATGAAATTGAATAGTCCATTCAGCATACAAAATGTACCCAAGGATTTGAAGAGGAGAAGAAGTTGTAGCCATTTTCGATCTGATAATTATTAACCATTCCAAAATCCATCACCCTCATTTGATTTCAAAAGAATTCATTTAAAAGAAAAAAGGATGTGACTTAGTTTCGTTACTCACCTATACTAGTGCAACTCTGATCCGACAAATGCGAACTCGCTACTTGTACGATTGCCAAGGTGGTGAAAGCCAACGCTAAGCATCCACAGTAACGGCACAGTGCTCTTCCATGCACGTCCCTTAATTTCGGAGTGATGGAGTACGCCAAGATAGTGAGAATTAAAAATGGCACGGATATCAAGAGGCCGCAGGCGTAAAGTGTGACTCGAGCATCTGCAGTCTGTATTATGCGTTCTGGAAAGATCGTTGTTAACTTTTAAAATACTGTCAATAGCCAATTAAAAAAGAAACTGCAAATAGCTAAAGTGTTAATAACCATGTGCAAAAAACGCAAATGTTGTAGCATTATTCGATACTGGATCATCCGCCAAGCCACGAATCTATTCATCGCTATAGTAATCGTCACAAAAATCGCGGTGTAGTGGAACTCCTTCCACTTGTCTATCTCCTATTCGCACACGCGCAACAGAGGTAGCACTATCGTTCGATATACATATTTATATTATGATATACGTGCTTACCTTTGGGAAAGCATCCAAAGGTTCTAAGACCCAGTTCTGGAATTATTTCCATGCAATAATTCACGCCAGGTTGCATCATAAGGGGATTGTGATGCGGCGCGAACACGGATCCGTTTAATAATAAATAATTTTCGTCGTACTCGCTTTCATTTCGATCCATAATATACCTGGAAGAAGGGTTTAACTACCATAAATACAAGATCATTTCGCTTTATATTCACGCCGAATATTCTTCAGAGAATGACGCGAAATCGTTGTAAATGATGTCTATTGGTCAGTGATAGTTGATCGGTGATCATCAATTTTTACGAGTTTATTATTGGCCACGATTTGTTAATTAACCCTCCGTGATCACACCTTCTTATAATCAGAAATTGGTCACGTGGGGTTCACTGCAGCCCAGCGTGATTTTTTAGTTACCGGTTTCGTACTCTTGAATCTTTTAACTTTTCAGTGATAATTGTACATTCGTAATACTTATACAATCATGCTCTAATAGTATTTCTCTAGAAATGTAAATTCTGATATGTTGAAATTTGTATTTGAATAAATAGTTGCGGATAAAAGCGATTTGTTTTTGGTTAAAATTCGACCAATTTTTAAATTTTATTATTAAACTCTAAAAATTTACAGATAGTATTGGCGAAGGCATAAGGACGCGAAGGATTGAGACAGTCCTATTCCATTTTTAATTAAATAGAAATAATAATAATTGATAGTTCTGCTGTGATCTTAATTCTGTTCACGGTTTAAGCGTACGCAGGAGTGATTAAAATTAAGGAAGAGATATCGGTAGATTTAACGCAAATAAAGTATGAGTATATAAAGTGTGTTTGAGTGGCGCTCGTAAAATTGACTACCAATTACGTTTCAGGGTTAAATAAAAGGAAATACAGACGATGAAAATGATATTAACCGTGTAAATACATTGTGGCGCCTGATTACGTCGCAGATTCTTCGTGTATCGCATATTCATTAACTCCAAAGAATACATACCTTCCGTACTTGCAAGGATCTCCGACGATCACAACAAACGTGGACCGTGGATCACCGGGTACACTGCAGCCGCTGCTATTGAAGTCACTGAACAGCGGCGAGAAAATTTCTTCGATCGGAATATCCGGAGTCGCGCACCTCGATGGCTGTGTATCATTTTTCACGAGAATCTCGCCCATTGCACAACACTTTCCCACCACTGGTAAATCCTTGTATTCCACCGGTATCACCGTCCTGTTCTCCTGCAAAACAATGATCGAGAGTCCTTTTTACATGTGAACTTTATTGTAACTTGAATGACTTGCATTTCAAAGGACTTTCGAAGGAGTCAAATTTACGTGTAAAATTCATTTGTAAAAGTTCTATGAAAGCTTGATAAATCTTAAACGACGTGGCGAAGAAGTGAATTTTAAGAGAAATCTCGCCATGCAAGCTATATTTAAAATTGCTGAGTGTATATGCAATTATAATTATTGTATTATTATCGAAGGAATTCATAAATTTCTCATCCGTGACGTGGGGCCAGCAAAATGAGTACACAAGGAAGAAAGATCGCATTTCCATGTCAGTTGATGCGAATACTTATTCAAAGTCCTATAATTTAATTTAATAATACTGCAATGCCGCAGGATTCTATGTATATATCTGCGAATTAGGTTTCGCGGATTATTTTTCGGTTTTTTGGAGCGTTAGTGAAAGAAAAGATAAATTGTTATCGTAGTCAATGGCAGTGGCGGATTTAAGGGAAAGGCGCAGGTTGCAAACGTTCTGAGGGACCCATTTTTTGCGGGAAATGAGGAGGTACTTTACTAAAAAGGCGGGGTAAATGTAGTAGTGCAGAAAAAAGTAGGTATCATTATCATAATTTTTTTGAAGATGGGGCCCAAGCGGCTTCTGCTCATTGGCCGCCCGTTAAATCCACAACTGGTCGATGGATTTGGTTTACAATATTTTAATAAATGTTACGGTTTAATAGAGAATAAATGATGCTAACGAAAGCCGTAAAATATTAGCCCCACGGTGCACTTTAATTTGTTTCGCGACAGTATGCCATATCGCAGAATATAGGAACAATAAAAGGCCCCTCGTTTTTATATAATATCTACCAATGTTACACATTTACTGAGAGGACTCTCTTCGTAGCAAATTAGCAGAAATATTTGATAATTATCAGTTTGTATAATTGAATGTCATTAGAGTTAAAGCACACAGTATATGCATAGATGGAAGCAGGAAGGTTTGCATGGAACAGTGGTGATTAATCAATCGGGCGAATGCAAATATGTAGAAGTCTTCCTTCTTATCTCATTTCATGGTATTTGCATAATTCTTTATAGTCTCAACATTGAATAACGCCTTTGAACTGAAACGTAAGGTAGAAGCCGGAATAGTTTCGAAGATGAGCGTACATGGACGGAGAAAACTCCAAAAATAATGATGTAAACATACAAGTATCTATATTTATCGCTTGGGGATCGATTTATCTGCCTTTTTGAACTCGCTTTAGCGACCAGTGTCGTAATTTTATCTTTCCTTCGGTATACCGATCTTTCAAAACCTGATGAATACGCAGACTGGCTTTCTCCATAGAAATCTTACGAAACCGACATAAACTTCTGTAAAGATGCTCTTAGTTGATATCTCTTTCTTTATTTTTATGTAATATCTTGCAGCGTCGAAGAACAATTTTATTTCACGACCACCAATTATTATCAAGATTATCTGAAGAGCTTTCTGTGCTCTTAACAGCGTAAAAGAGAAATATAACAGGCTCTTTAACGAAACCATTAAAAAGTAATTAACTTATTAGTATAAATTTTAGGGTCACCTCTCTTTTAACATTAATTATGCGATCAAATAATTAATTCCCAAGAAATTTCACGTGATTAACCTTTCTCTTCCCTTTAAATGCATTTAAAAGTATAAAATATCATCTAACGAAATATACTGCAGTATACTTCATTATTATCTATCGAAATCTGACAGCAGCATAAAGTCAGAAAGCGCCGGAATAGTGGCTGCTTTAATTTCATATCTGTAAGTGTGATGGAAGTGTGTGGAATGCCAAAGGTGAATATTTCGAGCCTTGAATTATGCTAAGATAACTTTAAATATCATTATAAATGAGTTTATTGAATACGTTTTTTTGTTACTTATGGAAGTACGTCATGGGACGGTGGAACAAGGATGCAGCAGTCCGGTTAAAGAACGCGAAACTACCTTGAGGAAATATTCCTTCGACACAAAATAAAGGTTTTCCCGTTCGTAAAGATACCTTGTGCAACGAAACATCAAAATCCCAATGATTCGATAACGTTGCTCATGAAACACCGATCTCACCAACTTTATCAGCATTAATTATCGTGTATTTGTCGTCGATCAAATTCTACAACGTAAGATCAAAAATCAATTTATATCTTTCAGCGATATTTCTGCTCCGATCGCAATCAATCAATTTTAGATGATAAAAACAATCACAGACCCGTGAAATTTTGCTTTTGATTTCGTTCATAGAGCCTTCACGATTCAAGGCGAACTTAAAATCGTATTATTCAATACTCACGACTTCTTGGCAGAATTTAGAAAACAGTTATCTGCTAAATACTATTCGTTTAGCATCCTCGTACTTACCAAAGGAATCGAGTGTATAATTGCCGCTTGATTGTCCGCGCGGGCGATGCCGATCGCCAAGTGGCAGGAAAGAATGTGCAGCAACATGAAAAGTCTTTTAGAATTCCCAGACATCTTTCCTCGTAGCTTCTTTATACGATCTGCAAACGCTGCCGTAAAGATTTATATCACGTTCACCGACCGTCCGTATAGCAGGCCCTCAGCTTTCTGTATCTCCCTCGAAGTATCGCCTTCTCGACCGCGAGCGGCTCGTATCGAGTTTACGTGTCGACAGCCACAGAGGAGTAAAATCTTTGGTGTCTTCGACTTTCCAGCGACATCCTCTATTCCCTAGTTCTCTCTTCAGTTCGACCAGAGCTTGGATCTCTGTACAATTCGGATATTTTATCACCTTGGTTCGAGCAAAATTTGCTTTCCTTTCAGGCTTATGCTTGAGAATTCCTGGTCTCCTAGAATTTATGTGGCTGGTGATGCGCTGGCTTCCGGGATGCGTATATCGCCTCCTGGTTCTCTCAACGAATCGAAGCGATCAGATGAAGAAGACACCGCGTTGTTTCTTGGTGAAGATCCAAAGTATTAATAGAGGTATCTCCTTGAAACTTCCGAGCTCTATCAGCTTACAACCTCCTCGCTGATTGTTTCCTTGCTATCGATTAAAGATCGATCGACGAGCGAGATAATAGCAATCTGTTAGACCAGCGCGAACGCTGATAACGAAAGGCGCTCTTTCACTCCTTCCTTCCGCGTTCCCGCTTCGACGCTTCAACGCAAAACCGCAGAATCCCTTCTGCCAGCCCCGGGATCGGATGGAAAATCCTGCCCCTCCGCCCCTCTATTTATTTCCCGGGCAGATCGGCGAATAAACGTTGCGGCCTTTTCGATCCGAAACCTACAACATCGAACAATCGTGTTGCGCAATCAAGATACATGATAATAGATCGATGTTTATCAAGCGAGCATTGAAAATCGCGGAACGACTCGATCTTTTAGTGTTTCCCGTTAGCCTCTCTTCTATTTCTACTTAAACCGTGTTCACCGAACGCGCGATTGTACGGTGGACCACGCGGCGTTTCTAGTTGGACGAATAAAGTGTTACAGCACGGAGCGCCTCGAGGATCGGTTGGCGGGATCGTCGGTATTGAAACGCAAGGACCGATGCCAGAATTTGCGGAAGGTATTTAACGAGACCTAGGAGTGACAGTGAATGGTCGTTGACCTACGATTCCCGCTATTTCGACGACGAGACCTGCCGATCTTCGATCGCGTCCCGAGTCCGGCATCGTTCCTTGGGCTTTTCATTCGCGAAACGTCATGGGCCGCGCGAGGAAACCTTCGTCCCATCAACGCGGCACGAACTTTCGATTATAGATTGCTCACTGGTCACATTTCATTTTTATCTCCTTTCGCGACAGTTCGTGAAACCGATTGTCGAGTAATGGAAGTAATTTCCTCGGGTTCGGGCGACGTTGGAATTATCGTGAGTTCTATCACTGCCGGAACTGAGATCACCACGCCGCTTCCGATTCATTATCACAGATACTAACGGTTAATCCGAAGAATTCCCCAGCCACCAATGCCAGAGATAAGGCGGGGTTTTTGGCGAGCAAAGTCGATCACGAAATCGCAAGGCTTCAACGGGTTTGGTTATTAACCAGCTGATGTTTCGATCACTGGAAGTAGTCGGACGCACTGGCTCGTGTAACGAATTCACGTGGCTCACCGATCGGCGTCTGGGAACACACTGATCGTACTCTTCGAGGCACGAATGCCTTTATCTGTCAGTGCACGGCTGCTTGTGTGATGCATACATCATCGCTGAGATTCAATAGGCAGGCGTCGTAATTACACCGTTTCCGTCGAATTTCCTTGGATCGCACTCGAAAGGAAAGATAATATTACGAGGGGGAAAGAGATATGTACGAAAATTAAAAATCTTTGACGATCGCTGGCGATTTAGTACCTAGGGTGGATGTACCAGTAAACGAACACGTACCAGTGAATGGACATTTTTTATTAAAATCAGTAAAATAAGTTATTGAAATGAGCAACTAATTAATTAGAGACTTCTTTTAATTTCTTGCTTCATATCCAAACAATTTTTGCAGCACGTGGAATCAATCGTGGTGCAAATATAATTTTATAATAGTTTTTATATTACTTTCAACTTTACCTTTCAAAAATGAAGTTCAGAGAAATTGGGGTTGAATTCCTGATGCTTTGGTAATTTGAATTATTAATTACGAGAAGTGAATTGGATGTACAGTCTACTAGTATAAATTATCGTACCTATTTAATATGTGTTATATAATATTAAAGAAACATGAAAGGCTCAAGACTGAAATGTAAAAAGTTATTTATTAAGTATCGAATATTGTAATCATATGTCGAGTGCTTTCTTAACAAATGTTTTGTTTAAATTTTAAAGGGACGGCGTATAAATATAAATGTATACCTGTTTTCATTCAAGATTATTCATAGTTAACATGCATTCTTCCACATTTCTTCACATCGCGATAACATTCCTGCTTGAAGGCCGTAATGAATGTCCCTGTTAGAAGGCTTCGAATGTCACCAATGAATTTAAGTAGCTTTCTGCAATTTCATCTTTCATTTTAAACTAACGAGAGACTGTTACAATGCAGAGGATAGCAGCCTTTTACAGCTGACTACACTCGTCTTGAATGAAACATGTTCGAAGAATTTCATTTTAAGTATAATATTAGATAGAATAACTACAAGAACCTTGGCACAAGTCGAATAGTTGCTGCCAACGTTTTCTTCTAATGAAATTATATGAATCACGTGTGTGAAAAATAGTCCCGCTTATACAGTCAACGAATCGATTATTTTCAAATTCGACAAACTGTGGAATCATAAAATTTTAACTGACGAGAGAGATAATTGCTTAATGTTCCACTATAAATTTCCACTCGTTCGCCAGAATAATAAGATTACTGCCGTAATTTTCCACAGAAATTGCACGATGACGTGCCAGTTTTTCTGCACGTACCCGTTCTTCTGAATGTCAAGTACCTGTACACAGTGCTTTCACTTTAGCAGAAAATTGAATGATAATTTGCTATTTTCTAGAAGCACGACTACTTCTACCACACGCTCGCGCGTGTAAGTTTCTAGTTTTTGATTTTCTGTTGCTAAAAAATTGTACTGCACCACTATACAGTATTCTCGACGAATGCGGATCACTCTGCAAAGAAGTCAACGATCGTGCCTTCAACTTCCTGTAATTCGTCATACGAACACGTGTGTCGTTATGCAGAACTGCAACTTTTTTTACTAAACAGATCCAAGAACGAATAGATTACAAGAAATTAAATTAGTTTCGTTGAAGATCGTATTTTAATCTGTTTTAAAAATCTGCTATACGTTAGGTACTATTCTTTACGCGCATGATTCACGTGAGTTTTACAAGAAAATTTTGGCAGCAAACGTTTGAGTTACGCCAAGTTTTATGCAGTTATTGTATCCGATATTATATTTCAAGCACAATTCGTTGCGGATGCTTCATTCCAAATTCAGTGAAACAGAAAAGGCTAATTTTATCTTAACTGGATGTTACACTAAATTTAAGGATACGTATTTTATTCGATAAGGTAAAGAAAGATAGATTTAGTAATTTTATTATACCGCGGTATAACCCAATTGGGTCTTTAATAAAGATTCAACATAATTAAAACAAATCTTATTTAATGCATAGAATTTATATTTTAATTGAAGTTGGCTTTTCTGAAATGTATTTTTAAATGTAAAAATAATATTTAAAATTTTTCGAAATAATTAAAATCATTGTACGCTGAAACATCGCGATAATGCCGTATGAGGCGCGGCTGAGACGAACGTCTTCAGGGAGTGTAGGTATGTATCTGTGAAATTCAACGAGTTTGCGGAATTGGTCGGCTTCCCTGCCTACCTTCATTAAAAATACCTTTGACTGATATCGGAAGTGTGACGTAACATCGGAGAAATTACTCTATTATCGCTGGTGATATGACGTAGGCGTGATGTATAGCCGCAAATACAGCAACCCGTCACGAAGTAGCTCGAATCTTGAACTTTGTTACAAATACCGTTCTGCGAATTTGAAGTCTCGCACTGGGTTGCTTCTGCGAATTCCTTGCTCCGTCGATCGACGAGCCGGCTATAGGTATATACGTATTTTATTCGGTGATTTGCACGATATTTCCAGCTCGCAGAAGCCCCCCAGTGCACCTGGAAATGCAAATAAAGGCTCGAATCCGAGCGCTGCTTCGAAGCTTCCAAACCTGTTATTCGTAACTCGTTGACGCACCCATCGGGCGAAGTTAATCAAATTTTAGAGCTAATTTTACTCGATTAACTTACAACGAAATCTGATTGACCTTGCATTTTAGAATTTGTGACTGACGAATTTAATGCTGGACTAACATTGAATTTAATCCAGAAATTACTCTATAGTAATAAACTTTTGATTCGGAAATTTTTTCCACGATCAACTGTCGACTCGTTAAAAATCCTAACGGTTCGGATCCTAACGCTTCGTAATAATTCTCACATTTAAATTTACTATCATTCTCTGGCGTTTATAAAAGCAACAAAAATCCATTTTCCTTCCGTCGCTAGCGGAACTTGTGTAATTGAACGGAGTTAATTTAGCATTGTCGAAATAATTGATATTAGATGTCTGACGTTTACGAAGCTAATTGCAATTCGTGTACGAAAAGTCTAGATTAAGTATGGAACGCGATCGGAGGTGTGATATTTAAAGTTTACGATATTTGAAGACATTAATCACCGATGATAAATTTAGAGAGTATCGCAAGCACAGGATTATTATCTTCCGGTTCGTCGATGAAGCAGCCATGGAGTTTGAAAGTTGGAGAGTTTATATAAACTCTCGATCTTAATAAATTACATTAACTAATTTAATATTTTCTGCAGAAATAAAATTTCCAAAATAATCATAATACTATTATGATACTGTTAGCGTCTTTAATAACAATAATATTCGTTCGGGATAAATATTAAGGGGTCATTCTACTTTGACCGGCCGAAAAGTAAAGCTATTTTTAAAGATTTTTTCTCAGCAAATACTACATATCGACGTGCGTTACGAAAAGTAGCATATTTCATTCGTCTTACGAAGGCTAACACTCTGCTCATTCTGACCACGAAGAACAGAATGTTTCGATTTTGTTCTCGAAAAGCAGTATGTTCATTCGTCGCCACGAAAAATAACACGTTATACTCTTTCGCAACTGAAGGTAGTACGTTTCGGTACTTTGCTGCGGAAAATAACACGGTTTGCCCTTAGCCACGAGAAATATCACGTTTCGTAAATTGATTCTACTGCAAAAATAAAAAGATAAAGATTTTTTAAAGAAGCAAAGATATTTTCAAGGTTTATCAATTTACTACGTACTGCTGTACGTGCAATCGTCATCTTCGCTATTAGCCATACAGGCAACTGGCAGTCACGGAAGATCAACGTCGACTATGAACTGTTTGGAAACTGATATATTCTAATCTTCGGAAAACAAATGAAATGCGCTACTTTTCGCTGCAGCGTTTGAAATGTACTACTGCTCGTGGCGAAATGTGAATCGTGCGTGGTCTCGTGGTATATTCGAAACATGCTTGTTATCGGCAGAAATATTGAAACGTGCTTCTTCTCGTGATACATTGAAATGTGCTGTTTGGAAGACCAACGAAATGTGCTACTTTTCGTAACGCACGTCGACATAATGGAAAATATCTTTTGGGTATTTATTAAGCTATACTTATATTATACAAAAAAAATTAAAGAGAATTTTTTTAATTGGTTTCAAATGTTTTTTTTATAGCGTCAATATGACACCTCAAATAGGAGGTGTGTCTGTGGCGCAGGAGATTTTCCCACTCGGGCTTATCTGAAATAAAATATTAGAAACGATTCTTAATCTGTACGAGTGTTGCTTTCGCCCGTAGTTCAATTAACCATTTTTGTTGAAAAATAACAAAATGGCGTGGGTTTGAAAAAAATTACATACATTTTTATTTATGAAGTTATAGCTTTTAGCCACATAGTTGCAAGTGTATCCCTTATTTACTGCAAAAGGAAGAAACAAGTTCCTTAGATTAGAATACTTGGACAAAAAGTTGTTGGATATTAATGAAATATGCCGTAGCATTTTTCGTAGCATCTTTATTTTGAAGCAGTTTCAGAAATTGCATAGAACATTTAGAAGAGTTACGCTGACATAAAAGCAAAACCACCATATATGTTTACATAGGAATATAATTAAAAGATTTGCTAAATGAGGGGATTCCTCAGAAACGGACGTTGGGACGAAAAACACGCGCGTTCTAGAAACGTGATCGGTCGAACACCTTTCGACGATGGACGTGGTCGCGTTATACAATTAAATTCCAAAGTAATTCATGAACTGGTCGTGCGCGATGCTGCGCCGTGAAAACAATTTCTGACGTCAATACAGGCGTCCAGGAAAATGGTGAATATTTCGCTGTAGCGATAAAACAGAACCCGCTCGAAATGCCGCGTGTTTTGACAGAACTATAAATGAAAAACAGAATGAAACAAGTGAAATGTTCCGTTTCTTCCTTCGTTTCTGTCGGCTACTTATTTAACCAGGAAACACTGGAACGATTCCGCGAGATTCGATATCGAAAGTGCCTTTCGCGTGGGCCACGCGTGAGCACTTGACACTGAAAGTATTCGAGGTTAGAACAGATAAGTACGCGAGGCGCCGAAATCCTTTTGTCGAGCGCGCGTATCACAACGAAATTCAGTCGCGATCCAAGTAAGGACTAATCTTTCTACTTTATCGTATTTCGATATTTGCTCGGCGCGATGCACGTGAAGTGAAATATATATGCACATATTTCGATATGCAACCAAGTGGACGATTGTGGACGATTGACATTTCTTACGTTTGTTAATGCTCAGGTGCGCAAGCGCGCACGCGCTCGTTTGTCGGGGGCGCGGCATCCGAAATGAACGCGTCGAGAGGTCTAACTTCCGCGAAGTCGAGTGAAACCGCAGATTTAGCGATTGACGTAACCAACGTCTTCATACCCTCAAGAGAGGCGAACGGGATGAATAACTCGGATCAGAGAAAACCCAGTGACGTCTTGGAGTTTGTGGGCGTTACAACCGAGAAGGGGATTTCACGGGACCATTTGTAGCGACCAGGAAATAGTAGTCACAGGCCAGATCAGTGTGCGTATTTTTCTATGTGTTTGTATTGGGAATTGTAGGCTGCAAATGACGGAATTAGATCGAACTTGGATAAAGCGTTTACATTATCTTTCGAATAGCTTTTAATGACTCAGTTTCTTTCCTACTGTCTCTTACTAATAATGGCAATCAAGTGCTGACCGTAAATCTTAATTTAACAGCTTGTTATGAAATATGTAGTCTATTAAAGCAATTATAATTAATAGTAACTATGTACAATTGTAAGGGGTGGATTTGTGAATAGGTTAAGTAGATTGCAGCCTAGGGCGGGAAATTTTTGGGAGCTGCATATTGTAGGGAGTAGCAAATTGTAGAGAGCGACAAATTTTGAGGGAGGCTGGGAGGGAGGGGGGGCAAATTTTGAGAGATAGCAAATGATGGGGGGGTGCGATACATTTTGAGATGCTGCAAATTTGAAGGGTAGCAAATTTTGGGAAGCGACAAATTTTCAGAGGGCTACAAATTTGAGGAGCGGAACATTCTGGGGAAGGAAAGGGAACAAATTTTTGGAAGCTGCAAATTTTCCGGGGCGACTATTTTCTACAGCGACAATTTTGAGGGGCGGTAAATTTTGAAGTACGGCAAATTAGGGCAGCGGCATATTTTGAAGAAAATCGAAGAGTTTTGCGAATCGTTTGAAATCTCTACAATATCGACAGTCGCGAATCGTTTATAATCTCTGTAATATCGATAGTCGCTAACTGGTCTATAGATTTTATCATTTCAACGTGTTGGTAACACAGGAAGTGACACTTAAATGATCAGAAAAATTTTTAAATCGCCGAATACCCGTCTCGCAAACATTATTTCTATGCAACATGAAACTATTTCCAAAATTTCAGCGAATTCGGAGCATGGAGGTTTTCGGAAGTTACAGCCGGGAGTTCTAATCCCAGTGCGGGGTTTCACTTTTTTTAAATTATTCTCCAATTTCGCTTTCGAACTTCTCAGTAGAATGAGAACTTGAAATTTATTCATTTGCAAGGCACCTTTTTTCGTTAATAACGCAATTCGTGTTACCGAAAACTGTTGCAGCTGGCTGACGTACAATGTTAGTCTTCCACCGTTCCACGTACACATAAACCGAAATAAACGCATAATTGAAATCATGACTATAATTATAATTGTATACGAAAAACTGTAAATATTAAAGACATAGTTACTCGATCAGGGCGGATTAAATATATAAATAACAGACGCATGTACGTGTCATCTATCCATCTATAATTACTGCATGGTTATAAAATATTTAGCAAATAAGAACGTTCTATAAACCCATTAATACAGTGCTAGCGGCAACTGGGCTTTGCGAGGGTGCGCTAGCTTGTCGCACGCTCATTTCCCAAGTGTCCAACAATTGGGATACAGAGAAACGGCGAGGAAGCTTTGTTATACGCGCGTTCAGCGCTTTTTGAACAGCACAGAGGAATGTCGTGGCATATTCGTGGGGTGCCATGACACAGCGAGGAGGTGTTAAGGGATAATCCGCGGGAACCGTGACCGATACTGGCGGAACGCACGGAAGATGACGATCATCCAGCCAGCATATCAACTGAATACACTTTGATCCATTTTGTTGTGCTGGATCAAGACTGACCTGTACATACATATAAAAATGTAATCACACTTTTGTACTTTAGATAAAAGCACATAACTTGAAGGCAAATAAATTACCTTAAACCGTTGATCTAACCGAGCTATTTCTCCTTGTAATACATCCGGTATGTCGCTAGAGGACTCTTCTATTTTTTGCTTCTTTAGAGGCGGTGGTAAACTCCTATTTGCATAGGTAAAGTTTTATTAATAACACCTTGTAATACAATTATTTGTAAACGAACATAAATATTACTTACTTTATTTCTGGGCCAAATAATGCTTCTAAGCATGGACCAAAAGTACGCTGTAACGTGTGATTTACGACTGGACTTTGGAGATGCGTGCTTACTGCTTCCAAGAGTGGACTGAAGAAGTGATGTTCTTTCAGAGTAGTTACAGGTGGTCCTACACTAGCGTCACTACGTTTGAAGTCCACTTTTTCGAGAACTGCCTCACACTTCAGTAGTGTTTCCATCGGCATACGTTTACTAGGATTTGATAAAATCTCTAGCAGTTTCTTCATTTTACTTAATTTCTCCACATCTGTGAAATAAAGAAATATGTAAATGGTAAAATATATATATATGTATGTATGTCTGTTAATATCAATGCCAGTGTCGAAATTACTTACTTCCATCGTTACCCATTTTTGCAATCATTCTCCGTAAAGGTTCGATGTATTTACTCAATTGTCTAACTTTATCTCTATACGCATGATCTTCCTGCTGTGGACTTGGGGTAGCTCCTACACCTCCAGGTGTGTTTAAAGAACTGCTAGGAGATGGTGCCATGCCTTATTTAACACGAATTCTTTGTTAGAATTTTCATTCGCGATAATGAATTTGATATTGGTAATTTTTATGTTACAAATAATTTCAACATACCCACAGATCGTTGTGGCACCGCCATTATAGCATGCTGTGGACTTGGCGATGGAACTAACGCAGGAGATGCTACCATCTGATTACTGCAAAGTAAAATTTTAACTATAATTTCAATTCTCGATACACGCCGAAATATATGAGAACGCGTTAACATGTTTGCAACAAGTATTCTAAGATAATTACCTTGACGGTGCACCTAAGCCAGCTGGACTTGGAGCCGATGGTGACGGGCTTTGTCGTAGAAACTGATTCGCTGTAACGTTCCGAGAACCTGGGAATCCAGTGTTTATCATTTCACCTGGCTAAAATAGAATAAACCCTTGTTAGCGTCCCAAAACGCTGCTGTTGATGCATTAATCTTTCCATTCCTGTGTACCTTTCTTTGCATATGACTTAATTGTTGCTGCATTTGAGCAGGACCTAATTGGCCCGGAGCAATTTGGCTCATCTGCTGTGGCATGCTGGTTGGAATTCCGCTTATAGATCCGCCAATTTGATTACCCATTTGATTAGACAATTGATTCTGCATTTGAGTCTGAAAGAAAACATGATTCCTTAGTTACGTCTAAATTTAGTATGAGAAATTAAAAGTACACACGCTTTACCAAAATAAATACATACCTGCATGTTTTGCTGCATTTGTCCAGTGGTGATTTGTCCCATTTGATTGGGTACTACTTGATTCATTTGTTGAGGAATATTTCCCTGTGCCATTTGATTCATCTGTGTCAACATTGCATTATTCTGCATCGTCTGAATTGAACCCATATGACTCATTGGACCATTAGCTTGGGCAGGCATCATACCCATCCCTTGCATTTTATTTTGCATACTTTGCATGGTCATAGGTTGTCCAGGACGTTGGTTTAAACTTTGTAATACTAAAAGATGAAATTATAGTACAAAATAAATTATTCACTCTCAATAAACGTTTAGTTATTATCATTCTGCAAAAATTTATAATTTAAGTTTCAATGTAATTGTAATAGAGTATTCGGGCAGGGTCAATTGTAATTCGAAGTACAACCCAGAAAGCAGTGAATCTTCACCTTAGCAAGTATCTGTTAAATACACACGTGATCGAGTTCAACTTCACCAAACATTTTGTTCATAATATTATTACTTCGACCATACCACTGTCAACGTTTACAAATAAATTCTATTGCAAAAGAAGATCAGCCCTACCTGAATTGTACACCTCATCTTATACATACAAAAAGATACAAGTACATTTTTCACAGAATATATACATATATTTTTGCCAATCTCTATGTTCATTTTAATATACAATGCATTTGTGTAACGAAAAAGTAAATAATACTGTGAAAGACATAATCTGGAATTACATAAATGCATCATGAATAAAGGAAATATTTTCCTAAATTCAAGTATAAAGTAGCAATAGTAGGCGTAATAAATGTATCACATTATCTCTAATACAGCTTATTCGTCAAAACTCTCGTTTTCAATGGTAGTTCCTCCATTCAGGAATACCTGAAATGCTTCCATTAAAGGCAAATCAAAAAACGTTCTCAATTTCTCTTCTAGCGTATCTATGCACATTTTCCTTGCTTCTTTCGATACTACACTATTGCATATTAATTCATATTCAAGATTCTCAACTTCTATATTTTCATCCAATACTAGCTCCACAACAATAATATCTCCAGAGCTCATTTTTTCCAAGCTTTTCGGCCATCCCTTTCCATTTAGCAATACTTTTACCTTGGTCAAAGGTTCGTTTACTTCAAATTCTATATCTTTATAGGTCTCTTTCACTTTATCGATAGCTTGGTATATAAATGTTAATCTGTGTACAAAAATCTCCAGTAAACTCTTGGTCCTGCATACATTTTTAAGGACCTGTGGTCCAATAGGATCGTAGGTACCCTTTTCCATCTTGATATGAAACTTTGGTAAATCTGGCAATCGGCTATGCCCTAAACTAATATACCATTTGCGCAATAATTTAACATATTCAAGGGTTATCTTGAATTTAATGCCTGGTATATGAGTTTCATTAATGTCCGGTTTGTAAACATAACATACACGATTATCTTGTAATTTTACTGCCATGCCACACTGCTCTTTGACATCTTGCTCAAGATCTGCACGTTCGCATAATTTTTGCTGCCATAGCTTATGGTATTCTTCTTCGTCATTTCTATGATCAATGTACTGATAAAATTTAGCTTGAGACGGTGATTGATGCAATCTGTTACGTGTATCAGAATTATCTGAATCGTAAGCAACTTCGCTTTCTATGGAACTCTCATAGCGCGAGTAATACATGTTATTAAACTTTGGCATTTTTTAAATTTTGTTATAAATTTGGCACGCGTACAAATTTCAAGACGCTTCTTCAATTTTTGCAATAATAACGATTAGGTTAAGTTTCTTTCCTCTATGAAATAAAAGTATCCATTAGAATTGTTAATTCACAATGTTGCACATAAAAGATTCATTAAATCTTATACCTTGGAGACAATCCTTTCCAAAAAATAAATTTCTGACCTTAAGTATTATTCTACTATGCTGCTTAGTTTCTTAATGTGCATGTACACTCCGTTTGTATTGTTGACATTGAAATGTTGGAAAAGTAGAAACATGTTATTGTCGTGAAATACTTCGACACACGTGCCCGGAGCTCTGTGGGCTTCTCCCACTCCCGTTCGCGTCGCTCGGAATACGCGCGACGCTAAAGAGACGTCTATAATGCTACGCATGACGTGTGTGTTAGTAACACACGTCGCCGCAGCGATCCAATGCTACTAGTTGCTAAGTACTACTGCATATTCCTCGCGAATATTGTGTTGGGACGGAGCGGTTGGAAGGGGAAGCAGGCGCGTGAGGGGCCGCACTGGATATTGCTCTTAGACACTGTACAAAATGCCATTAGAAATAATAATATATGAAGGTTGTAATACATAAAATGATAAATTCAGTGTTATACTTAAGGGGAGGTTCCGGTCAAGAGCCCAAAAAAATAGGTGATCTTTAGAAATTAATTAAAGGAAAACTACTATATATAATTCAATGGGACTTTTTGCATTGTATTAAGGATGTCTTAAATTATAAAAATATATTTTTTGTTTTATAATTAATCATTGCAGATGTCACTGGGAAGTCGTTAAAGTCAAGGCGTCAAAAAATGCATCCAAATCGGTCAAACCTGTAAAAACCAGAAAAAATTACAAAAGGGACATTTTTTTTAGAAAATAACAGTTGAAGTTTGAAATCACTTCTTCCCTATATTTTTCGTCCTTTCAACCCTTTGAAAATGATAAATTTTCAATTTTTGTAATTTTTCCTGGTTTCCCCCCTAGCCAGAAGTATATTCTTCAAAATAAAAAAGTTTCAATCGAATTGGATAATAACTTTTAGAGATTCAAGTTCTACCATTCCACCAAAGAAATGTGTATGCAATCATATATATATATATATATACAGATTTTAATGGAACCTTCGTTGCATGCACAAAGTGCAGCGAAATATGTAACATGTACTTCCCTTATTTCTTAAAGTGGTTTCTTTCCAGCGGACAGCTATATTGTTACTTATTGATATACAAGAATGTAATCGTTCCTTATAAAACATCCGGTGTTGTTGTCGATTCATACTCACAATTTGTAGCCGTATTTGTAGGCGGTTGTTGGATTATTCCTTGAGGATTAGGTCCTGGTCCATTCATACCCATCATCTGATTGTTGCCAGTTCCCTGACGCGCCAATGTTTGCAACGCACCAATCGGATCCGGCATTCCTTGATTTCCAGAGCCGGGCGTGCCTGGAGTAGCGCCCCCTGCACCTTTTTTATTATCTAAAAATAAACCATACATTACATGGAATTAATAGTTCCAGTTCTATGCACGTATAATTAAACATATATTACTTAGTTCTCTGACGTGTAAGATCAGCCTGGCTACAAAACCTAGATATTCTTCCTGCAACAAAAGATTAGAACAAGTTTTAGCAATAATAAGATCTCTCAATACGGAAAGTTAAAAAGTTAATTTAATGGTTTGTTAAAAACTATATACCCATCGATCTTTTTTTCCCCGAAGAAATTAGATATATTATTAATACCTTCTAAGACATTAAGAGGAAGGATAAAAATGGATTATAACAAACCTTAGTTTTTGCTTTTTGGAAAACATGATTTTCCATGTCAATACTATTTTTTGTTGTGGGCATTCCGGACATCTGAACAGCTTCATCTCTGTGTAGAAGATACAAAAACTATTATCCAATTACTATATACCTTTGATTTTCATGTAAAGATGATTTTTGCATGAATCCTTATCATTATCTTTTTGTATTAATAGTATCATTATGCTAATGATAACATTTCACCATCTACACTTAATTAATGCACATAAACTTACATTTTTGCAATTACGCTTTGTCGAAAGCTCTGTGTTCTCCAAGAATTCTCGTCTGTTGCCATTTTTAATGTTCAATAATGAAGCCAACAATAAAAATCAATTCGCAACTCTCCTTTATTGAAGTAATTAAATGACCAAACACGTATGCAGTAAACTACAACTACAAGCAAGTGAAGTTGAATTAGCTGTAAGTTGTTCTGTCTTTACGGCACGGTTTACGATATATAAAGATATATTTAAATGTAAATAGCCTCTCCGTAATCACGTTTCTATGAAAACGATACTTGTTTCATGGTTTTATGGCGGTAGATATCATATAATGCGATATAGACCACAGTGCGCAAAAAGTTACGAAATAAAAGTCAGCAATGTTAAAAGTATTTAACTAATTAATTTGATGTGATTGAAATAATATCAAATCTTCTGCGAAATTAGTGTCTTAGATATTCGGCTTAAGTCAAAAGGGCAGGATTTGAGCCTTACCTAACGTTACATAAAATATGGAGAATCGTTCATGAGAATGCCTTATTCCTTTCTAACCTTAAAACAGATGTATGATTTTCTAAATAACCTCTAAATTTAAAATGGCAGAGTTAATGTTAAAAGAGGACGAATTATTACAGAAACATAAAAAAGAACGAAAAGATCTGCAAGGTAATTGAATCATGTATTTCTAAACTTCAGTTCTTTTTTCTTTTCATTCACATCGTTCCTAATATATCCCTATATTAAATAAATCAAAATTCTTATGGTATTACCTTATTAAATATGTTTCCTCGATTCTTATATTTTAAATTGCAGCACAAATACAAATTTTAAAGAAGTCGATTTGTAAGGGTGACAAGAAGAAGAAGAAGGAAGTTACCGAGGAAATCAGCCATCTAGAAGAAGCTTTAGAAAAAAAGCAGGAAGAGGAGTCGGACAGATGGAGAGTCGCGCAGCTTAACATTAATAATACAGAGAATGAAAATTCAGCGAACGATAGCAACGAAGAGGCTAAGAATGAAAAACAGTGCGAGCAACCGATGCACAGAGTTTCGAAAGCGCAGAAGAGAAGGGATAAAAAAGCAAGTGCGGAGAGGGAGCGCAATCAAAAGATAATAGAACAGGAAGCGTTAAATGTTTTTGGGAAGAGGAACGTAGAGATACAAACCATAAAAAAGATCCTACAAAAACGTGGTCTAATGATTTATGAAATTCCAAGTGACGGCCATTGGTAAGATGCTTGCCCATAAAATGTTCGTTCGATCTTTATATGTTTATATTAATCTTATAATTTTTACAGCCTGTATAACGCGATCGCGCACCAGCTGAAAGTCATTCGAGAGACTCCATTGACTCTTCACGAGCTTCGAACAAAGACTGCTGTGTACTTAAAAGAAAATATGAATGAATTTTTACCATTCATTTCTAATCCAGACTCTGATGCTATTCTTTCTCCTGAACAGTATGAGAAATATTGCGACGATGTGGCGGATACAAGCGCTTGGGGCGGTGCCATCGAGGTGAGCGAACATTAAATTCTGCATGTTAGAAACCTCGTAACAATCGTACTTATAAAATCACTTTCGCCTACAACAGCTACAGGTTCTGTCCCATGTACTGAAATGCCCGATAGAAGTTATTCAAGCATCGGGGGCTCCGTATGTTGTTGGAAGCGACTATAATAATGATAAAAAGATGATATTGACCTATCATCGTCATATGTACGAGTTGGGTGCTCATTACAATTCTGTTACAAACTATGTCGCAGAAGAGGAAAGTTGATAAAACTGGATATTACGCTTCATTAATATGCATAAGGAAGAAATTCAGCATGTAATTTCTTAAGAATTTTTACTAACTTAAAATGTACCAACCATTCAAAGAGCTGCCAGAATTTAAGTGTCCAGGAAACATATCAATGACACGTTAAATTAATACTTGAACGTTTCTCTGGTAACATTGACTAATTGCATATTTAAGAAAGAAATCAGTAATTTCTATCGATAGCAAGTTAGACCGAGTATATCAATGTATATAATATAAATCGATGGGTCTTCCTTTGTTGTTTTAAACGATTATTGCACACCGCAAAAATAGTTATTTATTTACAATCAAAATATTTGACAATATAAAGAAGCTGCCAGCGAATTGCAAGTACACATTATTATTCAGTGCTTGCTTGTTCCAAAGTTCTAATGTATATATTAATTTATTTCTAATAATGGTTTACGTTTTTTATAATGAAATTTTTATTTTAAATACAAATGAAGTATTTAAAGAGAATTTGTTACAGAAGATATATTAAGATTGTATGTATGCGCGAATATACTCTACCACTTATCTGATGTGTTCTTAGTAAATTTATACCATTTTGATTGTAAGCGATGTACACGAAACGAAATAAAAATGGTAAAATGTTCAGGCTGATTACTAGTTTCTGGGAGTGAAATTTATTTACTTTTCAAACTCATATCCAACAGTTTCCACACTGATATATAAGTTAAGATCACGGTATCAGATCTTGTTTCATTTATCCACGCTCGTTGCATTACTATCGTTTGGTGTTTTATCGTCATTCGTTTCTCTAGTTTTATTCGGGTCATCTGGTTTCATTTGCGGGAACAACAGTACTTCCTAGAAACATATACACATTCAACGGCACGTCCTTCATTTTGATATAAAAATAGTTACCTTGATATTATTCGAATCTGTGAGAAACATAGTGACTCGATCGATACCTAGCCCCCAGCCAGCAGTTGGTGGTAAACCATACTCTAACGAAGTACAGAAGTTCTCGTCAATTAACTGTGCCTCGTCATCTCCAGCTGCTTTATCTTTAGCTTGCTGCTCAAATCTGCCCACACATCGAACAAACTGGTTTTATTTAAGAAGACAAATCGCGATGAACGTAAACTTTCTATTGAAATCAACTACCTCTCTCTTTGTACTATAGGATCGTTCAACTCTGTGTAGGCATTACAAACTTCTTTCGTCATAACAAATAATTCGAATCGTTCCGTAAGACCTGCCTCAGAACGATGCCATTTCGCTAGTGGAGACATAATTTGTGGGTGATCCAAGATGAACGTAGGATTGATGCAGCCTTCTTCTATAAACTCTCCAACGAGCTGTTAAACATACACTTACATACATATTTGGTGAATATATATTATGTAATAACTCCCGCTGTTAAAGCATAGATATAATCTTACCTTATCGAGCAGTCTAGCTGCTGTTTTTGGTGGAGAACACTCGACTTCGTGTGCAGCGCAAAGTTCGCTAAGCATTTGAATCGCTTCTGGCGTGTTCAATTTATTTGCCGGAGGTAATTTGACCTTTAAAACTTCTTCTAGCGCTTTCATCATTGAGACGCGTTTAAAAGGTGGTGTAAAATCAATTTCTACTTCTTTTCCCTCTGGCCCATCTGGATGGTACATTATCTTATAACTACCGTGTATAGTTTTCACCATGCCAGATATCATATCCTCCGTAATTGACATCAAATCGTTATAGTCCGCGTAAGCCATATAGAATTCGCAAGTAGTAAATTCTGGATTATGTGTTAAATCTATCCCCTCGTTCCTGAATTGCCTTCCAATCTCGTATACTCTATCCAACCCGCCGACAACCAGCATCTAAAACCAGAAGCAGTGACGCGTTAGTACGACTTCTATGCGCAATGGTTAGTAAAGATTATATAAAAGTATTTATTACTTTGAGATACAATTCTGGAGCAATACGCATGTACAAGTCCATATTTAATTCATTGTGATGCGTAACAAAAGGTTTAGCTGTGGCACCACCAGCTATCATATTCATCATTGGTGTTTCAACTTCCAAAAACCCAAGTTCATCAAGAAATTTGCGGACGTAGGCGATTATTTTTGCTCGCACATGGAACGTTTTCCTTACTTTATCGTTTAATATCAGATCCAAGTAACGCTGGCGGAATCTTGTTTCCTAATTTATTAAAGTAATAGAATTGTTATCGCTCGTGAATCATGCGTGTCTTAGAATGAAAATCTTGTCGTTCTTTCGCACCTTATCTTTCAATCCAAAGTAAAGGGTTGGCAACATATGCAGACAGGGACTTAAAAGGGTAATACTGTGCGCCATGATAGAAAATTCGCCTTTCTTAGTTTTACCGGGATTCCCAACAATACCGATAATATCGCCCCTTCTTATTTTAGAAATATCGGGGATAAACTTCTCTTCGTCGGCATAAAGCCTAGCATTGGCCATTACTTGGAGTTTGAGGCTTTCTCCTCTGAGATCATAGAAAATAAGTTTCACACCGGACTCCCTAATTGCGTACACACGACCGGCAATACTATGTACTTCGTTCTCTAATATTTCTCCATCTTTCAAGATATCGCTGAATTTCTCGATAAAGTTCTCCAATGATATCGATACATGAAACTTATGTGGATATGGGTTGTCGCTCGTACTTTTAAGGTGGTTAACTGCTTCTGTCCTGAGCCGAACATATTCCTGGAGAGACAGCGGGATTGTAAAGAATGATCGACTTAAGAATAATGTTATATTAATATCGTAACATAAATATTCACATTCGGACTAATCTCCTCTTCCTTAACATTTTTCTCTGGAGATTTGAGTACTGGTTTAGCTGCCGCTTCAGCTAGCACCTTTGCTTCTTTCTCTTTTAATTTCTGTTCCGCCTTCAGACGTCGTTTTAATTCACTGGAATCATGATTGGAGAATGCGGTAGGTTTTATCTTTTACGTAAAGAAATGTAATCCTTAAGTCGTACGCACTTCGTGTGAAAACGACGTACGGATATCTGATGCAATTTTACTGGGTTTGCGTTAAAAAATACCGGCGGTACCACGCCAACAAAAGTTTTGGTTATGTTGCGCAGCATATTTCGTTAAAAGTATCGTCGCTATTATATCAATGATTTATGTACATTTATGTACAACGAATGCATCTAATCGTAGATTTTTCAACGTATTACTATCTAGTACATGGAGAAAAGTGCATCAACGTAAGCAGCGGTCAACAAAACAACGTGGATGACCGGACCATGACATCCGTTACTGATCTATGTAGGTTATGTTAGAACTATGGCCACAGATAAGAGATAATCTTCGCGTAGACATAAAAGAGCAAACTCAAAAATCTAATTTTCCTTCGCTACTATTATTTTACTCACTTTTTTGATAATTTTTCACTCGTAGTGTCGGCCATGTTGGTACAGTTCAGTGGAAAGGATTCTTTCGTGTCGGTTGGCAAACATGCAAAGTGCAGGTTAGTCTCTCGAATAAATCTGTGACATTGACAGGCCGTAGTTCGTTCCCTCGTGCATTACTGTAATTTTTAATTAACTCCCGATTTTAATCTTGCTTTTCTCCAAACATTCTCTTTCGTTATATATTTTGGGCCTCCTTGTGTCGATTGCGATGTTAAAAGAGTGTTGAAACGCGTATAAAAACGGTAATTCTTTCTGGATTCGATTCCAACTTTTGGCGGTATAATATTTTAAATCCGACTCCTTGGCAACCACGTCTGTTGACTCCCGCCTTTAAAATCAATCGGTTTCGGTGAAGTGTTTCGGGTTTGTCGAAGATATGGATGGTTGTTTCGGTTATCGTGAATTAAAGGCGTTGGAGGAATTAATCAGTGCATCGCAGGGTAATTCGGATCCGGAGGATGACTTACCACAAGCTGGAGCACGGAAAATTGGTGAGTTAAAGAATTATCGAGACACAGCTATCTCTATTTTCCCATTGCGTTCTTTTCGCCTTACACCGCCATAACGGTTTATTACGCTTTCCTTTTTGGGAAGTAGCATTAAATATTTGAATCTTCAACTTTTCATTCAAGTGCAAATATGAAGTTTAAATATAAATATTGAGGAATGGTACGTTCTTTTCAATAACAGTAAGCGTTCATTTTTTTTTATTGCTGATGTATTGTTGCTAAACAGCTTGCTACGACGGTATTCATAAACGTGTCTTAATCTTAAGCAAATGCATTCGGCATCCTTTACTATGCTACTAGGTTAGTAGAGGGTGCTGCATGCTTAAGCATTTGCTTAAGAATAAGACACGTTTATGAATATATAAACGATGCTATAAGGACGACACGAACATCCATAAGGTGGTAGGTCTATCCTCAGAGCCGGATTTTACCTTTCAGGGGCCCTAGGCTGAATAGTTGGTGGGCCCTCGGTTAAATGTAAAAAATGAAATGACGCTGATTTGATTTTTTTATCATAACACTCGTATAATCTAAATAAGAATTTAATTTCAAAATTAACATTGAACATCAAAACTAAACAGAACATTAACATAAATAAACATTAAAGCTAGAAGTTAATAAAGATAATATAGAAAAATGCTAATTTTTCGAAGAAAATATTTAGAATGAGGGGCCCCCAGCTAAACGGGGCCCTAGGCTGCAGCCTTGTTAGCCTAAGGGTAAATCCAGCACTGTCTATCCTATACCTCGTCTGTGGCGACACGAACATCCATAATGTGATAGGTCTATCCTATACCTCGTCTGTGGCGACACGACGAACATCTATAACGTGATAGGTCTATCCTATACCTAGTCTGTACTATTACCACAGACCCACAGGCGAGATCTGCACCTTATTTGCGATCACGGGGTTTATGTTTCCGCTCTTTATCGGCGGAGTAAATCGGTTAGTCCGTCACATCTTCCGCCGTTAGATAGCACGTGGTGTCATTTTAGTGACGGTGCGCTTGACGGAAGTGGGATATTTTTAAGGACCTGGCGATATTGGCGCTAAAAATGCAATATCTGAGGAGCATTTGGGCCCGCACGCACCTCTGAAAGGCGAGGCTGGCGACATCTGGCATCCGTCTGAGATTGTAGCCGTGCAAAATTCTGAAGTCTACGATCCAAGGATAGTGCCGGAGTACGAGATGAAGTTTAAACAGGCGGTGACGGCGGAAGACGTCTTCTTAGGTGTTAGTGTTGCATAAACGCTTCCCGAGTCAGAACAAAATCAAATAAACTGCGAAGCATATTTTTCTCGCTATGAATCATAATCTTTTAATAGAGCACGTGTTATAGTTGCATGTGAATAGTAGAGATTGCCAAATAATATGGTCGGGGTAGCCACCCTCTAGTATCTTTTAATGGCCAGTTGATTCTGTTCAGACTACAGTTAATATGGACTCGAATTATTCAGCATGTATTAAACGGCGCAATCGCTTATAAATTCAGACAGAATCATCCACCTTCGTTTGCACGAGGAATAATCATCTTCTTATTTTTGTAAAATGGCTGTCATCGTATTGCTTTCGAACGTTCCTGGCTCATGGTATTCCAATGAATAATGAATACTCTCTATGAAAGAGGCTTTAATAATGTATTAGCACGCTAGGAGTATGCACCAAATGCACAGAACACCGTCTTCCTTTCAATTCTAGCTCTGAATAACATTCATACGTGGGACCGTGGCTTTAGAAGCTCAGAGATCCTTCAATTCTATTCTAATCCTTTCCCTGTATTCCTAGAAATTACACGGAGGATCTATTAATCATCAACTGTGCTGGTCAAACCAGATAGGTCACATTCTATCGCTTTGCTCCGCGAGAATTGCAATTTTCCACGCATCACTCGCTTCCTACTATCCTCCATTACACAGCAGTCACTGTTCCAAGCATTCTCCTCTAGACTCCGCTCTTCACAGCTTTTATCCTAGCTACAAGCACCGATGCACATATTCGGATTATCAAATCCAGAGATGGATTTAAGAAATGGTTAGAATAATTACTGTCGTTGCTGCATCCCCCTCAGTTTCGCTTCGTAGTTGATGCGCAGGAGGCATAACGTAAACCGTTTCGATTATTGGCGAATTAGATGGGCTTGAAAACACCAGGCACCGCGTCCTGCGAGTGGCTGTCCATCTTTGTGAGGATGCCCCAGGAGTCGCGCGACAAAGTCGACCTCTCCGTGGAATCTGAGGCGATCGACGTGCGCAGCCCGAGGTGAGAGAAACGTGGTGTTCCCGCTGTGGAGCAGGATTTATCGGCGATTTCGCCAAGTTTCATTGCTTTGACTCGGGAATTGGGAGGGGGTAAGGGGGGGGGGGGCTGGAATTTCTTTGACAATTTTACGAGGCTGTAAATCTGTCGGGGCGTAAAGCCAGTCACGATTTTCCAGATATCGGCTGCACCTCGCGACGCCGCATCCGGTCGATCCAAATACATCGTCCGCCAAGTGGCACAGCGACACGTCCACATTGGAGATCACGCTGAAGCTTGTACGCGAGCTGGACGAGATTAACTTTTAAGCAACAATCGGGAGACGGTGTTCCCCATTCTGTATATTCCTCGAAGGGTTAAATACATTTGTGCTTCTATGAAACGTGCAGCGAGATTGCTTACGAGTAATATCTACTTTATGTGTTAGATTGGGGATGGTTATTGTCGTTTTGGAATTGGATTTTGGTAATACCTTGTGTTTTTCCATTTCCAGTTATTGTAATGTGTAAAACACTGGGTTTGGGGTGGGAAGGGAGGGGCTTCTGTACGCTGGATTTCTTTATTTTTCGTGGTATCGATATAAAAGTGACGCCAATGGATTTCGGATGTTTGAAGTCGAGATCTTGAATCGGATTGAAAGCCCGTTTCGTTAAAAGTAGTCCGATTTAAATTATTTTCTGTTCGTTTAATCGAGAGAATGCAAGAAATCCATTGGTGTCACTTTCATATCGATACGATGAAAAATAAAGAAATTTACTTCATCATTTACACATCGCCGAGCAACTCCAGGCGTCACTTTAGACGGGTGAACGATACAATGTCGCTCGGCTCGGGCCTCGCGCGGCATCGATCAAAGGCTCTCGCGAGTCTCGAGGCTCGCCAAGGTTAGTCGAGCTTCAGTCGACTAAAATACGACTGAATACGAGAACGCTGTTTATTCAGTCATGATTGAATCCCCATGATTTCTTCGCTTCGATTAAAAATTGACTCGGGTTAGTCTTATTCACGAGTCTCGAATAAAATTTTCGTCTTTTAGTCGAACTGAATTTTTTATTTCAAATAATTTTTTGCCCATCTCTGCTTCCTGCCTACGCTTTAGGCCCTACAGCCCCATGGCAGTTTACACTTTTGTGTAACTACGTAGATACCTAGTGCTCCTCCACACTGCAAAAGTAACTTAAAATTCGGCAGGGACGCTTCTAAGTCTACCAAATAACTAATCGCCAACTGTCTCCTTGTCCCAAATTCATTACCCCCTTCAACAGCAAACTTAATATCACCCAGTACGTTATAATCGAATCTTTTTCATATAAGATATCAGTATTTAATCAAATTTAATCAGTTGCACGTTTCGCCGATTCCTTATTCTCCCCACGAAAGTTCCCTTGCCCTGAACGTGGAAAAAGAAAGATTCACGAATGTTTTCACAGTTGGACCCGCGTTGCCCTCCTCTCGTGACTGCAGAATTATTCAGATCGATCGCGGAAAGATGATCCCTCTTCGTCGCGTTGCCTCGAGGATGGCACCGATCAAAAGGGGGAGAAAAATCACGGTAACGAATAATGCGGACCGTTCAAATACTTGAAAAATGTACTCCCTTTCGGCGTACACTCCACTAAATTACTCGATTCTTGGCTGGGTCGAGTCGATTGCCAATCGTTCCCGACCGAAAGGCAGGGGAAAAGGGGGCTGGGATCGAGGGGGTGGATGCCGAATATCCTTGAGCGCGGTTTCACGCTCGTTCAGCTCGACCGTTTCTCGGCTACTCGGTAGGGTTCGCGTAGACCGTGTTTCGAGATTTCCAGCATCGATACGCTTGTTATCGGGGAAATACGGCATCGGTAATTTGTTTAAGGACCACGGGGGAAAAAGTTACTGGCTATGATTCGATGGTATCGGTGAGAGGGTGGTGCGCCGCCGTCGGCGAATTATTCATTGTGTCGTGTGTTCTTGTTTTAAGATGCGATCAATTTTCCTTTTTAACGCTGGAGATAATATCGTCGAATTTAAATCTTGATATTACAATACCTGAATAGTTTTGCGGGTATTTTTCTTTATTCCGACGTGATTCATTTATATCGAGGGTGCAGGCAGTAACTGGGGAATACGTATTTAGTATAAAATGTGAAAATCATGTGAGTTTTCAAACGTGGATAGTTGTATAGACGAATCGACGAAGAGTCGAAGTTAGATTTCAACTCCGATAGTAATTGCACTTCTTAAACTTTGAATCTCTCTTTTAATTCAGCGATATCCATTAACGGGTTCCGTTTAAATGGGAGCAAAAGTATTTAAATACCGAACAAACTTTGCCTTTAAATTTGAAAAGTGGTATTTGCTTCGAGTAAATTATAGCAACTGATTTCGCGTTGATCTAAACGATCGATTAAACTTCATAACGAAGGTAATCCGAGGCACCACGAGAACCACATTTTATATTAAAATCTATGCTGGAATTACTTTGATTTCAATTTATATCGTTAGAGGCGGCCCCGCACCTCAAACGATAAAATTATTATTCTGACGCGAAGCTAGTAGATCGGATACAGAGCGTTTCACGGAAATTCGCGCAGTTGCGAGCAGAATTTACAGAAACGATTTCGCGGGCAGACTTACGAGGGGACGGTTGATTATTTTTCTTCGTCGGCTGTTATGAATTTTCCCGTCACGGGTCGTTTAGCGTGCTGTTAAGGCACATTTCGCATACCCCGCGAAGCAAATATCTCACGAAAATACTTTAGACCTCGGAGCCCCTCCCCTTTTTCGCCTGTTATTAGTACCTCCTTCCTACCATAATTAAGACAGTCCCATTATTTATAAATTATTCACAAAGTTTCCGCTCTAATATTACTTAGTGGCTTTAATGAACTATCGTGCGCTCGAACATTTCATTGGATTTATTAAAAGACCGAGAAAGGAGAAAATTAACTGAAAGGAACCGGGAGTCGGCGGAGCGCTCTCCATTTGAAAATGCACGCGCCAGATTGCGTTTGGCATTCATTTATTCTAAAAAATTCTATGTTTACGTAATGCTGGCTCGCCGATTGGGCGGCTCTGTCCCCCTGTTGCTGGTAACCTTGAAAGGCCCGCGTTTCCTTCGCGAAATCCACAGGCACGAGTGTTTTTAACGAATGCGATATTCGCGGAAGTTGCCCGTTTCGGTGGATCCGGCGGACTCGTGGATTCAGTAGCAGCTGCTCCGGGAAGAACGAATGTAAAAGTTTCGATAGTTGTTACGCGGCGATCGTGGGTCCGTCTGCAAAGTTTCGCGAGCGGTTTTTCACGGTGTCTCTCGTTTAATAATTAAAACGGCCAATCAAGGGGAATGGGATCTCGATCGGGGCGTCGTGACTCGCTCGAATTACATTAGTTGATTAAATGTTTTCATTATTATGCGCACTGATCGCTGGGCTTGCTTGAAGGAGACGCTTCAAAATGGCGCGTGCAGTCTTGTCCCCATTTGGGGAATAAATTTGGGTAAAATAGGTTTTGATTGTAATTAGATTATGCTAAAAGAGGACCAATGGAGTATAGCTGTCTGATAATAATTTCTACGTTGCTTGGGTCCTTTCGGACCCAATTCATTTCCATTTCTTTAATTCTACTGTGTTTCTTGGGTCTTTTAATTATGAAGAAAATATAGCAAGTTTTTGTTAATATGTTTGTGTTTCTTTGAGGAGTAAATATATGGGGGGGGGGGGGGGGGGTTAATGTCAGATAATAAATATGTGGTTCCTTGTTAGTTATGTTTCACTTGCGTGATTCGGTAAAGTAAAGTGGTGTTTTATTACGATCTCGTGTTGTTCTTGTTTATTATATCCAACACAGGTGATTCCACCAAGGAAATTAGATTTCTCCTCCCCTTTCCCATATTATATTTAAAGTTAGATGTACTTCTTCGTACAAAACGCTAATTTCTCCCTTTCAATTCGTCTCTGAAAACAGTGACTTTTATTTCGCCCACTTTTTTATTTCCACGCGTTATAACCCCAGGTGACGGAGAACGGATTACGTTCGTTGCATGCACAAAAAAAAAAATAACAGTTTTATGCATTCTCTAGCGGTAAAGGACAGGTCAGAGCAGCGTGGCCTCTGTTTTACACGCTGTCATAGGAGAGGCATTTTATACGAGGGACTTCCGGCGACTTTCAAAACCAACTGAATGGAAATTTCACATCTAGCTCAAGGAGACTGCACGAGTTGTTTACATCGGAGAATAGATAAAAAAAGATCGATGAACGCGATAAAAACACGTGTAGGTACAGGCGAAACTTCCTATTAGGTAGTTGCAATATCGAAAACTATGGGCATTAAAAATAAATCGACACACGTTCAAATTCTATCAGTCCTTTAGCCATTTTATTTAACTTTCGTATTGTCAAGAAATATATACATAATATTACATATATTTATACTTCTTAGATCTACGCTCTTTTCCTACTTAAAAATAATTAATTTATTACCAAATTCAAAACCTGTCATTTCGACTGGTCGTGGTAGTTTTGGTCTCCTAGTGTTAAGGCACCTATCCTAACAGAAATACAATTTTTATTTATTTAAAAGCGATTATTGATAAACGAGACAAGCGAAAAATGATCGCATTCGTAGTCCCCTATTTCTCGACTGGTGGACATCTTTCCGTTTCTTCTCTTGCTCGCAGCTTGGCCATAGAGATCCGATTCTATCAGCCTGATTACGCGTTCAGTTCCCATTCAGCCGCGATAATTACTGTTTTAGCGTGGCGCCGCTCGGAACAGTGAATCAGATCGGCGAAAGATAAATCAGCGTCGGGCAGCGATCAATTCGCGACGAGATTCCGTGCATTTCGATAAATTGTCGGACAGCCGCGTGGGATATGGTGAGATTGCTTCGACGCATTTCATGCTGCAAGCCCGATGCCTCCTCCGAGCCGCGAATCGATAAATTAACCGGGCAGATAATGCACACGGACAGACGTGAACGGGCGATGCGGCGTTGTTCGTCAACTGCATTCGTTGTTCCTGGCCAGTAATTCATCCGTGTTAATTTCCCGCCGACTTCGCCGTGACTAATGCCGCCGTTGCGCAAGTGTATTTATTCCTCGCCGTTTAATTTGGAGATTGCACGTCGATTCCTTAACGCCGCTCGATCACGAAGTACCTCAATGAAATCGGCTGCCGCGGGATTAATCATTCACGCAGGCGCTGCTTCGCTGGATGGCAGCGATCTTATTTGAACCTTGCAGCAGTCTGGCGAGGATGCTTCATTGTTCTAGGCTTGAGATTTGAATGTGTGGGGGTAGGTGGTTTGGTTGAGTTTGATTACTATCAATCTATGCCGGACGCTTGTAGGTGTTTCAGGCAGCAACTGTAATTATTGATTAATTTTAATGGGGCTATTTAATTCATTCAGTATTGAGAATTAAACTTCAGAGCGGTTCCACTGATTGCGTGTATTAATCGTGTATTCGTTTTTATTCCGAGTTCTTGTTTGAAATTCGAGGATTCGGAGGGTTAAAATGTGTGGGGTTGAAAGTGATCTGGGAAGGGGGATCGGTAATTTGGGTCACTGTAATACCGTAGTAGATGTGACTTTAATTTGACCCAATTCTAAATGAATGTTTCTTGATTTCGGAATCCACTTTGATGTTTTTAATATTTTAAGTCGGCAGCTACGTGGACTTGATAAAGAGTGTCCGACCGTGTAAGTTAATCTTGATAGAATTTCAAATGCAATTAAAATTTTTCGATTTAAATGAAAATTACAGTTTAGTTATGCAAAGTCACTGCTTATCTTATTCATAGCGTTGAAAAATATTTAAAGCAACATTTCCATAACAATCCAGTCCTTCGTGGTTTCTGGATGTCACAATAAATCTTTCAAGTTACTTTTCCGGAGAACACGTATAAAAAAATACGTGTCACGGTAAATTGGGGAAAAAATTTGATTGGAAATAAATATGTTCCTTTTCTTCTAAGTTGATTTAAGTAGCCTTAGATGCTTGTCAATTTTTCAAATTTTTCACGCTCCCACGTTATCGTCGGCTGCGTCCAATGCCATCTAATAATTCTCTATTATTTCACACTCGAACCGACTAATTTCCTACCTAATATCTGTGCCGCAACATTTGCCACTTTGTGCACTCGATCGCACATAAAGATAAACTCCCCAGCAGCCGCAAAATGACTTGACCGCGATTAATGTTGCTCTAATTTCTGTTTCACGTTCGCGCGACATGCGACTTGCAAACCTCATAAAACAGAGTATGCACTCCCTGCGTATAAAAAAAAGTAGGCCAGCAACGTAGTGATTGTTACACTTTTCACAATCCCATGATATTATGGGCCATATCTATCTCTGGATGGAAAGATCAAACGAAAGGTGAGCTATCATTGACTCGCTCAACATGAATTCTGACAAATGATTCGTCGTTCATTCGAGTAACGGGCGGTTGTTTCAAAGTCCTCTTCCTCCAAACCGAAGCCGAAAGATCTTAAAAAAAATTATTCCATCGGTTGAACTTCTCTTCGATTCTTTCACGCTAGCAACACGCACGTGGCACAACCTTGAATTCAAATATTTCATCTCTTGGTCCTGCCCGCGGGACGTTCGATCCCATCGCTGCCGTTATTCGCCCAAGAGGATCGCATCGGCGCGAATGTTAAAAGTCGAACGATAATATGGTGGCGCGAGCGACGCGAAATTGAAACGCAATGAAGTCACGCGTCAATTTCGTTGCATTAACCGTCCCACTTCTCTGTCGCCGTTTATTTAGATTTATAGAAGCGCAATGCCTCGGTGAACTCTTCAACTGGCTGCGCTCAGCCGCGACAGTCGTTTCTGTAGTCAAAGTGTATCGCGCGTTCTGCTCGCGAAATGCGAACGAGACGAAGGCAGTCACGGTATACGCACGGCCGCTCGCGAGTTTGTTCTTAAACAACAATTACACATTCGTTCGTCGAAATTACGCGGGCAGCTTTGCTTTTCTTCCCGCATTTCGAGAATATTTGACAATAGCATTCAGGTTACCTTCTAAAGTTTTGCGTAACTGTTATCATCCCAGCTTCCGCTCCAAAAGTCTCCGAGACCTATCGAGACCTTCTATTCCAGCTCACAGTCTCAATCGATCGAACTCGAAGTAACTGGACCATAGTTAGATGTAAGGACTATTTCTTAAACCTTCCTATATATCTTCGCTTCTGCTCCGAAAGACCCGAAAACCCACTGAAATCCTCACCTCGGCTGATGAAGCTTCTCCCATCCATCGAGCGTCTCGAAAAAGCAACGAGAATACCCTCGTTCACTCGTCGTTACACGACAAGGCGGGTTTTATTTCGGCGGATGTTTCGGTCCACGTTCGGGGAACGTTCACGGAAGGTGGCCCGCTTGCTTCGCACTCCCGGCGAACATTAATTCATGAAAAACCGAGGTCGGGGACGCGTGGGAAACAAAGGAACACGCGCCTCATTAAAATTTTTCTCTCTTCTCGCTCGAGACACGGGAGTTTCATGCCCGTCGTTCGCGGCTGAACAAATGTCAGGCCGCGCGCAATTTTCTTTCGTTATTATTTTATGTATGCGCCAGTTAGATAATACAGGGCCGCCGGTTTCGAAGGGAGCTGTATCCTTGCTCGCAGAGGACGACGAAACGGGACTCGCCCTCGTGATGCGCAATGGTATTTGATTTTACATCTGTGGTGGGCCGACAAGATTTTGCCCGTTGAACCGCGCGTCTCCTCCGTTATTTACAATAGCGACCAGGCAACTGTGCCGGGAGAAATATTGTCCGCGGATAGATTGCACACGTTTTATCGTCATGATCGATAGCGGTGCATCCATCGGTGGTTCGCGGACGAAGGATTTCTGCGGGGACAGCGAGAAATTCAGTAAACTGTCGCAAATATTTGTACACGCGATTGTCCTTATTCCGGGGTACGGGCTGGGAAGGAGGGAGGGGCATTAATTTCGTACGAAATCGCAGCGCAAACTTGTAGGAATTCAGTTTTCAGTTGGGTATGTGTTGCTGCGGCTGGTTTATATGCGCATCGCAATTTCCATACCGCGGCTATTAATATACGTATTAATTCGCGCTTCTGGTCTTTTCAAATATTGTTAGTTTCGCGAATATTGAAATGCGCTGCCGTACGCGGAGATAGCAAGGGTTATCATTAAGTTTATTTCCTGGCTGGCCGTCACGAGATTACTTTCGTCTGTTCTGTGCGCTGTAAAAATACAGATTTGTTAGCTTCGGCGTTGGGAATATATTTTGCTGGTTGGTGTGGTTTTCGAAGGGATGCTTGAGGGTGGAAAAAAATTGTTGCCCCCAGAGAGATTTGAACTCTCGACCCCTGGTTTACAAGACCAGTGCTCTAACCCCTGAGCTATGGAGGCTCACGAATTTCCTCTGCCGAAAGGCATTAGAAGGGTGCAGTACATATTCCCTCTATAATCAGTTTGATATAAACCGCCCGTAAGTCCGTCCAGTATTTCTACAGGATACTTAAAAAGGTGTACGCTCGTGTAGATACTCATTTCATCTGATCATGCATTTTTCAAGCGTTTTTCAAGCTCGGTGAACTCGGGTATCTTTAAAATATCTATATTGAGCTCACATTTATTAATATTCCACGGGAATAATTAATATTCTCATTTTAAATAGAAATATATGGTTTGCCAGCTTTTGAAGATAAAACAATTTTAGTAAAGGTCGGTGTGTATTATTGCGCCACGAGGGAATAAATTTTACTGCTGAGTAATAAACCAAAGAGCTCGCGTGTTTTAATAGACACAATATTTTAAATAGCTGTCCGCTTTATTTATCCATATTTAATCGTAATCGTCATTTTCGATGCCGTCTAATATATCCTTGTAATCGTAACATTTTTTGTCCCCCGGTATATTTCCGTCGCTTCGAATTTTCAACGTTTTTTTGTACACTTTTATATTATTACTGTTCCCTCGAATTAACGATTAGAATGATAAGCGAGGCACGGCTTGGTGTTGGAGCGTGTTTTAGATTTAATTAAGCGTCAGCTGTTATGGCTGGATGATGAATATTTATGGTGTCACGAGCGTCGAACATTTGAACGTTAATTTCGTTCGAGAAACGTAGAGACAATTTGTAACAATTAAATCGTAAGTGGATGGATAGGGATCGTGCCTGGCGAATTGTACGAGCATAGATCGTGCCGGCGATTACCTAATTACGTTATTACATGGTAATTACGGCACTCGGTGATAATAATGTTATCTAAGCAAATTCCAGCGACGCGGTCGATCTATTATGCATACACTATGCGTCATCCTCCATTCGCTCTCCTCTCGCTCGCGGTGGATTTTTTGATATTTCGATTCCTCGGTAGAAAGGAAGTCAATTACGACAGCCCCGCCCCGTTGCAACCTTCGGGACATGAAAAACACTGGAGGTAATCTTCATATTCCCCTGACAAATATTTAACCAACGCTGGAGTTCCACAATTCAGTCGACTCGATGGAAAATTCATTTCTCGCTAACACTCGAATCGAATCTAATTCCAAACGCGAATCTGTAAGTATAAGTATTCACTTCCTCGATGTTTCTTACCATTTCTATTATTCCCACTCACACTTCTCAATCTCACCTTAGTCTCGCATCAATTTAAAACTACCCCCCGCGCGTATCCAAATGCAGCCACCTTCCGCTCTCGTTCGACGCGGTTGATAAAGCGCGCTTAGCAGCTCAATAACACCGTCGAGCTCCAGCAATCACTTTTCACCAACTAAAATTTCGCGGCTTCTCAAAGCCTCCCCCTTGCCCCACTTCCTGATCGACCAGAGAATCTAGAAAAGCCAACACAAACTTCTCAAGCCTTCTTGGTCCCTTCCTTATGATTTATTTAATTCTGAGAAAATTCGGGGCCGCCCGCGCGTCAGACGGGCGGCTTGTCGGAGGGAGGAGAGGAACGGGTGCCCAGCGGCGGCCTTTTGCGCGCTGAATGTTTAATTTGATAAACGCGGCGGCGAACGCGGCACGAAGCGCCGGTGAAATAAGTATTTCCGTTTCCCGTACAAACAGTCGGCTGGAGGGGGCGCGTTGGGTGGAGAGGAGAGGGGCGGGGGTGCCGCACAATGTCTGACAAATCGGGAAGGACCAGGGGGCTGCCTGTGTTCCCATTTCCGGCCGTGTTTAATCGGCCCGCGCGGAGGCGAGGGCTGCCTTGCGGCGAAGGACGGGGGTCGCGGAAGGC
The DNA here is from genome assembly GCA_963932335.1 of Andrena marginata. Classification (NCBI taxonomy): domain Eukaryota; kingdom Metazoa; phylum Arthropoda; class Insecta; order Hymenoptera; family Andrenidae; genus Andrena; species Andrena marginata. The sequence goes on from OZ010660.1 coordinate 1,016,083, forward strand.
AAGGGGGCAGGGCAGGGCTGGGGAAGGAAAAATGGGAACGAACGGGATCTGTGGAGTGGCATGGCTTGGGAAACCAAATGTTTGCGGACAAATCGTCGTCGTTTTCGACGGTGGAAAATCAACAAACCGTTTCTGGCTCGCCCCTAATCCACCCCGCTCGGGCCCGATGGAAATCGTTCCGCACGCGCAGGGCACACGTCCACCTCCGTTCGGGGCATCGTAGGATCCATGGACATTGTCTGGGTACACGTCCAAGGATACGACGTGTATCCATTCCCCCCGCGGGCTTTGTCGCGTCGCACAGAGAATTCGGGGGAGGCGAATTCGTGGAGGATATAGGAATGGCCCTGCCTCGAAAGGATCCCTCCGTTACGTCGGGCATTTTCGTGGTGGAAATCGTCCCCTTCGATGGCGCAAAGTGTATGTATGTATGTACGTACGTTTGAGAAGGAGGAGCCCCCTGAACTGTTTCACCGATGGTGGACGTTGAAGTTTTTCAAGGGTTCGATGGGGTATTGATTTGAAGATGAGGATAAGGTGGGTAGCGCAGCCTGGGTAACTATTTTCTTCTAGTTTCTTTCGCTTAATCAATACTTGCTTCGCTCGTGGCAAGATACTTGGCATATGAGCGTCCAGAATAGTTGGTAGAGGAAAACCGAAGAGGTCTTCGTACGTGTCACTCCAACTAACTTATCTAATCGCGATTCATCTATCGCTGGTTCTGTTCGATGCAACGTTATCTCGGTAGTTAGAGACTGTTCTTACGTAATCTTCGGCAACTATGAATCCGAGCTGTTACCTATATTGTTAGTCTGTCCTTGTATAGAAGAAATTCAGAGCATCCTTTTCCTCGTTGGAAGAAAGGTGATCCCTTCTAATTTCAATTCAAATATTTTGAAATATCTCCATTCAAGTCCCTCGATGCTGTAACACGTAAGACACGCGACTCGATTTCCGCGGGATCCAAGCTCTGATCTCCGCATTCCCAACTTTTTCCCTTCCTTTAAACACGCGCTATCGCTTTAATTCGCCCATCCCCGAAATTTTGGAATGCAAACGATGCAGTTCACCGAGATCGTGGCTGCCAGGTTCCTCTGGAGCACGTCACCGAGGTAGAATCCCCCGGCCGCGGCGACTACAGCTTCGTTAGACTAATATCGGGGCCGCGGCGCGAGGGGAGCCTTTCGTTTTCACCGGCGTGGAAAGCAAACTAACGCGAATTTCACTTTAATTTCCAGCCACGTATCAGAGACCGCGGCATGCGGGCATCGGGTCGAGGAAACTGGACCGAGCCAGTCCAGGATTCTCCAGAAACTGCGTTACATACTTCCTATTAAATTAACCCTCGCGGCCCCGGAATTTCCGCGCACCAATAAATGAGTTGCGAAACGTTTCGGACCGCCTCCGATGTTAATTATTGCTCCTCCGCCAGGAAGAAATTCGTCCACGCGATCAAAGGTCTCGTCAATCGCTCTGCCCTACAGCGACGAGCTTATTGTTAGTTTAAATTAGGAGAAATTATAAACTGGCAAAGGTTTCTGAATATTTGCTAATAAATGATCATTTGTATGATCTGCGAAACTGTCTTGCCGCCAGCAACATCGTATTTTATTATTTTCTGCTAGAAACTTTGTTTCTTGCGTACTCTGATAACTATAGCAAGGGAGGCTATAACTTCGTACACATCTGATCGATCTGTTTTGGCGAATAAAAGTAAATTCTCTGTCATTGATCATTTAAATACGTAATCAGACAGTAAGATGCATCGCCGAAGGACTGGCCGACGTGGAAGGGAAGCGGATATAATATCATTCCTCGTTAAATATACAAGACCGCGGGGGTGCTGCGAGGAGCGAGCCTGCTTCAACGGAACGATGTGTTTGGAAATTCCCTATAATTTCCAGCACGTATCGGCGACGGTGCCTTTATATTATCGAGCAAACTGGGCCCCATTGACAAGGGTCTTGTAACAATGCTAAAGCATTTTGTGTCAAAGTAACTTACAATTTCACTTTTGTAGCTCTTGTTGCTCGAATCTATCGATTCTTCGCTCGATACTTCTGCTATCCGAACAGGACAAATTATTCTTTATTTACGTGTCGTTAAGTAATTCAGACAGCTATGAATGAAGCTGAATGTTCGACAAATCGTGCGACTTCTACGTTAGAGTAGTGTTTGAGCGGAAATTGGTGAATGATTAAAAAGCAAATCGACGATTGATCGAGTATTCATAGTCTGTGAGATTTGTATTGTTAATAATACCGCTAATATTACTAACGTTACTGTGACATTATTATTGTGAAAAATCATTTAGGGCTACTCCATAGAGGAAATGGCGGTAGCAAGTGACGAGGTTTTTAATAAAAACTCATGTGATCTCCTAAGAATGTGGACAGAATTTTTATTAATATCATTTTAGTAAAAAGTGGTTTGATTTACGACAGCGGAACGTTTGTGGTTGAAATTAAATTTATGTAGTCGGAGGATTACGGCGAGGCACCGTTTTATTCCACTTTCATTCACAATTTCCGTTTACACGGCTCTCTTATCGCGACTTCTATCTCGCTGATAACATCGCCAAAATTATGAGAAGGCACAGCAGAAAAAATTTGCCTCCAGAGAGATTTGAACTCTCGACCCCTGGTTTACAAGACCAGTGCTCTAACCCCTGAGCTATGGAGGCTGTTGGAGTTTTTTTTTTATTTTGCATGACTGTGTATGTCCAGGACAGAACCCCTTATCTTCTCAACGTTGTACACTTTTTTCATGGAATATTCGCACCGTAAATTTCATTCCCCCCTTGAGATTAATTTCCTCCGTGGAATAGATCGAAATTCGATGATTTATTTTCGACGAAGTTTTTTGTTTTAAGAATCACGGTAGTTCAACAGTTATACTTTTAATATTACCATGCTGTTCGCAATAGGTGCTGCGGGTATTCTAACAATTTCCTTTGTCATTCTTAAAAGAAACGTTCAGTTGATATCGTGATTTGTTAATTGAAAGTTCATTGTACCGAAAGTTAACTTGTTCTGGAAACTCGAGATCCTTAACTCATGCTTCATGCTTTTTCGATTAGAAATTCGCGTCGCATCAATTGTTTGAAACTTTTGCTAGGTTCGAATTTCTCAACTCACCTTTTCCACCCGTATTTCGTAAAGGAAAACATTTGGAATGAAAATCTGGTTTCTGACAGGGTCTTAAAGCGTAACGAAAGGAATCTCTTATGCAAATTAAACTGTTATCTTGGCTTGCGATCAGGAATAAGGAATGGCGGATGGAAATTCCATACTTTCTGTTGACGTTCCCTATCGGTTCTGGGATTTCAGATACTTTTATTTTCTTCGTTTTTATAAGTCTTTTTAAGAGTACAACTTCGGTGAATGATCATTAAGAATTATACTCGTAATCTTTCTACACTCTCTTCTATACACGTTCAAAGCTCCGTGTTCCTCACGATATACAACATACTCCGATTGCTTTTTATCGCGACTATAGTGAGATAAGAATAATTCGGAGTTGATAGACCGACTCATTTCAGTTTCTAATGTTATGGGCGCCAATTAGAAGAATATTCTCAGCTTGCAAAGCACCCTAATCTTTATTTAAAATTCAAAATAACGAACTACGCATGTCACATAATGTAATGCAAAAATTTTCTATATAAACAGTTCCCTCTTTTCTCTATTAACTCCGCAACAGTGTGTGATCGCGATTTTAAGAATTTTCACACTATTTTTTCATTCCCACTGAAAGACACTCAGCAAACATAGAACGTTGTTTTCGTAGTTAACTCAATTTCTGCAACGTAAAATTTCTGAAACCTTCGCCTTTTTGGTTTGATAATCTCGGTTGCTAATCGACATTCGTGAGATCCTCCGACGTCTGTCGACTCCCGCGTCGAGGAACGTACAGATGGCGTCAGTCTTAAAAGTTAATTGCAACGGCAGTCAGAAAAAGTGGGGGCAGGTGTTTCGAATGCGAATTTTCCTTCGCAGGAGGGTCGGGAATACGGAAGTTCCGTAGTTTCAGCGGAAATAATAGGAGTTGAGCGAAGTTGCTGCGCGGCTGGATCGCGGGGAAGGAGACTGATAACGTCGCGGATGGCGGTTTGATAATCGTATGAAACGAGGCGCATGTCTGTTTCGATACAGCAGAATGGGCAAATAGCTCCATTATTGAGCATGGAGAAATACAGGGGTTCTCGGAACGAATGTGAAAAAGCTTTGTGGCTTTAATGCTTTTCTACTCGCAACAGATAGGATTTTTTCTACTGTTATAGTGAAATTACAAGTTTGGTGTAAAGGGACCTTTGAGATTGAAAACGCAACAGAGGAATATAAAATACTATATTATTTACAGTTAAACTTTATAATACCAAAATGCTCGAAATGTGCTCCTTGAGTTTGAATACAGATATTGCACCAATGAACAAATGATGCAGTAGATTATTTATTTGAAGTTTATTCAATGCGTTAGTAATTGTTTCATACAGTTGTGCAGATTGGGATCCAAAGAAGCATGTTGTTCGATATTTTTCCAAAGTGACAATCGATGACGATGATCGTGTTTTTCTTTTTATTATTATTTGCAAATGATCTAACTTTGAGCAATATTTTTCCCGAGTTAATTGGCTAATTTGTTCCTGTTCGCATTCACTTTGGGATTTGTGCTTCTTTATTACGAGAAAGATTCAATTACAATTTAATTCTTTGAATGCAGGAAGCAGTTTGCAAATTGTTCAAACGTTCTGCGGCTTGTGGTGTAGCCTGGTACATGAAACTTACACGAGTTGTTTAATTGTACCCCAACTTAGAATACTTCACCAGAATGGTAGAATAAGTGGAGTTTGCAGTGAGAATATATTACTAAAATTTTAGTGGTTAGAGTGCAGAATACTTTCTAAAATTGTTGTGATAGATACGCTTATAATTCTCCCTTAAGTGTGCGGAATAAATGGAGCATGAAATATTTTATTAAAACGTTCAGGTGCACAGAACTGGGAATATTTTCTTGTGTTCCCATCCCCTATTTCATAAAATGTTAGTACAACAAATTTATAACTATAACTTTCTAAAGTATCACGTAATCTTCTTAAATCAGTATTCTCTACTTTAGTCGTAGAATATTTAATTAAGACCTTTGTATAGGCGAAATTTACCGTTGAAATATCTTCTCGGATTACCACGTGTTGAATATTTCCTTAAATGCATACAATAGATGCTAAGCAAATCTCTTTCTTTTACGAAGGTTTTTAGAACCTTAAACTCTTCTCTACGTCTGTATAATCGCTCGTCGTGAGCTGACATAATTCCCGTTTCTTTCGAACACTCTCAAGTAAATTTTAAAGGAAATCGGTCCTACTTAAGTAGAATTCCACGATAAGACTAATGTATGCGAGCATGCCAGCCTGTCGAGTGCAGTAACTTTTCAGAACGCAAAAATGATCGGACGTCACGTCAAGTTCTTTACCGTTTCGCCTTTATCACTTCCACCTTAAAAGGCTTTCTCGCTCTGAATGCCGAATGCACGATCGCGAACTAATTAGCATTTAATTAAGCCTGGGCTACGCTCTATTATAGGCCGTCGTAGAAATTCCCCTCTCGCCGTTTCCTGAATATATTTCGGGCATTCGTCGATTCCTCTCCTTCTTTAAACATTTGCTGCATAGAAAGTTTTTTTAATAACACCCCCTATCAGTTATTTTATCAATAATATGTGTAAATACTATAAGTTACTTGATAGAATACGACGATGCTCATATTCCTAGTTGCTAACTCGTTCGGGCAGTATTGTTCCGGGGTAGTAAATTAATTGTTGGGCAAATCACGGGGCAGATATGATATACCCTCTGGTGGAGCCGTATTTACTCCATTGCGGGGCCTAAATCGACGCGGCGGCGAGAGTGGGAATGTCATACAACGTAGTAGATGACGATAACAGTTTGGATTAATTGCATGGTCAAGTGTGTTTGCTGTTACATGCGTAACAAGCGTGTTCCGCAACCTCACGAAACAGATCACCGGATTGGACCTAACAATGGTACAGAGAACTACATAATTGGGGGTCATTGGTAAATTATAACGGGATAGGAGGACCGATCAATTTACCGCCATATGGCTCGCTCATTAAAACCGACTGGTGTCGTTGGAAATCTATAGAGAGTCGTGGAAAAAGAATAGCACTCTTAATTGCATTCAGCTGGGTTCGAAGTTTACAATGATCCACACAATGGGCTTAAAAATAGTTGTCAACAATCATCGGCTTCGTAATTAGGCAGTAGCTGTGCATAATAAATTCAAACTAGCTTGCGGATATAATTAGGGCCTCCGTGCACCTACGAAATTAATATTCATGAATTTTAGTGATGTTACTATATATCTCCTACAAATTAATCGTGCTGTGTAACTTCGTCGACTTTGGGAGAATTTAAAAAAAAATATACTTTGTAGTATGTTTGCTAGGTAATTTACTCGTTAACAAAGCAATAATATTACTAATAACACAGAATGAGGTGGCTCTTTTTGCAAAAGTAAATCGAAAGTTTTGATTGAGATTTCTTAATACATGGCTCCGTGTTAGAGAAGATCGATTCTGACAATTCGCCTCGTACGCGTGCGATGGGATACGACTTGTCTTCTGTGTCTGTCTACTACCCACTGTTTCTACTTGCGCGTCAGAGCTCGTGCACGGTGATGAAACTGGAGTTGTAATAATATTATTCATACATTACGGTTTCTTCATCTCAACCAGCAATATCTTCTCATATAAAACGGTTAATTAAAAACTATATCACACTTTTTAGAAGAACCACCATAGTGGAACGCAAAAGCTGGTAGACAAATTTAATACCGAGCTGCAGTAAACATTTGCCGAAACTTAAACATTTTGCGTTCACCATCACATATTTTATTCCCCATCTCCTCGTGCCTCCCAGTAATCAAATTTCATCTCCCATAAGTTACAACAAAACAGAAGATCGCCGCTGTTCTTAAACCCCCTAAAGCGTGGAAGATACGAGAGTACGACTTTAATCGTCCCGTATCAGCTCGATAATTCGTGATTGCGGTGCAAATCGTTTCCTTCGTGGATAACGTCCCAGCACGGGTGTTCTGTCGGTGAATTATGCGCGGCTCTTTCACGGGTATTTTTGCCTCATTTCCGTGATACCGGCTTCCCTTGCTTCTCCTCTGCTCGTGTTCCATGATTAATGGATGTAGGAGTTCCTCGAGTAGCGACGAGCCGAGGGGGGCGGGAGCTGTATCGAAAAATGCAGGGAATAGCCCCGTTCCCGAGTGGCAGGGTCAACAGCGGAGATAGCGGAACGTGCGAAGTCGATTATTGCAGGCATTCTCGCAGGCACGTGGAAATCGATACCTAATTATCGGCCCGAGACACCACACACGGACTGCTGCGGGAATTTCCTTGCCCTCCGTCCACGAGGCCAGCTATTTCGTGCATGTACCCTCTTCTGTCGGGATTATCGAGGAACCGGCGATAGGACGTTAAACTAGCTAAGCTTTGATGTTCCCCTAAGTCCCCCTCCAGGATAGTCCATTTCGAGCAAAAAAAAAGAGGGTTACAGCGGAGCTTAGAAAAATTTAGCCATTTTTCTTTCTAGGGTTTAATTAATTCCTTTTGGATTTTGGGGAGGTTACGTTATCCCGTAATTGGGACTATTCTTGTCCACCGATTTTGGGGATTAAGTTCGGAGTGTTACTAGAGAGTTAGGGTACTGCTACTTTACTTCTTGAAGGCAGCATGTTTCCTAAGAAACTTTCACTGGATATTTGTGCAATTGGTTTTTAACATATTGGGTTGGTGCATATGAAATTGCATCAAATACAAATAAATAAAGTAGATAAATTGGAAACAATTTATACGTACACAGTTTTATTAGGATTATCTAGGAACCAGCGGGGCGGCGTTAAACTAGCCAGGCTTTGATGTTTTCCGAGAGCTTCGTGATATTCCATTTTAGCTAAAGAGAGGCTACACTGCAGACTGAATTTTCTATGGCAAAGCAAAGTTGCGACAAGCTTCTGTGCCTGCTGCGGAAACACTATTCTGATTATTCTCCATGCAAATGCCTCGGTGCTTCGATGCTAATGGAATCAAATTGGTACGTCAATTTTTAGAATTGCTGGAGCATTGCAGTCCCCTCTATGGCGCAGTACCTATAGAATTAGATAGATTAAGATGGTATGGGGTAAAGATTCTATTCTATAATTACTGCTTTTGCAGTTCTTAAAATTCATGCGAATCTTTTCCTCTCCTACATTACTCACGCCTCTATCACAGAAATCACTAATTCCTTCCAATTCAGTCACAAGTCAGAGCCATTTTTAAATCCCTCCCGAGCACAGCAAACGAGATCAAATCCGAGTCGTAAGCATGCAGAGGGTGGGAAGAAGTAATGCAGTACAGCCAGGCTGTTTTGAGGTATCCGAAACGATCGCACGATTCGACGTTTCCTCTCGTTATGGGTTTATCGTGTCGTGGATCGTGTCGACGGGGCTTACACCGGCGGAGGTGCAGGCAAGAGCTGAAAACTAGTCCGTTAAAGAGCGAAGTGGCACGCTGCACCTCCTCGGGTTTCGTTCGGAATAACACGCCTCAGAGCAGAATTATGACTGGAGGAAATAATACACCGGGGAGTTCCCTGGGAGATACAGGGAGGAGGCGATGGTAAGCGGGCTTTTCGAGAAAGCAACGGACGACACAGCCGTGTACTTTATGTTCTACATCGGTTCGTTGCCACCGCTGGAAGATCTGAAGTCGTAAATAATTTTCGCGTTAACTCGGCCCCCGCGACGCTTGTCCGTGGAAAATAAACGGCTCCAAATATCTCTCCGCGTCATTGTAAATGAGAGGGCTGAGGGATCATCGTATTATTAATTGCCCGAGCGGAACGTTCGACGGAACTGGCGAACGGGGAGAAAACTGTTGAACGATTCTTAACCGAGATCCTCGTTCCCGACTTTCCCTCGAAACGATACCGCTCAACCGAGCGGCGTTGCTTTCACGGCGCACTTGTCGATCAACGGACTCGATATCGATCGCCATTTACCCGTATTTATCCGCGAGCAGCGTGCACGGAGCGACGATTGTCGGACGCACAAAGGGAGATCAAACGAACGCTAATTGCTTTATTCGAATGACGAAGAACGTTGAAGTATGACGAGAATATGAGATTTTCAGTAAACCCTTCTGTAAGTCACGTGTTATCCTTTTGACGTTATTTAGGGTAGTTTATTCAAGGATGTATATTAGCTGAAAGTAATTTGGATTTCTGGGCAAAACGAACTATTGCTTTACGTGTCCCCCTTGATACCACGAAACTTCTGTTCGAAACATTTTTTGAAGTCGTCAAGTTAAACGCATCACCCTGTGTATACCGCACACACAAGTGACGATCGCGACGAGTTGCATTGCGCGTTACTTGTACGGGACGACCTCATAGAAATTCGTAATAGTATACAGACAAGTTGAAATTTCGTTCGAAAGCAATAGAGAATTTTTCCTTCCAGAATTAAGTACCCCATTCCCAATAGACCACCTCTTCTTCTACATTCGTATTCCACCAATGTAAACGCTGTCGTACTCGCGATTTCAGCACGATAGACGATCCGGGAGGTACAATTATCTGTGGATCGGCAACCGTGACAGGTTAATGTATACTAACTACCCGAGTTGCCCGTTTCTTTCGGGGGAGCCCGCAGCGGCGTTGAAATACGCGGAAAGGTGGGCAAGAAAATAGTAGCCGTGAGACGCGTGACTTATGGCAGCCGTACGTATATCGTCAAGAACGCCGCAGTTCCGCTGCCGTAGGAAGCGTCGAGTGTGGAATATAAACTTTAACGGATGGCTTCTTCCACGGCAGCGGCGTGTAACAGAAGTGATCTAGGACCTCTGTCCCATTCTTGCAGCTTCTTCCACGCGATCCTCGTCCCAGATAGACCGTTTCACTGCGCCGACCATTGTTCCGCGTACGTGTTATCGCCCTCCATGCAGAAACGCTCGTGGCCCGGCATCAAGGTGCGACACGTGCCGCTTCCGAAATCACGTCGCCGTAACGACACGTAATGAGGACGAAGGAGCTCTCGTTCTCCTGGCACAGCCCGCCACTCCTGTTTCGTTAACCCTTTCAGTGTTTAATCCGTACGCCGGGCGAGTCACGTGAATAGTGCCGGAGCGTTTGGTCCGGTTCAGGTGCATCGTACAAGCAAACCCACTTAAAGATTAGGTAAAAAATAATTGAAATGTATATGTGCGACAGCGGAAATATTTATTGCAAAACTTGAAATATTTATTGCAGTATCTACTGTACGTGTGGAACATATTTTAATACCGTTTACACTAGAGATAAGTGATTTTTTCATCACTTTTAGCTGTTTTGGGAAACACTGGAAGGGGTTAAATAGTTGCGTTAGGTTGGTGCAAAGGGTTTGCTGTTTGTGTAGGAAGTATCTCTGTACTCGGAGACGGGATGAGGGGATTTCGTTGGACAGACTGAATATAGCAACGTGATGAGAGAATTCTAGCGTTTCAGTTGGTTTATATGTACAAGGGTGGTTGAAGGGAAGCTTGGGAGGTGACGGATTGCGAAGGTAGCACAGTTTGACCAAGGAGGAGAATGTACGCTGTTTTGTGCGGGGTTACTGTTATTTAACAGTGGTCCGTTCAAAAGTAAGCGTAGAATCGCACATGTAAATTTTTGTTACCGTAGGGTGGGTATTCTTTAAAAGCTTCAGTGTAGCACATAGGTTGTTTAATTTTACTCAATCCTTGCGAGTACCGTGGAGGTTGTTTACGATGTCGGAAGATATTTCAAATAAAAATGAAGGTATTTCAATGAACTCGTACACCTTCTCTTCCGTAGCAAGTTTAAGTCTTAAGACACCTTACATAATTCCATCTCGAAGGATTATTATTTACGTTTCACAAATGGAATGCTGGGGTGCGATCTATCCGCTTCCTCGCTCGTGTTGTGCAATTTATCACTTTGTCCGTTACTCTATGCAACACGGCCATTTTTTTCCTTTCTAGAGTAATCAGCCGTCGTATATTGATTACTTAATTATCCCGCGGCAAACTAACGACGCGTTTATCGTTTTTGTTATGTTAAATGAGGGATCCTGTTACGTAAAAAGGAAGTGCCTTCGAGAGTGATGAAAGATAGAAAACTGGCGAGTGTCCTGCTGAATGAATGGACCACGAAGTTTCTGTTAGTCAACCAAATTAATATCCCGCCGAGGGAGAAAGTTTCGCGGTATGTATTCCGCTCGAAAATTATACTATACTCTCTTATCCGTCTCGGAATCAAGGCTGCAAGTTCTATAGCGTCAGTGTTCTCCTATAATGTCTTCACTTGGAAATGAAGTACACGTTTCGCTGTTTTTATTAATTCCAATCAATTATTTCTCTCGAAGCCTCAAATTGGAATTTAATTTTATCAAACAGACGGGACAGAATAATTACTGACCCAGTAATTACTGACGAAAAATTTAATGAACGTCCCGTGGAATTCATTCGCGCGTTCCCACTTGACACAGTTCCAAAGTGAAATTAGGGGGAATTAGAAATTAAAGTACGAAGGTTTATAATAAATCAAAGTTTATTGTAGCATTTCTGTCGTGATCCTCGTTAGAGATAACGTGTTTACTGTGACTGTTCCTTCCAAACGCGGCTTGCAATCAGTTGGTTCTTCAGGGGAGGAAAGTAGACGTATCTTCGTGGATTTTAAACTTAGACACGTGCAATTAATAGTTGGGATACATCATTCGAACCTGGTCTCGTTTTTAAATTATATGTCACCCTCTTTCTTTCCTCTTCCATTTCGATTAGCTATCCACCGCGTAATAGGTATTGGAAAATATGCGCGCGTGGATACATTACGCATTTATATACGTCGCACGTTTCACCTGGATCCGAGTTACGGCCATTTCCAATTTGCATACCCAGCCCATCGTCGAATGTGCACTTCGCCTACTTGTCCGTACGTGATTCTTAGATGATTCGTTGAAAAACCTCGTTTCTCTCAACGCTATTCCCAGTTACTTTGACACAGAATTTCGGACAAAGTCAACACCGTTGATTCCATTTGGTCTGGGAACGAGTTCGAGTAAACGGGAGTTGATATCTGCGAATGGTTCGAATTGCAGACGTGCGAGGAGCGCTTTGCGCTGGATGTTTCAGGTATTAGAGAATATTACGAGAGAAAGTGATTGAAATATTTAGAAAATGAGGGTTCGAGATATCTCCAAAGTGATCCTGAATCTTTTCGATTTATAGAGGGCTTTGACTGAGAATAGATTAGAGAAAAGTTTATTTAAATTTTCTGCCACCGCCTGACGAGTGTACGAGTCTGTAACCCCTCTCGATTTTACGTATTCCACGAAAAACATCATGGAGATATGAAGTCTATATAGCCGGGACCCGTCTGGTTCGTGTTCCAAACTTTTGCCAGCCGGCTTTGGGGTTCGTAACCAGTGTACGGGTTGATTTATGTGTCCCAGATGAGTTGATCCGAATATATTTCTATCAAGGCTCGCATTTGCGATAAATACACGTTCGTAGCTGGTAAACGTGTCGGGGCTTTCGGGCATGCACAGAATAATTACGTGTCCAGAGTAAGATTTATGTCTTAAAAGCATCAATCCAATAAATCCCCTTTCATTTCAATTCGACGAATTGAATTCTTCCGCTACCTTACTCCAATTCATCGGAGTAGCCGTTTCAGTTCCATTTAAATCACCCGCATGATCGCCATGACACAATTCACTACCATATTAGTATCATTGCTCGCTCGAAAGTCGCAACAGTTGATTATGCGACGTCGAATAGCAACGAAATTACCTTTCGGTTGGATTAGCTTATTAGCAATAATTCTGACCTCATAAACCCTCCTCCCCGTTTCTTCTACTCGCTATTTTACCATTTTATCCATTACTGCCATCTTCCTATCGTTCTCTGTATACATATTATCTCACTGAAGGGTATAATTCGTTTAAAACTGTCTCGGCCACCCCACTCGTACAGCGTGCCAATGGGAAGCGATTAAATTTTGTATTTCAATCGAGGCCACGTTGAATCGCTTCGCTTTATCACACGGCAGAGTATTGTATTGGCCGCTAGTTTGATTACCGATTGAACTGAAAGTCTTGTACAGGTTCGCAACGGTTCCCCCATGTTAGCAAAGTCAGGCGGCCGAGTTCCTATGGGATTGGTCGCGAAGTTTCAACCAAGTTAAGATTAGTTAAGATAGCAGGTATCGGGATCTTCTACTCCCGGGGTTCCTCCTAACCTGCACCGTGCTTTAACATTTTCCTCTTCTTTCCTCGCGCCCCCTCCTCCCCATCTCCTAGGACAGGTGGGGCACGACAGTTGTAATTGGCAACCCCGTTTCACCTTGGGGGTCGTCGTTGTCGTCGGTGTTCGCAACGTATTTACAAGTTTCAACGTTAGTTTCGGAAAATTACGTGACTGTAATTTGCTACAGGGCGCGCACTAAGCACTTCCAATGGTTAACTGTAACCATAACTTAAAGGGGGGCCATAAGGCGGTTAGTGGAGAGAGCCGATTATAGTCAGCCAAGGAAACTGCAGCTGACGGGGGGAGTCACGCTTGCACTGTGTTGTGCGTCAATTTGTATTATGCAACTGGAATTTTCATTCGGTATTTGTGGAACCGGGGGACGATTGTTTCAATTATTTATTGTAGACTTCACGAGTGTAGTCTTGATGGTGATGTCAAGGTCTTCAACGTTCTTTTTTCTTTGCAGCGAAGTTATAGTCATTCAAGTTTCTGTTTGCTAATGGAAGTAGGTACACTCCAGAAGTATCATGCGTTTTTTTTTTACATATGGTTGTTATTTAACACACACTGCATCCACTCACCATGTAAAGTAATCCTGAGGCTGGTAATTAAAATTCATAGATCCCACGTCCATGTATTTCATTAGGAAAGAAGAGTGTGCATGAATTATACGTAATTCATCACCCAGCCGCGTAGACAAGTCAGTTTTCAGTCAGACGATCGCCACGTCGTAGATCACACGGGGAAAACTTACTTTGTTCACGCGCGGTGCAGGTCGGCCATTTAACCAAGGCATTATTAGCCCAAGGTTCCTGACTGATTATTGTCCATCAGCAGAAGGAATCGCGAACGTTTCCAAAGGCTATAAAAGATACGCCAGGCTCGACCAATTGTCAGTATTTTCACAGACTTCCCGCAGCCTCCATAGAGTCGTCTTCCGAGTTTCCATAAAATCGCCAGTGCGGGTGCTCCGCTTCTTGAACTTCGCCGCCCTTCGTGTTCTAAAAGTTGAAATGCTCTGCTTGGTCTGAGAAAGGAAAGATACAACTGTTTGTCGTGCTTGTATTGCTGTTCTCGTTGTGAAATATGCTATAAGGTATTCACGTATTCTTTTAAAATGCAAGTAAATGTAGAAGAAAATGCAGAAGCCAGGTGAAGAGGGATCTGCTTACCGTTGACTGCCTTCTTTGGGTAGACGGTATATTTAATAACAAAGGTTTCTTTTTTAATCGATAACTTGGAATTTGCTAACGTAAATTGATTCTTCTCGGTATTTCGCGTATTAAAGTGTCACGATAAAAACAATAGAAAGTACATAAATCAAGGGATATTTTATGACATATTTAAAAAAAACTGTCTTCCCACTGTGAGTTTACATATTTACGCATTCTGCAGTTTTCACGAAAATTGAATGTATCTTTCATTAACTGAATACCATTTTTAGATCGATATACCTGTATAGCAAAATATTCACTTTTCTATCGTTTTACTTTAATATTTGTTTCCACTAAAAAATTCCAATTGCATGCCGTGTAAATATTGCGTATTTGCATTTCAAAGAAAGCTTTAGGTTTCCCCGTTTATTAAGAATAGGAATCCTATGTTCACAAAAAATATTATGTGTTTTACAGGAAGGGGTACAGTGGGTGTGCATCGCAGTTCGCGAACTGCAGTGTCACTTCTATTCTGGTGAGTACTCGTCTTCATGTTTCTATTAGAATTAAACGAGCGTTGGAAAATATTACACATGAGCTCGTTTTATGCACGAGTTAACTTTCACTTATTAATTCTACAAAGTGCCAAGAAATATTTAGTGCCGCCACTTTGAAAATATTTTTATAAATTTACGAATGTTTTATATTCCCTCGACCGTAATGAATATTTTGCTTTTTTAAATAAGTCGAAACGCGCGTGTAAACAATAACGCACGGTTTATTGCAACCACACGTGTATTCAATGTAATAAAGAAAAATTGATTTCGATCTGCGATGGTTAAATCGTTTACTAAAACACGGTAGACAGAATTCTGTTATTGGGAATAGTAAATTATATACTGAACTGTGCATTTGTAACAAAATCACGGGAACCAAATATTTTTAGTTTAACACGCAAAACATTGAATTATTATTAACATCTTCCTATACATTTCTGATGGAACTCAACTAAGCATTACATAAGAGCTATCGCAATTTAAAAAATATCGTGTTTCCCTTCAAATTTTAAGAAATTAGGATACAAGTATCTTGGAAGTATTATAATCTCATCCCACAAAATTAAAATATATAATTGCATTCCATATGATCCTTCTCCAAGCAGTAAATCACCTTTTCTAAATTTTTTACCATCTTCGTCCCCCTCAAATATTCACAACTATCTTCTTCTAATCTAGTTTTACTAAAGAAATGACACTGATGTAAAGAGGAATGAGAATTTATATAAATATGAGCGTTTGCTCGTGCCTACAATAGCGCCTCGACCACGACTGCCGCTCGGCGTCTGCCTTGTTTACATCCTCCGTACACCCACAATCCACCATAGCCACGTAATAATCCACGCGCAAGGACACAAAAGGTGCTACAATATTCACAGCTTGATTTTCGCGGAGCAAATGGCTTCGTTCGAAAGCGGGCGATGGTTCTCGTAATCACGACGGAATTAACGCCGCTTCGCGGCCATCGAGCTTCCCCATCGAAATCGGGGAGAAAAAGTGGATTTCCGGTTTTAATGGAAACCGGACGACCGGTTCGAAAGCCCGTCTCCGTCCGGAAACGGTTTTAACGAGGTTGTTCGAAAGGGAGACCAGGGGACGTGGACACGTCACGGCGCGAAGAATCGCGTGCAAAAACGTTCCTGTACGTAGCGTGGGCGAGACTGTTCCCCAGGGGGTGGCCCGCCGGCCCCTAAATCGTACGGAGGGGGTCGCGCAGGTGGACTGATGGAGTTTCCGTCGAAGCTACATGCAACAGGGGAGGAAAACGTGTCGCAGGCTTTGCTGCCATGCGCCCCATATCGCCAAATATTCTAATGGAGCCTGGATTTCTTCTTTTGTCCGCCAGGGGCGAAAATCGTGCGTGATACGAAGGGTAGGTCGAGCCATCCTAGACGCGATGACAAACACGGGCAAGCAGTGATAAAGCTAAATTGAATGTTTTTCGATTTTCCACTTTCCTGCGGCATCCGTTCTGCCTCTGCAGAGTGCAGGCACATTTTTTGTCTCTTCTGTTTTTCCCTTTTTTAATGGAAGGTAAATCTCCGTGTTTTTCGATCCAACAGCGGATGGAGCTTTCCAGCGCTCACAAGGAAGCACCGGGAAGCATTCGCGAGAGGGTTGGCGTTTTAGGAGACGTTTTAATTTCGAATTTGTACAGTATTGCACGGTTGTTTTGGGTATATGCACTGTTCAGTGGAATTAGGGGATCGTGTAGTTTGGCGGGGTAATCGATATTGGGGAAGCTATTCGTGATTGCTGTGTTAAGTATACAGTGTTCGAGTTTTATTCTTGGTACCTGGTTCCCGCTTTGGTGTCTGATATTTGATTAATTCCCTAGATAGGAGATACTCCAATTAGTTTCAGTAGTTTAATTGGTGTGTACTGTTGTAACTGTTGTCATATATGCGTTCGTTAGTAGTGGGGTATTTTTATTGAAAAAGTTCTAAGCCTCTTCGTACCTTAATTATTGTCATCATTTTCATTTGGGTTAATTAATTATTCTCTGCAATGACGAAGCGGGTAAAAAACTGTTCTATCGTTTCACGAGTACTTTAGAAGTTTCAATTTGAATTTCTTTTTCGAACTGGCATAAAAAAAGCTCGACTGAAAGTCCAGTTTTCCGCTTGGCGAGTGAAACGGTCAAGGTCGGCAATTAGGGTGCGAGACACGGCCAGAGTTTCGTCATTTATTTTATTAAACTTTCATCCCACGTGACAACCATTCGCTGCGGAGTCGTATTTGCCCGTTAATGAGCGTCTGGAATATCTTTCTTTCGCGCTAATTAGGTTTCTGCCTCGTTCCATTATGCTCGAACGCTTCAACATTTGCTCATTGGCCTCCTCAAACACTGTACAAATAGCACCGGCAACATCGTTCCACCAAGAACGGCACTGGCAGCAAATCCCCCTCGGCTGTGACTTCATCGAGGAAATTTAGAAATATATTACCTCCACTATTCTATAATTCATAAAAAAGCCCGGGTGATTCTCTGTCAATGGAATTAGTACGTATGTCACGTAAAAAGTTACACGAAGGCCCCCGCAAAAAAACAGAAAAATATTCTTGTCACTTTTAACGCGTTCGCTTCAGAACATTTTAATCCCCCCTCAGGCAAACAGAATTTTTTTTTCTCCACCTTTAAATTAATGAAACAACGCGTTGTATAAAGAATGCATTTACTTTGCGCGGAAATTGTTTGATCGAGCACACTCAATTACGATAATGGGAATATTGATAATTTTCGAGTTAATAGTTTATAAAATTATAATGTCCCACGAGTAGCTACGCAGAATGATTTTAAATGCGAAAGGAACAGGAGTAAATGAAAAATATTTTCATTCCCTGTTTAATATTATTCTGACGCGAATTATGCGCATAATTTGCGGCAGGTACGCGGTAGAAGGGCGAGGATTGAAGATTCTTTTTCCGCGAAGGTAGCGCGCAGAAAGCGGATTTCGAAAGAGAGCAATACGTGCGCGTTATTCGATGACATTGATCGCCTGGATATATCGAACCTATGTGCCTCCCGGGCATATCGAGTTTGTAACGATGACGTATGCAGTACGTCGGGGTATGTTCGTTTCGCTGATGCACCGGGCGACTGTCATTTTCGAAGTTTTGTTACCGCCAGAAGGGATTCGTGGATGGAAAAGCATTTCCACTGACAAGTGTTATAATTCAAGTCGGAGAAGCTTCAAGATTTTGATACGCTGCGCGTAACACTTCGTGAAATGTGTACCTACACTTTGAGTATGCGGCCTGATATCCAATGGTTATGATTTCGGCGCTTGTATTTGATGGGGAACGTGATTGACGCTTCATTTGTTCAATGTTGCAGGGTTCCAGGGGGTGAAATTACTGAGAACTGACGTAGGGTTTTAGCTTACTGGCGAATAATGGTTTGGAACTATGGAAAAATTTATAATATCACAATTGCAAAAGGTTTCTTTTAATGCTTCTGTATTAATTAATTAAAATTCTTGCTCCGGTAGCGCATATTTATTTTGCAATATTCTTTTACATAGTACAGAGGACAAAAGCTAACTGACTCGTGTATTCGCTTCAATTATAAATTCAAAGGATTACGTAGAAGCACTGAACCATCCCTTTGCGGATTACTTTACAGATTATTTTTGGGTACCTTCACAGTAGAATTAAAAAATTCTGTCAGTGGACTTGTCAGGGTTATAATACGCAGTATGTTTTAAATAATCATTTTACAGAGATTGTATTTGAACCGCTATAGTTCAGACTGATAGAAAAGATTTAGATACCTAATTTTCCAATTGCTTTGAATAATATTCAAAAAGTAGAATACATTCTCACGAGTATATTTTTATGCCCTCGAATAATAATGAAGTAACAATTTGGAGGGATCTGGATGTGCGACTGGAAAAGAAAAAATTAAGAATGGTTTGCCACTTTTCACCCACTATTGTCCACCAAGCAATTTTCGCAACGTTATGGACCAGCTGTTCCGTCTTATTCGCATAAACGTCCCGCGCGGCGTAAAAGGTCATTTAGCAGCTTTCACGCGGCTAGATAGGAAAAGTTTAAAGCACCGCAGTCAAAGGTTTTCACCTTCTGCGCCGTGTGCTTCTTTCAATTTATTCTCGTATAATTCGTAGCCGCAGCAGTGTTTCATGGACACCTGCTCCTCGGGCTCCCCGAGAATTTTTATTCCACTTTTCACCCGGGCTTGATGCCGGGCCTCCATTTACTTGTACTCCCTGATACTTCTGCTAGCAACACTTCTTCTCGCGTTTGCGCATTCCTCCGACCACGCGTCTTTGTAACTCAATTATCCAAAGAAACTTCACCGTGTACGTAACGTATAAACCGCCAAAAACTTGGCGTCAGTAGACGAAGCACAATAGAAACTGACGAATTGCGAACCTCTACGATTTACTTTACCCCCACTGAATTTCCACGCTCATACTATCACGAGTTTCAAAAGCCGAGTATCAGTGCCCCAATGAAAACAATACCTATTCAACAAATAGCACTCAGCTTAAGAACAATATTCAACCTGAGTTCAGTTAAGCTCGCATTTCCAAAGCACTTGAACAGCTGTAGTAAATATCCCGCGTCTGTAGACAGTTACCCACCTCCCTAATTGCCTATATAATTGCCAATAAAATCGTCGTTGAATGATTAATCGGTTACAGGCCCGCGATATCTGATAAAATCCTGGATCGAACCAAGGGCACGGGGGTCTTGGCGCGCTCGGGAAGATCGCGTGGGGGGCGTACGCGAGTTTTCGCCCCGACAGTCGAGAGAAGAGCTTGCGCCAGTTCGGTTTGCGTCGCACAGAGAGACGCGCGCCGCGCCGCGCCGCTTCTTCGGGCCAGGTGACCCTTTTCGTAGTGGCGCGCGAGCACCCGCTGGCAGTTTCGTTCAACTGTTGGAAGAAGTATCATCTCGCCGCGGATGATGACCGATCGACGTCTGTTTCGGGCACGTTACCATCTTGCTTGACAATCGATAGGGCGCGAGCACCTTACCACCGCCACGGATTATCGGAGGCTGATCGGCTTTGGCCACGGAACGATCCTAATCTCGCGGCTTTGCATGTTACGTCCATGAGGGCGATCAGGCTCGCGCACAGTGGCATCGCCGGTTGTTGAATACCGCCAAGCACTTTAGCATTTGTGTACAGTGCACTTGGAAACGTCTGAGAGGGTCCCCGAACTTTCTGTCTACGGAGTACAGTCGACGCAGAGGACATGTTCCACGCAGAGATCATTGGCCAACGATCGACGCGACACAGTGTCATCGGTGAGGAGGAGTGCCAGTTACGACGGTTCCTCGAGTTCTTCGATTGGCAGGGGTGGTGAGCGGTCGCGCCAGAGATCGCGCAAGTTATGCTAGAGGAGGATAGTCCTCGGTCCGGTGGTTTCCATCAAACACGTGCGCACAGTTCGATGCGTCCTCAGAGCCGTCGAGCCGACGTGTAGAAGGACTGGCTCGGTCTAGACGTCCTTCGACCCGTTGGGATTCCTGGTAACGGGGATCGTGACGTTTAGGACGCGGTTGTTTGTGTCGAGTTTGTGTCGCGATTCGAAACGTTCCGAGCCAGTCAAGGGCATTTGGACGAATTTACTTGGGACCGTACTTTCTCGCGGTGAGGTGATGATCCGAGGGAATCGTCTCGTCGGGAAGAAAGTTCGGAACGATCGATGAAGGTCCATTATATCGAAGAACTGTTGACTCCCAGTTGGCAAGCACATTGTTAGGGGATCTGTGGAGTGTGAAAAGGGAGTTCGTCGA
This sequence comes from Andrena marginata, assembly GCA_963932335.1. Classification (NCBI taxonomy): domain Eukaryota; kingdom Metazoa; phylum Arthropoda; class Insecta; order Hymenoptera; family Andrenidae; genus Andrena; species Andrena marginata. The sequence goes on from OZ010660.1 coordinate 1,036,880, forward strand.
GTGTCGATAGAAAACAGTTCGGGACTGGTGACAATGGGACTCGCGGCAGCTTAATACGCGGCTGAACAACAGTAATTGTCCCAGAACCGCAGCGATTGTTCCTAGTTAATCACTGCAACATCCCGCGCCCCTGGTTTCGCGGGCGACGGACACCCTTTTGACTTCTTCGACGAGATTTGCGGTGAGTCAGCCTGAGTTTCTACGGTGCAGGGGAAATATGCTTCCTTTTGTCAGTGGGGCACTGCGGTGGAACCATTTGTATCTCTGGCGGGGAAACGTGTTGCTGTCGCGTGAAATATATTGTGCTTAAATTGAGATTGAGATCGGTCACTGTTACCCAAGAAGTTGCACCGGGATATCTAAATTCTTAAATGCCATCTTGAATAACACATTTGTTAGGTGCGTAAATGGGAATGGGGGAAATGAGAAGTTCGGATGTTATTTGTTCCGAATAATTATTCGAATTCTTGTGATTTTTTGTTTTCATGTAAGTAGGTATTAACTTGGTTTTATAACTCCAATAAATATATTATTCCATTGAGAACAGTGGGATATATTTGTAGCTGCTTAGGCAGCTTGTTTTAGGCGGTTTGCTTTCTACAAGGACTTTTCAACTGTGCTTCTCACCTTTCTTTTATTCAATTGTCCTGGTAAAATATGGACAAAACTGTATATTTCCAATGAAATTTCGCACAGAAATTGTTCTTTCTTCAGTGTCATTTCACTTTTCATTTGGCTTGATTCATTTCCACTGGAACTTGGTGCCTTATTCTCGTTCACGATCGATATAAATATCTAGAAGAATGTGTGCTTTAACACCGACGTGATATATTGACGCCTGTCAAACACTGTGAATATTTGCCTGTACAATTGCCTTTACAAAATTCATACCTGCTTCTGCTGTCAGTTGGTTTTCGCTGTGATGTATTATATAAAGCGATTACGTGACCGAATCGAGAATACAGATTTACCTTGCAATTTTTTCTTCATTTTCCGGCAATCAAGGGAAAAGCAGCGCAAGTTAGTTGATTTTCAATATTCCGCCCGAAATTAATACGAAAGTTCATACGTGCCGTTTATTTCCACAAATTTGTACACTAATGAATATTAACTTCAATATAAATTTGTAGCAATTTCTGAAATTACTGAACAATCAGCGTTTGAAAAAGTCTATATATGACACTGCGTATTCATAACGCAATAGAAATTGTCTATCGATTGTACAAAGCGTAATTAATTTTATTCGAAGTTAGTCTTTTAGCAAAGCTCAAGTGTCAGACCTTATAAATTCCGACTTACCAACACCCAAGTCACTAGAGGCGACCAATAAAAAGATTCTTTACCGCAACGATAAACAGAGATCCTTTGATCTGTCCTTGAACAAGGACACTCAGATTGAACGGATTAAATGCTAATTTGATCAATAAAGCGTCCAAACAGCGATGGAATAATACAAACGGAAAAGAACACAATTTACCTGCTAACTCGTAGACAGAAGAAAAAGGATACCTACCGCATTAATTCCGATTATTCATCAGTTTTGAATTATACAAAAACGTCAGCGTTCACAGCCCAACGAAGATTATTAATTAATTTCTCACTACATAGTTAACTCCTTCCGTGCTACCACGAAATAGATTTCCGATAGAACCTTAAAAAGGTATAAATGAATTTGTTTCGTAATTTTGTTAACTTTTCCTTTGTTGTTCGAAGGACTTTTAATTTTTAATAAACATCGCGGGTCACTGCTAACTCACGTGCCACGAAACTTGTTAAAATAATAAATTGCCTGATCCGGGAAATTTTAATCTATTCGTTCCCAATTGAGAATCCTCGACGATGTTGGAAATAAACTGTTTGTCCAGGCGATAAACGGAGGTCCTTCCCTCCGTTCCCAAATGAGGACACTTCGATCGAACGGGTTAAATGATAATTGAAGCAATAAAGCGCGCAAACAGCGACGGAATAATATATGAGAGAATGTATAACTCATAGGCGGAGTAGGTCGTATTAGATGTTCCATGAAAATATTATGTGCACCGTTCGTATCTGTATGCCGGCCTCGATTCGGGTCAAATGTAAAAAGCTCCTATTGCGATTCAGCAGTTAACTACCAGTCTACGAGCTGCATCTGGTGTTCGGATCGAGCGGCCATGCTCGCTTGGAAACCCGTTTACATCTGCATTTACATTTATATGCACGCCAAAGACGGACGGATAACTTGCCATAACTTCTATCTTTATACAACGCATTAGAGTCACTCGTATCGACGTCCATTGTGTCGCCCTCCACTGCTCCCACCCCAATGGGAATCCAAATATCCAACTACTCCTATAATCGGTTTTTAAACGCGAAATGCCCCATTGTTGTGGTCAGTGCATCATCCCGTTTGAATATTCGTCTGTTCCGAGAGATGTTCATCCTTTCGCTTGTATCGTGCTTCGGTATTCACCGAGGCATTGTTCCTTTTAAAGGATTCACGGGGTTCCTCGGTTTGCCTGATTTATGTAAACTCGTGGCAGCTTCATTATTGGAGGGTTTCGTACGACGAAATTTGTCACTTCGCTGTGTCTCCGAGGGGTGAAGTCGAAAAAGTCTGCAAACTTTGGGCGATCGTTATAGACGTGAATAAAATAAACTCATGGTCTTTTATACTATTCAATTTATTACGATTTCTTAAACATTAGGAGAGAAAGAATGTTTAAATCCCATAGAAAATTGTGTGGTTATTACACACGCGATTGAACACATGTGCTTGGTGGAATTCGTGGTACTTTTGGTTGGGTAAAAAATGAATCTTCGAGTTGTTTAGTAGAATGGGGATATAAATATTAATTAAAACTAAAGTAGGAAAGAGTACTTCAATAATTTATTTCTTTGTATACTCTAGGCTCTTTAATGATCCACTCGGTTTCAAAGTGCATACACAGGTGTCTGATGTCGAAGAAGATTCAAAGGTCTCGCAAGGGTTGGTTAAAGTAAATATTGACAGGAGTTATAGGGTAGAATCGAAGAGGGTGGATTGTCCAACGTTCTCAACCTCTTCCCACCTTAGCTCCCTCCCTTTAAGTAGTTCCCACTTGACCCTCAATAAAGGCTTACTTATGGACAAGTTCATACAACACTCTTTCATACAGGTTAGGGCAGAAAAAGGGTAGTATGTCTGGGAATTGTATAGAAATTACGCAAAGTATACTCCTTTCGAGTCTGTACTGTTCGACCTTGATCTACATACAGTTCTATCGACTTGGCCAGTTCACAATTCTTTGAATCGGCTGCTCATCAAGAATATGCTTACTAAATTGTATTCTCGAGCGCCCTAAAAGTATTCCCCGAATACGAATCTGCATAATCCAAATATTTCTAAAATAATAACGATGTACGGTCGAGGCTGAAATTGAGAATTACGGCGCAGCTTTCAGTTGAATGGCCGGAGTCGTTTCGGGAAACCACGGGGAGGATGGTAGAAAGTTCCGGGCGATAATTTGCTTCGCGGCGCTCCGCTAAAGGCCTCTAACAGCGGCCAGGGAAAGTAGCTTAGCAATATTTTTATCCTAAGAAGCGAACCCAGCCTCTTTCTTCCAGCTTGGGAAATTATTTTAACAGCAGTCTCGGGCGCAGGAGCGCATTTTCTCCCCCCCCCCCCTGACTTGGAAGCAATCAAGCGGGCGTAGATAAACGTGAAGCCCTCTTCTGAGTCGTAATTTCGGTGGAGAAACTTTAAATTCGTGAAAATAATACGTCCCTACTCATTTACATCCCGATTTCTTATAACAGCACGACATGCTACAAGATATGAAGTTTTGCAGTACTGCGAAACGAGCTAGAAAAATATATGTCAGTGGAACAGATAGACAGTGGTCGCTTTTAACGATTTCATCCACCATTGTCTCTGATATCGCTTTAACACTTTCCTTGGCACGGCGCATATTAGATTATAGAAAAATAGTAGCTGTGTTGTATTCCTCGTAACTTCAGCCTTTTCGTTCTATTTTCATTTAGACACTAAACCGAGAAATACAATGAGTGAAAGCTTTACTTCCGATAATTATTATGACACGGGCCGTGTTAATATTGTAATACAGTGCTGGAAGTAATTAAGGAATCATGTAGTATAATAGGGCAATCAACATTTCAGCATGTACTCGCGCTGTGGACATTAAACGTTTGGCTCAAGTCTTATGTTAAATATGTAGCGCTTCCTTTATCACTGATATTCCAATAATTACCTGCAACGTACAGTAACGATAAAAAAAATACTGCTGAGAGAAAGTACAAATAGCTATAGTTACCCATTTAGAGACATAGATACTCGCATCTCGTTTAAAAGCCCTAAACAATTACGTCCCTCGTTCCTACTACGCAACACTCATAACACCAGCACTGATCAATAAAGATCATCGTATTCCTCTTTCCGTCATCCGCGAGACCACGTGGAAACATACCACGTTCTATTTGAACAAATGTAGGCATTTTGATGACGATGGTGCAACCGAGGTAAAGATTAGCCAGGCAGTCGGCCGCTCGTCGCCCGATTGTTGGTTTAGGGGTACGGTTACAGGAGGCCGCGCCATAAACAAGCGACCGCCGATGGCGTATTAGCGAAGGAATGATGGTGAGTCATGGGGCCGTTGAGTTCGACTGTTTTCGAAGTAGTTCTTTGTTGGCGATCGACGAAAGACGGTTGGCTGGAGGAACCGTCCCGTGCGAGACCGTTTTATAATAAAGCTCTATTAATCTTATTCTCGTCAGTTATTGAGCGCCAACCTGACCACGCTCTATCCGCGACTTGCCCTTCTGTACAAGGTAGAATGACCTACAAAATTCTGAAAGCTATGAGACACGCAGAACGCTGCTTTCAACTAGACAACGTGCCCTGAGTCACATTTCTCGCGATATTAAAAACGAAGGAGTTATTCGGAGTGCCAAGCCACAGCGACTCGTCCTCTATTATTCCTCACAGACAGCATTGCATTCCGCGTATTCGTTCCGCGGAAGAACGTCATGTCGATTGCACTTTTCCGTCGCTTCGCGAGCAAAATGGTGTTCAGTCGCGCTGTGCGCCTAATTACGAAATAAGTTGCAGAGGATTAAACGGTGGACTTGCGCTGAACGCGACGGGGGCCGTTCGACGTGTGGCGTTCCCTAGGTGACAGGGCACTGGGGGGGAGTGAACGGGGTGGGAAAGCAGCTGAAAACAAGTTGAAATAAATCGAATAATCGGCAGGGTCGGGGGACGGCGACGAACAGGGGGGCGATTTGGCCGTAGTAAAAGCGTTGCGCGTTAAAACGCAAATGCTGGTGGAGTGCGGTTTCGTGTTAGGGGCTGCGAAAGGACCTCCCAGCTACACTCGTTTCCCTCCTCGTACCCTTCCCGGCCTGATATTCCGCGCCGTGTTCGCACGCGTCTTTATTGGCCCTCGCGCAAAACGCCTATGGTGGATTGCAACCACGCAACACCGAATTCCCAGGGCACCGGTGGTGTATCCAATTGAACTTTTGTTGTTTATAGCCGTGCTAATCGAAGGAACGCTCTAATTTCGTTAGCGGTTTCTAGACCCGCGTGCTTTATAACTTGTGAGATTGCTTAGATATTGAATGGACGAGGAGGGAATGTGACTACTTACGTAACTAAAAGTATGGTATTGAAAATTACTGTTCAACTCTGAGAACCTTTCGTCTATCCTTTTAAACCGTCGCGAGTGTATCTAAAATGCCTGTCGCGAGACACAGAGTGTTACCTCCTGAAGAGACCGTGACACTTCGAGTAGACTTCTTAACCCCCAAATTCCTTAACGGCTGTATCAACGACACTTTGACACGAGAGATTCTTTACCTCGAAACCTCCGTCAAACCTGCTATTCAGCGGTGTCCACGGAAGTACACAGCTACACGTAGCCCACCCAAGACACCTTCCACTTCCACGCACCCCCTGTTCCATAAATTCATGCTCACTTTACGTGAAACAATTTCCCATCGAGCTCCGGCACTGTCTGACAGCGGGTACTCGCCATCCAGCGTCAGCAGCCCCATAATTTCCGGGTATCGTGACGCGGAACGGTGTCAACCCCGTGTGCAGATCACGCAGACACCGTCGCCCCGCAACTTTCCAACCCAACGTCGCTGTGCGCTGCTGGTAACACCGGGAATCCCGCGCAAGTTTTCGACGAGACACGTTTAGGGAGGGTGTGATCCGTAGCATCGAGAGCCCTTGTTACTCGTTGGCCCGTGTTCCCCGTTACGTTAGGTGCGTGTAAATTGCTGTGCATCTGCCCCGTTCCCACGGGCGGGGGAGGGTGTAAAATACGAAGGGACGAAATTCCAATTAAAAGGGAATAAAGATGGAAATTTCCGGCGCTCGTGGCCGAATTTTCGCCGGCGTATACCGGCTCGTTTAAATCCACTTTAAATCCGCGCGCGCTGCTCGTTCGCGGAATGCGCGTCGCGATTCACCCAGCCTCGCCGTGTTCGCTTCAAAACCGGCTGTTAAATTTTCATTCGATCGTATCGGGTTTAAAGGGTACACGTTTAGGGAGGATTAGACTGCATTTTTTTCCTCTCTCTTTTTTTTTTGCTGCACGTTACGCGGTGCTCCGAGCAATAAATTTCTTTGGATTAACGTCTACGCTCGCGGGATCGAATTAACGCGCACGTTTGGCGCGCAATGCTTTTTTATGCGTTCTCGCGTTTGCGGTAATGATAATGATAGGGGAGGTACTTTTATTCCGGGAGCGTTCAAAGTGTGTTTCCGGGGGTGGGTATCAGCGGTTGCGCTTGAATGGAGGAATTTGTTTTCGGGGGATGGGGGTGATGAAGGATGGATTAGTCAGGGGAGAAAATCATACGAAACGGCTCGCTGCGGGTGTTCTTTTTTTTTGCCTGAATTGATGTTACGTTTGCTGGGAAATATATGTTCACGTTGAAATGTAGTTATATGGAGAGGCAGATATGAAGAAGTATAGAAATATAGTTGTAGGAAAGATTGGTATACTATAAAGATATCAGCATGATATGTAGAAGCACGAGTTAACAGAAATACAGAGTAAATCTATGTATTTGCACGAAAGCGAGATATCATCCAGTGGTAGGTAATATTAATCGCATAATAAACATTAGAGGATTTGGCAGATTAGAAAATGGTGTGAAACGTGATATTCCATCGTACGGAGTACAAGTACAGAAATGCCTTTCTTCGCCTACATTAACGTCACTGTTTACGTACATATGCATATATTCACCTATTCGAGCCAAATAAAGGGCACTTCACTGTGAACATGCACGGGCCGTTTCTGCTTATAGTCCAACACTCTACGCGTTGACTCGCATTTACACGGACACGAAGCAGTATATAGGTTACTTCGAAGGGGGTTAGCCCACCAGGGCAAGAAGATCACGTACTTCCTTTTTCTGGGACCACTGGTGTATGCACGCGAAGCAATTCTTTTCCATAAAATGTTGATCTCGAGGTTTCGGGCCGCATTTCCGGCTTCCTTCCTCCCTCGTTGCGCGAACGTGTGAATTGGTTGCGCCGTGTTTGCATATGGGCCCATTGAATTTTATGAATATTGTTGCCGCAACCGCGGTTTGCAATTCCCGTCATGCACCGCGGATAGTTTTCGACGTTCCTCTCGAGACATGAATTCGCAAAACGACCGGTCTTCGTTCTTTTTAAGTACGCGCGGAACTGCGTCGAGTATATTTCGGTCGCCGTAGAAGAATTCGCGAAAGAAACTTCTCGAGTAACGAGCACTTCTCACCGCAAGTAAATTCAGAGTGGATAAAGAGTAGTAACAACTTCCTTGTGTGTAGGTACTCTGTGAAAATTATTCTTCATTGTGTTCGTGTTATTGATTTATATTATTCAAAATTTTGGGCACTTGCAGTGGGGAATTAATAACAGATTCTTAGAGTTAGAAGGAACTTAGCTGTCTGACGTTCCGTCGTATAGATTTCCCAATTCCATTAGCTACTAGGATAACCTAGCTGCCTTAGTACACGCGAGACGGTAATTAGCCCTTCGGGTTATCCCTTGTTCAGTGTTTCTTAAGGAAAATACCGCAATGTGTGCGTGATACACATGGTCTGGGGAAGAAAAACAATAACCGGGTAACGAACAATTTCCATCTGGCTTAGAGACGTATTTACATTGTAATTACAACTCTGTAATTATTTGTAAAGGACATCTTGAATGTATTTGTATTTTATTACAGAATTATAGCTAGGTATATAAGGTATAGATATATTCGGGGGGTGATGTAGGTTGATATATAGGGATTTAAAAATGTATGAAGATTTGTAGGTGTACAGGGGACGATAAATAAACATGTCTACACATGTAGTAGTATGCATCTACATAATCAGAGGAATAAATCGATGGGTCAAGGCTAGCTGAAAAGACTGTATATAAACCAAGAATTTTAATTTTAACGATGGACGGAGTTTCGTGTCGTGTAGAGTCGAAGAAAGTCCGCAGTGCAGGTTTAATTTATTTTCTTTCTTTTGGCGTGCCAAATGGGACAGTTTTTGTTAACTGCCTAAAATTATCCAGTTCTGAATATTTACACCGCTTCCCACACCTTAACACAGTTTCCTGTAAATAGTTTTGAGGAACTATTTTCGTAAAACGATGTCGAAGTCACACCTCTGCGCATCAAACTAATTTGTAATTCCCTGCTCTATTTACGAGATAAAGTATTCACGTTACAGTAGAATTATTTATTTCACAAATCGTACAATTAATTACACGAAATGAATTTCGATCAGAATAAAGTCCCACCTTGGTCTTAATTTCTCGTGGATTTAGTTCTTTAATTAATATCTTCTCGGTGTATAATGTAGGTCAAGCTCACGCTATAGCCCCCGCATTTTTAACCGCGAAGAGTTTGTTACGGACAAAAATTCATTATTTTTAATATCGATTAAGGGAAGAAATATTCTCGTGTTTTCGGTGAATCCAACAGTGCCTTAGTTCGACAGAACTTTCGTAATTTTGTCTTTGAATGGAGAGCAGAAGGGTGGGACGAGAAGATCAGTACTTTCACGAAATAATTCTCATTATTACGCAGGGTGTCGTTAAAACAGACGGCTCTATTCAGAAATCCTTCCAGTCACAAATATCAGTAAATTCCTTAAATTCCGTGTTAAAAGTTTCTGACATTTATTAACTGAAGTATTTCCCATAAATCCTATTCTGCTGATTCTTATTATTAAATATATTATTCATTACTCGTCGCGTTACGCGGACACGTAGACGGTGAACAACTACTATCGCTATATTAAAGAGAAACTTGGAAGGATCGTAGGCTTTATATCCAAGGACGGTTTCGATCACCGAGTTAGCTTAATTGCGAGATAGAGGGTGGCCTGATGAAGGGGATCGTGAGGAAAATAACGGCAGGGAGGAGCGGAACGGAAAAGGAGGAAGACAACACGGCTTCCTGCCAACGAACGTGAAATTTAATTCCGCGAGGCCTGTCTCGCGAGAATGCCTCCTCGGCTTCGCGGCTTTATAATCTCGGGGCCACGGATCCGCGCAGCTTTATCTTAGATTATGTCGTTCCTGGGTTGTTTAACTCGGTCGAGCAGAAGGTGCCGCGATGTTTCAACCCCTGACTTTTACAATCCCGCGGCAGTCTCATTGCTCCTTGTTCTGTCCTTCGCGCGGCCTTCGACTAATCCGCGAATCATTCCCTCCGCTGCTTCCCTTTCTTTCTATTTCTAAGAAAAAAATTACGAAGCTTATACGGCGCAGAGATGACTCCTTGGATTTGTTTCTTCAGTCAGTCCGATCTGTTATGGTGGTCAAATGAAAATAAAGGGTGGCTATAGAGACTTGAGAAGTTTTCATAGCAACTAACGAAGCATTTTGTCTTCTGCCGGGGACATTGTTGGTACTGAGCCAGGGGGATGATAAGCGTACGCTCCAAGAAGTGAAGAATGACCCCGCATTAAAATGATGGAAACTGGATGATAGTTAAATATGATGATGGAAATGAAGGAACAAAATTGACGTGGTGGATTCCACGATCCCTCTGAGGTGATTTGGAAGAAAAGATGACGCCGTAACTACATCTACCCCACAGCGAGGACGCTGTTGCTGCAAAGCGATACGCTAGATTCTCGTAAATAGAATCGGAACAATGGATTTCTTCCTAAACGGATAGCAAAACTTGAGAGGTTCATGGGGAAGCTTACACAAGCGAGTCGCTGAATTTTCACGACAGAACTCGTCGCCGGTCCAAGGGGTGACCTGGAACTTATGGTCGGTAGTGTACACCAGACGCCAGATTATGTAAAGCCGACAGAGGGGGAGGTCTCTTAGCAGCCAGTCCTTTTGGAATGAAATTCTGGACCGTCGGTTCGTTACGGAAAAACGTGCCTCGTTTCCACGCCGTTCCACGACGTCGTTTCTTACCGTCGTTAACACACTTACACGTAGTCGGATCGGTTCTTCACTGGGTTCCCCCCTCTGTTTCCACGCGACCTACGTTCCCGTGCCTTCGACGTTCCCGCGCATTAAGGCCCCATTGTATAGCGAACTCGTGAATATTCAACGGCAACTTTTCACGACGCTTATTTAGCAGCGTGCTGTATTCGATTCTCCCTCGGTGCTTGTCAAAGTCGAAGAAAATAGTGGGCGACGAGACTACTTGTTTATGCGCTTAATTATACAATACCATTGTATGGGCATTTCTCGGGAAATGAAATAGTTCTTAACGTCGATGTTAAATGTGTGGGTACTTGAAGATGATTGCTCGATTGTTTTAGGAAGTGGAAACTTCAGAACGTGTAGAATATTTTATAAGTGATATGATCGAATTACATCCCTTGGATTTGAGAATACAGGGAGACATCGATGTGTTATTTTTTCTGGATCATCGTCAGTACTACGTAGGTAATGGGGAATTCTTTTTTAAACTGAGGTACGCGCAGGTTGTTTCATTAATTCCATCAAAATGGAACTTTTATTGGAGTGAAATTTCTTTCTGTATTTCATTCGGAACCCCCTTTCCCTTTACGTGAAGAATTTTTAATGAAATTGCGGACAAATTTGTGCGTCCTTACGAAGGTTTTATTAATCTGAAAATCTTCTCCGCTATATAATGTTCAAAGTAATGTAATCTTAAAAGCAGTAGAAAAAAGGCGCAGATATAATTGAGTCGTACTACTGAAGTGCCAGAAGAAATTAAAGTTTGCTAATCCGAGGAAGTTTTATTCTATTCAGTTTTGAAAATAATGCAATCTTAGATTATGCAACAGTGTACTAGAATGTGTAATTCATCTGTACAACTAAAGTGTCAAGGGGAATCAGACACCCCTTCCAGCAGTATTACTAAAGCCACGAATATTGCTCTGTAACTTTTCACACGTTTAATATTTAAAACAGTGTTTCCACTGAAAGTTATGTAAATTGATGGGAACTTTAGAAGCCTATACGAATTTTACGGTAATTTCATTGGAAATTCCTTATTTACAACATTCCCTAAGGGGCGCACTATGCTGCTCTCTTCTTTACATACTGCGGAAAGCCTCTCTGTAACATGAAGTTTAGTAAGGAAATTATGCTGACATTATTAATGCATTCTCGACAAACTCTGAATAACAGAGTTAGTAAAACACACACCGCCTACCATTAAAACAAGCTCGGCAAGTTCATACACCGTATCCTGCCCTTACACTCAAAAATATAAAAGTGAATAAAGAAACATTAAACATTTCTTCACTTCCATTCGACAACTATCGCATTTCTTATAAAAGCTACAGATCACAGGCTACAGTAGCACAGTTGTATTCTGTCCTGCCACTATTTTAAACAGAACCCATTCACCGATTGCCCCTTCACAAAAATTATATTCAAACTTCAATATTTCATCTGTTCTCAATAAGCTTGAAAAGGATTGCCAACGTAGGAGCAGTATATACTTATTTCGCCCAAGAATCGATCAGTCCGGCTCAAGATTCCCCGTGAAACTTTGATGCAGAAACTACTTTCCGCCAGTCGCTCAGCACGACGCGTACGCTTTTCAGCCGTAAAGCTTAATTATAGGCGGCTAAGTAGTCGAAGTAGTCGGACCGGCGATCGAAAAAAGTAATTCCCGACGGCAAATACCAAAGACCAGCGGCAACTCCGAAGTCCTGTACTTTTGGTGCTCGTAACGTTCTCCCGTTCCTTCCGCGGAGTTCTGGCCTCTCAAGGAATGTACTTTTAATTAAAGGCAGCGAGTTCCCGCTCTAATATCCGCATCAAATAAATAGCCGGCTGTGAAGCAGCTACCGAGTCTGTCGTTGGTGATTGAAACGCGTTCCTCTTGATTTGTACAGAGGCCATTACTTTTAATTCCTTCCCACCCCTCGGTAATGTTACGCGAGTCTCGCCGAGTTCACGTGAAACAGAAACAACATCGCGGCTCCGCTAGGAAACTAATTCCGCATTTAATTTCTCGAAGATTTCGATCCCTCCCTCTCTCTTCCTTTTGGTCGTCCTGGAAGGTCGAGCGAATGGGACGGAGGAGGCCAGTGGAACTGATTGTACGGGGAGTTAATTTCCTTCGTATCGAGCAGTCTGTAATTAAAAGGGATTCGTTATCTGGTCGTCTCCCAACGAAAGGGTTGGGGAACGTTACGTAGGTACGTAAACGTGGTGGCATCTTATTCCTCCCTTGGTCAGGAGGGTGTGTTTGCGCCGAGTACGGGTTTCGTTTGCGGCCATCTTATATATGGGGCATCGAGAGCGAAAATGGGCCAACCCGGATTTCTTGCGAAATTGAGTTGGTAGCAATAATCTATTCCAATAGGCTGTACTAATCATATAAAACAGGAGAAATGTATTTTTTTTTCAATGTAGGTTAGTTCGTTTTTGGTTCTTTAGGAAGATAAAGATTTATGGGAATTATTAGGCTTGTGGTATTAAAGATTTAGATCATCAGATGATTATAGAGTTGTTATAAAAGTTGGATACAGGATGTGGTTACTTTATGAATGAAATTCTGTTTCGGGTCAAAATGAACACTGCGTCACCGAGATATTGCCCAAGGGAACGGGTACTCGAGGTAATAAATTTTACGACGCAGGCATATTTGAAGTTGGAATTACTCATGATTGTACATTCAGGAGAGCGGTGGCCAGGGAAACAGAGTTCAGGCGTGGAGGGAGCCGAGTAATGGTTAACGATGAAAAATGGTAATTTGGTGGGAATATGTTGTATCTGAGAATGGTAATGTAGTCGCTCGTAAGGTCTCGTTAAGGGGCTCGCTCTTTTTCCCTTTAACACTTCAGCTTTAATCTCGTCTAATTATCGCGCGATTAGGCCGCGTTGCTTCGTTGACCTGGATTCGAGGGCGACGTTGTGTAGCTTATCCGAAAATTGCTTCCCCCACACACGCAGCGCGGAGTAGAATTCGATAGAGTGGCTGATTTAATTAACGATGCACGCGTTCGCAAAAGCGTCCGCACTAAGGGTGTCTTACTTCCCTTAGTTTCTTTCCACCACGCCGTTCCCTGCGATACGCTCGTTGAAATTAAGTGCACCGCCAAGCAGAGCAACCACTTGTCTACATACTTTATTCTAAAAAAGAGAACTCCAGGCTTGAAGAGTGTATTTAGTAATGATTAAACGGAGTGTAAAGTACACCCTGGATACGCAACGAAAGAATAATTACCTCCCAGTGTTAGAAACTATTTTCAATCGTGGCAGCTTCATTGATTCGTTTGTTTCCTCAGCGAAACGAGAATACTGTTATGGTATCATAAAGGAAGCAACTGTAGTAGACAACGATTGTAAATTACAGTTATTAAACTTGTTTAGTACTGAAGTGAGTAGTAAATATCGTATCAGCTTTCTGGAGCCTGCTTTATGAGCTGGCGCATCGATTCGAATCGATACCTTTGAATCACAGGTAAAAGAAGCGCGAGGATTGAAAAGTGGATGCTGCCGTGTGAATGCGGCCTATTCCGCGTGTCAAAAGCACGCGCAATAGTTCCAACGAAAAGCCCGCGAAGCATCGGGGCAAAGTTAATTGAAATTAAACCGACAGAAGGGCTGATACTTTTGAACGGAAGAGGGAGGCATGGAAGCCGGGATAGCGTGTTTCTGCGTGTCCACGTTCTGAAAGGATCGCGCGCAGAAGCGCTGGTGACGGTGGCGCGCTGCTCTGTTTAACAATTTAGGGATAGTTAATTGAAAGTAAAGTGGTCGTATGAATATACCAAAGGGGTGGCTGTCTCTCTTCCTCTCTCTCTCTCTATGCATGAAAAATACAGGCTTTCCTTGGAAGTCTAGCTCCCAGTGGAAAAGAGAAGCAGGCCTTCCGGGATACTAAATGCCCAGCTGAGTCCTTCGAGGACTCTATCGATCGCCCACCCTCGCGTCTCTCGAGTCAAGTTTTCGAATATCTCTCGATGGGCAAAGTTTGAAAGTATTCACGGAGCAGTGTTCCATGAAAAGCGATGCCCATGGACATCTCTGTGAATCGCTTATTAAGGTAATTCTTAAGCTTGCACTTAGTCTTCCTTTAAAGGAATATCACTAATAAGGAATGTATTAACCCTTGGAAGACGGCTACTTGGACAAGTCGGATGCAGGGTCCAGTTTAAAATAAGCTTTTGTATTAGACTACGATCCTGTCACGAAGTAAAATATTTATCTTGAAAAAGTAACGCTAATAAAGTAATATATGTAGTTTGATTAAAATCCAAATGATCATTTTCTTTATAGGCGTTTCTATGATAGCTTCGTTATTATTCTGGTGCACTTGATTCGTCGTTAAAGTTCTGCACGTTTATCCCTCCCCCCCCCCCCCAATTAAAAAATTGACTGTATAGGGAGCTTGTTTGATGAAACGTAAATGCGAGGAGTGAGATAGATTCTCCACGTGGACTTTGTAAAATCGTATTTCAGCAGATTGCGCATGGAGCATTTGGCATCGAAGTTCATGCTGCGTTCTACACAATTACCAATACGTACCTTGCGAACGTACTGTTGCTTCTATATTCTGGCACAGAATATCGGCACCTTAACCAGTTCGGTTAACTTTATTGCCCGGTTAACCATATTGGTCTATGGATTGTTTCGGTCGACCAACCAGAACCGTAGGCAATAGCATCTGACCCAACATGGTCATCTACTTTCTACAATTCCAGCGAGTCGATTGTAAACTCTACAGCGGTCGATCGCTCATGCGTGGAATTGATTACGTTACTTCACTGTTTATTCAAGCATCGCTCCACTATATCTCCGCATCTTCGTTATCGAAATACTTTTAGCCATACGCAATCGAAAAATCTCAATTAAACTGCAGTCCAAAGAAAAAGAAACTAAGGGAAAAACGTGGAATAATATTTCTTCCATCGCTGTCTGTAATCACCAGGGTCGTGTTTCGCGAATATATTTTCGTGCAAGGAATATTCCATGTTTGGAGCTTACTTAATTAATAACATTTCTTTTCTTTGCTAAATATAGCCTCATTACCAGTACTGATAATGGTCAGAATGCTGTACTCATTTCATAGCGATCACTTTCAGAACATATAACGTATAACATTTCATATTCTCTTAATGATATTAATTACACCGTTAAGGGAGTTGTTTTGCTCCATTATATCTCACAGAATTTAATTTATATTTTAAGCCAAATTAAATTCCATTTATAATTGAACCAAAGAAACAAGCACCGCGCCAGACCACATCAAACGCCGTTTACACGGACGACGCAGCATGCGTGTCATTGAAATGGCAGAGCACTTGTTAAGATCCGCAGGCGCCCGACACTTTCCCAGGCAAATTTTCTCCGAAAACCAGGCCTCGCGAGTCAGAACTTGCTTCCACAATTTCGCCGTACTTTCCACCGCCACAATTTAACGCAACCGAGGAAAATTCCTCGTGCCGTTGCTCGATCTTTCTAAGGAACAAACGAAAACGACACCCCCCCCCCCTCTCGTCCCACCCGTACAGTGACATTTTCATCGGGATCATCAAGCCCTCGTGTTTTCATTCGTTCCCCGTGGCTTGTTGTTTCGCGGAATGCACCACAGACGTCTGAACACGAATAATGAAAATTAAAGCACCCGCGCCCCCCTTCTCGTCCTCTCTTCGCCGCCCCTGCCGTATTTCACGAGGTTCCCGCGTTATTTCCTTCGCGGACGACGAAGTCATTATCGTCCTGGGCGTGCTTTATTTCCACTATTATTATTTGTTCCATCTGCTGTTGTAAAAGAGCCCCTGGGCTTTCCACTCCGCCTACCCCTCTCTGCTCCTCCCTAGAACTCATTATAATCATATCGGCCTAGAATTTGCATCGAAATGTCAATTTGTATTCGGATCGATCCAACCCTGATCCACCTCCTCTTCTTTTTCCCTTAATATCAGGCAGGGACGCGAAACTTTCTCCCGCTCAACCCCCTCAGGTGTCTGCTGGAATTAATCCACTCGGCGGTGTGTCTGCTTTGGAACTCGTTAATGAAATTCCGTCGATGCAGTAGGACGATGAAGATTTTCATATAACACTTTCTTCCCATCCCACTATTCTTTCTTCTTTTTTTACTTCTCCCCGACCCCCCCCCCCCGACGGAAGCAGCCCAGTCGAGCTGTAATTAAAGAATGTTCCTGATCCTTTCGTTGGGCAGCTGACGGGAAAATTCGTAACGATTATTCCGAAATAATTTGCCGGCGTTTCCAATTAGAACGGGTGCCACATCGTCGAATTATTTCCCACGTTTCTTTTAATTGGGACCGGACTGTACGGGGTGTGCTGCGAACGGGCGCGTGGACGTGCCCGTGGTCGATACTTTGGATAGAAATCGAGGGACGAATGTGTCCATTCGTGTTGGAGTATTACGAAACGTTTATTGTACTTACTTATTTATCAGTAGTTATTTGTAAATAATTTATCAGAGCGTCGCAGCGTAGATGAGAATTATGCAGTTGCAATTTGTCGTCATAAATTAAATAGTTAATAAAATATGGCTCGTTTTCGGTACAGTAGTTGTTCGCGGAGAAATCGAAAACTTGTCCGGATGAATTTTTCAATATTACTACTTAAAACCAAAGCTTGCGAATTCTAAGCTAATCGAACCATAAAATTGAGGGCTCGTAATGAACTATATCTAAATATACAAAACTCACAATAGTTATTAAAAGTAGAGCGAATAACAGAATAGAACTATCTAAGCACCGGAATTTTTAATCTCGTATAAGAAATATACAAACTACCGCGAAATTGTGCGCAGTCCCGAATGACCTCTGCGGTCGACGCGACTGTAAAACTAGAAACGCAAAAAACAGGGGGAAAAATAGAAAGAGCAGGAGGACCGTAAAATTTCGCCGAGAACTTTCCACAAATATGCGGCCATAAATATTTCAGCTCGAGTATCTCACGATGGTCCCGTTTATTTCTAATATTTCATGAAAATTCCCGTCACGATCCCGGCCAGCTGCACTCGATACACTGGAACGACGAAACAAATGAAACGGGCTCGCGCCGCGGAAGGCCATTGGCCGCGCAAGATGCAAATATTAATCCGCGGATATTTAGTCGCCGCGCGCCACGAATTATCGCGTTTCCGGTGGGGAAAAGGATAACGAGAGCAGGCGAGCCGATGTTCCGAAATTTCGTTGCCGGGGTATCGTGTGCGGCGGACGAGCTGTTTACCAATGAAGAGATTTTCGCGTCGAACCGGCGCGCTTTGCAGTTTCGACACGTTGGCCGGTTGCGACGCGATCTGACGTTCGAGTTTCGCTGCTGAAATCGTGGGCGAGATTCCTCGAGGTTCGAAGGCATCGTCGAGGGGAGGGAATAAGGGGATGAGGGAGGAAGAAGAGGCATGTCCTGATTGTACATAGAGTCGAGAGGCTATCTGATTGATTGGCACGATTGTAGTTGTCTGGAAGATTCTCGTGCATGCTCGGGAGGGTCTGTTGTGCACGTTGATCCTCTCGACAGATCCTCGAAACGTCTGAATATCATTAGGATTCCTCGAGGTACCTACGCGGTAAAACGTTGAGTTGCTGCAGCAACTCCCGTGGATTTCTTCGCTCAGTGATTGATCCGTACATTCACTTCTCTGTAAGCAAGAGTAGTTCCGCTGTTTCTGTTGTACATGCCATTATGGCTTTACACTTTTATCCCACGTGAACGGTACTTTGGATATAATCAGAGTAATGCGTAAAAATTCACCGAAGTAAAAAGATCATAAATGGATATGTGTCTCGCGTGAGAAAATCAGTCCGAGACTCTGCAAATAGTCTTCGCGAGAGGCCCTGAGACATCGTTTGCCGAGATTTCCCTGCGAAGCACCAACTTGTCACTGGCTCATTATTTTTAATAAGCCAATACAGAAGCTGTTTCAGGATGGTCGATTTATCGAACGACTTCCTTCCCATCGACGCTGAGTCCTTGAATATATCTTGATATATTCCTTTGAATATACCTTTGAATATCTTTGAATATACCACCTTCAACTGGATATAAAACTGTGAACGCAGGAATTGTTATCTTTATACTATTTTTAAGCGTTTCCTTTCGATATAGTCGCAATTTACACGGCACGCGCTATCCATTCCGAAGCGCGCAGCGTATCTATCCCGTCCTGCCACGAAACTGAAGACCCGGGGATTGTCCTGCATGGGGAACAAGGTGGTTCGATGATTTATAAGATGGTCGCCGCGCCGCTTAGGAATCCCGTGACTCACGTTCCGAGCATTGAAATGCACGTCATGGGACAGCGCGTTTGCAGGAAAATCGAGTGGAAAAGAGGCGTGTCAGAGGAAATCTTGCTTAAACAGCTTTGTGATCGATTGACTCCCTTAGTTTCGTTTCGTACGATCACCTCAACAATCGCTTCTTCTTCCTTCTCCTCAGTTGAACGTCCGTCGAGTTAGGTCTAGGGAAATAGCTCGTGGAAACGAGATCAAGCAATTAGACAGAGTTAATTGTTAAGTGCATGGACCTTAATAAACGATTCGTTGGCTCGGCTTGCGCGTGGATTTGCATTCAAATCGCGCGCGCTGGTTGGCTGGTAGACGGAAATTCGGAACGAGACGGTTGGTTCCATGGGCACTGGTGAATATATCGTACGGTTAATGAACTTGTAAAATAACTTTCTGTGAAGATCTTTTATTCCTTCAAGTAGCTTTTTATTTTTCCACGTGAATTTAGTAAACGTATGCACGGGTACCTTAATTACTCTACTGGTGTCTTTTACTTCCCTGTTATTATTTATTTCACCATGATTGACTATCATCTTCGCCACTGGCAATTTAATTGCGAAGCCAATTCTCGCCCATCTTTCCCATCGGACGATCGTTCTGTTCGCCGCAGCTGTCGCCCCATCAAAAATTCCTCCCCCGCGCGAAGATCTGCCCCTGCGTAGACAAACGTACCGACCAAACAGAAAGGGGAAACAAAGAGCACGCGAGATAGTGCAAAGCGCCGGGAGCGGGGCTATTCGATTGGCTGACACAATCCGGGCGGTGTTCGAGATTCTCTCCTATTTTCTTTCGTTCACCGTTTGCTGTTGCTGGCAGCATAAGATGCGTCCGAGCAGCGCGCGGAAGAAGGAACGGGTCGGGTAAGTGGAGCAGCCAATCATTAGGCGACCCCGTGAAAGTCCTCGGGAGTGTTGTTATCTCTCGGGGCTCGTCGATTCCGTCGTTATCGCTCCGCTTCCCTTGATGGACGGCCCTTTCGATAAATCTGAAGTAGCTACGACGTCATGTCGATTCCGCCGGCAACTGATCGCAATTCCCCGACTCTGTTATCCGGGCTCTAGCTGTTTCTCGGTCGTATCACGTTCTTTTATCAGTCACCACTCGATCGGACGTAATACTAACGTGGAGACAATCTCGATACTCGGGTGCTTCTGGTAGCTACGATCCTGTGGAACTCCTCTCTTTTATCCGAAGGCTCGTTCCCGGTTTCTCGGTATAATTAGTATAGCCACAGTCAAGCTTCATTAAGAATTCACAGAACGCAACTAATTCTCCATACATAGCGATGTGCGATAGCGATGGAATTGACAGTTTCGACTAATTGGCGTTAAAAGTTTCGCAAAAACTTTATAGCAAATTTCTTTTTGTTCTTTTGGGAATTTTGGAACATTAATTGTTAACGTTGACATTGGCCCTTCTTGAACTCACCCACAGATTAATTCCTCGATGTTTAAGTAATAAATTCCCATTGGTACTCCTCGAATACTCCATGGATTTATTTTTGAGATTTAAGTAATGAATTCTAAGCTGTAAGTAAATGAAGCTCGGATGGAGGAATGTCGATTCTTAAGCAGGGGCTGCAGCATTGCCTTGCGTTGGATTTCCGTCCAAAGGCTGGCGAAGTCGTTTCGAGCAGCTGGAATTGTCGTTCCAACGGCAGTGACGGTTTTCCAGGAGGAATTGTGACAGTGCATTCCATCCTGCGTTTGACGTACAATCGCGAGGGGCCATTTGTACGTATTTACGGTCGGGATTCAGCGACTTAGTTAATTGGCTACGTAGATCGCGGCCCAGATGCGTTCCCATCGGCGACCCCGATTCCCCTGGGATCAATTAGACGTCTGTTGAATGTGACTGGAACGGCGGGGCCTCCTCCAGGCATCGATCGTTCGACGGATAGGTAGTGCGATCGATTTCCTTTAAACGATGGATCGCTGGTGGTCTCAAACGATGTAATCTGTCATGCCCAAGCCCTGTTTTGGGTATATCCGTGATTTGTGCGAATTCCACAAGACCTTTACTTTAACGGAATAGTCCTGAGACATGCGTATAGTCACTCAGAAATTTGTTCACGAAAGACTGTCGATTAACTTCGACCGTATTACACGCGCAGTCTTATTTTTCATAGGAAAATCACGGATCATTTAAGTGATGTCAACCTAAACTTTAAAAAGTAAAAGCAAGATAGCGTATTTCACAATTATTTATAGCAAACCTGGAAGTCACTGTAAATATTATATTTCAAGACTCAGTATTTTTTTTATTGAAATTAGAATATGGGTAAAATGCTTTCGATTAATTTGGATTCTGTTTTCGGTTGTTATATTCCGATTCCACATGCGGGGTGGAAAGATAGTATCGCTTTAAGTGTAATAGATTACGACTGGGCTGGTTTTCAAGCGATATAATTGCAGTGTAATGGCACTTGGGGATAGCACGCGTATCACTGGCAAAATTTCTTTGTTAACGAATACATGCGCACATTGTCTGCGCGGACTGAAATTAATCAATTTTTTTGCATATATATTCTCAGCGATCTTGGCTCAATATCCCTTGCTTTTCCACCTTCTATAATCTTCTGTGATTCCAATTTTCTAAATCATATTTGCATTATATTATGATAATTTCTTCATCACATTTTTCACGTGCGAGGAGCACCATCATTTTTCGAGAGCCCGAATGAAACGAATAAAAGTTGTTCATCGCTGTTTCTCGATACTTTATAATGTATTCATGAATGTATCATTTTCGACAACCAGTTCGTCGCCTCTACGTCTGGATGTCTCCATCGTCAGGCAATATGCGTAGCCAGAAATCCCAGGTTCCTGGTCCATAATCCACGGGGTCTTATAGCAAATCCTGGCCTTGTCGAAAAGGAAGGGAAAACGGTTGGAAATCCGAAGGTGTCTTCGCCGGCAGCCGGCCAACATGCAAATCCTTAGCGCCGAGCTTCTCAGTTTATCCATATTAATGTTCCTAATTAAGCCGCAGATAGGTTCCTTCACACTTTCTGCGCTTCTTGTTTCCAGTGGCGTTGATAAATCGGCGAAACTATGCGCCCGTGAGTCTTGGACCAGGAATTAAATAACATCTCATTGAAGCGCGGGAATAGGCGCTTCGTGGGAGTTTCAAAAATATTTTTTCTATAGTTCGCTACTTGTTTAACTCTTCTTAAATGGTAATTATTGGTTAGTAGATGCTGGGAGAGGAATCGATGCATGCGGAGTTTAATTAGGAATGTGAAGGAAGTGTGTTGGGAAATGTTTCAAGCGTAATTCTAATGCAATTTGAATGTACATTAATTACTGTAATGAACTATTTCTCTGAGAATACTCTAACGAAGTATTTCTTTCACATAAAAATCGCGTTAAAAACATGTAATAAAATAAGTTTACTAATCCATTTCTTATTCTCTAACGTAACCTGACGCTGAAAAGCAGTTACCCATTTGCGAACCCCTATCCTTATTAGCCGCGAAATCACGATTGCTCGATTCGACACGTCGCACTGGTCCCGCGGATTTGTTCGCGCTGCTTCATCAGCCGTTATAATTGCCACGCTAATTAATTACAGCAAGTTCGCGCGCCGAGCTGAATTTCCGGCCGGCGAATGGCACACGGATGCCGATACATAATATACACGTGTTTACACAGTTCCACGCGGACGTCATCGCGGAGATGTGCTTGCACAAGGCAATTAATGCCATTTACCCTTATTAGCTCGCCGAAATTCTATAAATTTAATTAACGCACCGATGACAATTATCACCCACGACACCCTTCGAATCGTCACGAAATTTGCCTTGGCGGATCGATCAACCTGTTCTCGTTCTTCTGTTCCAGCCACCTTCGTGGGCGCGCGTGCAGGGACGAGGAAGCGAATCGGTTTGCTGATTGCGAGTAAGTTTCACTGTTACCTTCCCTTTCACCCTCGGCGATCTCTCGCTGGCGAAAAACTAACGGCGTTGTTTACGAATTCTCGCGCACACCCCCCCGTTAATTGGGAATATTTCACTGGGCCATGGGAACCGTTTATTTCACCGTTTGCTCATCAATAACGGGGATCCTGGAACATCGTATCGCCCGGGGGAGATTAAAGTATCAGGGTGTGCTTTTACGTCTCTCGCGATCAATGGCTCCTGGAATGTTTTCGAATTGGACTGGTCTTCTTCTATTCATCTCTGGAGTGCTCCGTGCTTCGTTATTAGTAGGTAACGCGAGAAAAGTGGGAAAAGGAAGGAACTGGATGTGTTCAGGGTGACTCGGGAACGAGGGGGTAGTCGACGGTTTCGTAATTAAGAAGAAAACGAGATATGAGAAGTAATAGATACCTTTCCAGCCACCTTCTACTTTCTCACGCTTCAAGTTGAAAGTTCAATCCCCGCGATCTGCGAACAGAGTTAATAGAAGTCTTAGCACACCAGTTCCTCTTCAACTTCGAAATAATTACGACTTCGTTACGTCACCAATTACAGTTAATCAAGTGACGAATGAGCGAGGTTCAGCATTCCTGCTGTTTTAAAACGTAACGATAGACTTGAAATTACCATAGGGACATACGAATCGAGGCCAAGTGGACAAGAAGTATAAGAAAGTTAAGGAAAGTGGGTAAGAATAAAGGAGCGGGCAGCGCGTTTAAAAGAGGAGGGGCATGACAATGAACGAATTTCCAAGGGAATGGAATTATAATAGGAGGAAGATACATAGGGGAAGGATGCCGTAAATTTAACCATACAATGGACTGGCACAGACAAATGAAGCCATAGGCCAGTGCATTACTGGCACGAAGAGAATTGTTTCCGCGTAACGAGTGACAGGTCGTAATCGCGTGTCCCCATTTCCAAATCGTCAATGCCCCCGTTATCAAATTCCTTCGAACAAGCACCCGTTAAATTACCTCCGGCACACGCAGTCCTCAACTGGAAGCCAACGTCTTCCCCTCGGCTTGCACAATGAAACGCAATAGGGCCAAGTCCCCGGGTGAGGCCGACGCGTCGTTTCGGCGGATCGAGGAGGAGCGAGAGCCCTGAAAAATTCACCCCGGAATTCCTCAAGTGGCGGGGCGCGCGTGCTGCTTCGTAAAGCCGGCTCACCCGCAGCTGGATACGTTTCTCGCTCAAATGAAGGAAACGAAAACGTTTATCCCCGGGGGATTCGCGGAGCCGCGGGCTCGTTTGAGATGCGGCGCGCGAGCAATTTGAAGTGGTATCTCTGAAGGGGGGCCAGACCGGTGCTCACATTCTGATGTTCGCGAGCACGCCCGGCTCTGCCGCACGAGGCAACCACTTTTATCCATGTATGCATGCCCTGGGACACGTCGAGGGCGGGATTTTATAAGAGATTTCATCCATTCCAAGTGAATTCCAGCGCCAAAGGGCGCAGAGCCGACCGAGGCGGTTCGTAGTTCGCCGTCCATCGCTGGCCTTGTTGCTCGGGGAGCTTTCGACCGCCGTGCGTTCTGCTTAGCCATCTAGCGACTGGTTAATCGTAACGTTAGACGAGTGTCCCTCGAATCGTTTCGCGAACGCGTGCGGGGTGGAAGGACGAGGGGCCCTGATTTCGTTGGATTATGGGGGTAGATTCCAGAGGGTGTATTTCTCGGAACGAGTGCTTGTGGCTTCTGAGTGGAAAAGTTCGTTCGTTCACTGTTAGGTAGTGTTAGGTGTACGGAAATTACTTTCTTTTTACTGCACCCACTTGTACTTTTACCAGAAAAGTGGCAGAAGGTCGTAGATAGTCAAGGGACATACTTAGTTTGATTAAAGAGATATGTAATATATTTTTTGGTGGGATTGGTATAGTAGTTACCCCACAAAATTATCTTTTTTAAAAAAAGGTACAAAAAGAGCGCCAAGTATATAATCTCATAAAAAAGAATCCCATTTAAAACATTGTCGTAAATTAATATAAATTTATTAATGGCGCTTTTTTGTACCTTTTTTTAAAAAAGGTAATTTTGTGGGGATTTCACATATTTTGTAGTGTTTATTATAACTGGTTACCCTGTTTACCCTGGTTATGATCACAATTTCAAAGGTATTAGACAGATTCCCTTCATAATTCATCCACGAAAATATCCAATCTCTTACATCTCGGAAAATTGATTCAGATAACAATCAATCCTAATCTAAATTCGATCGTGCTGTATCTAAAGGTAGCGACGGTATTTTGTTTCAATATCCCGCCACGTACATCTATTTCTTCTACGTCGTTTTAGGGTTGTTTCGATTTAATGGGATGTCCGCGTTCGTACGCCACATGCTTGATTTATACTACTTGGAGTGGGCCATAAACCTGTCCAACGACCCTGTCCCAGACCCTAAGCCGTGGTACGGCGAATCAATTTGACGTTCGACATTCTTAATCGCACATTTCTTTTACCATTCAACTGACACGGAGTTTCAGAATCTGATTTTTAAATTTTGGTCCTGTTTTCTAATTCTAACGTCAGAGGATCATTTGTTCCATCAGAATTTTTAAAGGCTAAAGGAAACAAATAAACAGTATTGGTACCTGAAAAGCAATAAAAATTGAATACATCATCTTTCATTGACATTAATCTTCCCACTTTTTAAAATTCGTGAAAAAAGGTAGTGTGTCCTACATATTTACTTCAATCTTCACTAAACAAATTCTATCTTTACCAACTGAATACACCCACTTCCTTTTATTCAACAAGCCGCAGTAGATGGTCGTTTCGGGACGCCTCATCAGCTGTTCGTAACTTTTAAGAACCAGATTTCTAGAGTTCCCTTCAGATTGTTTTGCTTCACCGGATCTCGGAGGAAGCCACTTAATTGCCGTTTCATTAGTGTTTCATTTCGCGGGTGCAGTCGCAGAGGGTCCGGGGGTGCCTAAGTCCCGCGCTAACGAGAAAAGAATTCCGGACGAATCGTAATCCGCGCCCCGTAACTCCCAGGAGGGAAAAGGGATTCCTCGATGGTGCAAAGTCCGCGACAGGGGCGGGGGGGGGGCGGGGGCGTTGTAATTGTGTAGAGGGTTGGACGTGGCAGGTTGTAACTGTAAACGGGTTGAGTCGAGTAAAAGAGTACCGCGGGGAAACTTTTAAGTAGTTCGTGGCAAGTTTCGCAATCGATACTGCCGTCGGAAGCCGGGCGAAGATGCTTCCCCCTCAGGGCCCCCTATCGCTCCCCCAACGCCTGAATATAACTCTATCCGCTACTGTTTATCGTCGTTTCGGCTAATATAGTCGCGAGTTCGCTCTAGCGTTCGTTACAACTTTAAACTCGCAGCTGAATCCCGCGTTGACTCGACTCTGCCTTTTAGCTTCGCCTCCCTCCGGCCTCGTCACGCGAGATTTATATTGTTTGGGAAAAATTCTCCCCCGTTAATTTCACCGTTCACGTTCGACCTAGTTTCTCGTTCGCTCTTTTCTTTCATCCACTTCTGATTCAATTCCTTAAAGGCTGACTTAGACCGAGAACGGAAGCTTGTGGATGAAAGGAACGGTGCATGTTTCGGGGGTTGTAGGAGTTCGATAACATGGGGGAATCGAATGCATTCGATAATTCATCGGGATATCGAATTTCATTGGAATTTCTTAAGCAGGGAATCAGTAAATTTTGCTGGAGCAAAGGGGAGGGGTAGGGGAATGCTGCGACACAGGACTGTAACGCACCCTTTGTATCAGCAACGACGATTCTCAATTGCGAACCGTCACGCGGTGTCTTTTCATCGTGAAGCGCAGTTTCACGCAAGATTAAAAAAAAGGGCGCAAGTTTTGCACGCAGGACTGATACGTGACGCGACTGTCGTTCTTTGAATTTCCGTGGCGCGACGTCGCGACGGCACGTTGTATGCAAATTTCGCGAACGAGAACGGCGAACGTTACAAAGGGAACGGCAAATTAAATATCGCGACGCGGGGTTAGCGAGGAACCCAGTGAAATATTAAACACTCGCGACCGTCGACGGAAAAATTGTTCGGGCACGTGGCGGCTGTTATTGGCGATACACAGTTGGGCAACTAAGTTTCAAGATTGTTGAGTTCGTTATCCACGGGAACGTAGAAACAGGTAAATGGAACATTCTGAAGCTGAGTAAGTTTGATTCGGAGAATTTTATTCGTCGAGATTAGTTGGAACCTCGCATCGCGGGATTAGTGAAACAATTCCCGGTGAAATAACAGTTGAAGTGTTTAATACATTCTAGGAGAATTTTCCCATGAAACTAGCAGAAATTACGAGTAACTCCAGCGACCCGAATTCCCTCCATTGGCGGGTAGAATGAAATCTTGCGATTCTCCGGATCCCCGTCTCATTTTTCGCGATTAGAGGGCGAAGAACAAAGCGGAGGGCGCAAAAGATTCATTTAAAGGCTGCTGTTTGCTCGAGGGGCGCGCTTCGGCGTCTTTAAAATCCGCGCAAACAAAGGGCGAGCGTCAGAGTGCTTTAAGCCCGAGGAATCGCGGGGAACCGAATGCGCTCGTATAAATTCGGTTGCTCCGCGGCGGAGCCCGCGAACTCCCCGGTCTCCCTCGACTTATTAGATCGCATTTCATCTGCAGTAAAACGCCGCGGAACTTAAAGGCGCGAGGGAAGTTTCGCCGACGACCGAACACGCTTCCGCTTAAATGATGCTCCGCCGGTGCACGCACGTGAAACCACTGTTGAACAGAGGCCCCGTAAGCCCCATATACAACCCCCGAATCTCCCTGAAGGTTCGCCGCAGCAACGGCGTAAATGGGGTGAGGTATTACGCTCCCCTAGCGCGCGAGGAACCAGAGATAGAGGCAGGTATTTGCATCGTGAAATTCACGCACCATCGTCTTAGGAATTTCTGTCGGGCTTTCACGACGGGGGTGGAAAGTATCGACTTTCTCGGAGGGCAGTCAAACGCGTAGGGCGTTCGCTGATTTTAATCGAATATCAGACACGATCGAAGGGGGATAAGTGGCCTCGTGACGGAAACTCTGAGCGGTGATTAGAGAAATTTGCAAGTACAGCGGAATATAGAGTGTCTGAATTAATAGGGCGATGTGATTTCTCGGATAGTAAAACACTCACAATCAGTCCTCTCATGCTCATATTTCTTCATATCAGAAAGAATAATACAGGTAGCAATAACCAAATTGGAAAGTAATATAAATGTTACAATTCCCTTAATCCTACCCGGCCCTAAGTACAATTTTTTTTTTTCATCTTGAGTTTCGTTGAATATCATTCTCCTCGTGGAATTTAAGACCCCAGGTTTCTCCAAACGATGGCACCGACAAGTTCATCACCAACTGGCACAGCTCCCAAGAAAGGACCCCAACTCATCGAGCCCTCAACCCTACTTCTCCCAGAACTCGTCCTTACACCAAACAACTCCACTCCACTCCCCACTTACCTTCCCGCAAAGAGCCATCCTTCCATGCTAACCCTGAATTCAATCACACTCCCTCTAAGACGTATCGCAATAAAACACGCCCCCTTCGCAATTTCTCCGTCACATCAAGAATTTCCCGATTGTCCCCGGCGTTATCCACCGTAGAGCCTCGACGCCACCGTGTTTATTTACCCAGGGCCGAGCACCTCTCGTTCCCCGTTGAATATCGCCAGCCGTACGCCCACGTCGGCCTTAATCTCGCGAAAGTTCGTCGCGCAGGATGCACCCTCTTTATCTCGGTCGAAAGGAGCCGGCGGAACATCCTTCCCCCCCCCCTTCCCTCCCTCGCGAGCCTTGCTGTCGCCCGTGTCCTCGTGGCGCGGCTGATGGAATTGCACATACACCCAATCAGGCTGCAGGCGCGGCCGTGCACGATATTCGGCGAACTATTCGGCAAACAGCGGCCCTGGGCTGAATGGCAAATTGCACGAGTATACAGGTCTGTCTCGCGATAATGGTTCCGCAGTGGAACGTGACTGTTACGTATGAAAAACAGCATGCAAATGCAGGCGGCCAGGGCTCCTGGAGCTAGCGTCGTGTCCACGAGCGACAACGGGAACAGGAATCCGTGAATTTAATTAACGATTGGATACTAGGGGGCGGGCCTGTTAAAGGGACAGAAGGATTTCCACGAGTCAGGATCGCTTGCTCCGAGCGTCGCCTTTATGGAATGTTTTCGCGAGGGCGTCTGGAAGAAGCGAGAAAAGGGACCCCTTTGCCTGTCTATTCGCTCGGTTTGATGGCATTAAGGCATTTTGGCTTGTTTACGGGCACGGGCTGCAGCTAAAATGGGGGAGGAAATTGGACCGTGTCGGCGTGGTTAGTGGTGGTTTACTGGGTCGCTTTGTGGATTTCTTATGGCTGAGCTGGCAATGGGAGCTGCGTTTGATATACTCGCGCTTCTGTTTGATGAAACTTTGCCGACGAATCGGCAGGATTGTAATGCTTGATTTTTTAAGGATAATGTCTGTTCCTAAACTATGTAAGTGTTCTTCGGATTCTCGTGGGTGAGCAGTTTAAACAGGGGTTTCCTTATGACATTATAAGTCTTCGAAGAGACCTCCTTCTCGTGACTAATTCGCGCACGTGGATTTTGTCTGACTTGTACACTCTGTCACTCACGCACTCCCCACTGTTGGTCTTTTAAGTCAGTCCTCCAAAACACGTACAGTATCCTCCACAATTCTACGAAACACTTGCAAAGTGCACCCCCCCCCCCCCCCCGGCAACCTCCCAACGAGACGTCACTGACTACGGCTGAAAACCAAACAAAAACAGTGGAAAATTAAAAGCAGGGGAAGAGATACTTCTAGCTGGCATGTTTTCATTCAACTTCGGCGAACATCGAACGTTATCGCGCGCCGCTTTGAACTGTTTCGCCCGGCGATATTTAATTCCACCCCCGGAACCTTTGTGAGCTTCATCTCTCGCTGAATTTCCATATAGACGCCGCGGAGGAGGGAGGAGGCGGGGAGGGACGGAGTACTTTAAACACAGGCACGGAATGCAAATGCATTTTTGCAGGTTTCTCGCCGGCGAAGCGACAAAATGTCTTCCCTGTTCCGTGGCGCGTTCGCTCGTCAAGCCGCGAACGATCCACGCGTGATTTCGTTGCATCGCGGAATTACGATCCGCCCGCTGGATCGATTTACGAGGGGCGCCAATGATTCAGAAACGAGGCCGTAAACGCGCTCCTTCTTCCGCACCCGCGCTGAAACTTTATTACACAGTGCTTTAGTTCGTCTCAATAAACTGTTAAACGTGGGGGCGCGGGGTGCACGGGCTGATATGTCCCCATTTTGTTGGCTCGCCTGCACCTCGTAACGATTATGTATTTATCGGCGAGTGGACTCTCTTTCGCAAGGGCGAAAGAAGGGGTCGAAGTGTTTTCGGTACCGATCAGCTGCTTTTAGTTTGTAGCTGACGATGCGATGTCGATGAATACGTTGGATGAGGTAGCTTGAAATCGATGTTTGGTTTGTTCAGCGACTCGAAGATATAAAATAATTCATCGAGATTAATAGGAGACTATTCCATTTTGGGACACAATAAATAACTTCGAATTTTCAAGGCTACAATCTGTTTACAGCTACACGATCTTTACTTTGTTATAATCAGAGTTGGGTATTATTCAAATAAATTTTTATTCGAACGATCTCAAATTAGATTTGCGAATAAAGTGAAGTTATTCGGGAATAACGAATAATTTTTTTAATTCGAATTAATTTTTAACGGTTTTTCGCATGGCACGTACCAGCGCATCATTGGAATAAAAAATTATTCGTTATTCTCGAATAATTTCATTTTATTCGAGTAATGCCCAACTTCTTAATTTCCGTTTACAAATGGCTTGTGTTCGAGAGAAACTTGTGTTGTGCACGTTCCCAATGAATCAGGAAATAAATCATCGTGAATGAACAGTCGGACAGATAATGGCGGGCAGAAATAGAGGACTATGGAAGTTGCTGCTGCATCACCGTCTCCATAATTCACCTTCGATTCATCAAAATTACCTCGTAACTTTATCTTCACTTCGAAAAGGCGACCGTCCCTTTTCTTCTAGGTCTCCTCTTTATTTCCTCTACGTTTTATGAATATAAAGCATCGCTTCATTCCAAGAAAATTCATCGCTATTACTGGAACTATACTTACTCGAAATTCTAATTTCTAAGAAATCTCAAATATCCTCTACTAATCATACTATCCTTTCTAAACTTCTAAAATTCTCTTGCACTCAAATTTTCCATTTCTTCAACAAAATTTGCCATCATCTTTCCCTCTATCCAAATATCTAAGCCATTATCATGCCAAATGACAATAAACATAATTTACCCTTCGTTTTCTAAGATTACACCTTAATTTCACAATCACTACCAAAACGAGAACAGTATCTACAATCGTTGCTTGTTACGCTTTTAAATTCCCTTCAGGAAATTCTGACTGATCAATCTATAATTCGGCTTAAACTTCTCAAAATTGCTTGGCAACTTTGTCCATCGTCTGCGAAAGTAGGTTCTGCTTCAGGCTTTGGATTTATTGTTCCTTTGATACGATTTGAAGTTGCCTTCCTCAGTAGGATTCAAACAGGGGTATTATTATGCCCACTAACAAGCTGGTACGCCTTGTTTTCGATGCAGCGAGATGGACGTGCGTGTTTGCATAACAATCAGACGTTTCTGAGCGTATTCCCCTCTATACAGTGTGTCTCGAAATGCCTCGAGGTTCCTTTTGAAAGCACAGGTCGGAAACGTGGAGTGGAACATTCTTGCACGAGCCTTCGTTTGCGAGAGAATCGATGTTGTAAATGTACGAGGTGCACACGTGTGCTTGACTAAGGCACGAATTTATGGATTCCTCTGCGCATTTCCGCAGGATGTCACAAAATACGCGATGCAACCTGAAAGAAGGCAGTTCCTATAGGAGGAACAAATTGAACAGTGGGAAATAAAGTTTGCTCCATCGGAGACTTCGTTCTCGAGGGAATCGATTTTGGAAGTGTTCGATGAGGATATATTTTAAAGGATCGTACAATTCTCTGCGAATCTCCGCGGATGTTTTTCGTCATAAATTATTACTATATCTGTTGTGCACAAATTTAATAGAAATTTTCAGAGAGTTCAACGAAACTAAATGTCAGTCTACATTCCCGAAAGAATAAGTGAAAAGTGCCTTTCGAGAAAATGGATTTTGGAAATGCATGAGCACGTTCATCGACCAAATGTAAGCCTCGACTTCACGAATTTATTTTACTTGCTTCTATCCCATTTCTACGTAGTTTATTATAAGAAGACAATATTATCTCTTATTATAAATATGCTAGATATCTATAAGATTATTTGTTAAATCGAATTTCAGTCGATTGCTACGAAACATCATCATCTTGATATTTGTCTTCCTCAGAAACGAAAGCTAGTTACGAACGAATTTTATGTTCGTCCGTTTCATTGAACTTTTTTAACGAGGAATCATTCGGGCTGTATCGGGCACTTTGAGGCACCCTGTATGTTCATGGTGGACGGATACAATCGATTGCCGATAGACACCCTTTGCTATTCCGTGCCACTCTCTCTCTCTCTCTCTCTCTGGGACTAAAAATGTCAAGCACAGAAGTAAGCGCCTCGCGTGGTCTAACAATGCCACGAATCGAGAGCATGGCTGATCATTAACTTGCAAATTGTGTCGATGGAATGTTGAGAAAGACTTCGACATGTACTTCGTTCGGCTTTCTATGTTATTTATACTCGACCAGGCTATTCAAAGCTGTCGACGTTGAAACCCCTTTCAGTAATATGTCCCGAGTACACTTTTATTACCCCAGTTTATAAGAATCGAATTATTTGCGAATGCAGTTCATTATCTGCTCTGTTTTATGCGAAGTATCGCAGGAAACTTAATCGATAGAATCTTGACTTAAAAATTATTATGCGGGTTTCTTATATACTCCTTTTGTGCGTAGAATCGTTTATATTTTTATGAAATCGTTTGAAAAGAACGCAGTACTGTCAGCAAGCGCCGATTACAGGCGATCACAGGCCCGCAACAAAAAAGTTTCAAGCTGATAGCCAATCACGCCAGCGAGCTCGTTAAGTTGCACGCTCGTAAAACGTGATTGCACTTCGGAAGTTCAGCTATTTTTATGTCTCAATTATGAATTCGCGGTCGTTTCGCGAACTTAAGCCGCCCGCACGGACATTTATGGCGCAATTTCTAACGGCGCGCAGACCGGTGAAAGTAAATTTATATCACGATTTAGATTAAAAAGGAAGTTACGCCCGCAAGAAGATTAGTATTTAACGGTGATTTCGTGCCCGAAGCACTGGAAAAATCGAACAAATCACCGCGATTATCGAATCACGAAGCTATCCCGCAGCTCCCATCTCTTCAACTAAGAAAAAACGAAGTCGAGTATGCGGCAGAAGTAAATCTCGTCCCAAAGGAACAATCTAAAGAAGCTTCCTCAATAATTTAACAGGCACACACATCGGCAAAGTCAAAATACCGAAGCCAGCCATTAACCACCCTTCTGTAAATACGAAACTAATCATTAGGCCGAACGAAGTGCATCGACTTAGTTCCCACACCGCGTCGTGTCCCCTTGGTGTAAAGCGGTGGTTCGTCGCCGTCCCAGAATCGCCGCGATATTCCATTGACCGTTGCATATTCATAGCGGGCAGCTCGTATTCGTTCGATCGTGTCTGCAGAGGGAACGTGAATTCGGTGTCTGAATAGGCAGGGCGGACACGCCGAATTCGGAGTGTGGCGCTCTTGGCCAGAGAGGAAGGCGAGGGCGCGATGCGACGGGGGTGGGCTCGGTATCGGGAAACAGGCAAAGTTCCTCGGGACGAGGAGCTTTCTCTCCGCGAATTAATGGCCATTTGCTGGCAGGGACGTTATTTGGCCGATATTTTACTCGGTCGAACATTGGAAAAAGTTTCGGCTAGCCTGGTTCCGGCCCCGCTCTCCCGAAACCCAGCAAAGAGGAACCGTCAACGAGCGCGTCCCCCGTTCCCTTTCATTGTTTCCCACGTTTCTCTCTGCCTCGTGGTCAGCCGTGGTTCCACTTTTGCCTCGTTTTTCCTCTCACGCCTTTTCTCATCTCTGGTCCTCGTTTCCCCTTGTTCCCCGTGACGTGTCTCTTCTATGTCCGGACACATCGGAGGACGATTGTGGGCATCTGGCCCTTTGTCGGCGAAAAATGGCCCGGCGTTACGGGGGGACGACGATCCGGTTATAAAAATCCGAGCACCGCGACAGAGGTCTTAGTAGAAGTCAGGCGGCTGGCCGAGGGCTCCCTTTGACGACGGAGGATCCCTTGGGGGATCGTACCCCCCCCCCCCCCCCTTAAGCCGTGGCTTCGCCAAACTGCGAGCTTTTTACAATATCCTCGGAGCTCCCTCCGCTAAAGAGCTAACGAGACGTAGAGGGTGTTTCGATAACCCGGTTAAAAGACGGTCCCTGGGAACGTATTCGTGACATCGGTACCATCGATCTCCTCTGAAGCCTCCTGGAGACGTACTCTCGCGACCCGCAGGAAAGGAAAGTCAGGAGTCTGCTTTGTCTTTATTCAAGATTATTCTTTGTGGATGTATCTTAGGTTGTAGAGGTTCAGCTGAGTGTGTGCAGCTGGCAAACGGTTTTACTCATTCACGAAGACTTCCTTTCAGGTTTTCTTGTCTCTCTCCTTCTGTTTTTAAGCTCCCGTTGGGTTGGGTCAGGGGACCCGGGTGTTTCGATACTTTCTTTCCCAGTGAACCACGAGGAAGAGGCTAGAATTAATAGGTAAATTAACGTACTCGGTGCAAAATCTATTTCGCAGATGAAGATTACCACGTCGGCTACATTCGGAACAAAGGTGTTCGTAATGAAGCGTCGAAGACCATTTTCAATGCGATTGCACGAAACAGAGGGGGAAATCCGAAATTCATTTGATCCCCCGTATATTTCGAACTTTCTGGCCACCCTATATCCGTGTTCCGCGTTTTTCTTAATTACACAGGACTTTGATATCGGGCCGGCTACAAAGGCGTTTCATCGTCGAACTATGCGTTGTAATTAAATTTTTACTTTAATATTTCCCCCCGAAAAGCATGCCCGTGGGCTCTGCAAAGCACGCGCCCGTCGCCTTTGATCCGCGATTTAAAATTGGATAGGAAACGGGTCGCGATCGAACGCCTCTAATGAGAGTTACGAAATGACTGTATAATGGAATGTTTCGCTTAAAATATCGACAATCTCAACAGTAGAGCAAAAGTAAGATTCATTAATTCACCGATTCAACATAGAATGAAAATATATATTAATATTTTTGAAATATACACTTTTAGTGCACCTGAAGAGTTTCAGAAGATCATGTATAAAAATTACAAAGCTAAAATTAAAGGGACTCGATAATGATAGGTATCTATAGCTGTACCTTCGTGCGCAGAGCAATTCTCTGTCCATCTTTACCACCAATTATCGAACACCCTGCAAACATTGATATTCATGTAAATATAACATGTTACAAAGTGGGTAGGTAGGGAAATGGGTGCAATAATTATCCAAGTGAAGGCAGACTGCCAATGGGAATACAACTGTAGCGACAGATGTTGGAGTCCAATGTTGAATGCAAAGGCGATTGAAAATAGTAAATGTTTTTCCTGCGGCATGTCAGTTCGCCGCCGGTTAGCCTCAGCATTCACTCAGCTTTCACACGTAAATTCGATCTGTAACGAAGCTTGTAACGTTTTGCGAAACACAACACGGTCTCTCGCCGATGGCAAGCAGGTGGCTTCAGTGGTGGAGATGGGTTTTGGTCAGACCTGGCTGATCCTATTCCTGCTCCTACTACTGGCGTAGAGGCGCGCGACCGCAGCATCCACCTTTGAGGGTGCTCTCTCGGCGTCGCCGCAAAATGAAGTAAATATACCGAGTGTTTATAAAGTATCTATCCAATGCCACCAAGCCACTACTAAATTACAGCGCGAAACATTACGAATTTGTTGTAGAAACTCTTCAAACTGATAGAAGCTAAATACCACAGTTTACATTAATCTTCAATTTATTTCTATTTAATGCACCATGGATTCTTTAAGTTACATAATTCGTCGTAAAAGTGCAGAAAGTTGCGCGTTGAAAATTTCGAATTTTGTTCAATGTACGTTGGGACTTGAGTGAAATTTTTGACATCAAGTTAATTGTATGCTGCGTAGATTATTTATCTGTTACGAAAGTCAATATTACGATAATCGTGATAAAATAATTCCCGATGAAGGGTATGTTTATGGAGGAATTCTCCGAAGTCTCGTTTTACGTTACAACTTGTCCGCATCGTGTCATTTTCATCTGTTTCCATCGAGAAAGCCACGTCACGAGCATACTGCACACTTGCACTTGTGTCGCTTGAAACGAGAGCGCGATGATTATTATGAATTTACGAATAAACAGCTGCACTGTCGTTGATTCGTCTCTCTAATTGGTCAAGCAGGGGGGGGGGGGCGTATGTAAATAAGCAGCGGTATAAATAAATCCAGCGAAAAGCGGTTGGAGGTTATTCTATAGCGTGTTGAAATACGTTGATTGCGGAGGTGATACGAATGGCAGGTGAAATTATTTTCATTTTAATTGTATACCACGAATTAATTTCCCGTCTGCCCTGGTGCACAATGATTACGGACTAACAGCATCAAACATTTAATGTGCGGGATTAAATAAAAAAAGGGTTATTCTATTTCCAGTATATTTTAGCAGATTCTTTTCTGTACAGTTATTTAATTAATACTCAGCGTTTTATATGTACATGTAATTGCGCTTTGTTTCGTGAAACTCGCTAGTATTCTAAGAAAAATGAAACGTACCTATTACCACACACCAAAAGATTTAACCTCTTCATATTGGAGACAATTTTTTTACAACACCCCTCTGTCTCGAAGCGTCAAAATTATTCAACTAGCTGTTACGGAAGCAGCATAGATGTTTCAGGTAATTGTTAACTGAAATTACGAACCGACGATCGTATCGAATTAACAACACTGAAAAAGGTATAAAGGTCTCGATGCACGTCTCCTCACCGTCGAAGGAAATGGCATCGACGGGGAAGCGCGTAAACGCGACCGATACCTTTATCCGCCCTGTCGGTAAACATCGTGCAATTTCAGCTCGATACTCGGCTAAGGCGAGGGATCAGGATCCCTGTTCGGTGCATACACGGCGAATCCTCGGCGCAATAAAGTCAGCGTCGTAGGGCCCTCGAAATCGAACGTCGAAGATATTTTTCGTCTACGCGGCCCTGTTCCGTCGACCATGCAGACGCTTTTATGTCTTCCGTTTTCATTTTCTCTCTCACCCTCCCCCGCTGCGCGGCGCCGCTTGCCCCGGAATCCTTCGCCCTTTCAGGAATCGAGCAGAAGGAGGACGGTTCACGGGAGCGCATGCAAAGTGGTTTAAGATATAGAGCAGATACACGTGCCCCGCTTCCCTCGATCCACGCTCCTCGCCCTATTCTTCCTCTGCCCCTCTCCGTCTTTCTGCTTCTTATCCGCTTCCGATCGGTCGAGCCTGAAATCGAGACAAGACACGGGCCCACGAGCCGTCGTTTGCTCTCGGGGTATCGAGGCCGAACGCGTAACGATACCTTAAGCGACGAATATTTGGCAGAATTTCAAAGGTTTTCCAACTCCGAAGAGGGGGGGGGGGGCAGAAACCAGGAGGGGAGTTCGTTTGCCGAGCAAGCGGCTGGAGGAAGATATCGCAACGGGGTATCGATCGATCGAAGCAGGAAATGCGAAAGTGGCGGTCCTTTGGCCTCGCTGTGCGTTCATTTTGCCCGCGAAGGGGATGCTGGATTCGATGGTAGGCAGCGGGATTCAGGCGAAGGTGGGCGATACAGTGGAATTTTCGATACCTGATTCTTCGAAGTATTCGTAGCATTAGGAGGATGTATTTTAATACGATTGGTGTAATAGTAATGTAATTCTCTTAATACAAAGCAGGTGTAAGCCTAAGGCTTGAAATGCTTGAAAAAAAGTAATGCGTTTCCACCCAGTCGAATGTGCTTGAAATTCCAAAAAGTGTAGTATGTAAATAGTGAGTGAAATGGGCTGTTTACTAGGGGTGCGTATGTGACTTAATTCGCTGTGTAATGCTAAACGCGTTTACGGTGGGAGTGGTGTCTGACCACACACTGAGCGCCACTACTTGCTAGTCTCATCTAGTAGAGGAACCGTTCATGAGGCAGGCAAGGGAAGTAATTCCCGTTTCTTTAGACATTGCTATTGTACCGGTCAAAGCACCAGCTACAAACGTAGAATCTAGACGCATACATTGTTACGTAGAGGAACAATATTCATTATACTACTACCTATATTCCTCAACTTAGGAATAATTAACCTGACCACGCGATGTGTCCCTCGAGGCCATAAAATACCCAAGAAGAGAAGCCACAAAAAATCCAATAGACACATAATTCACATTCCCCTTTCCACGAATATTAAAAACGCCAAAAATCTTCCCTTGGGAATCTAACAACTAACAATAAATCCCCGCTTTCTCAAACCTCTTCTCTCCACTTACCAATCACGAAAATTGCAGTCTTGAATCAGCTAATGCAACGGCATTAGACTATTAGGTCCCCACGCCTCTCTCGAAGCCAAAATTAATTTCTCCCCATCTCGACGTCGTGAACGCGCCCGTCCTCGTTAACAGGGGAGCAGCGTGTCCCGTTAACTCGTCCCCCCCCCCCTAATTCGCTCATTTTCCGTGCAGCTTGCCGAGGCGTTCGCGCGCGAAAAACGGCTGTCCGCGAAATTCGATTTCGATTCACGAGCTTGCCCGCGGCGATCCACGTTTAACGCAATCTGTCTTCGTTTGTCAGGCTCGCCTTTGATACGGTTCCACCGGGCATCGACGCCCGCTGCGGCGTCGGTGGACACGAGAAAATAATGAAATCTCCTGGCGAAGCGGGGAATTGTGATTAATGAGACGTGCGCTCGCACGTAAAAACCAACCCCGCGGCGGTTTCGCGCACGACTTTTCGCGTGCACGCGAGCTCCCGCGGCGCTGTCACCGAAACTGTGGCCAACTTCTCACATTTCACGGCGCTTTTTCGACTGCTCATTTAATTACGGCGAATACCTCGAGGCTGTTTGTGCGTTAGTAACGCACGACTGTGCAGGGCGCGCTACGAGCGTCGTGCAGTTCGAGAACCTTTGGGATTTTGAAGTAGACAGCTGATAAGTTTGGGTATGCTATTGGTTGCTAGGAAATTGCGGAATAGAATTGTATTGTATTTAGAATTTGTGGAGCATTTGGTCTATTGAGAGATTGAGACACACATATTGTTATGTTGGGTGTAAATAATCAAGGGTGATGCTATTTTATCGCGTTCTCATCCACGCACGAGAATTTTCAAGAATTTTTCTAAGGAGGGTTTGAACTCACCTGGGGCCTAAAAATATTTTGAGTGAAATAATTTTGATTTTTGAACCATTGCGTGGGTTTTGCTTTTGCAAGTTCGAATGCTATATAAATTGCGATTACTATTCCATGCGTCGACCACAGTGTATGTTGAAGCAGAGTCGACTGTAACGAGATGTTTAATATGAATCTTTGTAGACCCTTCGTTCTTTAAAGTAAAGGTACAGTTTCGTTGTATTAAAATAGTCCAGATGAATTTTCAAGCGGAACGTAATGTAACGAAACTGACTACATTCATGCGCGCCCTCAAGTATAATACCCTGCATAATATCATGCTTTATTAAGCGGGAGGAGGGGAAAAATATCCCCATGTGTAATCCGCTTTCGCGATACGATTTATTTTGAGTCGTTCTAACGAGACCGAGCCCTTCAAAAACGGGGTAAAACTCTTCTGCGCACTTCGGTATTATCACCTTGCTCTTAATATTTCTCATACTTCCACGTTCCTTTCACACACTATCAGAAATAACTTGCCCACCTTTTTTGACATCTTAAATACAAAAATCCAATTCCATAGAAGGTTACTTGAAATTACTAAAAACCACTATGTTACGTCAAACTTCGCTATTCACTTTTCTCCAACTGAAAACTAGGCTGCCAAATTCGACCACTAATTTTTCATTTCTTAATCTTCCAAAATTCTCCATCACAGTTAGTCTCCACAGAAAATGAAATTAAAACATATGCTGATAAGGTGTAAAGAAACTTGACAGGCATAAAAATGATCTGGAACATAAATATTCCTCGATCTCTTGATCCCGTCAATCTGGTTCTCAGACCTCTTCGGAAATATCGCAGAAGCGTCTCTAATTTATTCCTCTCGGTTTCGATTGTTCGCCGAGAATCGCGCGCGACGAGTCTTCTGAATCTCGGGTGCATCTTTCGTTCGATTCCTCGCGGCTTCGGTCCGTTTCGGTCTGGCGAGCTTCTATTTTCGCGAGTGGGCTATGTATTCGTTAAAGAAAGCCTCTTACCAGCCCCTCTTATCTCCGCTCTTTTCGCGGCGAAACGACGTCGCGTGCTCGTATCCGCTTCAGATAGGCGGGCGCGTACGTGCGCGGGAACGGAAAGCCCGTGACGAGGAGCGAGGCAGTCGGCCAGAAAAGAGCAGGAAATGAAAATATAAGAGATCCAAAGGCGCCGCGACGCTAAAGGAGGCGCGCTCCAGCGAAAGACGCGACCTGGATGTAATTGCTTGATCGTTCTCCCCACGAAAACCGAACATTTTTGCGCTGAATGTCTCTTTTTCGCTTTTCGAGCTCACATCGCCCTGGAAACCACCATCTCGCCCCCCGCGAACAGAAACCCGCGGAATACACTTTCTTTCGTACATCTAATCTACTTTCTCCCAAAAATACGATCTCGATACGCTTGAAAAATTTTCGCTTGAATATTCAAGGTATCTTTCAATGCATTATACCTTCGCGATGAAACAGGTAAGTAACTAAATCCACTAAAATCGGGCTTCTGATTTTACAAAAAGCTGTAACAGCCTGTTATCGAAATATATAAAGCACGATTCCAGCGGGTAGTTTCCACCCCGCTGTTTCCATCATTTTCCAATTCCACTTGCTTGGCGGAGAAGCACTGTGAAAAAAGCACTGGCGAAAAGAGAAATTCAATTGCGCAGAAACGAGTAGTCTCTGGACATTATTTCGCGTTCGTGCGCCTTTTAGAAAATGAATATCTCGTTTACGAGGCCGTGTATCCCCCGCAGGGTCATATGCAAACATGTTAGGGGTAGTCGGGGCAGATACACCCTCCACGCCGACACGGCTGATAACAAAAGCACCAAATGGACTTCCTCCGCCGATTTCAACGCGAATAAAAAGAAAAAAGGAACGTTTCCCTGGCAGATATTGTAGTCGAAGCATGAAGCGCGAGCTATCTCGTCCCCGGGCGGGGAAAATCACGTGCCTTCTTGAAGAGCGAGAAAAAAAGATTTCCAGCAATAATCGAGCCCCGGTTTCGATCTTTAAATCGCGCCTGAAATTTCAATATTTATTCCACCGAAATTGGGGCAGCACTGCACCGTCGCTTTATCGTTAAATAATAGCACAACAAATCGAGCCGCTCGCGCCTCTTTAATTGCGATTGATTTGGCGGGCAGGCGTCGATGAGGTAAACCGATCGCGCGCTTCCATTCGCAGAGTCATTGTGATGGTGTTTTTCCAGTTCCGCGGGATAAACGCGAGCTGTTTGGCATTTTCGCGTATTGTGCGGCTGTTTGCGCTTCGGGATGGGAAATGTGTTCGACGCCAGAGATAATCATCGGCGGGGGATTGAATGCCGACAGGGGGGTGCTATAGAGTGCTCGGGGTTGTTGTTCCGTGATTATTTCAGAAATCCTCTGCGCGCGAGTCTTTCGTCGTTGTGCGCGCTCGCGACATTTCAATGGCTGAAAAAGTATTCAAGTACGTGTTTTCAGAGGAGGCAGGTTTTATCGAAGGGGGTAATTAATTTTCCGAGGGCAACAGAAGCCGAAGTAAAATTGCCCGTAACATTGGGTGGAAATGAAGATTGCATCGTGCTTCCTCTTCATAAATGGAAAGGATGGTTTCATTTGTTAAATTCAGTGGAAAGAGGGAAAAGAAATTGCTGGGAGCATCGTACAAATGGGACGGTGACTTGTGGCGGGTCAGTGGGCGAAGGTTACGCGGTCTCTTGAAACTCTGAATTAAGCTGGCTAAAAATTTCTATCGTTTCTATGGAATAACACGTCTGTGTTACTCGTTTGTTTCAGGTTGTAATCAGAAATTATGAGGTGGCTGTGGATTATCGTGCTGATAGCTCTGGCGCTGCCAGCGGCCGTGCCACGGAAGACGCATCGCAGCAAGCCCAGTAAAGTATCATTTATTTTAATCGTTCTCGCTCTACTTTTTCCTTCCTTCCCTCGGAAAACGGTTACCAGACGGGAGGATTGCCCGCGAACAACCCGAGAATTCTGTTTCGCCGGGCTATTACGATATTTTCTGGATGTTTCTTGCATTTTAAAAGGAATTGCTTGCAGAACCACACTCCCTACACATGCGTATTTATTCAGATTAAGTTATTGCTCTTTTTACTCTTCTGGTCGTGGCTAAATTCTTCCCACTCAATTTTGTGCGCAGAAGTGGATAAAAATTACACTTCTGCAATTGCATTTGTATACTACTAGTGCATCCTGCATTACTTACAAGAGAAATTTCGATTTTTTTTTAAAACTGTGCAGGTTTGTAGAGGACCTCGATAGAAGTAGGTGTCAGGCAATTTTTCGTTTTTGTCCGTTTTCGGGACTTCGGGGTGAAAACACCCCTCAAAGCTTAATTATAACATGCATATTTAAAAAGATGATGAAACGTGGTTTTCTTTTTGATTTAAATAACAAATTTTAAACAATTTCATTACACAGTTTTGTAGACCTTAAAAAGCCGTTAAGTTTTCATTTTAATAATTTGTTATATCTACTACAGTTTCCAAGATACACAGGAAAGTAGGAAATCATACATTAACACTCACGAAATATAAACGAAAAATCGCCTGATACTTCTATCGAGATCCTCTACAAACCTGTACAGTTTAAAAAAAATCCGAATTTTCGGGCAACCGAACTTCCCTTGTTGGTATCATTGTTTTATTTTCACTCCCTTTTAGTTGAATCATGCCATTTTCATTATTCTTCACAGCTCGGACTCTCTAGTGTCCATCGCTGTGAAACGTGCGAGCTTGAAAATTTTCAGTTGCCTAATTTCTCAGTGGAAAATTTCTAATTCCGTATTTACATAGTACAAAAACGTATTTCTGTATGAATATACGCGTGAATACAACTGAAACTTCAGTTGCATCGGGAGATATTTGTACTAATAGAATAACACGTTCTGTGCCGCGGTGGGAATCCCAATTTTTAGTGGCGCTATAAAAAGGGATAAGCGAAGGAGATTGTGATATTCAATTATAACAAAATTTTAATTGTTTTATATTCCCCATACTCTCACCTGCTTTTGTTCTATTTTTATTTCGACACTGAATTGAGAAGTACCTACCTTTTCCGTTTGAATGAAACATTCACTACCGATCAATATCGTGGTTCAGGTGGAACGAAACGTGTTAATAGAGTAGAAGAATGTCAGGGTAAGAGGGATCGCGATGGAAGAACACAGGGTTGCTCAGATTCTTCGTTGGTTTCTGGCAAGCGATAGGAATGGCAAGGCTGGTAGGTATCTTGGAGATCGCAGGAACATTCATTATGCGCAGCTGTTACGGCGAGCTCTAAACTTCATCGCCTCTAATTTTGGGGCCGAGAAAGAGTACCAATATAAAGTTGCTATAAACAATGCTCCAGGATGCTGGTATACTAGCAGTAGTTCCGCGAACACGGTTACTCGGAGAGTTCCATAATCTGCAAGTAAAATTTATGCAGGGAAACGTGCATGGAGATATGAAAGGTATCGCGAAATCTCGTGTGCAGCAAGAACAATAGTTTATTCAATTACATTATAATTCTGGGTAGCTTGTTGGCCCAACTGGCCTATTAAATTCTATTTTTAAGATGTAATAAGGGGAGCGTAAGTATGCTGCTACAAATTGGTCTCACATTTTATAAATAAGTTTCTGGTAATTTATCTTTCAGTAGATTTAATTAGTAATACCTGTCATTTCATTT
The DNA here is from genome assembly GCA_963932335.1 of Andrena marginata. NCBI lineage: Eukaryota > Metazoa > Arthropoda > Insecta > Hymenoptera > Andrenidae > Andrena > Andrena marginata. The sequence continues at coordinate 1,080,565 of OZ010660.1, forward strand.
GTGTCAGATATAACATTTGGGCTTTTCAAAGATAATTATTTTCATTTTAAATTGCTATCATTATCAAGTTTCACTTGATTATTAGTTACAGCTCATTGTTATCGGAATGGCAAGTGAATTAATTACCTTTGATGTTAAAACTTGACTTCGAGAAGATCTGTTAATTATTATTATATGGGTTTGTTACTCTGTTGCTTATGAGAAGAATTATTAAATTTCAGGGAGCTGCACGTCATATTAATATGTTTAAAGTGAAAATGATAAAGTCGAATGTGATATCGAGAATTTTATGAATAATGGAATAAAAGTGGAAATTGTGCTGATTTTATTGATAGAATAACGTTGAATATACGAGAATGCAATTTGGAGTATGATATTCTGCGTAAAGAGTTTGTTTTCAATAGCTTCATATTTGTAGCTTGAACATGACTTCGTAACAGCTTTGTTTATGAAATTTAAAACGTGTTTCAATTTAATAAGAGATTCATTTTTAGTATTAATTCATAAGATATGATTCTGGAATAGAGGGAATATTAAAATTATTTTTCAAATTAAGTAATTCCAAAGTAGAATTTTCCCACTGCCGTCGAGTTTAAATTAATTTTACTATATTCCAATGCATGTTAGCAAATGGATGTTAACATTTCTCGTAATCTCTTGAATCTTCTCTCTAAATTAAACTGAAGTATTCCATATTTCTGTTTTTACTTTTACTCGCTAATTGTTGAATCCTGCGTCTGCTTCGAGGAAAAAACAATACAAAGCATCCGTATTAAAAATTCATTCGTGAAATAGAGCCGTCGTAAAAAGAGCGCGAATCAGATTTCCATCAAAACATTTGAAAAAGCTCGCTTTCCAAAGGTTTCATATACCTTCAGCCTGCCATAAAATGAAATATTCTGGAACGTTAAGCTCGTTTCTCGAGAATAATAAAACATTACTAAATTTCTTCAATTTTTCCACTTGTTAAAATTCACATCTTCCCTTACGCTTCGAGTGATATAAATTAATTGAAAGAATACATACTTACGTTGTAGCAGGTCAATCAAGTCCTCCTGAGTGGATTAAAGTCCTTCGCCGATATTAGACAAGTACATCCTGAATTATCAGGAATTACCTGACACGTTACACCCATCTATATCGTGATTCGAAGTTAAGCGGTCGGGCGTAAGCAAGGATAACTTGATCTCCCTGCAGATTACTCTCAACCCTAATTTATCGGGGCAAGCTACGAATACGTGGGGATCAGATTGTTATCCACTTGTAGCCTGATAAAATCACGGCACCCAAACAATCTCTGACCCTAATTTAACATTTGGTCCGGCAGGGGATCAACTTTGGCCAAAGTGAATAGTTCGCCTCTCAACTTCGGGGGCCAAATGCTTGATCCGTACGGGGGGGGGGGGGGGGGTGAAACAAAGTTCCCAGAGAATTATTCATCGGTAGACGACGTTTATCTCCACGAGAGCGAACTGGGAAAATGTTTCGCCGGGAGAACGTGGGAACTTTAAGGAAAATCGACGTGCAGATTGCTCAGCGATTCTACTGTTGATCAAGATATTCCTTCCGAGATTCTTTGACAGCCTTCATTTTCTCAATTTCGACTCGTCCTCATTTTTCTTTACTCTTCTGTCACTTAGAAACGCGATTCTTTTCCTACAGCGATTGATATTTCGAACTCTAGATACCGTTTGCAGAAGCTAAATCTGTATATCTGAAAACTGATCAGGAAATGCATTTCCATTTCCTATCGCCTTGTGGGCTGTAATATATATAATTACGGTTTTCAGTCAGTCAATTCTTAACAGTCTGAGATAAAGTCGACTCGGACACTTTAATCCGAAGATTAAACCTTCTGCCGTCCCCAAGGAGCTTATATAGTAGCGTCAGCCATTTTTGGCTGACGTGGCAGCGGAAGAATTAAGGGGCGATTCATTCAATTTCGTTTAGCGAACTCACGAAGGTCGCGGTGGCAATTTGTGGGATCGGTGAAAGCTGCAGAAGGTAGGGAGTCTATTTGTAGCTCGCGAGATTCAATACGGACCCCGGCTCTCATAATTTCCTGGCGAATTTTTTGCCACGCGGCCCTGCAGGCTCTGGCACAGAAGTTCGCCCGTAGATTCGCCGAAAAATGCTGCTGCTGATGTCGAAAAACGAGTCTCGTTCGTTTTGCCCTCGCCGCGGCGGAATCTTCGACGTCGCAGCTGTCGTCGCGTCTGTGAAAGGGGCTCGCGGTCCGTATTTACTCGGGGGCGAAGTTAGCGAACTATGACGTCTGTAATAAATCGGTCCTGCCGGGAGCTGAGAGGCACCGTCTCCGCCATCCTTGAGTTAATAAAAATTCATGCGACACGCGTGTGTTGGGGTTGTGAAGCTCGAAGGGATATTATGAGAAAAAGATTCAGGATTTTCAAGGGTGTACGGTATTCCATTTGAAGTATCATCGAGGGCCATCCCACGAATATTTAGTTGAAGTAACTGAACTCACGAGCATTGTAATAATGCAAGAGGGCCATAGTGGCCATTATTAGTTTAGAATTCAATAAAAATGTAACAGAATGTAGATAAATAATTTCCACGAATGCGCTGATGATTCCTTGTCCATTTAAGAAATTCCCTCGGCCTTCCATCTGCCATTTCGAACCTGACGATTCCTTCGCTGTAAACCTCGCCTGTTGGCAACACCGATCGTTACGTATCGCGCATTTGCTCTCGACTATCGCGTGCATCGGAAGAGAGCTCCGCCGCGCCCGTCCCGAATGCTCGCGCATATGGCATTAGGGAAAGCGCATTTCCCCCGGCATTTCCGTGGAAATATTCCGTGGCCTGTCTGGCGGCGCGATGCTCCAGACGCCCGCTGCTCTCCTGCACCGCGGCCAGAAGGGTAAAGGGTATGAAAATAGAATGTTATTGCCCGTTTGGACGTACCCGATGCAGTCGATATTCTCCCTTTAAAGCGGACACTTGTTCCGCTCGCGGAAGGGAAGGAAATGGAGCAACGCGTACCAGCCGAGGACTTTTATTGACAAGGAATATCGGTTATCGGCGGCAGTCCTGTGCCGAGAGTGCAACTGTTTGCGTTTGCTTTCAGCGCCGAGGCTGTACGGGGAGAGGGTGCCCGTCAAGCTAATCAGGACCAGCAGCAGCAAGGTCCGCCAGAAGATCGTCGATATTCACAACTACTTTCGCACGCAGGTCAAGCCTCCCGCCTCTAACATGCTCATAATGGTAAGCGCTTCGTTAAGCTCGTTACATCGCGGCTCCATCTCACGCGAAACACTTGTGCCGCCCGCGAGTGGCGTTTCGGATGCATTCACTCGGCAGAGGCACGAGCACGTTTCACGCGGGTAGAGAAAGAGATTCAGTCGTTTAATGATAAACGGAGAACGTAAATATGCGTGCAACTCAAACCGTCAGTTACAGAAGTGTTTCTCGTGTGAAAGGGCTTATTACGGCGCGGTCTCGATAACTCCAGGCACCTAAATGGGACAAAATCTGAACTGACTAGATCATTATAACTTCTCTGGAGTATCACCTTGAATTGAGGGAATACTGACTTTAAGCAGGCTTGGGATTATTGAGACTCGGTTCTCACACACGATAATAAAGCATCGCGTTTTCTTAGACCGTATGTGGAGCGATAGAAATGAGCCAAATGACAAATTTAAGTGAATTCCATCCAATGCCCAGTACTTATTCGAAAAGTGAATGCTCCCTTCGTAGTACAGTGGCAGATTACGTCTCGGGATAGGGGTTGAATTGCCAGAGAAGAATCGGCTTTGTGACAGAAAGAAAGGGTGTTTCAGCGTCAAGGTTCGCTGACCGTTCTTGAACACGGGCTTTTGCATCGGTAGAATAGTTTCTCGGCCTGGCGGACGCATTACGGGCTCATAACCCTGAAAGGTGGATGTGACGCGGGGGGGCGTTCGTGGGCCGTTTCCAACCCTTACCCGCGCCAGTCGCTTTGAAGTTCCATCGATTTCAACGGATTCCCAGGGCGAAATCCCGCGACGCGGATAGCGTCGGTAATTTTCCAGCACTCCTCTAGATGGGATCGTGTTCGAGATTCTTTGGGCTTCCTTTCTATGGAAATTACGTTCGATTGCGTTTAACGCGATCGATTCGCCGAGATTTTCGTTCGAGGGTGGGATGAGACAGAAGCACCAGCTTATTCGTGTCGTTATATGAAATTCTTTGGGGGAAAGCTGGGATCGCGCCTTAGACTTCTAATAGCAACTGATTTCAAAATATAAACGAGCGTTTTTTTATTTCTACCCTAAAAATACAAAGTAAAAGTGGTAATCGGCCTTCAGAAGTCCTCGTGTTATATTGGTATTCTGAAATATGTTCCGTATTATTCTGTGCAAGGGGACCATCGGTTCTTCGTGCACAATTTCCGAAATTCGGTCGACGGAGGAGCATACCGAAATCTCCCGTTGGTTTTATCGCGAGAATGGAAATTACTTTTGGATCATGTTTATCCCCGTAAAACCGGCATTAAACTTTACGCACGAACTGCAGTTTACATAATCTGGACTCTGGAACTACTTTACCTATAAACAATGTCGCACCCCCCCCTCCCCCTTCGATTTTGTAGCCCAGTTTCGGTAATGCAATGGAAGTTTCCGCTGGAAATCTTTGGCTATCGTGGGTTGTTCCGACGATGCATTGTCTGAGGATTGTATAAAATGCCTGGGGTTCTCGATAAATCCGGCAGTTTGTTGGTTTATTTTCTGCTACCATTCACGTGCGACCACAAATCGCCTGCACGTTCACAGACCTGAAGAAATAAAATTCAAGTTCACTTTGTAGATGGGTTACTTGTTTTATTTGCATTCTGAATGTTAATAAAAGTGGCGATGTGGACAAAGTGGAAATTGAATGTTGGTCAGAATTAGTACATCCTAGTTTTACATATAGTATTGTAAATATTTTTCAAAATTTTTGGAGTATGTGATGTTATCAATTGTAGAAATCATCTGTAAATATAGTACCTATCTCTGTTTGAATAATTTTAGTTGAACTTCTTTAGTTTAACTTCTGGGACATGTTTATCTTCTCTTTTCACAAACTTTCTCCCGAACTAGCTCGCTCAGCCTCTGCATTGTGAGCTTATCATTAGGAGCCACGTAGAATTCGAATAAACACCCCTTTGTTCGTGGGCGAAACACGTTGCTTTCCAGAGGAAAAGTATGTGACTTTTCACCACATAGCGACATTCCAATTCACATTCCGGTAGGTGAATAACATTTCGTCGAACTGCAGTTGTAACGTGACTAGATTACGAATGCCGACGAAGCTCCAGGGTTTAAATATTTAAAACTACCTACGTAGATCGTTTCGACGCTTTTACATTTCCCTGCTTAAAAGCAATCGGAATACCAAGTAATAGCGGGACTATCAAAAAGTCCTCCCTTATTTTACCATATTCGTGTATGCCATATTAAACATCAGGAATTATTTTGAATTCGTTGATGCTTTTCAAACCTTTAAAAGTGCCGTTTTAACGTTGATCGTTTATCACTAAAATATATTCTCTATACTAGGATATAAAATTGAGATTATACCCCTTCTGTGATTATTGTAATCAGCTTCGTCAGTAGCTAATTGATTTACGATATCAATCAGCATTAAATGGCTGGCACCGGTCAATTAAACAAGCCAGAATTCCATCAGTTCGAACAAAAACGAATCATCATATAACAGTTATATCTGTAGGTATTGTAATCTGCAATGCTAATATTTGCAATACCCCTTTTTTATCACACGAAATGGTAGAAGCATTTCAGGCCAACTAAAATCCATTTTTCATTTCGAGCCACCGTTTCGATTTCCGAACATTGAAAAAGTTAGGTTACAGTATTGAGTTACAAAAAATATCATACATACTACATTTTTCAAAATTTCATGTCCATTTTCTCTATCTTACATCGAGTACCAACAATTTTCTAGCACGCGTAAGAAACTAAATTTAGTAGAACTAAAGTAAATCAGAAAAAATTGACATGCAATCGGGAAGAAAATAAAATTTTATCTTCAACTGTCCCAGCGTATTCCCAACATAAAAAAAGTATACAAATGTTAAGATAAAATTTCGCTCGGTCCACGTACAAATTGCATTTGGAAGTTGCACTCAGGCTACATTCTCAGGAATTGTCGTGTAAAGGGTTAACTCGCTGGCAGAGTGCGTTCCTTTGTGTTTCTTCTGCGGTTCGTTAGTTGTTGCGACAAAAGTAACTGGTCGGCTTGTTTTTCGAAGAAAGGGCGGCTCATTATATCATCAAGGGGGGGGGGGGTTGTCTGCCGTGGGGAGAGGATAGTCATTAGTCAGCCGCGTTACAAATGTTTCCACTCGCTCAAACGGGCAGCGATCCGCTTGGAACGCGTTTAAACACACCCTGGAAACTCCCTCTTGGGACGAAAGGGAACGCGTCTGACTTGGAAACTGGCGTATTCTGTCGAGTGCTGGAAATAATCCAATTTCGCTTGGCTCGTTGGAATGTACAGCTGATGCATTTCCACTTGGAGAATTCGTCGATATGTCTTTGAAAGCGTGACGTTTATTTTCTTTAATATAAATTGAGTGTTCATTTCCTATGGCGTAGGGATCCTAACACGTTGGGACTTAGAAGACTTTGTTTTAGTACACGAATACTTTATTATTGTTATTTCTTTATTTGGGGTTACATTTAATAGGAGTGTAAAATTATTTTTTTTATCTTCTCTCTGGCCATTGACTCTTATTTGATATCTATGGTACGTAGTGCTATTTTAATGATAATTTACAAATTTTAGAAGCAATTCTCTTCCCCCCCTAGGTGGAAGTTATCTTGACTACATGTTTGATACAGGTTTCTTCAGAATTAATTTATCTTCACAAATTAGATTCGGCTACGTCGACGATCTTGCTTTAATAACAGCTACTTGGCGCATGGAATAATTTTGCAAAATGACGTGCTCGTTTCGTTATCTTCTACGTACTTTCATTATCCGCACGCCCAAGAGGGGTGTTCAAGTGATGAATATTTAATAAGCTTCGGATTTTGATTTCGCTTCCTAAATAGCATCCCATTAAAATGCTTCTAATTATAAATGTAATAATACACATTATTACCAAGTTGAATACCATAGCATCATAGAATACGCAATGTTAGCATAACAGTTACAGAATATTACTCCATTTCCCTATCCATTAGAAGCTATTAACTAATGTTACAGAACAAAGTAATGTTGCATCACGTTAATTTCATAGCAACGGCTTCTCCACCATCCGCCCCATGAAATATCTCCGCACCACTAACAAAGGTACTAATAATCCAAGCAGGAAAAGGTTTCTGATAGGAGCTCATAAAGCAGTTCCTCGTTCCCCCTTAGTTCCGCGAGCGTTGCAATTTTTTATTAACAAAAGTGCCGCGGTAGCTTATACACGCCTTAAGGCAACGACAAAAGGTGCAATCCAGTGGGCTGGGGGATCGGGACGCGGCTTAATAATGGTAAAAGCAATGTAATTTAATTCCTAGCTCGCTCACGGACTCTGTAACCTGTGTTTAATCCGTCGGCGTCGGCTAGAAAAACTTTCCTGTCCGCCGCACGCCGTTAATTGGACTTTGATGAAAATTAAACGGCAAAAATGCCGCGGCTTGTTAGCCATGGCAGTTTCTATGGGTGATCTGTCTGTGTCAGACGAAATCGCTAGCAACTCAAGTTACATGAGTTTCATTAAAGCTAACTGATCAGTTACGCGAGCGGTTGTTATCGGGGATAAAATATTTAAAAATCTCCATTCAAGTCCCCATGTGAATTCAAAGGGGGGTTATATTTCAAATCGAACATACAGTAGTGGTGAAAAGAAAGTTTAAACTGTGAATGGTAACAAAAGTAAGATAGTTAAAAAAAGTCGATTACAAAGAATTATATCTTAAGAGTTGTATCCCATAATTTAGGGGGTTGCCAGAATAGGTCAGTGATACCAACACTTGGGATGTACAAGTTGTAACTCAACTCACACTGAATTGAAGTGTAGAGTTGTACCTATCTTGGAACATCCTATGTATCGAATAGACTACTTTATTCGGATTACTTCAAAAAGCATCGTCAGCTCCACACTCTTCATCCCCATTCTTCTATTAAACTGGAGAGAGTAATAGAAATAGGAGGGGGTGAATTTTCATCGATGTAATAATTCGATACATTGCTTTTCGCATGGGCTTATTCGCGGTTCAAATATTGAATGGAGAAATCCAATATTTGGGTTCGCAGTTAATCTCGCAGCGAGATTTCAATTTTCGTCCAAGTCAGCGTTATCATTCGATGCACAGATATACATGCGCGAACCCGAAGGCATTGTATATCACTCGCTTGCCCATGTTTCTTATGATACTACAGAATAATATATGTACACACGTATACCCGGAGACGTGGTCAGGGCAACCCTTGACCCCCTTTTCCACCCCCGGCCGCTTCTTTTGTCCTACCGATCTTTGGCTCGGTTATACATATTGTAAGTTACACGGGTTCTCACTTAAATCTCCTTTTTTATCTTGGCTAAACCACGATCGACGCTCAGGGGATTTATTTCGAGGTTGCTGGCCCTCGCTGGAAGAGAATTTTTCCAGCTGACGAGGGGAAGTCACTATTTTTCAGACAAGTTCTGCATTGGTATTGATCATACGTGTTCCTTGAGAAATTGAACGATCATTGCGAATTAAAGATTTGAAATGATTTCGTACGTATTCTTAGTTGAGTAGTAATGGACTAATTCGGTCCTTAATTCAATTTCTAAGAAGCCAGGAGTTATACTTGGTTAAGATTTAAGATTATTAGTTTATTCGAGGTACAGTCCTTTTCTTTTTTACATGTTAATCTATTGGAAATTTGAAGTTGAATTTCTAGATTGTTCTAGATTCTTTTTAGCCTCCACACTTTTGTTTCTGATAATGTAATTTCGGTTAGCTGGAATCCCAGAGGGAATAGACATTGTACATTTGTGGCTGGTGTGGAGTTCAATATAGATTGTACTTGCAACTTATTTTTACTGCAAACTGTACAAACTGGAAATTCAAATAAAACGGTTCATTGGAAACCAAATTGAATTACCTGGACTGCCAAATAGAAGTGCAATAATTATTCGCAGATTTAATCAACCAAATGGAGTGGAACAGTGAAACGTGATGTAAAATAAAATGCTTTACATTTGATCAAGCATATGAAGTGGAATGGACTTTAATATCACATGTTTTCATTCAATTGAAATGAAATTAATGTAAAAAGCAAACGTAGCGTTCAACAGTAAATTTATTATAATCAATTCTCTGTACAGTTAAATAACCGATGACGAGCAAATGCCACTCATGAAGCTAATTTCATTCTATAAATAAAAACCCTCAACAGAATTGTACAAAATCCAACAACCCAAAGCACCCCTCGGGGGTTAATCACAATTTCTGTTAAATTTTAATAAACTAAAATCCGCAAGTAATACTGAAACATTCAGTAAAATGACGAAATGCACCACTTCACCTAAAAGAGAATATTTCATCCAAACATACTCGTACATCGTATCTTTTTAAAAATGCATGCTGGAAATACATCATCTTCCAAAACATAAGCTTCCCCAGTTTGCTGCTTTAATTTAACGTATCTGCTTCCTAAATTTCAATTACGACCCTCGACAAATCAAATCACCGGTACCCTTTGCTTCCCCCTTCGACCGATTTCACGATGTCACGGCTACTCACGTTTCTCGTTTTCAATTAACATTAACGTCGAGAATTCTCAAAACTGTTGCGCGCTATATTTAACGCTTTACGACTAGCGTGACTCTTCTCCGACCGCTTCAGCATTTAGAAAATTTCAATGCGTGAGTATATCCTCCGCGAGGGATGAACTTAATGGATGGATTCTTCGCGCGCACCGATGGTCTGAGGCGAGTATAAATTTTTATGAGACCGTTTAAAATGCAACTCGTCGCACGCCAGCGTGCAGCCCCTGGTGTAAACACATTAGTGGCACGTCGGCCTGCCTCTAATCTGCACGTAACGAACCTCCCCTGATTCGACATGAATCGTCGTTTTACGCGTCCTTCGAAACATTGTTACGGAGGGGTTGGTTAAAAATATTAAGGGGGTTGATGGGAATCTCTGTGTCAATGAAATTCTAGTAGTGACTTACCTACTTGTCATTTAATTTCACTAAATAAGGCGCGCAGATTATCGAGATGTATGATAAAATATCATCAGACGTGTAATCCTGAAGCGTCTCGTATTCGAAATTTCAGCTGCACGCGTATTAAGCGCGTTATTTTCTATCATGATTAAATTTCCCTTTTGTCTATTAATCGTAATGGTATTCTGGTTAACGTGTTTTCCTCGCAGCGTAACGCAATTGTTTCAATTAAACCGGCTTCAGGCAATTAGATTAATTACGTTCAGTTTAAGCGGCGGCGGAACAGCTTCGTCGGTCGCGTTACGAAGTCGGTTTAAACGATTTTTCGACTGCGATAGGTCCGCGCGCGGCTTAATCTGGTTTGTAAAACTCCTGTAAACCGATTAGCGTAGGAAAGTTTGATTGTCCTGTTCTTCGACGAAGAGTTTGTCGCCACCCTCTTCTTGCTTCATGATTTATTCCATTTCTCAATGTAACTGCTGTAATTCAGCTGATTGCTCTGCAGCTTTTAAGTAATAAGCTTCGCTCGGGTTCGAGACTTCCTCTTTGCTAGTCTCTCATGACGAACGACAGGGGCAAGGTGATCTAGTTATTCCGTTTCATCGTCGCTTCTTTCAAACCAGCAGTCATGTCTGACACGACCATTAAGAAACTTTACAGATAAATCAATGTATAATATAAACAGCGATAGATAAACCAATAAAGTTGTTCCTATATAACGAACAAATAACAAATTCGCTGGTTTCGCGTCTGCAGAGAGGGAGCTTACAAGTAAGTCCCCAAGTAGTTTTCGTTGCCCCTAGAATTCATGCTTTCGTGCCGCGATGTACCCGGTATATTTTAATAGACGTCCGTTTATAAGGGTTCGCCAAGGGAAAGCATATTCTAAAGCACAAACCCCGCTCCCGTACTGTTTTAATCCACACGGGGGATCCCGTTAGCGAATTGACAGGTCTCGGGGAAACTTGTCCCTACAGAGACGACGTTGTAAGGGAGCTTAACGCCTTTTAGACGGCGAGACGCAATATCGTAGCGTCGCGGGGCAGGTATAAATTTTTATGAGGGAACTTGGGTCGCAACTGTTACGATGATAGCGTGGCTCATTGCCTGAGGAAATTAACGACACCAGTTCGGAGAGACGGAGCTGTGGAAGAAGTGCTTTGGACACAGTTGCTCTGGTTTCATGGGCTGTGCTTTACGAGGACTTTTGGGGACGAGTCTGCTTCCCAATGCATTTATATGGAGATTAAGTTGAGGCGTCCAGGTTGCTGTCGTATAGCTAAGCAAATTGCGCGAGATTTTTTAGCAGAAATTTGGGGTTATGAGGAATTTTATGGAACAAATGAGGAGTAGTTTAAACTGTAGTCGATAATATTAAATATTGATCAAAAAGTCTTGGGAGTAGATTTAGTGGAGAATCTTTAGTAGTTTTGAGTTAGAATTTCAGTTTCCTGTCTCTAAAATTATTACTATTTGTTTTTATACAGAATTATGATAGTTTGGCGTAGGAGAATCTTATTTATATATATGTCACTGAAATTGATTAAGTATTACTATTCATAATACACTCGATATTATATCTACGATCCAATTAGCTTATAAATACAGTTAATACTAGAGTTATTGTTACAATAATCTACATTTACTGAAATCACAATGAAAAATATATTGCTACTCGTGGACTTTCATAAGCATAGACAGTGCTCCTCATTCTTTAAACATTAAGTTTTCAAATGACATACAACTAACTCTAATACAATTATGGCTTCAGAAATGGCAGCCGAGCTTGGCTAAGGCAGCCCAAAGGTGGGCCAATCAGTGTCTGGGGCTGGTCCACGACAATGCAACCGGCCTATACTTGGATGGCTTCGGGCAGAGTGGACAGAATATCTTCATCACCACTGGTCGAACACTCTGGTATGTTTATATAAATCTATTTCATCATAAATTCTACATTTTGAAAACCTCATCGGTTCCTAAAATACTCTGCTTCAAATTGTTCATCTATACATCCCACATTTTCACTGCCAATTGCTTCGATGAACATTCTATAGTACATGTATACTTGAATAAATTCTTAAGAAACCCAAGGAGACAGCTTCCGAAATTGGTATTCCATAAATAAATTAATAAGTGATAAATCAGATAAAGTGGTTAGACTTTACTATAGTTTTATATTTAAATTCACGTCGAATAATCCAATTTTGGGTGTTGCGCGAGCAACGCTTTCATCTCGCGGAGGGAGGTCCCTGGCCGCAAGGGATGACGGTTTCGCGGTACTCGAGTAACCGCGGAATTCTGGCGCACGAGGTGCCGAATTCCGAGTATCAATGTATTGCGAAATACCGGGGTGACCAGACCTTTATTTCCGCAGAACTCGGTCCGTCGATGCGTCTCGATTAATTGAATTTTTTTGTTCCCCGGAGTCCCAGTTGTTTACTGTAAAAAATTCAGCTGCCCCACGTCGATATTGGACGTTTCGCGGTGTCACGCATTCTTGGGCAAAAGTTTCACGGGCGATCGATTAGCTTCTGGAATTCAAAGGTGCAAATCCACGGCGGGACAAAAATACATATACTATCTCACATGAGACTTTAATCTCAGGAGACAGTTATTTCATTATTTTATTATTTATTTATCCATTCTCAAAATTCTAAACTAATGTATGCTACAATACAATGTTGTCTTCGTTGTCAGTTCACTGGATAGTAAGTGCTAATATTTACATATTTTATTTCGTTACTTTTTAACGTAAAATAATCTATATACATATATGCATAGACAAGGCAGTTACTAATTAAATGAAGAAAATCTAAGTCCCAAGCGAGGCTGGAAATAGTTCTGTCAGGGTTGAGCAAACGTTGAATACACACCGTGGTGTTTCAGTGGAACAGCCTATTACTGTTCAGACACGAGAGCTCCGATTGATTCGAAGCTGCCATTCAGATTGCCATTGTTCCGTTCCTGTCTAATGATAACTTGCTTTCGTACTCGTTGGTCTCCTCAGGGACCCACCTGTTGACATTCATGGAACAATTGTCGCCGATGCTATTTCCACGGCTTCCTTTGCCAGAAACAATTCAGCTGGAACTGTGCGAGTAATTCTGTGCCAGTTTTTAATTGATCTGATTCGATTGTTCCGAATGGAATGGTTTCTCTTCTCGGCATTACCTCTTGCGATATGTCCCGGGTGTTTCAAAGCACGAAGTAGAATTTCAGAGGAGGGCATAATTTATACTTGGAACATTTGTGTTTCTTTTGCACCGTGTGACAAAAGTTCTTATGTGGCATAAATTCTTAATGGATAGGGATTTTGACGAAATTAAAATATGATGTGGTCCACGTGAAGCGAAGGGTAGTTTCAGTGATCATTTCACTCGTTCCAAATAATATAACAACCCGTGTCCTAGGCTCACTTTTACTAGGTTTCACCAAACACCAAATCTTCCATCTTGCTCCATATTCCAAGCGCAAAAATTCCCTCGCAAACACAACAATCGTGCAACACAGAATCTCCCCGTTTAATCTCGCGAATCCCTACTTCCAGGAACTTCCCCGTCAGAATGTGGTTCATGGAGTACAAGGACTACAAGTTCGGGGATGACGACACCAATGACTTGCACGAGATCGGCCATTACACTCAAATCGCGTGGGCATCGACGCACTTGGTCGGTTGCGGCGTGAGCCACTGCACCGGTGGCAAAGGTCCTCTCGGCAAGGATTTCTTCATGTACGTCTGCAACTACGCCCCGAGGTGAGTGAATTTCTCTCGCAGAAGAAATACCGCACGATCTAGCAACAACGTGTCGGCCAGAAAACTCAAGGAACGCCAGCTTCTTTTTTCCCCCGTTTTTCACCCACGTTTTACTCCGCTCCATTATATCGATGTTTGTTGCGCCCCACGGAGGGAAACTTCATTTCACGCCGGTACCGGGATGCGCCGCGAGATCTCCGCTGCGAAAGTGGCTCGCTGGGGGAATAACAATCGCGATGCGAGCTTTTACAAGATTACGCTGCAATTGAAAGGTGAGGCGCGTTTCACGAAATAACAGTTGCGCGCTCTCCGCGGGCAAAAATTGCTCAATGGAGTCTGGTGTTCCCGTTGAAGGGCAGATATAACCCTTTATGCTTCAACTTACTCGCTGATCGACGAATTAGAGATAATCTTTGATCGACGAATCGAATGCAGGATTTCGTAATATGAAGTAATGCAGCATACTCGCTTTACTTACTAGCGATTCATCTAATTCCTCGAATTACGAAGTCATTCCATGTTTAAAGTGTCTAAGGAAGTCAGTATGTGGCGTTCATGCAGACTTTAGTGTGCCTGGTTGGCGAGCTTGAAGTGCAAAGGGTAAATCATGCTGTTCCGAGTGGCTAGGCAGTAGAATATTCAATGATTGGTCAGACAGCCACTGAGTGATGGAGAAGGCGCTCCCTGGGTTTGAAGTTCTATTCGTAGACATAGATATAAAGGCATTTGATGGAAATATTTATCTGTGTATTAACTTTCTGACCATGTTGCGTTAGAATATCTCGTATCACAGCTCAACGCGAGCTCCAGTTCCTTCAACATATAAAATTCATTATAGACAGTAATTTCATCTCTCCTTTGCAATGTTACTCGCCATTCCAAGTTCTATTATATCGAACATTTTCTGTGGAAATGGAAATCTCTAAATATCATAGAAATCTCTTTGAACGTCGATTACACATACCTACCTTCGAGGTACATGCACACCCATTTTCAGATTAATCCTACCGTTACCCCGAATGTTGCTACCGAAACGATCCCACTGAAGATTATAAAAAATTGTATATATTCGCGGCTTGCGAGTCCCCGTTGATTTCACCGGCGTCGAAATGGAAACTAATCGCGTCGTTCTATTAAATTTCGGTAGAATGGCAAGCCGTCCGATGCGTTTCCACGCTTCGCGCTCCGGCTGCAGGGGAGAACCACTTGTCAGCGAACAAAAAGCGTGCATAAAGCGAACAGCTAAAGCAAACACGATACAATGCCGACTGCGGGGCAACAATACGCGCGTCTATGAGAAGTTGAAGCACCTTGTATGTACATATTCCCTTCGAGGATCCAGTGGTTGTTCTTTTATGCGTGCAAAGCCGGAGTAACGCGCACTCTCATTTTCCAAGCTTCTGTTATTTTCGGTGGTTTCGCGGCTCGGCTGCTTCGGATTTTATCAGGTCGTTTCAAAAGTCTTTGCGTGTTTTGTAGAACGCGCTTGTGAATTTCTGTGCGTTTGTTTTTCTGCACCAACCATTCCAACGTTTGCCTCCTTTTTCGTTAATAAACTGTATTTATTTGTTTGGTTTGCTGTTTCATTTGACATTTCACTGATTCGCTTGCTTATTGGTGGAAAATACTAATATACATAGGAGTAATAGAAGTAAATGTGCAGGCAGTACCTTTTTTAACTCAAAACCTATTGAATTTTTTCAATGAGGCACCGATCAGTTGGTAAAATGATGTCAAGGAGTCATTGAAAAGGCGGGAAATCACAGTCATGATTAAACTTGTTTCGTTGTATGTTTCTCTTCGCAATAAAATTCAAACAAAAAATAGGAAAATATTTTTGAAATAACTTAATATTTCGTTCGCGGCATTCCCGCCCCCTTCCCATTTAATTTGGCTAATTCTCAGCTTTCGCTGTCCAGGAAAGGGGAGATATTGGATTGATGAGATTAGAGCCACTTGTATTCGTGCCATAGGAGTATCGATATCGCGTGGTATCGATTCCATGCGATGTTTAACAAGTCACAGAAATTAAGTTTATAATTTGTGGATTCCACGTCAGGATGAATCACCTTTCTTTTTTAGTTACCTAGTAAAGCAATATCTTTTTACATTCCAACGAACTAGAAAATTACTTAAACCCTCCACGATCTATATTTCAATAGAAACGCTCACCTAATTCAGATACCCGTGGACGAGGACGTTCCAGGAGTCTCCATTACTTGGATTTCTCAGCCTTCTTGAATGTTCAATTATAAAAGTTCTCCGGAACGTGTTAAACATTCTCATCGATCGGAGCATTCCTGGAATTCTTCGAGGGCCGTTAGTACCATTTTTATCTCCGAATAAAATACTTGGAATGACGACCTCATTACGAGCGCCACTCATTGAAATCCCCAGGGTGTTCCTCGAGGATTTCTCGCCGCCATTTTCCATCGATCTCGTTGACCACAGGGAGTGGAAAATGTTGCCCCTCGAAAATCGTCGCTTTTGTCTGGCGGGAGCTCGCGCAAGTGGCTCATTGTAATCGAAAAGTTTGCTGGACTGGCGTGCGCGAACCGGAAGGCCACGGGCATAATCCGGAAAATTGCGGCCGCGAGACAAATTTATGACGGCTCTCGACGCGGAAAATAGGGATGGGGGACGTGGGCGCGTAATTTAAATTCTCTTCGTTCGTCTTTTTCGCCGCGGGTATCGCGTCGACGAAATATTACGCGCTCGCGTTGGAGGGAAGATAAATAGGGGCAAGGACGACAGAACTAGAGAAATGGAATTATAGGGAAATTAAGGTAGACAGAGGGAATTAAAAATGAAAATCTGGAGGGATAGAAGGTGTAATCGTGTTTATGTTACAAAGATGGCGATAAGCAGCGAGGTGTTTGTTTCTTATAAAGTAACTTCTTTCAACTATTTGTAGCAGCTACGTTAATATTTTAGATAATATAAAAGTCCCGTTTATTCCCCAGTGAAAACTTAAGCGTTCTCATATTCGAAACCTGGGGATCAAGTGTCGATAAATTAATACTGTATTACCGGGGGTAATACTTCTCGAAACGTTCCACAGGCAAAAGCGGGATTTGCTGCTTTCACGTTCATAATAAATCTCAAAAGCGCTCTTTGAAATACAATCCGAATAATGCAGGAGAATTGGAAAACCGAACGTTCCGATGAAACGAAGCGTGCCACGAGGATGAACAGATTGGTAATAAAAACGGGAGGAGCAGAGAAGCTCCATGGAAAAACGTACTGCAAGGGAGAAGTAACAGAGGTACGTTTTCCAAAGCGCTGAAAAAAGAATCGCCAGCGTTTGTAGTATATCCATGGGTGAATGAAGTGCAGAACTCGTGGGGAATTACAGTATTAAAAAGGAGGGACAGCAAAATTGCGGGGGGGGGGGGATTGGAGAGTCAGTCAGGCAGGAAGATGAAGCAGGGAACAAACGGGGAGGTATAATTCGTGTGAAATAGATAGACGAGGGTATTATAGCGTAGAAAAGGGGGGTGGAACGGTGACGATGCATGCAAATATGAAAAAAGTTGGTCAGAGAGAATCGAGGTTGAAAGGAGCAAGAGAAGGGAATCTAGTGATTAGTAGATAGGAAATAAAAATGAAGACAGAAGATGAAAAATGTCTTTCGAATGCAGGGAGAAGAAGGAAACGAACGGAGGAGGAAGGAGAAAACATGAAATGGAGAAGAAGTAGGAGGTGGCTGCTGATAAAAGAGCGGAACAAGTGGTTGGGAATATCAGTCACAGGACAATGGTATCCTTTCGAATGGATTTGATAGTTGGCCTGGCTGGGGAAGTAAGGCGACTGCTGTCCCATAAAATCGTGTGGTCGCTTCCATGAATCGCGCGGAAACTCGTACGTCAGACTATTTCGCGGGGATATTTATTGTGTTACGCGATCTCTGGCGTGCTGGCAGGATCGATGTTGACGTATCACCAGCCATAATCGTTGGGAAGCGTGTCCCTCGAGTTTTGGGCGAGTTCACCATGAGGAGATAAAAATGGACGGACGAAAGTTCTCTGTTCTCTGTTTCCTTAATGAGATCGAGTGCGAGTAATGCACACTCTTGTGCGTGTTTTTGCACCCTTGTCGGCGAATTAATTAATGGTGCGGAAGAGGGTTGAAGGAGGAATAGAATTATGAAGATTCCTATGTTCTTCGTTTCTTTTTCAGTTAGCTGGGAATAGAAATTATGTCAATTTAATAAAACTATGAGTGATAATTATTTTATTTTATTTTATTTTATTTTATTTTATTCTTGTTTCTATGTTCCACATATTCTATACAAATCTCGTAAATATAGGGAGGTCACGCTTGCAGGAAATTCTGGGGTAATTGGTTGCGAAGACACTTTTAATTAAATTATCGATTTCCATCTCCGATCTGGCAATGCGGAACGCATAAAAAATAGGTCGATTTGCGATAGGCGGAGGTTCGCGCGTTCTTCTGAAACGCATCGCCAGGAGGGGTGAATGTTACTCGTCGACCAACGAATCACGTTTTCACGACTTCGCTTGACGTTTGACCCACTTTGCGTGGAAAATGCGTGCAATCTCTGGCATTCCATGAATACAGCTATCCTTTGACTTCCAACTGCGGGTCTCTTGGTGATCAGTCCGCACGATACTGGAGTTTAATTATGATTCCTATCACTCGAAACTGCTTCACTTTGTAGAAGCCCCTTCCTAGCAATTTCATGTTCTTGTCTTCTAAGTTACAATTTGTGTTTCTATCACGATATCTTTGGAAACATTCGAAGAATAGTTTCAAAGCCACCGGCCGGAGGAATGATAAATGTAATTTTAAATATCTGAAAATTCTGCTACCGTTAGTATTAACAATTCACGTGGCCCGTCAATCAAACACTTCAATCTTCTTGATAGAAGACCTTCGAATTCATTCGAATTTAATACTTAATTCCTCCATTCTTTCGCACCATAAACACTGAAATACCAATATCTATCTACAAATAACAGTGCTATTTTTCCCTGTCTTTTTATTGTGTAAAAATTGACATATCCATCTAATAAAAATCTATTCTAACTTCACGAATTGTTTCGACTGACATCATTCAATCCTCGAGGGCGAAAGTACCACAGAAAGTATAAACAACAAGAGCGAACGTTTGTTTTCATCTATCCACTCTTTTAACCGATGCAATAAGAAACATTTAACCACGAGAAGTGCTTCTTTCATCGCGGTGTACAATCCTGCCATTCGAATCACGATCTCTCCGCGATGAATAATAAATAAACCACGTCACGCAGCGTTGTTCAGCCATATTTTTTCCTTCCGTTTACACCATCCGCGGCCTGCCCCGGCACAATCTCGTAATTAATTTCGCAAATACACCCGCGGTCCGGCCATTTGAATTCAAAACGCGGCGCGATGATTGCGGCCAGAACCGCGGCCGGGATCCGCGAAAAATACTCTAAATGTAAATTAATTGTAGCTGCGAGCCGGCCCGTTTGGAAATTGGCTTAAGGTAGTTCCCGAGTACTTTGTCGATGGGTTTAGGGGGTGGGTCGCTGCAGGGGTGGAAATTGGAGCGTCGAGAGATCGGTAAAAGTTAGACGACATTTCCAGGCTGAATCGTAAAACGTAGCCCGCGCAGCTTAATTGTCTGGGAGTTGTAGGGAAGATTGAGAAGGAACGGAGGCAGATGAATAGGAGGTTATTAGTGGAAGGGGAGGACTCGCGATAAATCGTCCTCAAATTAAGAGGAATGAATGAACGAGCTTGGTAGCGTCTTTTTCCCACGTTTTTTCGGGCACGGAACGACTTGTCGTGATTGTAGATAACGGCGGCTGGAGCTCCTGCAGGCACTTTGTAACGATGATTATTCATTTTAGTGGTGATAATTCGGTGATAATTCCTCTTCTGGGATAACCAGCGCGTTCTGCTTGGTGTAGTATTCAGCTTCTGAGCTACCCCTGAGTTTACCTTTGTGGTAGGTTAAGTACCCCGAGTTTGACGCTATTTGCGTGCCTCGGTAGCACTGTACTTTCAACTTTGGTTGATGCAAAGGTGATAAGCGAAGATGGTAACACGCTTAGCCACGAAAACTCAGGAATTTCTAAACGCTAGCGCAATAGAATCCTGACCTCCTTAAACCAGCAGGAGTAATAGATGATAGCCCACTTGGCTGCCCGTTGTTTACAACTCAGGTACACTCCTACTACCCCCTTTGAACGTCAGTACTTCAAAACCCCAGCCTCATTCAAGGATAACACTTCACACCCCCACACCACTTCACCACATCCATTCTACCAAAAATACTTTCAAGCACTCTGCTCTACGCACCACTGAAAAGCTCCACGAGTGCCTCTTTACGCTTCTCTTTACAATACCGTCAAATGGCGTATGTAACTTTGACCACGAAGCTAGATTTTAAAACAAAGTCTTCCGGCATCTATCGCATAGCAGGTATCATCCTCGGATAAAGTGCCTCGGATTGCTTTGATTGCCTACTTTAAGATGCCGAGTTTGCCCGAGAATAACGCCTGTTGCACAATTTGTTTTAAAACCTATGTATTTTCCTGGTGAAAGTTATCCCATTTCAGGAAACGTCTACAAAGCTGTTCATCAAACGGTACCGCCACTGATCCGTCATTTCTCTGTTGCAGCGGCAATTACAAAGGTCGACTGGGCCATCCGTACGTGGCCGGCAAGCCCTGCGGCACGTGCAAGGACCATTGCACGCGCAACAAGCTCTGCACGAACGCCTGCTACTATACCGATCTGTGGTCGAATTGCGCCGAACTGGTGAGGACGTTTCGAGCCTGGGTCTGCGAGACGAACACCGAAGAGGGCAGGGAACGGCGAAAGTTCTGCGGTGCCACCTGCAACTGCCAGGGCAAGATCTACTACCATCACGGGTAGTGACAACGACCACCGACGTGTCCAGGCCCGACGACTGGTCGGTCTTGAACCGCGCTGCGCGGTATCCACGGCCAAGTACGGGCGAGTATCGGCAGCTGCAGCAGGTACGAGATCATTTTCAGAAATTACATAGAATTCATGGCTGCCCGCGAATCACAGCCGCGTTAAAGGAACCCCTGTGTACGCGTCGATCGTTGCCCTCGAATCGAATATCGACGCGTACGTTGCGGGCCCATCGATGAACAAAGGGAAATGCGTTTTCTGGGGAAAATTTGGAGCGACCGGAGACTTCGGTGACGAAGTTCAGTCGCGTTGTGCTTGCGTGGCTTTTCAATGGTTTTGTGAAATTTCCCCTTAGTTTGCCGATTTATGATTTGTTCGATTACGTCTGACTTTGGGCGGAAGTTGCGGCTATTAGCGAAGTATCGTTCCGGTAACACTTCGGCTGCGGAGCGGGCCGAGTTGTTCGGAACGATATTTCACTTGTTTTGTTTGACGCCGGAAGTTATACGAGGAGGTAGGTGCAACCGAGTGGCTGATGAGTTTCGTACTCGAGAAATTTCGCTTCGGAAATCTGTTGGGATTAAAACATTACTTTATTGAATTGCGGTGGATTTGAGTAGAAACCTACCGAAACGGCAAGATAGAACTGACACTTCAATTTCGTTTCTTCATCATGCTTTTATCATACTTGTCCGCATCCCAAGGCATCTGCTTTTTATTCTACCTTTCATCGAGAAACTACTATCAAGCCTGTTCTGTTTTACAAAACAGTTACGGAACGTCCTCCATTAATAATTCCTCCTCTGTCAACCAGTTTTATTGCCAATTACTATCCACTTTTTCTTTTTCTATCCTATTATTTACTTAAACTCCGTTCAAGTCTAACGTGTTAATTACGTTCAGGTCCTTACATCAAATTTCGGATCTATATATTATTTTCTTCTACCACTTGGCTATTTTCCCCTGTCACGATTGCCTCGGTGACCAAGAAGAAACTTTCCCTTTGCTCGATAATCACTTTCGACAACGTGGCCCCCGGAAATCTACTCTATTTTTTGCGAACACACTCGTAGCTCGCCTTTGAACCGTTGTCTCGGGTGGCCGAAGCGAGCCCTGAGTCGTCTAAAGGCGAGCTACGGCGAGGGGGATGGCTCCAGGAAGCGCTGGGGGATGAATCGAGATGCCCCCGCGCGATCTGGAGAATCAGGCGAATCCTTTTGATATTTGTAAACGATAAGGGTGTCTATATAGACGTGCATGCGGTGTGTACATACATGTGTAAGCGAAAACTCGTAGGTGAACCTCGGTCGGGTGTATCTCGGTGGTGTATTCATCGCCGTTTCATTCCCGTCGCCTGCGAGCCTTCAATAAAAATCATTAACTCGACATTAGTCCGTGTTACAATCAAACGGATGAAAATCTGGGAAGCTGTGTTTAGAATTTTTGAATTGTTCGCTATATTCGGCTGCTCCTCTCTGTTAG
Organism: Andrena marginata; assembly: GCA_963932335.1. Classification (NCBI taxonomy): domain Eukaryota; kingdom Metazoa; phylum Arthropoda; class Insecta; order Hymenoptera; family Andrenidae; genus Andrena; species Andrena marginata. The sequence goes on from OZ010660.1 coordinate 1,102,856, forward strand.
ATTTTCGTAAAGGTTAGTCTGAGCTTTTTTTTTTGCAATATTTTTGTTACCGCGGTGTATTGAATTACCTAGTGTGGTTGTTTGCAATGACGTTTAAAGTTTCAGAGCGTCGAGTTGTGAATCGTAATATTGGTTTCGTGAGTAATTAAAAGAATTCTGTGTTACAATGCAATTTTTTTTTTTTTTTTATGTTTTCATGTTTCCTCAGAAGTAATTAGTTTGAACCGTAGTTGTAAAGATTATAAGGTTGCGTTTCCTACCACTAGTAACATTTTTTAAGTAATGAGTTCCACGATCTTGAGTTTCGTTGTTCATCCAGTAATTTGTGTGATTTACTTCTACATATATTCATTTTATTGCCGGTTTATTGAAGCTATAATCTAGTCAGTCAGAGATCAAGAATTCAGAGCCTGAATTTGTTGAAAAGGACTACAATTTTCTGAGTTTTGATACAAATATATAGCGTAGTGCTAGTTGCGTTATATACAAGTCTTTGTTTTTTAACACAATTAACTCTTTCTGCTAGTTTGCTAAATATTTCTCTAAAATTAAAAATTGCATTCCTCGATATCTCAGTCTGCTTACGTCATTGCCCACTACTCGATTCAATTTAACCTGATCTTTTCAAATTTCGGGGTCTAGATTCATTCGTAACAGAGGACTATAAACAATCATTTCACCCTGTTACTTTCTTCATTCTTTTCCTCCGATCAAAGCAGCAGATGTATACACAAATTAATTATTTTTATTGGCGGGCTCGTGTGTCGCCTAAACGTGGGACTAAACTGTATAAACATAAGTGGTACCTCTCTCTGAAACGTGTTTACCGATGTAAGCTCCACGTAATATAGTCAGTGTATACCGAAGAAGAGTGCACGACGTTGTACAATTTCTTCGTGATGTTCGCCACTTAACTTTGACAAGAGTCTGAAGCGCAACACACCCCCCGAGTGCTTATGGATGCGTGTATTTTAAATGCCCAAGTAAAACGGTCCCTTTTTAACAAACTAAAGCGATTAGATAATCCCGGAGGGAACTATAATTGATTCCAGCCCGCTACATATCCAAATGGACAATTACTAGCCAATACGAATTTTAATCCCGACATCTCGTCGGCGAACCATCGGTTAACGTAACCCCTAAAATTACAATCGTTGAACAGATCAGAATTGCTTCTCGGTCAGAGGGGCATTGTATATTTTAAATGGCGATGCATTCATAAGCACTCACCGAATGCTGAGAAAAATATGAATCTTGGAGTGGCGTGTTATTCGCATCGTCTAGTGCGAGATCGTCGCATAGGTCGACGTGTATCCAACATCCTTGTAGAGTTTATTTGCTATTCGGTATCCTCGAGAGGGTGATATTTTTCATCGCATTTCACGGTGTTTCGATCGATAACTGTAATTGGGATTTGCGCGTGAGAGGCACGAGAGAGAGAGGCAAGTGTAGGCAAAGTGTGAATGGAATAGTGAGTAGTCATCGACTCTTCAAAGTCGTATTTAAAACGAGAATGGAGGAGAGAGAGAGAGAGAGAGAGAGAGAGAGAGAAAGAGAGAAAGATATATATGTACGTGGTGACGAGTTTGGAACGAGGGCTGAGCGTAAAGCCACGTCCGCACGTGTGCGATGCTGGCTCAGCATACACTTGTCATGAGTTTTAAGTGCCCGCTAATTTTAGAAAGTAATTTTTCTTGAGTGTTTCAAATATTCGAATAAATCGCACTCTCGGGTTGAAGGAAACCCAACCAAATGTTCGATAGTCAAGTATATCGAAACAATTCGAGTGGTCCAAAAATCGTCAAATCGCTTAGACTCACTTGAATTTTTCTGGAACTTGTTGGAGCAGGTCTTCTCTTGAGTTGTCCGAAGATAAATAAAGTTTGTGTTCAATAAACATTGGGCCGATTAACTGGAAATAAATTTTCTGATATTCAGACTCATTCGGGTCTAATGAAGCTCAGGTCGATTATTTTATTTCTTCAAGTGTGTTCTGTGTTATGAGTTGCACGCGTGGGAGCGCGGCTTAAGGTATACATATAGTGTATAGAGTAGCTCGTAAGGTACACGTATAACGAACAACGTTAAACAAGAAGAGACGTGAATCTGTGGATGATAGGGGACACTTAACCGCGTTAAGTATTAATTAAGAGGTTAATGTTACACGTAATGATGTAATACGAAAGCTGAATAATACGCAACTTCGTGCAAGATGTTGTAAGCTGTCATACTTTGTTCACTTACCGTAATAAAGAATACTGTACATACTATTCTTCGGCTGACATTCATACATCGCCGAATTTCGTTTTGACCTACCGAAAAATCACGCACAGCTTATTTTACTCGTGTTTTTCGGCGTTATGTTTCACAGTGTGGGATCGTGGCGGCGTTGTTCAGTTTTGGAGGGTTTTAAGGGAGGTACTGAAATGGAGGAAGGTAAGGATTTTATGGAGGTTTAAATTTTTAACAATATTTAACACCCGGGTAATAATTCCCCCGCGGTTTGCTGTTGTAAAATTCAACGACGCTGTTTACATGGACTGCTTGAATTTCGTTTTAGTTTCATTTAGGATAGGTTTTTCGGGGAGGAAAGTGGGTCACCTACAATTTTCCGGGATTACTATTTGTAACATTCTTACGAGTACTTTGGTATTCCACAAGGAGAATTCTACATTTCTTTTTTAGTCGAAAACTCGGCTACCGAAATGGCCCCCCTCTCACTTCCTATTATCCTGCGCTCTATTTCGGAATAGAAGGGAATTTCTAATTCAAAGTGTCGTTTTCTTTAGTAATAATTTCAATAACTATTAATTCTTATGATTTCACAAGTATTTTAATTTACAAATTTTAAGGGGAGTAAAATGTTATTACTTCCATTTCCAGTGGATCACTTAACATCAATAGTTTGTATTACAATTTTTCATGGTTTCAGCTTAAAATCGTACGTTCTTCGATTTTCCTCCGCCACTGTCCCATTTCGAATCCTATTGCTAAAATAATGCTCGCAATGAGCTGCTGTGTCCTCATTCTGTCGCCCCTTGCATCCTTAACTTTAACTCTATCATTCTGGGTCGCGACTTCAACCCCCATCAACGTCGTCATTTTTATCGCTTTTCTTCATCTCCTCCATAGGCTCATCTGAAAATAGCTGTTCCTCCGACGGTCTCTTCTCGTATTTGCCCGAGAGTCTAGGGTCTGGAGCTACCATTTAGTTTGCAAAAAATAAAATATATTTACACCTAGGCTTGTAACCTAACAAAATATAAAAGTGAAACGTTCCAATCAATACATCAAGCATAAAAACCATCTAAATACTTGATCGTTCATTAAATATATTATTCGAGAACTAAAGAAAGTTAGCTGAACCGAGATTTTAAGCCTCCCTTTGTGAGATGGCAACTTTATCAATAAATCAGATTAACCGTTATGGAGGGTTTGGCTGGGAATTAATACGAGGGCTGCTATCTTTCCGACGTGCTTAATCGCTCGACGCTATTTATTCGTTATACAGGGGACTGGGAAGGATTAAGTGGAATTGTGCGGGGCATAAATCGATTGGCTTTCGAATGGCGGTAGAAGGATAAAGAATTCTACTATGGAACCCATCAAGAGCCGAGGGGGAGCTTCTTTTTTTTCCCTCTTTTGCTCCAGTGTCTGAAAATTATCGCTTCCTTTAGCGACTATCTTCCCATTAATCTTCGTTCCACGAACGAACGTATCGAAGCACGAGTTTGCTAACCAAACGAGAAACTGGGTCAACGTTCCCTTCGAAATGGTAAACAGGCATGATTTTAAAATAACTAAAGCGGAAGCTACGGCAAACAGCCATTTCATCCAAAAATATGTGTTTTCTCCAGATAATAGCCCCGTTATTTACACATAATTAGATACAAATTTGATGCAAGCTGCACACGTTGCACACGAACGTCGAGTCTCTGATTTAATCGATAACGTCTATCGACAGAGACACGAGGCGTTTAGCTTCTGTCAATAGACATTATCGAATAAACCGGATGCAGCGTTTCCGGAGTTATAGGAACAGTGCGCTATTAATATGTATTCGCACTTCGAAATAGTCAAAGTTAAGTGAACAGGAATATTTATTTCCCCTTGATGAATTGGCAAGTAATTAAAGAACGCGGCAGTATAAACATTTCAATGGAGCCATTAGAATATAATTCGTTGCTCCAACAGTGAAATAAAGCACTTTTTAACAATTCATTGCTTTGGACCTGCTTAATCATTAATTGATTGATGTCATCTGAGAATAGTCTCCGAATGCGAAAAGAAGATAAAGGTTAGAAAGGAATATTTTAAATGAATAGTGAGTGCCGTGCGATATTCTTGCAATTTTACCCGTAATTTGGATAAAATTCAATGGACTAGTAGCTAATTAATGCACGAACGTCGGCGCCCACGCGAAAGCCTCGCAAAAGACCATCGAAATCCCTGGAACGAGGGCAGAGAATCCCGACAATAAATCAGCTGCCCAGCCACTTTGCTCTGTTTGACTGTTTAAAACGCAATGGAATCGTGTTTGCGAATCAACCGTGAATCCCATTCGCTTCGACGAAGATTGTAGCCACTTTCCCAGCGAGCTCACCCACACTATCGATGCATCGCTATTGAGAGTGAATTGGGCTCGAATTGCTGCACTTCTGATACACTTTTTATGCACCTCTACCGCCTCAGTTTAATGTTCAGTACAATATTTAAATACCTAGTACCTGGATACCTAAAAATTTCAATCATCAGTTGATCCTTTCTAGTCACCCGGAATATCTAGTTTCTTATTATCAGGTACACCTACAGATACGAGTCACCAGTTAATCTTTACAATTCAATGAAAATTCCCGAAGCTTCTTATTTTATTTTTATTTGGGAACAATGATAGTTTAGGCACCTTAGAAGCCGATCATAAAGATAGATTACAATGTCCTGGTACCTTCCACAGCAGGTGGAAAGCAGTGTAACGAAATCACGATTAATTGAAATTCAAAAGGCGTCTCGCGGTTGAACTGACACGAACTACTATCGCCATTGTATGTTTTGAAGCTCATACAACGCCGGCGATGGCAAACGTTTACGCACCGAGCGTTTCATCGCCAAGTGTTTGCGTCGCGTAATCAAAACGCGTCCCCTAGGTGTTGGCAAATTTTCCGGTGAATTTCCAATTGATATCGAGGCACCGTTCAAATCACGCCAAAAAATCTCCACGCGTGAAACGTTACTTTCCAGGACTTCGAAGCTATCAGCTTTTTTTTTGTATTTTGAGGATCTTTTTCATTATAACGTATCTCGCGTCACAAAGAAGTAGAAAAATACCGCGGTGCGGAGTCTTTGCGTTTCTTCCTATTTCAAACATAAAATGGAACCAAACAAGTGACTCGTTCGTGTGGCAATCGATAATTAGTAGAAAATACTTAAGCAAGCATTTTTTGTGATTTACAAAGCATAGTTCTTTGGGCACTAGATTCGCGGCTCAGAGTAAAGCAAGCGAGAAGCAGACCTGAGAAAAGTAACAACGAGCGCAAGCTCGCGTGCACAGTTCTCGTTAATCAAAATCTTGCCAGAGGAAACCCACGAGGTCTTTATTTTCCCCGACGATAGGGAGAATTATCGCCTCCTTACGGCTGCTCGATTCCATGGGTGGTAACTCACGTGTCGATCCTTGGTTTCAATCGACCGTGGGTCCATTGTCGCAGAAGGTCCCTGGGATTCGATCGATCAGACGGGGCACTTGCCCTTTAGATTCCCTCTCAAAGGATTGGACGTGTAACATAACTTCACCTTCCTCGTCTTTGCCAGTCCGCTTTGTCCGGCGCTCAAACTGCCTTTCGACGTTTGTGTTCTTGTCACGGGCGTTCGTTACTCCTCTTGGTCCAATTCGGCTTCTAAAAGCCACAATCTCATACTGTTGCAATCTTAGTCAAATAAAGTATTGTATGTATGATGCTTGAAACACTTGAGCATCAATTTTCTTCCCAAATCTGACGATTTAGAACGATTGTTATGGAAATGTTACGTTCCTTCTCAATTTAATATAAATATTCTATATTAAAGCCCCTGATGGACTTAAAGAAATGCTCACGAAATTAATCGGAAGTTAAAGAGAAAAGTATAGCTATTAAAGAAAAAGAGCCGAAATTGTGAAAAATATAACACTAGGTATTATTTATCTATAATTAAATATCAGAAATGTGAAAATGCGAATACGTTGAAGAAACAAGTACTCATTGGAAGAGCTGAGAAAAAACAAGAGGTTCCCAAAAATGGCCAATTTGAGAATTCCGAAATTAATGTCGCCGCATCCACTGGCCCAGCCGATTTATTAATTAACATCCCCCATCTTGGAGCCGTGTTTGAAACGACTGGGGTGACCACAGCGCGGTCTTTCAACTCAAAGAACGTATGCAAGCCAGAAGGTAGTGCTTTCAACAGGGAACAAATTTATCAGCTCTTAGTCGTGGCTGGTTCTGCCACAGACAGACATTATTCCGCTTGATCAAAGTTGTATCGCTGCCGCGGGGAATTGAATTTGGGCTTGGCCGGTACCCATCGCCGAAGAAGTGTATTAATGGAAAAGAAAATGAGCAGCCGCTCGTTCCCCGTGTAATTGCATCCAGCGTTCGGCCCAATGAGATATCATCAATTAGAGCTGCTTTGCCTTTGTCTTCCCGAATTTCAGCGCAATTTGTCAGGCGGTCTGTGTAGCGTCGGCCGACAAACGAATTCCACATCGCACGAACGAAGAAACGTTCTTCTGAAGTGGAGGAAATTTGCGTCGATCGAGGGCGTTCCCGTGTCTGTTGCTAATTTCCCCTCGTCGCTGCAGCTCTCTGCGCGCGAGCGCAGGTAAACTCGAAACTAACATCTGTTTAGGAATGTCATTACGAACGGCGCATGAGGAATTTATCTCCATCGCGTCCTGGGAATGTTTGGAACGTTTCCTTCTCAGTTCTCATCAAATTACTTACTTCGGGGATTGTTCCTGTAAATCAGCAACCAGTTGTACTGTGTAGCGAACATTTACAGCTTGCATTGTGTAATTGCTCCGCGAATGGGGTGTTTTTAAAGTTTCTCCTGGTTTATGTTACACGCTATAAATAGTTGTGGATACTGCTCATTTTGCTATAATATATTCATTGTTCAGTGGTGATTTTAATTTCTATATTCCACCTCAACCTAAATTCACGTTTAATTAAAATTTAATACCGTGCTAATGCATCAAAAATAGTTTGAGTTTTTTTTAAATTTATTTACGTAGTAATGATTAAAATTACAATCTGACCCAAACACAGATAGCTCCCAACACAATCCCCGTGGCAAATTAAAAATCACCACTTAATTAGCAGTATATTTTGCAGAGAAACGTTTGAATTTTATTCCATCATGAACGTAGACGTTAGTTTTGCAAAATAGCCAGATATTATCGTCACCTTAACGATATTAACAAGGCACCTTCCGTTTAGTACGATAAGTGCCCTCCTTCGGCGTTCTCGAGACAGCCAGGGATTCTCGATCGATCGTTGCACAATTGGCGCAACCGAGCACCTCGCGCGAACCAGCAAGGCGAAGCTGACGCAGATCTTCCGATTCGTCGAGCCCTGGCCATCCTGCAGGAGTTTCGGCCATCCTGGACGCGACGACATAAGGTAAGTTTTCCCGTTGCAGAGCAGCGACGTCAGCACAATTTCAATACGGCCGGGGGTGGCTGTAAATCAATATACAGCCGCGTTTGCATAAACGTGGGTCACTTCGTTTTTACACAGGCCTTTCTCGCGTCTTCATCCTGATCCCTCGTTCAAATGCAGTGGTTGTCCAAGGAACCTTTAAAAGTGACATTTTTAACTGTTTTAATTGTGAAAGGGCACTAGTGAGATTTATTTTCATACATACAGCAGTGGAAACATTTATTCTACTTCATTTAGTTTTAGTATTAGCATTTGGAAAATAGTTGCCCGCGAAATAGAGTAAATGTTACAAAATAAGTCCATCGACGTTGACAAAGTTAACAGTAGATTTATCAGAAAATTTCGTTGTCTTCCACATTCAATCACTGCAAAATTGTAATTAGAAAGAATAATGCAATCCATCGTTATATTCAGGATTGTTTACTATTTCACAGATAATTCCATTAAGAATCTATAAAAAATATTCAAAAACCATCTTCACAATATCCTCGCGAATCTCCTATCACTTGAAAAATTCCATAATCATTCCAGATAATAATGAAACAACAGAACCAAGTCGAACAAACATTGTGCCTGATTAATCGTTGAGTCGTACCACTGATTCCTGGAAGCTTCAACTAGCTTTCCATTAACACCCTCCTACGATAGTACTGTTTCATTACCATCATCATTTCTAACAGGTAAACTATATTCTACAAGAAAAAGTACCGCAGTCCTCGCTTTTCCTAATAATAACATTAAAAACATGAAGTGGAGACAGTTTCTTGAACAGAGAACACCTATCGCTCATCCCTTAAACTTGGCCAAAGTATATCTCGAGAAGCAGCCAGGCAATCGACAAAATTCGTTCCACACTTTTCACTCGTTCACCCTCCGACCAATTGTGTCTCAATTCATCCGAGATTTCGCCCGTTCCTCCAAATGTTCTCCCCCGTTTTATCGGTCGGCTCGGGGTCGCGCGGGCGCGTGCTAATGGCGGGTCGGAGAATTTCCACGGATTTTAACGTTGTCTCCGTGCAAACTGCCCCACGGTCGCGGGCCAGGTGTGCCCCTACGGCGTCGACGGTGCAAACAAAAGGGGGCAGAAGCCGGATAATGCTCGGCAATCAGCGGTAAACGCGGCAAGAAAACGGCAGGGGAAAAAATTCGCTTACGAGCCGCCTGAAAGGGGAACTTCGTTTCTGCTGGGCTGGGGAAGGTTTTCATTCGAAAATGCCCGGGAATGGCGTGAGTTTCCGCCCTGGTGCTTAAAGTTCCGCGACATTGCGCACGTAGTCGCATTCGTGGCACGTGTTTAGCGCAGGATATCGAGGGAGGAGGATTGTATCCGTTGCGGCTAACTGCGTGTAACGAAGTTCGGTTACTTGCGAACCGTTCCTGAGAAGTTTACGCGTATCAGCACCATTTCCCAAGTGAACTTCTTTTTCTCCGCCTGAGCCCCACTAGATAACTGGTCCGCGGTTCTTATCGATGCTCTGGGCCCCCTTTGGGGATCTTGGGACATTCTCGCACGTGACATTTGTGTACCAAGTAACTGGTATTTTAGTTGCGTTCGACTGAAGAGGATAGTGGTGATTTGAAAGAGGAAAGTGACTGCTGAAGGTAGAACATGTGGGAAGGTATTTAAGATTTCAGTGCATAGTCGGAGAAGTGTTTTATGATTAATTCAGGTAATTCAGATGTATTTATTATGCAGAGGTACACTGAGTTAGAAAAAATAGTAGGAAAATAAATGTTTCCATCTTTCTTAAATTACTGCTGTCTTTACAAAGTGAATGCATATCCGAAGTATTAGTCGAGAGGCAGAGAAGTGTTACTCGTGTACATAGGAGGTAGTTTATAATTGTAATTTTGTGGTAAAGGGGTCGTGTTTGATCATACTTGATTCTCAGCAGTGAAGGTGCAGTGGCTGTTGTAAATGGCAATTTCATCTTAGAATTGTCTAAGGGAGTTTACCGTATGAGATTGTTCGGAAATTAGGGAACTATTCGGGAGGTGATGCGGTGAAGCGAGCATTTGCGCGAAAATGAATAGTTTATTAGGGAATGAGCATGTGAACGCGCACATCTGCACCCCTTGCACTCTGTCGTTTTGTTGTTTATATAATTGCCAACGGACAATTCGCATTGTCTGTATTCGACAGTGCCAGCATGCTGGTGCCACACTGACCTCGTAACAATACCTTACCATGAATAGTATTAATGAACAACGGGTGCGTGAATTTACAGCATGTTTAGCGATTGGAGCGAAGAACAATGTTACATTCATCGAGCGATTTGTGTCCAAAGAGTGTATCCAAGATTGCTGCTCTGTGAAAAGTTCTTTATTAATTCTAAGCGGAATCCAGTAATACTAGTTCAATTTCTAACTAAACAAACCTTCACTCGACAAAGCTTTCTAAAGCGAAGCCAATGGTTGGCGGCAAAATTCTGTTCCTTGAGTAATTATTTAAGAAAAGATCTTAAAAAGAGAATCTCCTGCAAACCACCAATAAACTCTGCGTATCAATCACTTCATATGGGTACACCCAGTTTTTACAGTACCTGCACTCAAGATTTACATAGTATCTTATATTATAATAATTAATATCGATAGAAATCGAAGTTCGTAGCTATCTTGTGAAAATCGTCTTCAAAATGGATTCCCTTTCTGATCGAATTTTCTTCTATTCTCGACGTGCAAACTATATGTAAATATTAATGCTTATACATGTTGTAAAGTATTCGATCAATTCCCTGCCGAAGAAATGAAAATGGAAGCCTCGCAGGAATGCTTCGTCTCCCTTCCAGAGAATAAAAATCCGCTCCGTCCGAACACTCTGGGGACTTCGGATATCTCGAAGACAAGAATAAAAGGTGTATCCACGCAGAATGGTTAACTTGGGAGCTCACCCCCTCCCCGTCCATCTATTTCGATATCACGAATTCCTGTTGGCGAACGAGCACGGGTACGATAAAAATGCTAAGCTCGTTGGAAGATGAGAGGTCTCGCGTCTTGTTTCTCCATTCCACTATCCCCTTGTCTCCACCACGGGAAAAACCGTGAGGCATTTATGGTGAAAGGTGCATGGTTTCGCTGCTTGTTATACGCAGAACGAGAGACTGCTAGTCCCCCGTACTTAGAACCCTGACAGTTTTCAATATTCTCTGGAATTTCGCGCCGAGATTGGCTTTCCTGGCTGCCGGCACAGAGAGCTGGAGAAAGGAGGGCCCAACTTGGAAAATTTACTGTCGATCTTGTTTGCAGGATATTTCTGGGATATGTGTAATCGTGCTTCATGTTCCTGTGATTTTAAAAATAACAGCTTTTGGAACGAGTCAAATCTCTTCTGTAATTCTCTAACACGTAGGTTTGTCGTAGTAGCATGGAAAATCCATTCTTCCAGTGACTCCTGGTTTTCTCGAGATGTAACCTTTGCCGCAGAGTAATCTTCTATCTGAAATTAATTCCAAAATTCTATCAAATGTAGATAGATGATTTCGTATACCTACTCAGTTGCTATTCTCCAAATTTTTTACTTTTACCAGGCAATATAAATACGTGTTCGATAAATTGCGGTGCTGTTTCGTCTTTAATTAGAAAAAAATTAAAACTAAGTGAATCCAGTAGGTACTCACTGGTTATTACGAATGTACTTCGTTGTGAGTAGTAATAAATGTGAAATAAATTGAATTACCGAGCATTATTCCAACGGAGAGCTTTCCGCCGAGTATACGAAAAAGTAATTAATACTTCCTGTATTATTGCGCCAAGTACAATAATTTTAATTAATACTCGCCGCCCCAACGTGAGACCTTTGGAGGGGGGCGTGTAAAAATTGTAATTAATGGAATCCTCTTATTCTCGCTAATAAAATAATTTTAATTAGTAAACACCGTTCGATTTACGAAACATACCAGCACGCATACGCGCGCTCCAACAGCAATAGAAAACTTTGATATATGAAACATGCTTTCCGTATGCAAATTTCGCTTTAATTTCATGTTTTTGCTTCGTGCCAGGGGAATATTAAAAATGCCTGGCCTCTATTGATATGTTGCCAGTGTAATGAACAACCAGAAGTATTACTGACATTTCAAGATAAATGGACTCTCAAAATGAAAATTCTGATTTTTGGTAAGACTACAAAAATTGAAAAAAGATTATAGAAAAATACTACCTGCGTTTTATTCTACATAACTACAACCATTTCCTCTTCCATTTTGATTTCAAAACTCAATTCAGGGCTCGGATGCAAAAAGGGCACTAGCGCTCGAAAAGGCGAAAAAAGTATTGCCCAAACGCTAAGAAATATTGGAAAATTAAATGTTGTTAAACTGTATTTTAAAAAATATAGTGTTGCAAAGCGTGTCACGACACATATTTTTTCTATTTACACCCAATATTATTGGTTCTTGTTTCATTCTCTTTTCGCTTACCTTGTCTTCTGTGCACACTTTATTTTTTACAGATGTCGTGCTTAAAAATTTGTTGCCGAAATCTTGTCCACTGGAGGCACAATACTCCAGTAAATGTTCGAAGTCTTTACGTTTTTCGGCAGTCACTCCTACTCCGCCTGCCAATGACGCTGTATGCAAATCTTCCACTCCAATAGATGTGTTAATTTTTATAGTAGTTGGTTCCCCATTGTAACTATAATAAACATCTGCCTGCCCATTGAGAAATAAATGATATGGACGATTTTACTTATTTTTATCTTCTGTAAATCTTTGTTAAGCGTCAATAAACTTTCGTAATTTTTTATTTCAATTTTTGTGGCATCTACCATCTGGAAGGGGAAATTTCGCGCCGTTCTAATTAGTTCCACGTATTCTCCTTCGCTTTCGATTCTTTCCCGCATTCTTTTCCTTTCCATACAATCCAAAATTCCTGTATTCAGGTAAGCTATTAAACTCCCCGCGAAAACGCAACAAAGTTGCAAAGGCCAAAAATTTTCAACATTGTTGCAAATGAAATTGGGGCGTTCGAGAAATAAAATCCCGGTTTGCAACTTAGTGCGTTTTCGCGAGAAGCCAAATTTCGGTTTGCAACCTTGTTTCGTTCCCAAGAAGAAAAATTCACCGTTCATGATTCAGAACTAGTTACTTACCTTGCGAGCGTGCACTATGTGGTAAGTATTCAGGTAAGCTATTGAACGCCCCGCGAAAACGCAACAAAGTTGCAAAGGTCTAAAATTTTTCAACATTGTTGCAAATGAAATTGCGGTGTTCGAGAATTAAAATCCCGGTTTGCAACTTTGTGCGTTTTTCGTGAGAAGCCAAATTTCGGTTTGCAACTTTGTTGCAGGTGCAGCACGAAAATCTGCCTCTCTTGCAGGTGCAAGAATCGTGCAATGGAATTCGGAACAAGAGATTTCTGAGTTGCTGCACCTGCAAGAGAAGCAGATTTTCACGCTGCACCTGCAAGAGAAGGTTTTTTTATTGGTTGCCTTTCTTTTAAATTGACACTTTGCCGAATATAAATCACATTTCATCGAACATAATTGCCGGTCAAAAACAAAAGTTCTGTTTGCAACTTTGTTTCGTTCCCCAAGAAGGAAAATTCACCCTTCATGATTCATAACTAGTTACTTACCTTACGAGCGCGCTGTATATGGTAAGTATTCAGGTAAGCTATTGAACGCCCCGCGAAAACGCAACAAAGTTGCAAGGGCCAAACATTTTCAACATTGTTGCAAATAAAATTGGGGTGTTCGAGAAATAAAATCCCGGTTTGCCACTTTGTGCGTTTCCGCGAGAAGCCAAATTTCCGTTTGCAACTTTGTTTCGTTCCCCAAGAAGGAAAATTCACCGTTCATGATTCAGAACTAGTTACTTACCTTGCGAGCGTGCAGTATTGCACGTTGAAAAACATGGGTTATGTCCAGAGTTACTTTTTAATTAAATATTGTTACATTTTTTAACATAAGGGTTTTGTGCATACATTTTACGGCTTCGCTAGAGTTTTCTGAGTTTTATGTTTCAAGTTTTATAACGATACGTTAATATTTACTCAAGTTATCGCAATTTATGTTGAAAAAGATATTGACTTTGGTCGAAGAATTTTTTGTTTATAATTTTTATCTCGAATACTAATAATTTGATAAAAAAAAACTGTAAATAGAAAAAATATGTGTCGTGACAAGCTTTACGCACTATATTTTTTAAAATACAGTTTAACAACATTTAATTTTCCAATATTTCTTAGCGTTTGGACAATAATTTTTCGCATTTTCGAGCGCTAGTCCCCTCATTGCATCCGAGCCCTCAATTATGATATACTCACTTATCAAGTCACTCAGGAAGATTCATTGGGGCAGTAACTATGTGCAGAAAGTAGATGATATTGTGGAGGTGCTGAGGAAATGTGAGTAGCAATCGAACGGGTGCATCTTTGTTCGAAAAGGAGATAATTTTTTGGAATAAATTGTATACTTTAATAAAAAAAATTCACCAGGTATTTCATAAGCAGCAAGGGTGTCTTCTTGAATTCTCCACATTCGCGTCAACAGTTCTACAAAATAGGTTCTCCAGGCGAACAATCTCTTCTTATATTTCTTAAGATATCTTCCACGCAATATTGGCACTCCACTGCTCTTCAGAGTACTTTACGACATCGTGTTCATCATGGCCCTATCCTCTCTAACTCGTTAAAAATGGGCGAACGGAAGCGCTAAGCTTCTTTCTAATATTTTCCACGGAACTCAGCGGTGGTTACAATGAGGGCAGCTTCTTTACGAGCCATAGAACTAGGAAGCTCGACTACGTAGTACAGAGTCTCGCATTTTCAGCGTTTTTACGCGTCGAACTTCGCCCAGAGTCATCTCGTCGTCCTTCGTTGCGCGGTTAAATATGTTCGGGCGTTCATTAAACTTCTTGTCTTCTATGAATTATGAAATTACTTCGCCACCTTCGTTCAGCCCCTCCCCCAGCCCCTTTGCCAAGGGCATATCGAAAGAATGTCCAAGGAACGAGGGAAGATTGTGTCTGGGGAGGGTGACCGAGTTTGCTGCGCGACTACAGGCGCAGGAAAATCAACTGGTCCTCTTCAGAATACTCACAATTTTAACTAAAATTAGAAAAAAGAACACGTGTAGTTCCCCAATACTCCCACGAATTCTGAAATACTCCATATTTCCATTTTGAATTGCCATAGTTACCCACTGCCTTCCTTTCGCACGTGTCTTTCTTGCAAATTCTTAAAAAATTAAGCAAATAGTTGCACTGCGAATAGTATCTATATGGTTTTCGTAGTCAGAGCTGGAGACTAGTGTGAAGTGGCTCTAAATGTGTTGAACTGCTGGGTGATTCCTGGGAGTGGCCTCGAGTGGCCAGTTGATTTTGCACCGACTGTAGTCGTATTACGTCGCATTGTTACCAGAGGGTTCGCAACTTGCTTCATTTTCGCGGCCAGGGCAATTAATTTCCAGACTCCTCGTTCTTATACGCTTGTTTCACAGCAACGTTCCGTCGTAAAGCCCGGAATGGCGGAGACTTCAGCGTGGTTTCGAAAATAACCTCTGCTGCCGAGCTGCACACCCTGGCCTCGAAAATATCTGCATCCCCAGGAACGGCGTTACTCACCCCCGTGGTGTGTTGAAAGGGGGACAAGGTAACGGAGATTTTCAGTTTCGAGGTGGTGGGAGTTCCATTTCGATCGTTCACGAGATCGGTTCGATAGCGCTCGTGCTGGCGTGTACCTACCTACTGGCGTATGGGATTCATCATTCTAACGTAATTGTAATTGCTGTTCTATTGTCTGTGATGCTGGATCAACATCAATCATAATTACCGTAATTACAGTGGGGGATGATTAGATGAGAATTCAGCTGGTGATCGCAGTTTTCCTTCGTGGATCTATTAAGCGATGGGTCTATTGTCTGTTGTGTGTGTATATGTAATACTATATGTAGAAGACACTTTATTCTGTGATTTTTCAATAAACACAAGTATATATTTAATTCAAGTAATTTCATTCAAATCCTTCTCCACTCAAAGGATCTTCCGACTATTCGACTGCCAATAGAACATCCAAGCAAAAACACAAACCATCCTCGAAACAATGCCCTCACAGTGAAAGCACAGAATGCACCCTACAAAGGCGTGAGTGTGATAAAGGGTTAAGTAGTGTCTCGTAAGAAATTTCCCTAGCACCTGCTACCCCCGATCCCTCTTGTTTTCGCTCGAGACAACGATATCCTCCCTCCCTCGTCGGGTCGTCTCGCTAGCCCGTCGAGATTTCATTTTTCATTTCCCGCCGCCATCACCGTTCCGTCGACGGAGAATATAAATCGGGGGAAGCAATTTTCGTTGTAATTACGCTTTTCCCTCACGCCCCCGAAATAATTCTCCGGTGGCTTCCTGTTTTCGAGTTCCGTCGGGGCTCCGCGCGCGACGACCAACCCTCCGACGTCATTTTTTTCCATCCTCGCCGCCCGAGCACCGGAGTCATTTGACATTCTCTAATTCCATATTTTCCCCGGCCCCGTTGTTACCGTAACGCCGTAGGTTTTGGGATATTTATTTTTTCGCTGCTGCAGCTGACGAACTCCAACGGGGATGAAAATATGCTACGTAAAAGAGCAGTAAGTTTCCTCGCAAACAGTAATTTTCTATCTCCCCACACGTTTGCTCGTTTCTTTAAAACAAGCGGCTGCTGTACATTACTTGAAACACGAGATCGGGCGAGGTTTCTGTTCGAATTTGTGTGTTAGCGGGATAGTCTTTCGTGCTTGTTTGTTCTTCGTGCCCGATGCCTAAAGAACTATATTCTTGGGAGCTTTCAAGAATCCACTCTTCTCGCGTGATTCTCCAAGATTAGAATCGATCAATTTTAAACGAAAACGAAGCAACGAGGACACCCTCGAGGAGCAACTCGACCGTGCCGTGTACCAAGACCTTCTGCAAGCTTTGCACAGCTCTTTCGCGTTCGCCGTTTTGTTTATTTATCTCTTTCGGACGGGTTTCTTTTCCACGGCCCTTTCTTCCGGCGAACTGTACTCGCCGGAGAGGTTGCAATCGAGGGAGCTGCAGGGAACCGTCGAGAATCCTGTTCTTTGGCGATATCTTGCCGTGGAGATTCCGCTCGTGCCCTTAGACACGGGTTTCACGCTTCATTTCCGAGGTCTTCCGGCTGATTGTGAAACGCTGCTCTGCGCGACAGCTTGATGAAATATACGAAAATACACACACAGGCTACCATATTTACACTAAAGAAAGATTCTTGAATATCTATCTGGTACATTCTTCGCCTCATCTCGATTCAAATTGCGCTGGATGTACCACCATCTTTAATTTCTTACGTAATATTATTATATACTATCGTTGAAAACTTGGTCACTTGTTAATGGAATGAAACAGAATATAGTTGATTATTTCCTGTTTTTATTAATATTTAGGCTTCTCCGTTTCCTTGCAAGGGAAGTTTAAACAAAAGTTGCATCTTTTTCTGTATATCTACAAAACTGCGTACAAATACCTATCGAATTATCAGTGCACCCAGTGACAATTCACGGGAATATGAAAAGTTCATACTCGTCGGACAGCATAGCACTTTAATTAACTAAAAATTCTGAAAATTTAATATTTTCCAGTCACCGCAGTAACGCAACATTTTCCACGCGCAGAAATTTGCAAAAGAATGCCCCGTTTATTTCCACCGTGTCAAGCCAGTCCATCGCGAATTGTAAACCGTTTCAACCTGCAAATATTGCTACAGATCGCGTTAACTCGCGCCCGCATCGCATAATGCGATCAAACGAACGCGCGATCGTAAATAGACTCGAAAACGTCCACTCTTGCAACTTTTATCCCACAGTTGGATACCGATCGGTCGCAGCGGACAGCCAGCGCAGCTGATAATTCCCAATATCGTCGCCGTTACACAATTTAATTCAGCCCCGTGTTTACAACCGATTCTACCACGCAGCCCAATCGACGCGTAACGATTGTTTTCGCGTCACAATTGTAACGCGCGTTTGTCCCGTCGCTCGCATCCTGCAGATCGCAGCCCCTGTCCTCATTAACGCATTTCCAGCACGCCACTCCCCACTCTGCCCCCCCCCCTTCCCCTCTTTGCACGCTCTCGATTGCTTTTGATTAAAAGCAAAAATGTCATTCGTTACTCGAAACTCTGTTTCCCCCCCCCCCCCCCCACCGATTCCCAGCAATTCAATGTGGATCATTTTTTCCTGGTTCTCACGTTTCGTTTGATTTCCAACGATCTCTATGGTACTCTGCACCGTCGATGGTATCGTTTGCGTGCAGTGTATCGTGGGATTTGAATAGCCCGCTTTTTTAATGGAAAATTGTAGTAACCGATCGGGAAGAATTGATGGGTTGCTTCGAGTTACGACGAAGCTTCAATTTCTTTTTAATTACTGTATTTGAGATTTGAGTGCGGCGAGTTGCCGGTATCGAAACATTAGCTAGTATCGATATTTTAATTTCGACTGACGATCCCACGATTTCGCGTTATTTTCCTGGGTCCTGATAACCGGCAACTCGATTAGAACCGTTGCCAGACTGTTTGCTTCGTTCGCTGCATTCCCTAAACCCCTCGCCCTCCGCCCTTCTTTTGTTTTATCAACTGCAGTCCTCCTTAGCTGGGCTGAGCTAGCAGCTGGAACTGACATTCGTACAAGCGAGAGACGTCGTTGTTTCCGGTGCTCGCCCTGTACACATGTATATTTCGCCGCGATAATGCCGGAATCTGTGGTTGTGTATCATTCCGCGGGGATGCCAGAAAAATGTCGAGAATGCCCACTGCACTCCGTTCCATTTTTCTTCTACAACACGGGATAAAATGATAGCGTACGCCGTACTTTTAGATCAACGTTGCTTTCGATGGAATCCGTTCCAACTGTTTTGGAGGGACATTTCGTTAATGTCTAAGCGATGAAAGTTGCACATATTTTTTTAAGGCTTTTACAGGGTTAATGGTCAGCCAGCCACCCACGCCCGGCCGACCTCTACTCGGTCGGGAGCCTGCGGGATCGTGGAGGATCGTCGAGCGGGGGCTCGGCACCCTCTAGAAGCAGCGATCCGGGCAGGGGGGCGCCGCGACGAGTGGCCCGTTAACTCTTGAGGGGTCTAACAGGAGGGGGATCAAATAGTATCCCCTAGGAGGGGTCCCAAATATGGGTCCCGGCAGGAGGGAACCATAGCACTGGGGGAGGGGGGATGCATCGCTTACTTTGAGTTCACCCAAGTCCTCCCCGACGTGTGTTCCCTTCCGGCCAAGCGGCCACCCTGGAGGTTAAAAAAATTGTGATTATTCGCTTGAAATATGCTACTTTAATAAAAATATTTAATAAGTAAATTTCCCCTCATTATAAATCACAATTACACAATTATAGATCATTTGCTGCGGTAACAAATGGAACTCCACTCCGATTACATCATTCCGATTATTTTCTATAGCGGTCTCTTATCCGTTTGGCAGAGTATCAATATCCTCAGCCCAACAAAATCTCCCCATTAAAAGTATCCTACGGTAACCGAAGCACATAATCTGTGAAGTGGTTCGTCCGAGTGGTTCAAGATTTTCAATGATAATTCATCCAGCCTCCCCCCGAATGAATGAGAACAAAGCCTATCTCGCATGGATGCACCAAACAGTGCGCTCCAAAGGTTAACCACCCCCCGAATAAATGTCCCTCGCCGATCTTTCACAGCAGAATGTTGAACGGCGGTACGAAATAATAAATCCGCGAGCTCGAAGGCACTCCATGAATTCGTTAGCACTCGGGGCAAGTCCTTTTATTCCGTGCTTCACCGCGACGATGGTATACGCGGGCTTTAAAATGGCTGAACAAGGGCGGAAGAGGGCTCGCGACGGTGGCAGAGATGCAAGAGGGTAATTTGCGGGTGTAGCTAATTACAAGGCTCGTTACGGAAGCGTGGAGTAATTTCGTACGGATCCTCGGCGTCGTGTATCGAGTTACCCTTTCGTTACATTCTTTTTGTTTCCACTTCGTCCCACGCTGGTCGCCCAACCGATCCGCGGAGCGAGCCACGAGATGTTTCCGTCGGACCGTTTCCTCCGAGTGTTTTATTCGCGGCCAGTTATTGGAAAGCAGATCTGATAGCGTGGAAATTCGTGCAATTATCGCGTGGCCCAATCTGTCGAATTTTATGGCTGCTTCTCTGTCGAGAGCTTCGCAGGGAAGTGGAAAGAGGAACCGGAGTAATTTCAGGCAATCACCGTGGACTGGGATGTGAATTTGTGGCAAGCTTGAGCGGTGCTGTGAAGGACTGATAACGAAGTTATCTTGGTCTGTATCGAGTGGACGAGGGTGACGTGGATGCACCTTTCTGCGAGAGTGGAATAATTTTTGATGTCTTAATCAATAATGTTTAATGTATGATTTCTGTTTTTCCTAGCGATGGGATAATTTGTGTGGCGAATGTTGAGGTGGTTGTAATTTATTCTCGCGAAGTGTGCGGCGTCACTTCTTTCTTGTACGTTAGATTCTTTCTTACGTTTGTTACATTCAAGGGTAAAGAATATTGCGTGCTAGTGTTTGTTGCCTTTTGTCAGAGGGGATAAAAGGGTGATATTTCACGATTGAATATATTGATCTACATGGTTATCTTCTCGTGAGATGTCAGACGGGGAATATACAGTGACAGTCGAGTGAAATGTGACGCGATCCCAATTTTTCTAAAAGCATGGAAGCAAAAATGTCTAGACACTTGAGAGAAAATATCTGGAAATAAATCAAACTTGTATCAAAGTGAAAAACTATGTTATACCATAGAGCAATTTATCTAAAAAAAATACTAGTTCTCAGCATTTTCAAAGAGGAAAAAAACCCTACTCTCGATACAAGTCCTCCTTCGGTTAATCTACGAAATTCTTGTTTCAGAGCACTCATCTTCGCTTCTTCCATTTTCTTTCCATTCTTTATGGATCCCCTATTCGCGTCACTCGAATTCTGTTTCCGACAATCGACGCATCGATCCCGCCATTTATCAGCACAGCAGAGAGAATCCGAAACCAGCTCGCCCATCTGCCAAAGTAACTCCAATATGTGTCTCTGATTTATGACGATCGTTAGCTAAACGTATTCCCGTGCATCGGCGCGCGAGGAATCGCGTGACGGCTCAAAACGACCCGAAAATTGCTCGCAATCGGCGCCGTAAGTCTCCGCGTATCCTCGCGACGATTTACCGCGCAACTGGCGGAGCACGCGTGCGCGAAGACGGACGACTAACGCTACGTCGAGGTGTAATAAGTTCCAATTAGAGCGAGCTGATTGCTGCCCATAGATTTCGCCGCAGCAGTTTAGAAACCAACCAGACTTTCAGCAACCAGCTAAACGTTTCACGTATCCCCTGAATATTTATACGTTAAAAACAATGCAAATTCCACTTACAACGAGTTTAAAACAGAAACGCGCGCAACGTTGAACCACAGAAGAAACGGAAAAGCGAGAAGTTATTTTAATCCCATTTCTAGGCGAAATGAAATACAAACGGCGCAAAGCGGCGCGCGCGTTCTTTTTTCCTGTCCGAGATCCTGCCAGGCGTTTCAGCGGCGCAAAAGTGTCACCAAATTCGTTGTATTCCCCAGCGTGATAAAGGCCGGGGTACTTTAATGTATGCTCGGGCGGAGGAACGGACGCAGCGTCAGCGAAATTAAAAAGGAGACCGCGATTTACAACTTCCACGCGTGGACAAAACGGGCTGGATTTTCGTTGCTCGTAAAGACGAGGCCGGCTCCCCGGCGCGCGGCTTTATATCATTGTGGAACGAAGTCGGTTTAATCGCGACCCGCGCCAGTAATATCAGAGTTGACGGCCGTGCCCTGGGCGCGGGATCCCGGCACCCCGTCAAAGATTTTACCGCCCCGAATCCTAATTCGTTGGAACGTCAACGTCCAACGGCGGGCTGACGAAGTGTTTCGGGATCGTAAAGCAGGAATAATCGTTTCACCCCCGCCGAGCCACTCGCTGTAGAACGAAGTTGCGGATCGTGGCCCGAAAGCTTCAACAATGGAATGAGTAAGACTTCTTGCAGATCGATTGCTCGGAATTGTGGAGTTTGGCTTTCCGTCAGGCATTGGTAGCGTTCCTTAGGCACAATGGACAGAGTGCCTAGGGGATGGGGAATATTTTCAATGGGAGAAGGGGCGCGTGTGTTTTAATTCAGGGGGAAAGAGAATGGGTTAAATTGAGAAGAAGCGTTGTTGATACTTATCGTACTTGAGGCGCAGAAGACCCTTGACTTGGAATTGCCAGAATTTTGATGTTAAACTCGTTGAGGCAACGCCAGTGCAGCAGAGTAAAAAGTAACGTTGAGTGGTGATATGTTCGGGGTTTGAAAAAGTCTGAGGAATTGAATGCTTGCTTGATTTTAATTTAAAAGCAGAGAGTTAGAGCGTCGTTCGTTCTGGGACGCTCTTTCAAGATATTAAAGTAGCTATTCAAGCTCGCACTTTACGCTGGCACGCTCCGCGAAGACACTTAAAAGAGGGATTAAATTAAAGTTAATTAAATCGATGGTAGTTTTACTTCATTCTTATCTAGTCCCTGCGGCGCGTGTCCCACTAGAGCGGGAACTTGATCCCGTCGCCTTAACTCCCCGCCTTGGGGTACGATTCAATCTAATTCTCTAACTGCAATTAAAGATTCAGAATGAACTTCCATAAGCTTCTTCTTAATCGAACATAGAATTCTACCTCAAAATATAACCCCTATCAGTATGTAACAGTTCGACCATTCCAAACACTAAATTAAATCCGCTATTAACTCACAAGTATCAGACTCATTCGAAGAAGGCCTAATTTGTTATTTATTTATTTATCACGGGGTGACAACCCTTTGGCACATGATCATAACGTGATAAAACATGAATAGAGAACGGACAAATGAGGTAAAATTAAAATTAACTCTTACAATAACAAATACCAAAGAAAACAACAGAAAGACATGGAATAAGATGAACAGATATTACAATACAAGTATCAGTATTGCAATTTAATCATCCAGTATACCTAAATTGAATTTCTCAACGTAGATAAGGATATTACTAATTACCCTCGATATTTTTCCTTCATCCCCTCCTGCAGAAAAACATACCCAGGATCCACAAGTTCCCGATACACGGTGCTTGTTATCGCAACCGTTCTCGTCGTAAAAACCAGTCGATCGATAAAAGATTACACACCACCCCGAAAATGGGGGGTGTAAAGTGTAGAGAACTGGTCCGACACACAGGGACTTGGAATGGTGGCTGGGGGGATTATTATCGAGCCAGGGAATCGATGTCCGGCAGGTGGAAAATTACAGTGAATATTATCTGCGGATGGCAGAGCGGTTGGTACAAAGGGATTCAATTTTCTCTGGAAATAAAGACGAAACGATAGCAACGTGTGGCCGCGGGATAAGGAGAGTATACGTGTATTCCTGGCGGGAAAGGAGGAAGGATGTACATCAGGGCGATCCTGTCCCCTCGCTTCCCCCCCGCCCCCACGGCCGGATACACTGCCCTGGAGAGTTGGTTTCCCGAAGAAAAATATAGGGGATAGTAATTTCAGGCGATAAAATAAGAATCATTTGGGAGCGGGTAGTAAAACTGTCCTGTAGATCAACTGCGAACACCCATGGAGGCTCGCGCCATTATTCAGGAGCTGTAATTTTCAGTTTACCCAGCGAAAGATTGAGCGACTGTTATCGACGCGAAGGCGCGTTTATCGCGTCGCTTTCTAGGCACGAGATGTGCATTGTTCTTTTTTTTTTTATAGAAAGAAGCGTTTCAAATTGGTGCGCGCGGGGCGTCTCGACTGGGGACGAGAAAGAATGTCATTGCTTATGTGAAATGGTAAGAAATTCTGGGAGGTATCGTCGAGCTGTCGATTTTCTTTTTTTGTACATTTCTCGGTGCTATTATATTCCTCGTCGTATCCAGGAGGAATGCTGAGTGGATTGCATTTAAGAGTGGGGATGAAGTGAAATACTTCTCATCGTTACTTTATAGTCTACAGCTTTTAAATTCCTGGCATAGTACACTCGTCACAATGGAAATATTGAGCCCGACTGGGGCGCTTATCCTTTGATACATATTTTTTCAAAACGTGACGTCGGGGACGATATCGCCACTCGTAGGTCTTTCTCGACGACTAATCGAGATCGATATTCGATTCTCCTTCATCCCTAAACTAAACGTGGAACTTGGCAGTATTGTCTTTTCTCCTTTTTCTCTCCACTGTGTTGCATCGAAGTATAGTGCACGTCGAGTACATGCTGCAGCCCAAAAATATATAATAGTATCGACCATTGGCGGTGCCTGGAAGCCAGCGTGCGCAAGGGACGTTATTAAAAGGGGAAAAATCGTGCTGCGCAGTTAACATCGCTGACGTTCCTCAGACACATCCAACAGGATGCTTTGAATTTTTCACGGCATTGTGCCGCGTAATGACAGCCACTCAGCGACAAGAGCGACATTTACTTTGCCGTTGTATAAATTATTAAACGACGCTCGCGAAAGGCTGTTCGGGAGCTTCGAAAATTACGAAAATTTACGGAAGCATTCTGGGAGGCGAGCGAGCGAAGGGAATGCAGAAAGAAAACGCACAAAGGAAGGTTCTTCGAGGAGCGTGGGTATTCAGAAGAAGACGCGATGGCGGAAACGCGACGAAGAATGGACATTTATCTTCGCACAAAAACCCCGGACGCAAGCAGGGGCTGACAGTTGCGAAAAAATCGAGTGCATTTTGTCGAAAGGGTCGATCTATCCAGCAGAATTTTTTCGCCGGGATTTGACGATATTGTACGTCCAACGGGATATAAGGTCTATGAATTGACAAAAAAGGATAGCTACTTAATACAGGTCTTCAAATTCACCTTGATAAGGATGACGCAAGATTAAGTTTGATGTTTCGTCAAAATTGGAATTTTTATTTAGATTTCTTTACACCAATTCACAGGTAAATTCTGCGTATTAAACAATTATGTACGATTTAAAACACATTTAGCCTGGATCAGATTATTTCGAATACACTCTATATCCGTCGTAAATTTTTTAAGCCATGGATTTGGGGCAACGTAGCTGAATCTTTGAAACATCCAGGTCAGAAGAAATGCAGAGGGTCGATGTTCTGTAGATCAAGAATATCGACAAGATAAGTAAATATTGCAGGCCTGTGATCGATGACGTACCAACTCTCTACTCAATTGATTTACTTCAGCAATTCGATATTCGTCGAGCTCCTTTGCAGATCTACCTGTAGAATTTGTTTTGCAGAGTTTGAGAGAATGAAGGACTGGAGTTTAAGTACAGTGGCCACCGGAAGCTCAATACGCACTGGTAGAGGGAGAAAAATGTTTTGCCAGTGACGCTCGTAGATTTTTATTAGAGATAAAAGCGGGGGAGGGACGCGATGCACATTTGTCAAGTGACGTCGCAACGTCGGACGAGACTGGGGAACAAAGAGATTCATAGGGCGTGAAATAATGAAAATCCTTTTTTTTTTTTGAAAATCGAGAACTCGGGTGATTTGTGCACTATCCAGTGCACTTACTCGCCCTGCCAACTGTTTGTGCCTTATACTGTGTCGCGAACGTTTTCGACTGTGGAGTGATGTTACTTGGGGTTTCTCGAAGAAAATTTGCCAGCTATAGAAAAAGTTTCAGGTAGAAAAGTGACTGAGTTTAACGAGAAATGGGACAGGCAGGAATAAAATTGTAATCTTTGACAGTATATTTAAAAAATATCGAAATCAGTGAAATGATGACTTAAACCTCACCTATCTTCGCATGGACTACATACATCATATTTCAATTTTATTAAAATCCCTCAAGACGAGTGCGAAATATGATCGACTTGTCACGGAATGATCTTCGCATCGAATTATATAATCACTTCTTCATAAATCCTCTCCCATCTGTGTGCCAACCAGAAACTTGATCCTTAATTGTCATTAAAAGGAGCACAGTAAAGATTTCCTTCCATACACAATCTACACAGTCCAGTGTCTTGTCAAATCCAGCAGTCGTCATTTCATTTGCCTCGACATTTAATTTGTCAGCGTAAAAGGGCCACGCGTATCTCTATCGCTGCAAAAGTGAAAACTCATCTCCTTCTTTTTTAGCCGGAAGAAAGAGGAGGCATACGAAAATTAGGAAGACGTACGTTTCCGCGAGAAGAATGGGGACCTTCGTCTTCGTGGAAGTCGCCGCTCAAAAGAAGGTAAGAAGTTAAAAGCGCGCAAGCGGGAAACACGCTCGTCAGGCCGCGAAGAACAAAAGGTAGAAAAGAATGCGATTCCTGATACACGCCTCTGAGATGCCACCATCGCTGCCGCTTTTTTCTTTTGTGCGAACCTGAGGTTCACAAGTGGCCAGGGGTGTATGGAAAGAAAGATTCTCAAATAGGATCTAAAATCTCGACGAACCGACCTTAATATCGTAGAAAGACATATATATGTCAATGATCGTTTATAGTTGATAATTGCGTTTCTTTCTTTCAAACAATTTTATTGCGCATTGCTGAAATAATTTGTAAAGGAAGTTTTAGACGTGCGATTTATGGCATTCAAAGAGTATTTCTTCTAATTTAATTTTTTATTTTTATACTATTTTGTTTGTAAGTTTGGAATTTATTTAGGCAATATTTCCAACTTAATATCAGCAAATTAGGAATTCGTTTCCGACTTCGGAATTTTACAGAATAATAGAATTGATAGTTTATCTTTTCCGGGTTTTTCGTCGGCTTTTGTGTGATTGACGGCGAACAAGTACGTTCCGCGGAGGTAAATCTTCCACGCGTCGGAAAACAAAAATCACTTTAGAGCAAAACAGCGAAAATAGGAGAGGTCGAACTGGTCGATGCGAGATTTGTGTTTGGAGATTGACGTATTTCCTGAATTTACGTAAAAGCTACGAACGGTTGGTAAGAAGTAAGCTTAGATAAAACTGCAGGCTTTCAATGCGTTCAGACCTGGTGCACTTCGAAAGAAATACAAGTATCAATTTTCAGAATACATAAATACTGCTAAAAGAAATTAATGAAGCTAGAGTCACAACATTTTTCAAGAATATACTCGAACACGTTAAATCCTAAAATCACCACCTGCCTCACAAACTCTACATTAATATTAAAGAAAATCATAAAAAAAATAAAAAAAACGAGGTCTAAAAACACAATTAAATCTCAAATGCAATCAATATACTCAAATATTCCTGTGCTAGGTCCACTAAAAAATCCAAGCCCATCGACATCAATTTCGTAATCTCGAGACGCACTAACTCCATCAGAGCTCCAGCAGATTCCATCGTCCAGGAGATAACGTTGGTCTTAGAGCTATGAAATGCAGCTTGGTGCTCGATTAACACCGAACCCCATCACGAAACTCCAAGAATGGGAAAGCCGTGGATAAAGAATCGTTTGATACTAGTCGAGGGAAGGAATCGTTGAGTTCGATGCAAAAGAAAGCGGAAGCAGCGTACAGGGGCAAAGGCAGTGCGGTGGAACCTGAGTCCCTCGCTTCTGAAGTCGAAGCTTTTGCCCCATGAATTTTCGTGAAAGCCTCGGATAGCTTCGAGACAGGGATCGCGCGGATGAAAGGCCATTTGAATCTTCTATTCTCGTGTTCTTGCTGCTTCTCAGTTTCACGGGCCCGTACCGTTCCCTCTTCCTCCTCTTGTCTGCCTGGAAAATGCTCGTCACAGAGCAAGGTCTTTCACTCTGATAAGTGTTGCTGCCCGGAGGCGAGCTTTCTTACCCCGCGTTCGTCGCGAGTTAGGTCTTAGGATGTCGCGAGGACCCAGATCCTGGTACCAAACGCCGCGATTGCTTTAAAATCGCAAGCTCCCTCGAGCTATGCAATTGTCGATCTTTCATCGACGATCGCGCCAGGCAAGAACTTTCGTTCTGGCTCGATGGTATCTTGATTCGACCTGCTTGTTCATCGAGAGTCAGTCTCCGCAGCCGAGAGATCTGTGGTTCTCGGTTTGATCCAGTGACGCGAGTTCTTGCTCCAGTTTCGAGTGGGACGCTGTGGCTGTTTGAAATTGCTGTTCCACTCCAAGTAATTCGCAGTCTTGCACTTGCCATCGCGGGGGGGTAGAAAGTTTCATTTTTGCTCTGTTCTACTTTAGACTAGTGTGCTCGGTCTGGCATGCGGTAGCAGGGGAATTAGAAGAAGAAGATTCGAGAGGAAGAGTACCGGAGTACTCCAACTAGAATACTTATAGATCTCTGAAGATCACTGTAATCTTTCACTTGTCATTGCGATGTCGTAGAAATCTTCTACCTCACAGTCCGAAACATTTTCTTAAATTTTATTCCCTCTTCGTTTATTGCGCATATATGATGGTTTCCGTAAAAATGGCAGAGATCTAATTACAGACCTGGGACGCGAACCTCTCGTCTCCAATTCGATTCCTTTATTCAATTATGTAAACCTTCCCTCTCGAGCCAGATATAAAAAATGGCTGCCACTCATGTTCCCTTCGATAGGTGCTTGTCTAGAGGCTTTAATAAGAAAGAGCCACTGCTGCAGCCTCCATTCAGACGGAAATATATGAGGTCGGGTGTATTCCTGGAAGAAAAGCGCTCGTTCCAATTTGCCGCGCACAACCCAGATTTGGATAATTTGTTGCTCAGTCAATTTAACGTCACGCCTGTGCATGCACGTAGCTGGATCTGGCGCGATCGCGCTTATTCTCCTGATTCCGTGCTCAGGGCTAAGTACGTTTCGGAGTTGGGAGTTAAACCAGGGCAAGGCTTCTTCTCGACGATGTAAGACACCGTGATTGTT
The DNA here is from genome assembly GCA_963932335.1 of Andrena marginata. Lineage (NCBI taxonomy): Eukaryota > Metazoa > Arthropoda > Insecta > Hymenoptera > Andrenidae > Andrena > Andrena marginata. Next base: position 1,131,292 of record OZ010660.1, read on the forward strand.
CCACGGCACGGTCTCTTCCCCTGCCTGCCCTTTCCTCCCTCGTTTGTTATTCCGTGATCTTTATAGTTAACCGTCTGGAAAACTTCCGGGCTCACTTCCGTGGCGCAATTTTACTCCATCAACCGAGTAGCATCTTCTTGGACAACTAATCCCATTGCTCTGCTCGAACATAAGTCACTATTTTCTAATCTCCTTTATAATCGTAGTAGCGTTATTTTTGTGGACACGTTGAACGCCACAGTGCAACATGGGTTTGATAATTTTCAAGGTTGAACTTTGAGAAATGATCGAGAAGCTATTTTTAGTAGCTTTATGCTCCCCTGTTTTATATTCATATCAAAGTTCCACTTCCTTGTCTCCCATATTACATTTCATCAATGATCAGTATCGGAATATTGAAAAAATCTCCTTACTCGTCGCGTAGGTAGATTAAATAACAGAGGGGAAGTGAGTCAAGTGAACTGCGTCAACCAAGATGAATTACATCCCCCGTACGTTTACAAAATTTTTGCAGCGAGCCGCAACTATTTAGGTATATTTTTGTGACGATGAATGGAAGTTTCCTTGGACAAGCGCCAGCCTCGGCTCGCATTGTTGTTTATTTCTGCCCGCTGCAAGAATGCTCGACGCAGAACGCTGTGTCTCTTCTTTTTCCCCCCGATATTGGATGCCTCCACGAAATATGGGAATCCACTTAAGTAAATTTCCGCATACCTTATGCAAAGTGTTATCGACGTGGACCGCAATTCAGATTTCACGCTCAGGCTGAATTTCAGTGACGAGCCCACCCTCGCGTTTTTTCACCCCCTCTGTCCGTATAAATTCACAGTTACTCGCGCCGCGAAGTCTCTCTCTTTTTTTTTGCCAGTCGCAAACGATTCAATTTTTCCTGATTGTCGACGACGTTACGATCGTCGAGGGGGTGAAAAAGCTGTATTTTCGGCGGTGCGCGCGCTGGAGCTTCAACCTTGGATTCTAAACGAATCACCCAGTTCCACGAAATTCTCGAATCGTCGCGTTCTGGCGTTCAGCTGGCTCGTCCTCTTCTTTAATCCAATGTTTTAATATTCCATCATCCATACCTTGCGAACCCGAGCCCTACGTTCCCAAAATTCAAATTCTTCGAAAGCACCGCGTAATTTAATATCCATCAGCCTAAATGACTGTTCATTTGCATGTTTCTCTGTTCGCGACTCGATTAACCGAACGCTCTCTATTTTGTTCAACGAGGGATGCCCGTACTCTTGGAATGCGATTTCTTATTCATGGAGCCGCTGTCAGTCGGGCGACTAATTTGCAGCGCGGGACGGTATTAACATTCAAAGTGTCGAAACGCAAAGCCCGCGCGAAATTTCACAATAACATTGCGCAGGCCACGCTGATCTTGTTAACCCCGTTTCGCAGGGTCGGCCCGTTCTCCGCTCGCAAGATTGCAGCCGCGTTATGGACTGTCGCTGGTGTCTATACGGGGGTAAATGGATGGGCGAAGCGGAGGGGGCGAACGAAGGGCTGAAGACGGAAGGACGGCGAACAGGGAAGAGCTGCAGGGGTGAGATTACGGTGGGATGACCGTAAAAAAGCATGCGATTTTACGAGCACTTGCGCTAAACGACGAAATGCAATTCTACGGGCGAGCACCCCGCGAGACGCTGTTAAGAACGCGCTACGTCTCGAATGCAACCCCTTTACGTCGCTCCTACGTGGACCTGAGTAGCAGCGGGACGCAAGGGGCTCTCCCTTCCTGGAATTGCATTGTTCACTCTGCGCTGCACTTTTCCATTGCTGTAATTTATCGTAATGAGTCGCGGGGATGCATGCGCCGAGTCGCCCGCAGCTCTGTTGTACCTGGAGCGAAGGGGGGGGGGGGGGGGATGTTGAGGGCACCGTCGGGGAAGGTGGCTTTTTTATTATGCTGACGCGATTCCCATGTTGTTCCCGGGATTTAGGATTTGGCGCGCGTTGAGTTTAGTTTTTCCTTGGTTTACGCGCTTTCGGAATGGGGGTGTTTAAAGTTTTATTGTAATTAGGAGACTGGAGACCTCGTTTTGTCTTAATTACGATTGGCTTGGTAGCGTGTAGTGGTGTGTAAATTTTTATTTCTCATAGTATTCGTTTGAAGTTGAGATGCTTTTTCGTATTTTGGATAATTAAGAAGATTAGTAAATTTAACGGTGCTATATTAATATCGATGTTTATGATAGATTTTGGAAATGTGGTGAGCATGTGATAATAAATGTATTTCAGTTCTTATAGTTGCTTAATAAAATCAGCAGTCATTTGTGGAACGAATGGAAAAGAGAAACTTTAGGCTGCTTTTAAAAAAAAAAATAAACCTCCACATTAGATTTCCAATATTTTTACACCTGTGATGCCATCAATCCCTAACTATCTCAAATTATCAATCACTACCCAAATTAATTAGTCATTCTGAAATTTAAAAACCAATTACAAAGTGGAAAGATATATTCTGCATAGTATATTTCCTAAAAGAAACAGAACAATCACATAAATTAATATAAAATTGGGTCATAAAAATTCATTAAAATACATTACCTAACTAATAACCACTGGATGTCCTCTGGAGAAAGATATTATCGTACTGTCAGCTAATTGATATTTGTATAATAAATTGATAATCAAATTGATCGTTAAATGTAACAATATTTAATTAAATTCATTAATTTAAATAAATCTTGTTGCATCATAATTTAACATTATAATAACGTCGTTCTGCCAATATACATTATTTTTACTCTAACATTTCATTTACATGCAACAGCAAACCGAACCATGTGGAAAATGTTTAACATTTCATGCTAATTACAGCGACTTCAATTATAAAAATGGCTATAATGGTTTTTCAACTTTTTTAAATATAAACGAACATTTTCTCGTTTCTGATATAAATGAATTGAAACGAATAAGTGCATCAATGATCTATGAAACCTTCTCTTTCCTGCCTACACGCGTCTAACTCAACGCGAATATACAGATAAACACGGGACAAGCTTGTGGGTGTCGCATTAAAGAGGGTAAATCCCTCGACTTTCATCGAGTGCACCGACAAATCCACACGTAACACCATAGAAAACCCAGACACCGTTCCGTTCGTAACGTTTACCATGAACGTTCCTCGGCAGAATTAATTTTCGACCGTATGTCTCCGTGTGTCAGCGTGCAAACACGTCCTGTTACGTAATTCGAAGTCTGTTTAATTCGCGGCCCTATTCCCCCGTGTTTCGCAACGACAGTAACAGGAATTCCCAACGATTTCCGTTTCACATACTCCGCTGCTGTAGCACTGCACGCAGCTGCACGTGCGCCAGGAGATTCAGGACAGATCCTTTCAGACACTGCCTCTCTTGTCGGGGCTGGGTCATCTTGCCAGGCTCGCTCGTCCCACAGGATGGAAAAACTTAGATTACCGCGTTTATCTTCGCCTATAGCCCTTCCCTTCTGCCTTCGTTTCTCGTTCTGTCCTCCTTCCCCTTCGACTTACTTTCAAGCATTCCTTTTTCTACTGGCGTTCGACGACGTGGCTCTGACAATTTTATGAGAGTTCTTTTCTTCTCCTTAACTCCCTATCTTCCTTATTTCGAAAAATCAAATATCGCCTTCTACATTCCCTGTGTACCCTTTAAAGGGTACGTACTTCATTCTTCGATTTCTCCTTTTTCTTCACTGGATCTCTGGACGTCGCGATCCCTTCCCTAAAAATGGGGGTTGTAGGTCTTCCCAATAGGGGCTGGTGGAGGGAATTCTATTGTTTAGTGGGATCTATCTTCTTATGGTAATACACTCTTTCAACCTTTCCTGTTCTCTTATATATTCGACAGGCAACGATTTCCATCCCACGAGGAATACAAAGCAGCAACAATTGCTGAATGAAAAAAAAAAATCTAGACTTTCATTCAGTGCAACGGGATGCGCCCGCGCTCTTCGGCTGCATAAATGCATATAAATGCATAATGGCAACGCGGAAAGTTGGAGCATCCGAAACCATTCAATTTTGCCTTACAGCGTACTTTTTTATCTCCAGCCATCTCGGCGGTGGCATCCGACCCAGTTCTACAAAACACCGCGTGTCTATGCTGTTATTCTATTCCTTTCCATCCCCATTCGAAGCGCGCACCTTTCACGGCCCTGTCTTCTTCATTTCCAAATTCTTTCCCTTCAAACTTACCTCTGTTCTTTCCGTCGATAACCACCCACACACGCGCCATTGTTTTACACGTGCATATGGTCTTCCCTCTTTGAAAATCACACGCTCCGATTCTCTGATTTCTTCTTTATCCTTCCCTGAAACAGCCCTCTTTGTATTCCCCGTATCGATACGCACGTACATACTCTCGCGCCTGCCTTTCTCGTTCTACTAAAAGACTTTCCTTCTTCCTGTTTCCCCTTTTCTTCCCCCTTGTATCGCTCTCTCCACCCCTTTCTACTCTTCGGTCACACCAACGGTGCAGCACGACGAGCCAAGGGAAAGTTTCGAGTATGCTAGGGATTCTTCTTCGATTCGGCTTTCTTCGTTCGACGGATTTTTCCGACCTCTTTCAATCTTCCCGCCACTCCACCCCTCCCCCTCCGCCGCAGATTTACGAGGGCCAAGTACGTACTTTGAAAACCGTAATGCCAAAAAAGTTTCCTTCCTCGCGCGCTGAGCTGGTTTAGGGGTTGTGCCCGGAGAGGAGAGGAAAAAAAGAGTGGACTCGGCACTTCGCGGGAATCCCGTTTCTTTAAATTATTCCTCTCCGCTCGGAACGTTCTGCCGCGGAAAATTGTCCCCGTTTTGTGGTGGCTCTCTTTCAGTTTCGTTGATCAACGTTTCCTGGGTGATTACCGTTGGGACGGATGCTATATTTCGCGGTGCGAGTAAAGATGCGGGGATTCATCGTTGAAGTATAAAGCGGGCAGGTGGAATTAACTTTTTGAGGGAAGCTTCGAATTTGGGGATACTGAGTTCGAAGATTCTTCTATTAGAATATTCTAAACAAATTTTTTAAGTAATATAACTTTGGCACAATAGGCTGTGGTGAAACCTATGACTAGAAATATTTCTCCCTCCCTCAAAAATTCCCAATAAATTAAGGTTTATTCTCGAATTTCCGTGGTCAAAAAATTTCTTTGAATTATCGTCCCGAATGGTACACGCTAATTCTTCTTTCGTCCAAAATGGAAACGGAAGTTAAGGGAATCGCCAGTAACACCGCGAAAATTCCTCGACTTTGCCCCACTTCTAAGATAAAGAATTCTTCTCTTCTTTGTCGGGGGTCCAGAAGTCTATTGCATGCCGTAGGAATTTATGTTTGTTAGCTCTTTAATGGCCCGTCATTATTCGTCCGATACCCCGTGAACGGGCGGGCAAGTTCCCGAGAAGTTCTTTCGTAAAATGTAGAACACAGTTTCTCTGTCGCGTATCGGCTTTCTTCCTCGCTTTCGGGCGTCCCCCTCCTTACGACCCGCGTAACATTCCGCCCACGAATTGCACCGTTAAAGGCCGACTTATTGGATCCGTCTGCTCTGCTCGCGAGCTCGAATCGCGGTTTGAGAATCGTAACGACTTCAGATTATACTTCGGACGCAGCTTGCATAGGGATACGGCTCTTGTTGCTCTTGTTTCCTCGTCGATAAATACGCGGATTCGAAGAGTTCGGTATAGGGGGCAACCGAGCTCGGTCGTGAGCCAACGTGGGTCGGCGAAACGGTGGATTTACTGAGAATCGACGATGGAAAGGTGGAATGTTGTGACCACGAAAGTCGATACAGGTGTTGGTTAAATCTGGATAAGAATTTGTGGCTGCTCTTAAATCTATTTCTTAAGTTTCGTTGTTTTTCATACGCTACATCGGAAATATTTGAAGTCCTAAATTCCTTGCTGAGAAGTTTGGCTAGTTTTGCAAATTGTGTCAAGGACAGGCTAAATTCGTAATGGGCGAATAATTCGAGAAAACGCCCCTTCGTTTTCCAATGTGTATTACAAGGAATATTATCCATTTCGATTTTCCCAATTCTGTATTGCAAGAGAAGAAGGGGGTTTTATTGCATCGACGATCACTGGAAGAAACAAGAGTAAAATTAACACTTTTACGATTGGAATTCCAACCCCCATTAACTCGACCCCAAGCAGAATATTTCAACCTACCCCTCGCAACAAAGAATCCATCGAAATCGACCTGGACATCAAACCATCAGCCCCCAACGAGCCTTGCCAACCATAACAATTCAACCTCAGCCAACTTCCCCCAGCGCATCTATCCCCGAGCATTTCTTTTTTAATACACGACACGGAGGGGCACGGAAACGTTCGCCGCCGGTCGCGAAATCGGCCATAAGCTCGCGCAGGACGCTGAAACAGCCGATTTGCCTGGGAACGACGGCGGGACGGCCGAATTTTATGTTCTAACCGTTGTCCAAGGGTCTCTGGCCGAGGTTCCGGGCGATATTTCTTCTCACGGTCAATGAAGTTCGGATAATGGTCACCAGACTTTTTATTTACCGAGGCCGAGGTCAGGGGGTCGGCATAAAATCATACTGACGAACTTGCATGGGTGTGCCCGCGTGCACCGGCTCTTCATTCTTATGCGAATTACACTTTTAAGAGTCTTCAGATGCCGCCCCCGTAGAATGGCCAGTTAAGCTCGGTCGTTGCAGCAGAATCGACCATCCCCCGCCACCCCTCCCCTCATAATCGAATAAGTCCCCGTCCCCCGACCTACTTTCGACGACTTTAAACCCGCGGCCGCTGGTTCTGGCCACGTTTAGATAATAGCGGGAGGGGTGTTTTTATTGAAATTTGCTGAGAAAGAATGAGAATTAATGCAGCGTGTGCTTTGGGGTGGGGGGGAGGAGGGAGACAGCGAGCTCGCGGGGCGTAAAAGGTGATGGATGGATAGCGGGAAGATCGGGGGGGGGGGGGATTTATTTAAACCCGGAATCCTTTTTTTTGCACCCGGTTTGAAACACTACCGGCTGGGTAATATGGGCGGGAAGGAGGGTAGTTTTCGAAGTTTGCGAGGGGGGAGTACATGGTCGGTGGAATTTTTAGAAAGTTCAGTTTTAATCTGGGGACTACGTTGTGTAAACTTTCTGCGGACTCGGAGCGCGGGTAAAGTAGAAGGTTCTGGTATTTCTTGGAAAGAAAGGACCTGGAGACGAACTTTGTAATTGCCGTTACAGTTTAACGCCCAAAGGGTTCGGAGAAATGATCGGCGTTGGGGATTCAGCGCAGAATATTGTGGAGAATGAAGTTCGTGAATTTATAAGCCGCCCTTGACACACGCGCGCGCCATCTAATGTCCCCGATTCAGGGAGACAATCCAACTCCCGTATTAGATACAGCCGCGCGTAGCGAGCCGGAAATACTGGGATATATTGCATAACTATAAATGCATGCAAACTGCATTTGGAGCCGTCGAAGTTGTGGGTGGCGCGAATGCCTCCCGAAGCACTCGAAGGGAGGAAACGAAGCTCGTTTATTTACCCATTCGTGGGAGGAAAATACCGCGGCGGTGGGTCTGCCCTCCTCGCTTCTCGTGCTGGTGCAAATTGCACTTTTAAGGGGCATCGGAGATCGCACCGTGGAGCATCTGGTTAGGAGTTTGATTGCCACGAAGCCGAGGTGCTGTCGTAATCGAACAAAAGGTCGTCCCTTCGCTTTCGACTCCCTCGAACTCGCTGATAATTTGCTCGAGTCGACTGATAATTAAGTGAATCTGGTCGTAGACTCGTAACTCGACTCGCAGATCATTCGGACGGTTTTTTAGAAACGATAGAATGTTATAGTTTTGTCGTCTGATGAGATTATTCGTGTTGAGGTTTGATAGAACGGAGTTCGAAAACGTTGATTATTGTGGTTGCAATTTAGATTTGCTTTTATTACCTGTTCCAATTTTATTTAGATTTCTTTTTTAAAAAAATCCCAGCTTCCTTCAGCTATGCTTCCAATTCTTTTTGATCTTTATGTATTATTATTGTTCGGGCAGTTGACGTGAAAAACTGTTCCGTTTCCTTCGTTTCGATGTGATTATTACCTTCAGCTGCTCTTTACAGCGGCGGTGTTTCGAGTTTAATTAAACTTCGAGGTAAGGGAAACAGTTCCTCAGGGCGGAGAGTATGCATTCCCACGGCACTGCGTTTTTCTCGCTTTATCAAAGATTATGTTGTCGCATTTCCAGTAGAAAGTAGCTGGGATCTCTACCCAGAAGGCACCGAGATATATCTTCCACCCATTTAGAAGGTGTTTTCAGACGCAGTTGATTCTCATCGTGCTTTAAGCAGCTGTTTTCTTCGCCTCCACGCCGACTCTAGGACTTTTTCACGGTACTCTTAAGACGAAGTGGGGATAAAATACCTCAGAACGAGTAATTAAGAAGATTCACAACGATAATTTACCTTTCCAATTATCGTAGACACTGCTCACATAGTATAATGCCTCCAGAGTTGTGTTCAAATCCTACGGAGGGCTGTACCATTCAAGATTTTTCATTCTGTTAGGGCTAATAGGCGAATGGCGAGTCTCGATACGGTTTTAGAATAAAAAATGAAAAGCGTTTACGATGGTAATTTACTGTTTATGGCAGAAAAGTTCCACCGAATTGATTATTCATAAATTCTGCTCAAATCCTTTGGAGAGATGCAAACACTGATGTTTGAAGTTTTAATAAATCCAGTAGACCAGCCGATCTTATTTTCAAACTAATTGTTAAGAAAATTTCTCGCGAAAACTTTCGAATCAACAAGCTTTGGTGGAATATTTTTTGTGATGAAGAATATTGACGGTATTTTGTATTATCTATAGTCTATGCTATCCTCTTTTCATGCCCACGCATTTTACAAAATTATTTAAAATTCTTTTACTGTAGCCGCGAAATCGAGTTCCAAACGTTCAATTGGAATACATTTCTGATACCGTGTTCCACAAATTATGACGCAGCAAAAGTAGTACAAATTTATGGTAGAACATTTGATAACGCAGATAACCAGCGTGCAGATTTTACGGTGTACCTAAACGGAAGTAGGTACATCGTATTTAAACAAAACTGGCCAACTATCTTCCGTATTTATTTTTATGCAACCGTTGTTTCGTTCGTTGCATCGAGGAACACGAGACGTCTACGCGAAATCGTTCGTCGAAGCGACGAATCAATTGCGCTTTTATCGGTGCTTTGTGAAGCTACGTCCATATTTCTTCCAAGCACCGTGACTTCATGGACCCTTTTCAATTGCGCGACAGCCCCGTCCACTCATCTTTTTATGCAAAAGCCGTTTCCCGACAAAGGTCGGGAAGCTTGAATTTCCATCCTTCGATGTGCACGGCTCTCGTAATCTCTCTAGTCATCTTTTATTTTCCCAACCAGCAGTTTTTAATCAAAACACATAGGATTCACAAATTCCTCTTTCCCCAAAATTGTTAATCTACTTTCCATTCGACCTAGTGATTTTTTTACGTCACTTTTCTCCGAGATAAGTCATAGATATTTCAATCGCATGACAGCATTGGACCATTTCTCTTTTCATGCGAGAGCGTGGACTGATAAAAGATAAGGGTTTAAAATTTCCTTTAAAAATCTGTGAACGTACGATTCATTGCAATACCTATTTTATGGGAAAATCGAGTTCCAAGTTTCGTCTTCCGCAATTTAAACGACTTCTAGTAGAAATTATTAAAAACTGGTAAAAAAACTTGAAAATTTCAACATCTTATTATATACAATATGCACGGATTATATGCAAAATTTGAATGAAATCGGTGATCCAAATCTCGTGCGCTGCCTCTGCAAACCGCCCTGGAGCTCGTGCATTATCCTGAAACAGACTTGTTAATAACATCGCGCAAAGTATATGACCCGCGTAGTTTTGCATCTGGATGTTTCCCATTTCTTTCGTAAGGACACAAAGAAGTGTGGTTAACTTGTACACCTCCCTCGCGTGTTGGCTATAACGAAGGATAAAAACAGAAGATAAAGACCGAGGAATTCTTTTGTATGTAGCCAGGGGAAACAGGGACAGAGAAAATCCCTGTTGTTGCGAACAGTATCTGTTTCTTTCCGCTGACCAAATGTTTACAGTCTGAAGATTCAGTTGCTTCGGGGCATAATTAGTTTCTCTTTAAACAGTAGGCTGGAGGACAAAAATTTTTCACGATACACGTTACGCAGGCATTGAATATACTCAAAATCCAACTCCTAAAAATTCCCTTCATAACATTGAAAAGCGCAACGCCCAAGCAATTATTCTTTTAGCCCTTAATACTACTGTTAGTCTAATTTAATCTTCTCGTTTCAAAGCTCTAACACCCCTCCGAAGGTACTCCAAAAATCTTTTCAAATCATTTCCCGCTGCAGTATAAAATCCTTTGAGGGAACTCTGCAGTAACCTTCGACGGAATTAACGCAATTCCTTGGAGGAAGGTGCCCCTTCCTCGAATCACAAATGGGGCACAATCGTTTCTCAAGGAATCGAGGAAACGCATCCAAGAATTTCGTATCAGTTGAACCCCCAAGTTTCCCGAGAAACCTCTGAGAATTCAGTTGACACAGTTTTGTCTGGCGATACTTGTTCTTCCGTTGCCTAGACGTGAGGCTACTACGAATATCGACCGATGAACCTCGCGTTGATTTCTTCCACGACGTTGTCCCGAGGCCGCAGGTAACAGGATACAGGATTACGTGGGTTCGAGAGTGTTATAGGATTAGGGTTGGAGGTTGTACTTCGAAGCTTGCGATCCTGTAATGCGCTGCAGCCAGCACGTCGGCTATGTTATCACTGTGCCTACTAATCTAAGCAAATGCAGGGCTGAAGGGCTTTCTTAATGGTGGACCGTTGGCAAAATGTTGGTGGTCGAGTTTCGAGGTGGGACCAGGGAAGCCTCTGTAATCCGATCATTGTGGGGAGAATTTTTCGCATTGCCAATAAAACAGGCCTTTATCTAATTATGTTTGCAATACCTACAACGGTACGAGCAGGCATATCGTGTCCATATTTTACTACCCAGTTATCCGTTTAGTATCCTATCGTACGCTATACTTCGGATTGAGCGGTGACGGCGTGTTTGCACGCTGAGGAATTTGCTGGAAAGCATCGAAAGTATTTTACTTAAAAGTCTCTGGATTTTTATTTGGAAAGTATATCAAACTCAAAGATTGCTTTGCGCTTCGCTATCGCAGCGATCCTTCGCTCGTCAGAATCGTATAGTACACAATGAACATTTTAATTCTTCAACAATCATAAAAAATTCACCGCCAAAAATTGCCGTTAAAAATAAAGCGGAAACGGGCGTAGAGTCCTCTTAATCCGATAACGAGGCTCGACACAAGTCAATATTCCCAGGTAACATCGGTTCCCAGTCGATCGATCGTATCGCCACCAAACCATTCGATTATCCGTTACCATTTCGACGGGGTGTTTAATCAACGGGTTATCGTATCCATCGATCGTGGAGCACGCGCCCATAATTATCACCGCCGCGACGCCTCGCGTCGCCGCGCCGCGCCGGTGTTCATCCGACAGGCCTCGGCTTCTCACGGAAGGGTTCGATTATCACTGGCGCGCGTCTCTTCGATCCGAACTTCGATTCTCCCGCGTTTCGGTCCCCGCCCCATAATCCGGCCGTATTAAGATTCGGAATTAAACGCGCGCAAGTCGAGCCACTCCCCCCCCCTTTATTGTTTGGCGAACGAGCACGTGTTACGGGGACCATTCGGCGGGATTACGAGGACGAAGCTTACTAAATTACACGGCTGCATTAATTGCGAAACAAGCAGCTTCTGGCCTGCTGGCTCTGAGCTCCCCTTTACGCACAGACGACGTAAAATTGCACCGGAATTTCATAAGTCCCACCGCCACCTGCGCCATTTCGAAGCTCCGGCGACAGATGTCGGTGCAATTAACTCGATCTTTGGAAAGAAACGGGATACCAGAGCTGGCTAACCAAATTTTACGGCGCTGCTTGGTCGATCGCATGGCGGTAATTATTTGTCGCGAAGGAGTGTGAACAGTGATAAACAGAAGGATAGACGAGGGAACTGCGCGAGGGAATTGTGGATCTTGGGATTCATTTTGTGCGTCAGGTTTGAAACGACGGGGTTGATTTGAGGATAACGAAGATTGTTTGGTCTCATTTTGCAGTATCTACTTATTTTTAATTCCGAGGTGCGTGGATTCAAGGGCTACAATATCCCGAGCTTCTAATAGGGAATAATGTTCAATTGAATATAGTTTTTAAGAAATAGTGTTAATATTTCAATTTACCTTTTTCAATTTTCCAATTGAATCTTGTAAATAAAATAGACATTTCTCGGTGATATAGTTTACTCGATGGCAAATAATATACCAGCAAGGAAAATGTTAATTCAATATTATAAAAGAAGAATTCATTCGAGAACACTCGAAAGTATCACTCGTTACTGATCAATTGTTGCTCAGCAGGGACGAGACAAAAATACGTGGTCAGACCAAATTGTTTAACAGTGGTTTGAAATTGGCACTAGGGGATCCGGGATGGCGTGTTGTTGAAATTATACTTGCGTATCGATCCTCGCGAGTTGTGTGAAGATAAAGGTGTAATTTCATAAAACTAATCGCTGCCGGTGACGTGAGATGTTTCCATCAGCGGCGGAGCAATTTGGCAAAACAGAAACAAAATATACGAGAGAGGGGCTTTCGCCCGTATTGCACTCGTTTCCAATTTGACAGCGTGGAAATTAATATCGACAAGCGTCGCCGTAGGTGTCCCCCGCGACAATTATTTTTGCCGGCTCGTCAGCCGTAATAATTGATTGGCGAATTTCGGGTGCAAACAAACGTGGATGGCGCTTACGGCACGCTTTTAATTTGACTTGTTCGAGGAGGCTGGAATAAGCTCGCGTTCCGGTGCATCTTCTTCGATAATAAACGACACGATGTGACGAAATTAATTTCGATGCTCTATCGACGAGAACGTAATTGAAATCGTGGCTTGTCGTTGGTAATGAAGACTTCTGAAGATGTTTCCAATTTGAAAGGGACTGAGGTACCTAGAAATTGTTAAACAAGGCGATTGCAGCGTGTTCTGTTGGAGGAATTAAGAAATGAATGATCGTAATAATTATAATAATTGTAGAAGGGATTCTTTGTAAAACGGTCGGTTCTCGTAAACGAAAACGGTCTTTGATTGGGAAAGTAGAAGAATATCTCGAAACACTAGGGACTGAAGTCTAGAGAATGAAGCAGAATACCAACTAAACTCTAAAGACTCTCTAAGAATTCTAGCTACAATCTCTCCAGCAAATCTGCTCGAATATTCTCAATTTAACTAAACTCCCCAACTAAAGAATAACAAAAGCAAAATAACAGAACAAGTGGAACTTTTTCACAAACCTAGTTCCACGTCACTCTATTGAAATAACAAAAAACTCAGTAAAATTGATTATTTCACCGAAATATTCGAGCATCAACGTCTTATCGCTCGCGCAATAATCTGTTAATCCAACGGCAAGTACCTCGTAACTTACTACCAACCACGACCCACAACGATCATCATGCACACCGAACAATTATCCGATCGCGAGGAAATTTAATTGTCGTAACAAGCTAACTATAAGGCCAGCCCTTTATCATTAGAAATTCGTGAACGCTTAAAATTGCCTTTGCGCTGTAAAGCAGCCGCGATAGTTTCCGCGACGCTTCCAGTGAATATAATTACCGGCGTGTGCACGGCCAGAAATTCATTTCCAGGCAACTGGATCGCAAATGAAACGCGAGATTAGTCAAATAAACGTAACACGCTGGTTATATCTCGCGAGCCGATTTTCTAAGTGCAAAAATCGCGTGTTTCTGCGGTGGAGTCTCGATCTGCGAGGGGGATGGAAACAGAGGGAGGGGGATGCAATCATGGGGCCACGTATTGGGAAGCTAGATTCGTTTAAAAAAAATACCTGGGTCAGTTGGTGAGGAAATAAAACGGCCACGTGTTTAACGTTGACGAGTCGAAAATATCCTGGACGATAGAATGCCCCGGCGAAATATGGGTAATTGCGTGAAAGCGGATCCTCATTATTCGCGATTCCATTTTCATATCGGAAGGCTTCTTCCCCTTGCTGCTCCATGGACTTTCCTCCTCTGCCTTCTGCCTTTCGACCCACCGTTTGTTTGTCCCGGCACAATCGTTTTTTACCTACGAGTGAAGTGATTCATCATTTTTAATCGTGATTATCGTGGATGATTGATTCATCGCGGTCTTGATTAATGACCGTCAATATTCGTTAATCAGGGACGTGGAAAGGTCCACTCTCGCGGTCCACATTATTCGCAGTGATTTTTGGGGATTAGTAAACGTTTCAGACTCGATCGTAAAGTGATATTTAGGCAATTGAAAATTGAAAAGCTAAAAGTGTTGTAACAATCGGAAGAAATTTTAAAGACTGAAAAAAAGGATGATAAGAAATAAGAAATATCGAAGGCTAAGAGAGCTAGAAAAATGGGGACACAGTATTCTTAGCGAAGGATTAACGTTCAAGCATTAATTCTTTTTAAGTGAGAGGTAAATTTCAGCCCGCGTCGTTTGTAATTTACTTTCATTATTGCTTACAAGAGATGGGTGGGGCGATTCTCGTTACGAAATCGCGAAGGAAGCAAAAAATCGAAGAGGCAATTTCAGAACAGTGAATTACTAGGCTTGATAGAGTACTTTAGCAGGTAGTCAAGGTTGAAAGTCTTTTGTAGTTACTGTCAATTTTCATTAACCACGTAATAGCAGCAGCGAAAGGACCGATAGATTGCTATAATAGCGTCGTTAATCAGCGACCCGATTGCGAGGCCGAAAATCGAACGTTTCGTTACGCCCTTATCGGCAATTAGACAAGCTATTCTTCCATCTTTAATTTTTAAATCATGGAAATCCCGATCATCTATCAAACACCCATTCCCTAATATTCTATTTTGCATTCATTTAGAGCAAATAATTTTCTTGCTATTTTTGCCCATGTAAAATAAACTAATTAGCAATTGCAATTAAACCTCACATTTCGAGCACTATTGAACGCACAAGTTCGCACAGGCTTCCTCCCTAAACTTCCGACTAGGATTCCAATTAAAAATTCTATTCAAATAAGACTCGCGCACAGTGTACACACGTAACGTTTCCACCGCACCCGCGGAGGAACATTCGCGTAAATTAATCAGGCCGTTTAATTATCGAGGCATTTTAAATACAGATTGCAGGTAGAGAGTTGCATCGTTTGCAAACGTGAAACCGAAGAAACAGTACACCCGCTTGCCAGCGGTGTACAGTGACTAAAAGGGACTGAAAATCACGCGCTAATTAGTCGCGACGCAATTACTGGCCAGATTAACGACGACCGCGACGCAAGAACCGCGATACTCTTTTCCCCCCCTCAGGGCGCTTTTCCTCCGTGTTAACGAGCATTTTCCGCGTGTCCCCGCGCTCATCCCGTCACTCGAATCGAACGAGCACGGTCGAAGACTCCAGCCTCTGCGACTTTTCAAGCCGGCAAACAATCGAAACGAAACGTTAGAAACGTGTTTGTAAATGTTCCTTCTAACAACTGTGCTTTCTTTCGATTTTCATCTCTATGTTTGCGAAGATTTTAATCTAAATGCTTGTATATTCGAGTTTTGCGCGAAGATTAAACGTTCGGTGGCGATGTTGAAGATTCGTTTCGATTCGTTTGAAACTGCTTCGACCGTTGAGGGAGAAGGTAATACGGGAAACTCGTTTCCCCGTTTGTTTACTAACAATCTTCAAAGAAATGTAATTGAAGAGTATGCAGTTTTTCATTTAGAAGTTCCGCGGAGAAGTAACGCAAAGAGTTTGTTTTTTTTGTTCGCCGCCGGTTTGAAGATCTTTCGACTGTCAAAGGGAAATTTTAATTTCATGCCCGGCCCTTGATGATGGGGCAATGTGTATAAAAAAAGAAGAAGGAATGGCAGATGGGAAAAAGTAATTCTCGTTACTGCTGAAACAAAGTAAGGCTTCCTGAGGGCGCTCGCCTAGGAAAGCATTGGGAAATCTCGCTTTTGTTAGGATATATTCCACGGAACTGTTACTGTAAAATATGGAAATTGTACTAATTGTAAAATGGAATCTTGAAATAATTAAATATTCCATTTGGAATAGTGTTTGGAAAAGGCTGTGCTATTTATTCTAACCTTAAAAAATTTCATCATTTTCCTTTCAACTTTATCCTTTACATTCCATTCCTAATTTCATCCTTTCCTTTGAATCTCAACACTCTTCATTCTTCCTACCCATGATCGTTAAACTTTCCAACTTCAATTTCATGAGCTACAATTGGGCCTAATTATGCAGAAAGCAAGCAACCAAGAATGATTTCATCTTTTATTTTCAACGTCAATTATTTTCAATCCCAACGAAAGGTCAATCGATCCACACAATCACCAAATTTGAAGCACAATGATCTGGCAGTATGTATAAGTACCATTAAATCCACCAGTTTCTGAATCTCAAATCTCTTCATACCCAAAAATGTCCATAGGGAACATCCCGTGACCACATAAATTGCACAATTACTCCTCTAACCGTCTCAGAATTATTTACCAGAACCCAGTTTCCATGGCACAGTATGGCGGCGATACTTGCGCAATTTTCTAGACGAACGGCTGGGAATAACATTTCTGGATTAAAACAGCCCGAGACATCGCCGCGGAATAAATCGTCGCGAGCTTCCCCAGCACCCAGCACGCGGCCTCTGGGAGATAATTTCATCTTGCACATCCACGTTGAACACGTTCCGCGCGATAAAGGTGCCGGGGACGTTTCGTAAAATCCGCGTCGTTCCACGTTGACGTCCTGCCCCGTTTAATTCACACCGAGGCGCGTTTGTTGCTCCCAAACGCTGCTCGTTCACGGAGTAATTCTCGAGGAGAGCATACACCACGCGAGAAGTGATTCCTCGTCGGTGATTATTCCGTATCCACGAAGGCGACCCCGCTGGCTTCCTCTGCGTTGTATCCCGATGCACGGTGGTTCGCGGGAGGGTGACTTAGTGGGGGCGAGAGGGGCGGGCGATAAAGTAGAAAGAGATAAGTTTTAGTCGAGCCAGAGGGGTTGGCGGTGATCTTGTTACGGGCTAGGGAAAGCTCGACGAGCTAGGATAGCTCCAAGTGTCGTCGACTCCTTCGTCCATGGCTGTCCTCCAAAATGAAATGGAAACAAAGAGGTCTTTGAGGTGCAAAAAACGTTTTGAAAAACTGTGACTCGGGCGTTTGGAACTCTAGCAGCAAAGTTTACCTAAGCTCGATTCGCTACACTGCTGTTTTAGTGAATATTTAATTAGGGTAATTATGTGGTTGGTCTGCCCAGAAGGAGGAATGGAAAAATGAGGATGTGAGTGAAGGTGTTTCTTTTGGGCTTCATGGTACACCTAAGTTCAGCTTTGAAGGTGTCCTGATAATGTACCTTGAAGATTAGAATTAGTTAATTTGGTGATCCTAATTGGGTGTTCTGTATATTTCTGCTGTTAATATTTATAGTCTTACAGATATTTTCCATATAAGCTAGTGTTCAAATTGGTAAAGGAACTTCCCACCAGTCAGTACTCCGAGTGCTTCTTCACTTCGGAATTTCCTTTATTCCCATATTTAATCCATTTCGCTTCAGTCACTTAGGAAACTTTCAAATTCAAATTTCACCCATTTATCATAAACGAGCCCCCAAACTTTGGAATTCGTTTCTAAAGATTTCGGGGTTCGCCGCAATTCTCAGCAAAACAATTATACCATTCTCAACTCTCTATTCGTAATGACGTTAGTGCGAGCCTTGCTGCACGAAATTGAAAGATAAATGAAAATTGTCAGAAAATTTTGATATTCGTTGAAACAAGGAGCAGTGACAACGTAGCTATGTCACAGAAATGTACTCGTAACTTTAGCAAGTTTCCCTGTTTGCAACGTTTGTTTGCAAAACAGCTCGTCACTTTTATCACCTCGTTCCGCCGCGCAAATTTGTCGAAATGGTATTTAAAAGAAAATCTTAGTTTACGGAAGTCGTATTAAGTAGAAGTTCCCAGGCAAATATCAGAAACTTGCAGCAAGTTGGAAGCGACGCGTTAGTGACAGTGATTAATTTAAACGTTAAACAAGCTTCTACTGGGACATTTAGCTTCTGATATTAATGTCAACGTTTCAACTGAAACAAGCAAACAAGGGCAATCAAGATCGTACGAGTTTAATTTCCAAAGCCTACAAACAACTTTAATTTCCTCTTTTTACTTGGATTTATTTGCCTTTCAATTATTCGCAGCTTCATTACCTGCTTCTGTATTACTGGAAACATTATTTTTAACCAGTTCTCGATCAATGTCTGTAAATACACGTCAAACATGCCTCGCGGTCCAAAGGAATGACCTAATTGATCGTAAACGACTATTTAGGTTAATTGAAACCATTCATAATGAATGAATAATGAAAGACTAATAATGGCGAAAGAATGTTGAAATTCTACTTTATACGAAAGGTAAGCTAGTGATTAGTAAAGTGAGCCAGTTTCCAGTTGCTAATCGTTACTAGCGTGAATGAGTAAGTGAAACGAACGTGGGACTCTGTTAATAAGAAAAGCACAAAACTACTACTACTTCTGGTTGGTTTCAAAGTTGAACAAGTCCACGAACTATTTATCACTCGAGCTAACACGAACGACAGGCAAATTGACGAGACTTTCGCACGTCAACATCGTTTGAACTCTCGTTACATTTGCATCCACATATGTACGTAGGTATTCGTTTGACAGTTAAACCAATATTGGATTAAAATTATTTGACCATTGTATTTATTTTTCAAAATTCATATCAAAGCGTGCGGGACAGTTTGTACAACCTGACATTTAGTCGTAGCAAATAAACAAATACGCGTTACTTTGTATGCTCGACGATTAACAGTTCATCCCTCGTTTTTACAAACATTGCGCATATTTCTGGGTTGGCGTTAATACACGCGCACCAGTTTGTGTGACTTGAAGTTACTTCAAACATGAAACCGAGGTAAATGAATGAATTGCAAAATATTCTTTAAAAAAAAAACATGTCATCGATTTTAAAACGAAATGGAATTACTTTTAAATGCGAATGTCCTTGTATTCCCAGGTGGTGCATAAAACGTTGACAAATGAATCCTCCATTCAAGCTCGCAGATTTCTTGCCCCATTATCCCCGAGGATATTTTTTCATGTGACAGTATGTAATGTCTAGCGTAATTCGCCTCGTTGTACGGTTATCGATCGTGGAAGATGAACTCCTTCCTTTTATCGTGGACGATCTTCACGTGCCCTTAAGTCGACAAACAAACGCCCACCAATAACACAGAAGAAAGCGTAGAGAAAAGGTAGACCGCTGGTGAATGTGGTTAGTTAACCAGGCACACGCGAGCAAAAGTTCTTCCGATTGCGATTATCTCAGCTCCGCAAGAACGCTCTGTTCCTCGAGGGAAGTAATTTTTATCCAAGCAATAGGCACTTCCGCCCAGCCGGTGGGAAAATAATAAAACGTGTACCTTTAACTCTCCTGGACGGGACAGAATAATATTTCCGACAAATTCCACGCTCAGCTTTCTAAAGAAAATACATTTATCTCTAGGGCAGAAAATAATAGAAGGAAGATTCACGATGATTTCGAGAAGATCTTTGAATATTGAATCAAGTTGATATTGAAATAGAAATCTCGCGATTTAAAAGCCTCCGTGTCTTGTGGACTCTTCTTGTTTGAAGTTGGACGTCGCGTCAGGAACTGAAGTTCGTTAAGGGGATGAAAATTTGTTCGCGAACATGGGGATTTGAACGGTATCGCTGTTGTTAAAATTTATTGCCCAACTTTTTCACTTAAACGTTATTTACATGCGGGAAGCCCGGTGGCATGAGTTTGTGAATTAAACAATAACGGAGCATGAATGGGGATGAAGTTGAAGGGTATTGCGGGATAACTGGTGAAAGTTAAATAACAGTCTGAATAAGTTAATAATATGAAAGTTGTATTATTTTCGTTGTTTTATTTTAATGAAAGTATTCCTTAAAAAAAGGTCTCCTCTAAATATTACTATACTAATATTTAGTCCCTCGATTTTTCTCGAGTTCAATACAAAACTTTAATAAAGTCCTTACAACCCTTCAAGAAACACACAAGAAATAATCGTACATATCTTCTTTTCTCCCAAAGCCACAATAACGGTCTTTCAAAATTTGCAGTTTTATTTCAAGCTATTATCCTACAACGCGCGTAAATTCAACACACTTTAATTTCCATAGGAATAGAAATATTCTCATTCATCGTAAGCAAATGACGCGACCATTTTAAAACTGAAAAGTCTCTCGTTGGTTAATTAATGTCGTTGTTGCCTCGAGTTATGGTCTCGCAATTAAAATTCGTCGAAACAACTTTTACCGAGTGTATGATTAAATTCGCCCTGTACGCGCTGCGAGATTAAAACGAGTAAAAAACGCCAAGAGAATAGGGGGACGGAAAAAAACCCCCTCCACTGCAATACCCTGATTCCCCCTGTAAATTACATTGCCGCGGAGGGACTGAGGGGGGAGGGTGCCAGGCTTGTAAGGCAAAACGGTGACGGTCGTAAGAAAAGTGTGATTAACGAGCAAGAAACGCAGTGGAACTGCAGAAGTGGAAGTGGACCGTTTTTGATCGGACTGCTTGGAAAGCGCCGCGACAAAAATAAATGGCTTGCTTTCTATTCTGTTCAAACGTTTTGCTTAACGATCCAACAGTTATGAATGCGAAGTACTTTCCGCTTATTGCGCCGAATAAAAAATGGTAAAAAAAACTTTGAATTTTGGGTTGTATTGATCGCTGCAAATGCTTCGCCTTCGTTGTTGAATTAAGCACAGTTCGGTCGTCAATAATTCTCGAGCATCCTTTATCATAAATACCACATTAATCCCCATCACTCTCTTGCAAACTAAAATCGCGACTACTAAATCTCTTTCGCGACTTGCAAGTGGTACCTTAATTCCATCGTCACTGGACAAACTTTACTCGACTGCATCGAGTTTCCCCCTCCTCAACAAGAGAATACCAGTAAACTCAAACATTTGTAGCACTCGCAAAACACAAGCTCTCCTTTAGTCGGTAAACGATTCCTCATCGATCACCAAGGTACAACTGCCTCGACAACATCGAGCTTCCAATTTTACTTGCAACCGTAGATCTGCTATGTATAATCGATGACAGCCGTTGCTGGTTATCTCCCAAAACCAATATTAACAAGCCTCGATATTCCCTGCGTGGAATATCATTGATGACATCGATACCAACGGCTTCGCCTTCGCCATACTCAGCTGTACTTAACTCGATTATGCCAACAATTCTTTTAGGAATTTTAAAATCATTAATGGACCACGTTTGATAGAGACACAGAATATTAAGACCGATTAGATCCACAACGATTCTGGTGAACTGCAAATTGGACAAAACTTGCGGCCGTTAACCCTGTAAATCAATTATGGTCGTGTAGGTCGGTTTAAATGGTTGATCCATCCGGGCAAATCTTCTTACCGAGATCAGGAACTGGTGTAGGTTCGTCATATATATCGAATCCAAATTGCTGTGCAGACAATAATTGTCACAGTGGATTTTGCACCGCCTGGTTCGTTATATCATTTCTTTCTATTAAATAAATCACACGGAATTTGGAACTGCCGCGATTTAGAGCTGCCCGCTAAATGTTTCATAACGCACGAAGGTTTTAATTATAATGGACACTGAGGGGAAAGGTGATTATCTCGATTTCCCGCGGTATTTTAAAGCGCCCCCGTTCCTTCCTATTAACAAAAACGATCGTATTAAGCTCGCGTTACGATTTAAATGAATCGCGGACGAAATGTGCAGCTAATGTTCTTCCTAATTGCTGCGTCGTAGAATTACCCCGATTCCCGTCTCGGCAAAAAGATCGGGAGTAAAAGTTCTAGGAGACGTGGTTCGAGGTGTGCCCAGATTACTCGAGTATTTTGCAGAGGAATGATCCCATGAAAATAAATAATTCTGTCAACCAACGTTTGTTTATAATATTTGTATTCGCCTTATTTCGAAATTCAAAATTATTTAAAATATAAATTTTGACAAAGAAAAATTGTGGAGAATAATTTTAGTAATCCCTAGTGCAAAGACCTTAAATTAGCACGGTTAATAAGAAGAGATGTTATTAATAATATTTAATATCAAATACCACCCGTTCCAACCTTCTAAACTAATCAAACACCTTAAAAACACGCTGCCACTTTGCTTTCTCGAAGCCTCCCACACACACAAAGACTGCCTCTGAACCATTCCAACTAGCAAGATAACACTCTTCCTTTCGAGTCTCTCCCTCCCACAATATGATAAAAAATTCACGACGATCTGGACCGAGAAATCGATTCCCCGAGGAGCTTGCTAGCCGGGAAAGACGTGGCAGCTCGCGTTGAAGCCAAGTTCCATCGAGCTATTATCGCGAATCGTTGCGTGCTGCATGAGCTTCGGTTGCCTTTGCATGAATCAAGGAGGACCCCGAGAGGCATCCCTGTTGGTTAATCATCGTCATCAGCAGCTGCTTTTGACTGCGCTTCAGCATGATGCGAAACGGGAACTGCGGGAGCATCCGCTATTAAGTAGAACACCGGGGGTTCATTTCCTCCACAATGTTGGAATAATCGTCCACGGAACAGGCTATAATATTGACCGCCATTTCGACCACCCTCCAGCTCTATCTTTGACCGAGGATTCCGCACGAATACGTGCACATATCGAAACGTACCGATACCGTGGATCTTCCACTTTCAAAACGGAAATGCATCGGAATCGAACATACCCCAGGAAGGATATCGGCAATTGGTGCAATAAAGGCGGAAAATGAATGAAATAAATATCTCAAAGACGTCCACCGTCCACCAACTTGTTCTTCGAAAATTTCACTTTCAAACCCTCCGCGTGGACTTAAACGTGAAACCGCGACATTGCATCGCGCCGGCGGGTATTATTCCTCCGGCACAATTTGGCCCTTCATCGGCGGATATCCATCAGGCCAGTGTCGCATCGCACGTGTCGACTCGCTGGTGTTTTGCGCCTCTTTGTGGCATTCACAAAAGCAGACGAGGGCGCAGGAATGAATACAGATGGCTCGGTGCCGGGACGTCGCAGCGAGACGCGGCACCGCGAATCGATTTCAGGACGCGGCCCCGTCGTTCTGCCTCCCGTTGGAAAATTGCCGCAGCCGTCGCCCGATTATCCCAACGAAACTGACAATATTGCCGTTCCTTCCAGCGCGTACCGCTCGCGAGCGAACCGTTCTCTATCGGCCTCGGGGACAATCGCGAACGTGACACGCCCGCGTCTCGCGCAACGTCTCTGAATTCGCCGCGCGAGACGCGATCTTCCGACTGGTTTGGCATGCGTCGAACGTCCTGGACGCGCGATTAATGCACAGAACTCAGTCGGCAGGATATCGCGGCTGGCGGGTCCAATCGCCGGATATTTCGTCGCTGGCGAATGTGCGCGCCTCTCCGTGTAGTCTGGCGACGGGGGGTGGCGGGAGGGTCCAACGACCCCCGTGGGAATTGTTCCCCAACGTAAGATATACGAAATTTCGGAAATTGCTGGCCCTCGTCTCTTATGCACCGGGACCCTCCTCGCACAGCCTCTGCGGTGGCTGCGTGTTCCACTCGAATTAGCCTGATCCATTTATGAAGCGGCAATAATGGATATTGTTGCGGTTTCGATTTTCGAGGCGGGTCGGACGGCACAATGGAGCTCGACGAGGAAGTGGGAATGAGGAGGAAATGGGAAGGGTGAGGAGATTGGAGGAATTTCTGCTTCTTTTTAGATTGATCGTAAAGTTTTTTTTTCTTTCTGGTATTTCACTCGGTGGTGTGATCTTTGGATAGAGTGACTTCTTAAATATGTATTAGTGTACAAGAATTAGTCATACTGTAGATTCGAACACCTTTGATTCCTCCCTCGCGGGATTACTTGAAACATTTCTGCAAATTGCTAGTAAGCGAATCTGCTGTTAAACAAATTTAGCAACGCTGTAAAATACAAGAATTTTATTTCAAGATCCCCCTTTCTAGTGATTCAACCCTCACCCTTTCAGTTCTTCGGTAAAACAGGCGTTCGTAAAATCAGGCCAACTAAATCTCGGTTCATTATTGCCTGCAACTGTCCTATATCTGGCACGATTAACAGCACGCCATTTATCGTTTCATGATATTCTGCTAGTTGTCGATGTTTACGATAGGTCGGCCGTCGGTTGAACAAGGGGGATGGGAATTTCCATAAAATAATTCGATCATTTCACGGTGAGTTTATAAAGGCCGATTTCAACGAGGCTCGACTGTTCGCCGTGAAGCTTTTGGGTTAATGTCAAAGTTCCTGGCCATTCGAGAAGTTGAACTTCATCGCGTTTATATCGATCCGCGTTGACCTGTAACGCCTGGCTACGTATGCAGTCGCGGTCATCCGGCGAGGCTTACATTTCAGTGCTTTTCCGCTGCATTTCACCGGCTTGTTCGCTGGAACAATAACGCGGTGAGAAATAAAGCTGTGCTAGGCCGATCGGCTGCTAGGGAGCGCGATGCAACGGAGACGTCGTACAACTTTGAAGTTGTTCTAATAGAACCGTTGGACAGCGTCGTTTTACTCCTCTTAAACGTGAAACATATATTTTTCCTAGGAATCACGTACTTAGGCCAGTAAGAATACTTTAAAAAAACAGACGAGGCATTCTTGGAACTCGCAATATTTCTGTGACTAATTAAAAATACACGTGGTACCCTTTCAAAAAGTGTTTTAAACAACTCCTCTGCCCTTGAAGATAGATTTTTACCTCTCCTCGTAAAGAAAAACCAAACATATAATCCAATAAATATTTGGACCACTCGCGACTCCCGAATTTCACTTTAATGAAGATACGAACCTTTTCCAAAGATATTTTATAGAACCGCCTCCGTCACCCAGGCAGACTCTCTTCATCCTCATAGGTGAATGCTAAATCAGGTACCTCGGAGGCTTGCAATTTCGCCCGTGTCCCACGATAAAAATCGCAACAACAGGGAGCTCGGACCAGGCGGGATGGTGGGAGCGAGTGGACACTCGAACGATACATTATCCACGGAGTTGGTTCCGCAACGGACCGGAGGACCTAGACGGATGATGAAAAATGGCCGGGGAAGGGAACCTTAAGGAAATTGCACGCAGAAAAGCCCGAGGAAAAGGGTAACAACGTCGTTGGAGGAGAGGCGAGGCTCGAAAGTACACGAGGACGAAGAAGGATCGCGGAAAGAGTTCCCTCGTTCTCCTTGGAAAACAACCGAACGCCTCGAGAGTGAATGACCGGTGGTGAAAGTAGAAGCCAGAATCCTAGAACGGGGCCGGGCACATCGAAAATGGGAATTGAATTATGTAGACGGGGAGAAAGGGACGGATAAGAGTCGCGAACAAGTGGGGAAGAAGGGCAACGGAGGAAGCTGGTCGAGCTTGCGAAGTTGAGGAAAAAGCTGGAGATACGGGATTAAAGGGAACGAAACCAGAAGATTTTGAGCGGAGAGATAATGGAACGAAGGGGAACTTGATGAAGCGAGACGTTGTCTTGGATAAAATGATTGGGCTGAATCTCGAGGAGCTGGGTATAAAGGGCTGTGGGATTCGGAAGGTTAAGCTGATTTCAGAAAGGGTTGATCTATCGATTTTTCGATCTTAGTTGGTTTGCGAGTCTGATGGAATGTATTGGAAATTTACTAGTTGATATATTGATGAAACTAGGGGACTTTAGTTTTTGGATACGTTGCTTTATTGGTGTATGGTGTCTTTAAGTTATTACGAAAAGTAAATGGAATGGCCTGGAAGTTAGAAAGTATTCAATTGAGTAATATCGAGTTTAAAAAAGGCCTGTACTCGCGTTAAAAATGATAGAATTACAACTTGACCATGAGATGAGTGAATCGCACTTCAAACAACAATTCTGTGTTTAACATTTTTTCAATATTCCCAAAACCAATGATCTGTTTAAAGTTAACGAATCCACCTAAGTTTTATTATAACTGTTTTAAAATTATTCAAATACAGAAGAATTAATCCTAAATTTTTCCCAATTTCTTCTTCTCTTTTTCGGAGAACATTGATCAATTGAAATGGTTTATCCCCCCCAAGTGTGATGCTTTTCTTTTTAGTGTACTCTTCAAATGAACCGCCGTTTCGGCTAGCAGAAGTTATATCTCCAGCGTTTAGGTCGCGGCTCTATGTACTTTAAAGTATTCCGCTCGATCAAAACTTTCTTTTTGGAGTCGAGGAACTCTCGGTTGTAGCGCAAAGTATACTGAACAAGGCGGGGTCGTTCTTTCGGACGAGTTGGACGCGAAAAGCTATTGTTCCCGGCAAGACTATTGTTCCACGGAGAAGTGATCCTTTCGAGAATTTTACAGATTCTCTTTAATTGCTCGTCGTCCCTTATTCTCAGCCTCGAGTGGAGAAATACAAGGAACTTTCGCGTCCCTGTGTGTAAACTTTGCTGACATATTACATATTTATTAGCTGAAGATACCAGCTCCAAGAATCCCTTAATCCGTTGACCTGACCGTCCGAGAGGAACAGTTCCTTTTCAAAGACCGCTCTTTCTTACAACTGTAGAACACAAATGTTTAGTTAGAACGGAATCTTGTAGTTTTAATTGCCTTCATTATCTTGAATAAACCTTGCTACTAAAATGGGCGACTCAAAATAGCTTTCTCTATTCGAACTGCAAACTCTGCAAAATAAGAAAGTAGAATAACAGTGCAGGCAACCTGTGGGATGCTTAATCTTCACCATAATTAGATAATTAATCCTATATAGTTCTATAGTACCTTCAATGGATTCGATATTCCTCGATCAACGTTACATCGACATCCCCTACCAATTTCTCTACACCCCATCACTTCAAAATCATTAATCCTCTACATCTGAATCTCATTACAAATATAACGTCACTTAATAGTCTGAAACATTTCCCACAACACTCCAAATCGAAATGTTAACTGATATTTGACCCGGTACAATGGCGAGCGACAATTTGACGTGACGCGAAGTCCATTTTACCGGTTGAATCGACGCCAGCTCGGACCAAGGTTACCAGGCTGAATAGCTCGAAGGAAAAATCGTTACGTACGATCGACGAGCCGCAGCGAATTGCGCTTTTGGCCTTTAACCGCTAATTACAGAGCGATCTCGAAATGAAAGGACATCCTGGCTGGCCTGTCGATAAAACGATATCCCACGCGCTCGCCGATGCGGCGATATTTAACCCCTTGAAACGGCACCAGTGAAATTTCACTCAAAGCGTAGCCCCGTATTCGCTTTCGAAAAATATCGCGCGGGTGCGCCGGGAAATTGCGAAAGTCGAAAACCCCTATTCCGGCTGGCCCGAAACTTCCGTGACGCCCTCGCGCAACCGAATCCGCCTGCTTTATTTTTTCCGCGCGATGCTCGTGCACGCTCGAGCGAGTAAGTAATCCAGTGCTGAAGCCGAAAGTGAAATTTATTTAGCTGTGTCGCCCCCTCCGCGGGACAACGTTCAAAATTCGTTACGCGAATCCTCACGGATCGTTTGGCGATCACGTTATCTATGACAAACAGTGGCGGACAAGCGGTTGCGATATTGTTGAAGATTTCCTACACTTGTATTTTTTAACTGGGCAGAGGTAGCCGTGGATAGTCACTCATCGTTATCCCTATTCAATGTGCGTGTTGCTTCAAAATTCCTTTAATCGCTTAGAATTGAGGAACAATGTGAAAAAGAGAATTTGGAAAACTTGCGTGTCTAATTTACCAAGGTTTTTATAAAGCTTATTCCGTTAACTAAAACTATAAACTAGTACCTAAATAAATATAGATGTATGCACTAATGATACAGGTGACTGAATATGTTAGAAAACCTTTTGCACATGCTTCTTCAAAGCGTAACGTATCAAATGTGTACTTTCACGTCACCCTTAAAGCACGGAATGGAGGGGTAATATCCTTGACTACTCCACTACCCCTCTAATATAGCACGAGAGCCCCTGATGCACCAGCACCCATGCCACGAGCTCCTCGCGATTCCCCATTTCCTGGTGCAAGCATTTCCAAACTTTCCCCCCCCCGGTGGCTTGAAGATACAAACCAGGAGAACGACCAGACAGCGCGGGGAACGTTTTCCTGGCTGTGCCGTTGCGCGCCACGGTAAATACATTAGGTATCGACGTAGGCCCCCGTGAAAAGGGCTATTTGCATCAAGAATGGAGGCGCAACCGGGAAGGCATTCGTCATCTCCCGTAACTCCGTGTGTGCTACGACGATGTAGGATCGTTGCGACGTGGGGAGGAGGTCTCTGCATGATAACGAGGGGAGGGGAGCGGAAGGGGGGGGGGGCACGATACGATACAGGAAATGCACTCTGTGCCGCGGGTATATCTGAGCGCGCAGCCACTGCCTACGAAACTCGAGACCCGCTCATATTTCCATACAAATTGCAATACGCGCGGCCGTATCTTGGCGTGTTGGAGCGCGCCGCGGGCTTAATTGTTCGCTTCGATCGCCGCGGAAAAATATGACGGCGCGCTTACTTTTCGTGCCCCCGTTTCCCCCTAGTTTTAAGCGATCGCGCCAGTCCCAGCAGCGTCGCGTTGTTGGAAGATTCTCGGGGTGGGGGATCGCGAAGGAAATCTTTTGATTTGGTGCTGCAAAGTTGCATCAGCCGATGATTAGGCTAGTAGGCTGGGTAACTAAGGTTTTAATGGAGGATTGAGTTAGAATTGATGCTACCCTGACGCCAATGCGGTCGTAGAAGAGTTTGGAGGATTTTCGGAGTGGACGCAAGGGTGGTAGGGCAGGGGAGGATTCAGGAAATTATTTCCCGGTACATGGAGTGCACCCAGAGTCCAGAGAACAGAAACATTTGAGCGGAGTAGACGTATGTTTACTCTCAGAAAAAAATATTTGCTACGTTACACTGCAACGAAATAGTTGGACTGTTTCCTGAACCCTTCGCTCGACTGTTTGAAACTTGTACCTAGATTAACTTTGCCGGCTGCTCTCCTGTTCGGTCGAAAAACTAGTATGTAGTAGCAGGCGTGCTACAGGATGTAGGGTAAAGGGCCCAAACAGAGATGGGCAAAAAATTATTTGAAGTAAACATTTGTGTACGAAATTTTTATTTCAAATAATTTTTTGCCCATCTCTGGCCCCAAATTTCATACCCCATTTGTATTTGACCCTGTAGAGGGTGTATAAAATGTTAGAATGAGCTGGCACTTGGCATGAATTTTCTTTGAACGTTTCTCTGTGTATCCACGAATCGCAAAATGTAATTGTGTCATTGTCAATACCAGAATGTAAATAAACAAAATGTGAGATCTGAGAAAAGTGTAATTTTTCCTAATTTCCTAATTTCGTCCCCCAAGAAAATGTCTGTAAAACAGGAATTAAATTTAAAATTTAAATTTTAGAAAATCGATCTCAATTTCCTTTATACTTCGGAGGGCAAAATTAGGACACCTCCTGGAGACGAAATTAGGCGTGGAGACTAAATTTGGCCCCTTTACCCTATATATATATCACTCGGGAGTTCCGAGAGTGGCTTGTCATTTATTAATAATATGAGGCATCGATTAATCGGTGATAGTTGTCTGTGATGTCGTCAGGTCGAATGAAGTTCTTCCCCTATCGGGATTTATTGCTCGTAACAGATGCCAGACTGTCATCGACTGGCTGGATGCCAAGACCGCGGACCATCCAGATGAATATTTAACGATTGGCTACGCTGCCCTGTAGGTCATATGACGTGTCAGTGGGCATTTTGCTGCCACGTAGGGGGAGGCCCTAAAATGCGTGGCTTTAGTCCACGCACCCGTGTAAATACGGGGCCACTCGTTCACAGAGATGTTCGACGAGGGTGTCATGGAAATGCAGTGACTGCGTCCACGCTGACACTGCTAATCGATATCGGAGCTTGGCTACTGTGGAAAATGGTCCTTTCCTCTCTTCGGGATTAATTCCTCTCTCTCTCTCTCTCTTTGTTATTTCATTCATTTGAAATAGACATTGACTCGTGGGGGAAGAGTGGGAAGACGTGGAATAGTTGTGGGTACATAACGTGGAAGTCACATAACTATCGACTTCACAATTTGGAAATCACAAGTTGGGACTCGATAATTTCATATTTGATAGCTTAGGCTTCGACAGCTTGTGGGACTCCATAGCTTGGGAATCCACGACTGGGGATTTCATAATTTGGGACTCGATAGTTTGAAATTTGATAGCATGTCATTCGACATCGTGGAGGTCGATACCTTCAGATTCCACAGCCTGGGAGTTCGCACCTGGGGACTTCATAATTTGGAAATCACAATTTGCGACTCGATAATTTGAGGTTTGGTAGGTCATCCAGCATATTTGTTAGCAGATTGTTGACAAAACAGGCGCTCGTTACTCGAAGCTATCATTAAAGCCAATTTTTACTCTCCAAAATGACCGAACCGATGCTCGTCTACCTTCCCTTCAAATAGCAATCGGGAGCGCGCGGTAGAACAAACGTTCTAATTGCACACGCTCCGCCAGAGGCATTAATTGAAATCCCGCGACATAATTTTTCCCTTTTCGTCGAGTGTTTTGCGACGAGGCGGCGGGCGAAACGGCCGACCCGTTGATTTCAATTCTGTCGCGCATTTGTTAGCAATAATGGCCCCGATCGCGACACTCGAACAGAGGCCGGATATCGTTGATTTCCACGGCTGAAAACCGCGCGAAATTAAACGCGAGGAGACGCGTGGCACGGTCTGTTCCAATTAATTTCTAACGATCCATCGATTGGTAACGAGAAAACCTTTCCCTCATTTTTACCCGGCACTGGTTGCAAATGCAAATTCGAACGAGCCACACTGCGAGCACAAGTCAGTAGCACATTGATCGCAAACAATTGAACAGCTGGTGTCCCGTAAATCTACGGTCTTTTTATTTGTTTACGTGGGCGACTTTTATGGCACACGTGCTTAGCTTTAGCCCCCGAGTAATGCGATAATATCACGCGATAGCATAATATCGCGTAACTGTTACAAATTGCGGGTAACAGGGGTATTACTATCAATTTATTATACGCCGTGAGTTATGTTACCGAACTGCTCCTTGCCTTCGACTCGTTTTCTGAACATTTATTGTGGGGGAGAGGGTGAGAGAAACTAAGAGAATGATGACCGTGTGATGCACATCATATAAATATCTGAACAATCCTACCGCACAGTAGTATTTTATATCATAAATATTCAGAAGTAGATATAAAACTTTTATATTTATATAACACTTCGATTTACAGAAGACCGGTGGCGTCCTCGTTGTAGGAATGTCTCGGACCACCCGCAAAATTCTTTACCACAGAAGTAATTATTAAAAGTCCCATCAGTTAGAAATAGTCTCCACCGTGGAACGAGGATCAACACTATTTCTTCCGCGATCCGATCTTTTTATCGCTTCACGTTGTTTCCACAATTTCCCAATGACCGCGGTTCGAGAATAATTTCCCCTTTGTCGCGCGCAGAATGAGGATGTCCCGTCGCGTTTTACCATTTTTATTAGAAAAATTTGAATCCCTTTGCGGTCACAGTTCCCGCAGAAATGAGAAGTTACTTCTGAAGTTTCTTGCGACGGCCAGGGCTCTGCCTTTTCTTTTAAAAAAAAAAAGAGACCGACTGTATACCTCGCGGAAGAGGGGGAGCGAGCGGGGCGCGCGGTAAAAGCTTGACAGGAAATCTCTTGAAGTAATTCCTCAATGTAATTTCCTTTTCCCCTTCCCTTTCTCCGCGGAGGCGCTGCTCGTAGTTGCGGAAACTTCGTTAGGTTCTTCTCTCCAGCTTATTTTCTTTGAGTCTCATTTTTCTTCACGGTCGAATCAACGGCGGAGCCTGTGGTACAGTCTCCCCCTATCTTGTCCGCCGACATATTTGTATCGGCTTAATTTTTCACGACTGTCTTCGATCCGGACTTTCCAGCACACAGGGTGCTCAGGAACGATTATGCTCGTGGCATTCTTTCACCCAGAAGCTTCGGGAGTAATTCTTGCCATTTACATACAGCAGGATTTTTAATGGAAATTTAATAAGAATACAATGACGAAACAGGTTTCTCTTTCGCTGAAGTCTATTCATCCCAGAATCACGTTCCATTATGCACTCGAATCCTGCGTATTCGAAAACAGAATAGGGGAATTAAATAGATGTGGCACTTTCGGGGGAACAGGCTTGATATTTTATTGAAGAATTAGAGGGTGGTGGTTGGAGCAGAAATTACAAAATGGTGGTAACAAATATTAGAAAAAACGAGGAATGTTAATGCGATGATTTCCAGGTCGTAAAATTAATCAGTGTTTCCTTACGTCACCGAAATACACTGCATCCCCAAATAGTTCCCTTTTTACCAGTTCCCGAGCTGAGCGATGCCACTAACAAAACCACCCATCAACGACACAAACGACTCATCTGTCAACAACACTCCAAAGTATTTCTCCCAGCCGCTCGGGTTACAGGGGTTCGGTCCAGTGCGTCTCGGCCACAGTTTTTGCGAGCACCTGAACGCACCAATTAGCATCGTGGGAGGAATGTTAATTGAGCAGGGCGACAGTTCGCGCCAGTGGCGCGTAAAGGGGGCCAGCCTTCCCAGGCTGACCGCCTTATGGCGCTTCTTGCTCGTACGTGGGAAGGCCGTCCTCTGTCTGCCGGCGCGCTCCTCTCGCCTGTGCTTTCCTCTTTCGCGCTGGAGCGCGCACGGTGGTCCCACGGGGTCGCGCCTACACGTAGCGGCCGTAGGAAGTAAGCATGGCTGGGCCCCTCTGTCGAGGCGATCTGGCCAGTGCAACCGGTGCAACCGTACAGTCGTAACGTTTCTGGTAATACCCCAACTGATTTCCCATATGGCGCCGTCGGCCAGGGGATCCGGGCGAAAAATTCCACGTCGATGCGTGAAATCGTTTTATTTCCGCGGAAATATCAGCGAATGCCGGGGAAGAGGGGGCGGGAGTGGGTCCACGGCTTCCCGGGTTCCGGGCGTTTATTTATCGCTCGCGACGTAGTCGCGATACACGCCACCGGGGGAGGAAAGCAGCCTGCCAGAGTCGATGTAGCGACGTTAATTTATCGACGGAACGGCTGACGGGGCTCGATGACGAAAGGCGCGCTATTCGTTACGTTGCATTAGGTATCACTCTGCTTCACGCTTAAGGGGGTATGTCTTTTAAGGGGGGTAAAAAATTAATCCGCTTTTGCGCAGGGTTATGCGTGGGATGTTGTAACGAAGTTTGAAATGTTGAGGGATTTGTGAAAAGTAGAAAATAGGTGCACAAGATTGCATAAAATATGTAATCAAGGCAGAAACTGTTGTTTAGAAACTCTGAAAGCCAGTGGCGGGTTTAAGAAAAAAGGCTCGGGTGGCAAACGTTCTGACGGGCCCATTTTTTTCGGGAAGATGAAGAGGTAGTTTACTAAAAACTGGCTAAGTGTAGTAGCACAGAAAAAAATAATGTTTGCGTAATATCATAATTTTTTTGGAATCTAGGGCCGTGGGTGGATTTTCTGGGCAGTGGCCCAAATTTGTCACTGCTGAAAGCTAAATACTTATCACTGCAAACTGTATGTGAATATAATATATATAAATTTAGTTCGCATTTTTTATACACAATAGGTATCTACCACTTCTGTCAGATATTTCAGGAGCAATCTCACAAGGCTTCCAGCGCGTACCCAATGAAACGCTCAATCTACAAAACCCTCCCCAGCACTGTCCCAACACGGGGTTATTAACTATGTCCAAAGTATCGACATCGCGTCGGGAAATTGTCAGGAAGATAACGAGTTTGACCACATTCGGTTGCCAGTTATTACCATCGACAGCTGGGCTTGCAAAGACAAGTAATTTCAGATATTAATTAAGCTGCACTTCTTCCGATTGAGGGAGGGTTCCCTCTCGAAAGAGTAATTTGTGGAGAAAATGGCACTTGGGCGGCGCGATAGAAATCAATTCTCTTCCTCCC
Organism: Andrena marginata; assembly: GCA_963932335.1. Lineage (NCBI taxonomy): Eukaryota > Metazoa > Arthropoda > Insecta > Hymenoptera > Andrenidae > Andrena > Andrena marginata. Next base: position 1,165,309 of record OZ010660.1, read on the forward strand.
GCACCCGGGTCCCGTCCTGCCTATAATTCCTTGTGTATTCGATGGCTACTCTGATAGCGTCGTTCTAATCCGATCCAGCTTGGTTTACACGGTGGCGAGTCGAATTTAATCCGCATCTAGTTCAGCATGGACATGTTACCGGTCAGCGGAGAGCTGCTTTCTACTCGATACTCGACGGAATCGAACAGTGGGCCAGTATTACGCCGACGATGGGTGCCGCACAGATTTTGGCAACCAGCCCGGCTACGGCGCCCAAAAACTCGCCGATACCCTTCGACCAACTAGTGGTCGGATTTTAGGAATCGATGGCATGTTTGACAGCTTCATTCCGATTCCTAGATCGGATTGCGAGTTGTGGCGAGGGACTGGTCGCGTCTTGGCGACGAGGTACGAGTGACATCAAAAGGAGGAACCGATCGTCCGGTATAAATGTTACCACCGGAGCGTCTCTTTGTCTCAAGTTAAGGAAACGAACTTGCCGGCCAGGAGATCCTTTAATTGCATCGCTCGAGATTCCAGGGTGTTCTAAACCGAGATCTGCTTAGAAGTCTTAAAAGTTAGACGTACCTCGAAGTAACGAATTATTTAAAAAGAAAAGATGTCTCTCGAATTTGACTCTAAGCTGGTCTAAGTGATTACAGAAATCGCTTAAAAATAGAGGCTGTTGAATTTAGAGATTGCTCAACGTTACAACCTGTTCGAAAACTCTGATAGTTGAATATCATAGGAAACTAAAAGCCATTCAATCCAACGTTACTCAAAGACAGGGACTCTAATACATCTAACTCTTTAAAACTTCCATCATCCACATAAGCAATTTTATTACAGAATGAAAGTACCAAATAATACTTTTTTAAATATGAAAATGAACTTTGATACTAGCACTCTATACTTACTTTACCCTTCAGCTATCGTAGCCACCACCCTATAAAGATTTTACAGAATCCCCACGAAGACTACCGTCCGTCGCGGAAATCAGCATACGTACCTAAATCGTTACAGGGACCCTGTAGCCCCCATTTCAAAGTTACGTTCATCCGTGTTCCCGTCTCCGTCGAGTCGTTGTTCAGCAGCGTGTCGTCCTCGCGGCGGGACGTTTATCCCCTTTCCCACCGGGGACATGCCTGACGTCTCTTTCGGAGTGGCGTTCGTTCGCTCAGGTATTCTTAAACCATCGGGCGCTCACTATGCAGTGAGCGTAGCGGGTGACGGACTACGAAAAGCAATAGCAAGGGGCACGGGACGAACGGAATCCTTAAACTGGTTTCGACCGATGCCGAGAGTGAAAAGGAATTGGCCCGTGTTGTGTGTGCCTGAACTGGTCGCGGGACAGGCGACAGGTGTTATTGCGTGTCTTCGTTACCGTACGTGACGACTCGCGCGATAAAGCAACGATCGATAGCCCGCCGCTCGGTCTGTCGTCGGAATTGATCAGCACTTTCCGCTCGTAACTCGCCGATCTTTATTTGCGGCCACTGTCTTCGCCGCGGAACGGCCACGTAGCATGTTTCACGTTTCCTTCTTGGTTTACTCGAACAGCTCTGTTGCTTGCTCATCTTTTAGATGATACGCTTATGGAACGCTAGCTCCTGATAGATTTATTTATTTTATTCCATAGAAATTTGATAGAACCAAGGTAGGTTGCTGTAGAGATGAAAACAGCATTTGTAAGGACTCGTTTCTATTTGCGATTTGGAATTGAAGAGTTCTTGTAGAAAACGCTTAAGTGCCAAGATTAATAAACAAACTTATCGGCAAACGTTCTGTGCCAAGGGTATTAGAATAGAATTTGATTTTTGGCACTCTCAATTGGTTAAGGGAATTTTCAGAGAGTAGAACACTCACTTCCCTCGTGTCGATTCCACAATGGAAAGCAGTTCTTTCAACTTTGCGTATTCTTGATAATCTTGCAGCATACTCGTCTTCTAAATTCTGACATTTCAATTCATCACTCCGCAACACTCCTGGCAATGCGTTATCATTGGAAAATATCCAAGGTTCCCCAAGGTTCATACACAACGCGACTTCGCGACGAAGTCCCCGAGCCTCGCGCGTATTAATTCACGGCAAGGCTGCTTTTCATCGCGATAAAGACGGAGCTCGACATCCGTTTGCAACCCCGTTGCCCGACAAAGGCGAATGGATTTCAGTGGGACTAAAACATTAATTCGGACCAAGTGTTTGGAAATTACGTAGATCCCAGTTACCGTAACCTCGGCGCCAGTGTACGTACGATCTACTTGCATAGTAATCCGCCCGTGGGGGATATACCTGAAAGAAGAGTAGCTTTTATCCGCGGGAGAATAATAAGCGGGTGTAGCGCATAAATAAATTGTTCCGCGAAGGAGCGTTCCTGAAAGGGACAAAGGGACATAGAAGCACAATAGTTAATTAAACAGAGGGCTGCGTGCACACAGGGGGATTCGAAGGAATCTTTGAAAAGCAAAGATTCCGGCAAAGGCGAGAAAAAGGGAACCGCAAGGGAAAGAATAAATGGCGGGGGGGGGGGGGGATATCGATGACCGAACTTCGTTTTACGCGGATGCTTTCGGCTTCTCTTCTCTCAAGCCGGCGAGCCACCGTTACGCGTTATAATCGATATCGTTCGACGAAAGCCCCCGGAGCGAAATAAACGAAGAGAAATCGACATCAAGGGAACACCGCTCTTGTTGTACCGTAAAGTCAACGCTCGATTCACGATTCTTAGAGTGTTACAATAGCGGAACTAACACGATCCAGAATAAAAGAGGTGATTTTTATAAATGGCTTATTATCAAATGTATTATCCCAGGGGAAGATGGAAAGAACTTTTGTGCGATATCCTTTGTAAGGAAGCTGGAAACTGATGATACGTAATCACGTATATATATATATAAATAACTGTTTTATATATTTTATATAAGTGGTGTTTTTAAAGGGGCATTTTTCAAAAGCCTGCGTCATTCAAAGTGTTAAAGTCACGTGGCTAAGGATATACACTTTTGGCAGTGAATTACAAGCTTTTCCTCTCGCGATTGTGCCACGGGGGGGGGGGGATACTTGCCCGTTAAAAGGGAGGGCTCGCTACAGCGACTGGCGTCCTAAATCCGTGAATTAAACGGGCTGACAGGAATCGAGATTGGGAACAGGAAGGAACGGCGAATCACGAAACCAAATTTTTACCGAATCCCCTAGCCCGCGACAACTCAGCCAGCTTCCCGTGCTGGAAGTTCCCTTTTCAAATTATAATGAGCCGCTTAACAATTCCACTTTTATTAAGAACCGTCGCAAGAGGGAGAAGGTGAGTCAGCTCTCAGTAGACTGGAACGAAGGACGAAGGGGAGGGGCTGAGGAAGGAAAGGGAGGTGTGTCCGGGGTTATGACAATCCGAAGGGGAAGATACGTTGAAAGGACGATTTTGAAAACGGACAATTTATGAACGACGCCGCTTTGCTCTTTGCGCTTCCAGGTGGAGAGAAAATTTTCCTCTTCCGCTCCTTCCAAGTATATCTTTTGAAAATAACGAGTTGAGGATAACAAGATTTTCAATATCAGCTTCGAGGGTCGCGCGAAAAGTGGAGCCGAAAATAATTCTTCCACAATTTTCACTCATTTCGTGCATATTAAGAAATTGGGGTATTTAAATTGCATCGACTTACGAACGTATATCATCACAAATGGAATAATAATGCGCTCCCCCTCCTCTTCTCTCCGCTGTGAAAAATACCCCCAGGGGCGGCGAAAAGGAAACTGGATCGTCGTAAATACCATCGTCGTTACGTGATCACGATAAACAGCGTTAACTTAATGAAAGTCAATTCTCGAGTTTAATTAAAACGCCCGAGGAGCGAAGGAAAAAATGTTTAGCGGGCAGGTTTAATTAAAGAGTTTTGAACGCGGGAGCTTCATTGAGAAGCGGATAAATGACGAGCGAGAAAACAAGAGCTGGATTGGAGAAATGAATTCCACATAAATCAATGACAACGGCGACGACACTTTGTCACGTGTATGGCGGGCTGAGGATTAATAAATCACCGTTTCGTGGAGGCTCCAAAGATACTTTATCGTGGTGCTTCGCCTCAATTGTGATCACATTGAAGCTGAAGTTCCTTACGAAGGAAACGTTGCAGCAGTCTGTAAAAACTGACTGATTTATGGTAGTTCCATAAATAAATCAGTTTTTATTTGTTTCGCTAAAGCAGTAACATCCTTATAAGTCTTTGAATATATATATAAATTTCTGTAAGAAAGAGATTTTTTCATAAATGTAGAAGTATTTTTAGAGTAGGCGAAAATGTTGAGTTTCAATTTTTTTATTCTAAAAATACTTCTAGCGGAATTAAAAATAATGTTATTGCCAATAATAGATTTCTTAAATCGGAACAAATAAGCGAGCGGGGTTAGCGCATCGTTCTAAAATATAGGCTATTACATGGAAATGCATGGAAACAAATTCAATTGGGGAATGAATTCATATATTATTCCCGCATAAATGTAGATTAAAGCATTTACCTCGTCGAAAGTAGCTGTACCATTGTGAAGGTACATAACCGTGGTAGCTGTCGACCTTATTACAAGTACATAGTCTCGATAATTTTTAAATAAAATTGACCATTAATATGGCGGTCATAAATTTGTATTCATCGTCACATTCGAAGTACAAATTGCCCAGTAAGGGACACTAAAAATGATAATATACATACACATAAAATTGGAATAAAAAATATCGTATCAACGATATTAACATAGCGTCGAGAACGCACATTCATACATTCCTCGTTTATTAAATTAATTATATATTCCGTATACGCAACTCGATGTCCCTGAAAGACCAATTAAACCATCCCTGTCAGCATCCTCCGCTAGGAAGGGAAACGATTCGGGTGTCGATAGAAAATGTCCGTCCGATTGGTCGATTGCCGTGACGGTCACGGAAGGGACGGAGCGAGAGGGAGGCATTGTGTCTCCAAAAACGCCAGCCCAATAAATTGTCAGTGTCGGTAATCTTCCCAGGAAGTTTTCCGATATTTCACGGCGGTAACAGGTAAATCGTGCAGGCCGTGAAATTGCGAGATCCGCAGAGCCGTTGTCGAGTGCCACGATCGATTAGACATCCTCCCGTGAACTCTCCTATGGATTACAAGCCCTGGCCGAAAGAAGGTCGAGGTAACATTCGCGAAGAGAGCAGGGGGGGCGATTAGGCGACGTCGAGTTGGATTAGGCGAGGTGAAAGGGTTCCGAGTTACTCGATTGTTCACGCCCACGGTAATGAAGGACATGGCAAGGACAGCAACGCTCGATAATCATCGTTTCGACAACTGAGTTCATCGCAGTAGCGACTAATGACGCGGTAGTAATAGATGTATCTCAAAAGGAGGGAAATCTTTTATGTTTTAGATTGTTCTTCGAGTAAGCTTGTTTTGGCCCCCTTCTTTTAACAGAAATGTAGACAGATTTATTTTTTTATTTAATTTATTACGCGAAGTAACGATGGTAATTGGAAACTTCGGCGGGGAATCCATGGAAATTATTATCCCTGGTACGCGAGCCGACCTTTTTCTATAGCCCGGGAACAAAGTGAGCTTTCCCGCGTTTGCGGCTTAATCAACGTCACAAGTCCTTTGACTGGAGTTGCAAACGACTCTGCGGGATTAATCTTTCCGCGTGGCGTGGTCGGGCGTGCATTCGCCGACCGGCATTATTACGCACGTTCAACGGGCAACGACAGCCAGAAAGTGGGCACAATTACGTTTCGGATGGCTCGTGATACGCTCCATTAAGTAAGAAATTCACAAAGCTTGCGGTGCGTGCGTGCACGACGCGGAAAACATTACAGACCCGTCGGAATGTTCCGCGCGGCCGTACGAATTAACACAGCGCAAACGAACTCCGTTGCACTTGGCTTTGATACTTTCCGTACACGTTCCTACAATTTACTTTGATAATTTTCAGATTTTTATTGACTCCACAATCATCTAGTTATCGTAACAGCCTCCGTTATAGATTCCTTTTAACCTTGTTCATAGCTGTGCAATTAACGCCATTGGCGATGGTGTAGTTAAATAATATTGCAAGCCCCAGAACATGATAATGTATAACAAAAATAGTGTGCAGCCCTTGGACAAATTTATTTACGAATTTTTCCACGAACGACAGCCCTAAGAAAACCGTCGACATAAACTGCATTCATTCAAACTACCACGAAAACAATTTACCGCTTTGACCACCGAATTTCTATAAAATTTATCGAAACAGCATAGGTACTGTAAATAGCAGAGTTGAGTATTAATGAAATAAAAAATTGTTTAAATAACGGATCGCATAAAAGTTACTGTAACGCGTGAATTTATTTGAACTTTTATACGTTATTCGAAATTTTTATTAAAATAAAAATGATGCCCGTCTCTGGTAATTAGGATATAAACCTTTGAATGGCACAGCGTCATCGGTTATACCTAAGTATAAAATAAAATTGATTCTACCGAGATTTCTATCATAAAAATCTCCCTCAAGGCGACGTCCGAAGCGTGTCAGTCCCGCCAACAGCAAATTCGCGAACTGATCGATTGAAATTCTCTGGTCGAACCGGGAGAAAGGAAACACCGTGGACAGGGGGCGCCCTGTCCGAGCAAGCCCGCGAGAAACTCACCCCCCCCCCCCCGCCCCCGGCGCCCCCAGGGGAGCAAATTGCCGCGAAAGGAGAAACGGGGCCGGAAGTGAAACGATCGTTGTCAAACCCATTGTGCGTTGGCTTTGGCGGGCGCAGTCAAACGTCGGGGCCAGGCCATTTAGGCTCATCCGCTTTAATTGGGCTTCGTTTGTAATTACGGGAGAAGAGGCGGCGGAGGCTGGTAAGGGGCGCGGGTGGGGCGCGGACGGAGACAATAAGAAGAAAGGGTTAACGGGGCCGCGGAGGGTGGGCCGTGCTCCGCGAAATACCCCGAATACTGCAGGTTGACGTGGATTGTGGCCTGAAGAGACGGTGGAAGTGGGTTAGAGGAGGGCGCCAGCCATTGTCGGAGAGGTCCTTCCAGCCAGGAAAGACCCGATAGATGTTCGTCGGGCGAGACAAAGGCCGTGGCTAAGTTTCTTTCTTCCTTTCTTCCCGCGTGCTCGCGTATTCGGCGCTAAAGGATTGTCTTATGGCGGAGGTACCGCGGAATAATCGAAGACCGTGGTCGATTCTCGTGGATTCTTGACGAGTCGCGAAGATACGGTGGCGGACGAAAAATAGTTCACAACTTTTAAAGTCGCATAAATTTTTAGAATTGCTCCAAACGACATTAATTTCTTTTTAGAAGCTAGGAGGTAATTAGTTTGCTAAGTGGCGTATTTCGACGTTTTGAAAAGAATGCAATTGGTCGGAATAGCAAAGAAATAGTAAATGACGTTTTTTTTTTTATTTTACTTTTTGTGAGGAAGGTATTTGGAAGTGAATGCAGTTGGAGGGCTTCTTCGTTTGGATTGTTAGCCGGGGATTGCTGTGCCTACCCTTCAAGCACGATGCGGTTTCTTTTTTGGTATTTGATGAGGAAGGTAATGGGACAGATAGTGGTATTTGGAAGTGAATGCAGTTGGGGGCTTCTTCATTTGGATTATTAGTTGGGGATTGATGTGCCTATCCCTCAGCCAGGATGTGGTTTCTCCTTTGGTATTTAATGAGTTGCTTGGCAATAGGGCTTTGTGTGTGCATTGGTGGAGGTTTTGAATGGATTATATGTACTTTTGTTCGTGAAATGTGAATAATTTTGAGTAGTAAAGTCTTGAATTAACGACAGATTGCGCAGATGGGCTTCGAGGATTGTATACTTCATTATTATATTCAAGTTATATAAATATTATTGTATTATATGTGCACCGTTTTGTGCAGCTGCAGTATTTACAGCCTTTTCTAGAATTATTTGAATATAAAATTCTGTGATTATTTTGAGGGGCGTACATTGGCTGAAATGTGTGATAAATATAATGCGGGATGGTAAAAGACTCTTCGACCTTTAAACCGCTGGCATACATTTCCCTCAATTTGCGTGGGAAAGGACAGCCATTAAAATCATTCGCATTGCATCGGAAATATATCGCGTGCCACGTGAAATTCGTAATTTAATTCCGTTCATTGGTCCAATGTAGACTTTTAATACTTTTACGCGGCAGTTCTTATGAATTTTACTGATTTTACCGCAGCATAATAAGCATTATGAATAGCTGGACGAAGCCGCATTCGCAAAATTTGTATTCATACTTATTCGATGTAGTATACAAGAAAAAACTGTTATTACTAAACGTGAAACGCAAGCTTTTTCAACAGATATTGATTTCCTCTGTGGTAGTACATCTGCGTAAAACCTGGTCTCTAAGCTTCCTCGAAATGTAATTCAGAGTTTAGCAAAATTCCACGTTTCGCGCTTCGAATATTGCCGCCTGAAGTTCGCATCTAACTCCAAAGGCTTTTTACAAAATATTCAACTAGCTTTAGTACTTTGAAAACCAGTTACATTAGTCAAAGTAACAGTGGTATGACGAATTCATTCATTAGATAAATGGTCATTTTGGCTGGTCCTGTAGAAATAGGTATACATTAATTGTCGGTAGTTCTAGTGTTGAAAAACCAGTTACCCGAACTAGCTTAAGAAAATTAACCCCCTGCGTTTCCTCGATCAGCGTGGCGCAAAGGATGAGAACTCCGCCATCAATACCGTCCATTAGAACAAACATGCCAGGAGTATCCGGGCGGCAGAAGCACGGGGACACTTCCCTTTTCTACCGTCGGAGCTTGTCTCCGAAATTCGCCGCGAAATTAGTAGAGATTTCCCTGCAACTTGACGCAATAGCCGACCGTAAATACACTGAATGGTTCGTTTCGGAGCAATTTCGACCAGCCCTAACGTCACCGTTAAGCTCCGTCCGCTCGTATCCCACAGGAACACGTCGAAGCGTGAACCGAGGAGCGTACCAAGGGTAAACCCGCACGTCTGGGAAACCGCATTGCATCGCCCCTTCAATCAGTCGGTGGCAATCGCGCACCCTTCGATCCGATTCCAAGCAAACTCGACGCGAAATTTCCAACGGTCTCGCGTCGGGAGGGGCGAGGTGGAGGACGAGGGGAGAGCTCCCCTCGACGGTCGAGGAGGGCTGGCGCGTATCAGCAGCGTTTCCTGCGAGTGGAATCCGCCGCTTTGCATTCATAGCCCGATCCTGGACCCAAGAACCGATCCACCCATTTCCCCTGCGAGCAGCTACGTACACACACGCTGACACTATCGGTTCGCGCAACAAGTTTCCAAGTGGCGCACACGCACCGAGCGATGCTGACAGTCCCCTGTACGTGGTCCAAGGCCGGCCCTACTCTAGCAAGTTTCCTCGGGCCACGAGTCTGCACGGATCGGTGGTCAGAGGGAAGTTTAAGAAGTGGAGGGAAGTAGGGGGTAAGTTGGAAGACAGCATAGGTCGAGGGAAGGGAGCTGTGTCTCGTAATAGTAGTTGCACTATAGAGACTGCTTGTGCGGTACGAAACAATGAAGATCGGTATTGTGGCTGGTAGGGATATGGAGACGTTGTAAAAGGAAGGGAGGGTGGAGTTGGTAGGAACTTTAAGTGGCTTGTAGGCGAGTCAACATCCCAGGGATGTGTTTCGAGTGTATATGTACTTTTTGGACTATTAGTGTATACTGTAAGTTCTTGGCCGTGTAGGAATACTCGAGGACACACTTGACGGTTGTAGCTTCATGAATATTGCCCTACACGCCACTTGAGTCGGTCTCGGGTTAGTCACTGCACCTCTGCGATGTATGATACGCGCAGGAGTGAGGGAGACGTTTATTTAACAAATGGGGCGAATGTGGCGTGTGTATTTTATTGTGAAAGGGGAAGTGGTAAATCGTTGCAATTTGTTGGCAAAGAAATTTCGAGTTTCTGGACTCTGAATTAGCGAAGAGTCGTCTCGAGTTTCATTGGGACAAAAGCGACTTTTGTTCCGTTTGCGGGAAGAGGCGAAAGAGGAACCGATGGTTCGGTGTAGAAGCCACGTTTTTTCGTTAACCACAGGTTCCCGTGTGTGACCACGACACACCTCTGCCCGCTTCCTGGCAGAGAGGTTGGACACGCACGTTGAATCGGGGAACAGGATGCGTGGGAAAAGTCGTGCATGCGTGGCGGTTCAGATTCGCGTGGAAGGAAGCGGATAGGTATCGTTGATTTCTGGAAGACGGTCGATGCGAGGTGAAGGATAATTCTCAGGTGGTGGAATTTGAGGGCCGAGTGGCCCTTTACAGGCGCACTTGATCTCTGCGGATGTTTGCCTCCGCGAGTACAAATATTGAGAATGTAAATTAATATCTTGAACGTTTAGTTGCTTCAATCTAACTTGGGTGTACTTCCTATTATCATACGATTCTATGGTATATTTAGAAGATAAATAATATCATTCCTCGTCCTCATTGATTTGGTGCAAGGCTTTCGGAGACCATTATATGTATGAATATTGATTTATTATAAAATTCTCCATACACCAAAAGCTGTTGTCGAAGAGTTGATTAGAAATAGGCTACTCAAAATATTTATTTGCATATCTCTTTACACTATAGAATCTAAAACATGACAGATTCTTTTTAGATTCTTTGCGGATGTTAGCTGTCTGATAATTTTGACTGTATACAATATTTGATTCAACCTCTAAACACGAAATCTTTAAATTACATTTTTAAACTTCGAAATCTGATAAAACCAAGTGCAATCGAAATTTCCATTAATAGACAACGAGCAAACCTCAAAACTTTACATCCGCTCAGAAACCATCGATTACTGGAACCAGTGATTAATTTCTAAATCAACCCATTTCCCGCGCACCAATCGCCTTTCAGCTTGAAAACGTAGAGCAGGAAAGAGTATTCCATTCGTGATATAATTGAAACGGTTCGTGAGAACGATGCCAAAGAATAATCCTAGCGTAGGAATTTTTGTACGAGCGCGGTTTAATAGGAATGTAAGAGAAAGTAAACTGAAAATGTAGGTCGCCAGCGGGGATAGCTTTCAATTTAATTCTTACGCGAATAAAGGTTTCGGTTTACTTTAATCAGCTGAAACATCAGACTTCCTGATGCAGGTTAATCTTTACGACGATATCATTCGCCAGGGGCGGCGAAAGCTACACAGATCCTTAGATTCCCTCGTCATCACTGGCGTTCATTCAGCGCACGATGATCGACGCAGAAATATTGATGCTTCGTTTATATTTCATTATCCCCCGATGATAAAACGAAGGGAAGATTGGGAGCGGGCTGTGTTCGGAATACGAAATCCACGGATCGATAGCGTTTTATTTGATAGAGTGCCAAGGTTCCCCAAAGCGAAAGAGGCTCCATCTTAAAGGAACTCTCATTTACGTTTCGAGGAGGAGAAATGGAGAACGAGGTAATCTTTAAGCAGTCGACCGTCAGAAATACGGTACTCGTCAATTAAAGTCATCGACTTTCGAGTGCCTGCATTTAATTCCACGCAACTTTAGTGCCCCGGAAGCTCGTTAATTCCCCGAACTATTGTGTTAACGAAACTGTACCCACCTTCGTTACATATTTAACACCACAATTCCATTCATTTCTCCATGAGAAAATTAGTCAGTCCGCATTGCACCTACTATCGTCTGCAGTGTGAACAATGTAGTTCATTAAGATCGTTAGTTACTCAATTAATTAACTGGAGCTCCATTAATCACCCTACTGCAAGATCTCGCGTTCCCAAGACGCCGCAGTGGCCCTACGTCAATATTAAAATAACCTTGCTACCAAAGCTATGACCTAACTCTCTTAATACCAAATCGGAGAATCGCCTGTTTTAAAATAAAGACGCTAGAAGCTACTTTATACACTGTACACCCGCTAAAAATCCAATCGAAATTCAAGCAGCTGATCCCCGAGGAATCTTCTTTCTTCCAAGGCGACGAACTGGAAACACAATTTCTTCTTCGAAAGAACAAACAGCAAATACCCCTGAACCGTGCACGCGTAACACGCCCGAGAAATTAATCCCAGGCATTGGCACGGGAGGCAGAGTGTATCAAAGGGCGGAAGTGCATCATTCTCCTGCGATGCCTCCCCCCTCCAGACGAGGGTCGACAGCTGGAAGACAGAAGCTTCCCTCCCGCTCCATCCCGTACCGGCCGCGCGAAGCAAACACGTGGAACAGAGAGACACTATCATTTCTCTCCATTTCGTCCCTGTACCTTTCCACCTCGTGTTCTACCCCTTCCCGCACACTTTCGGATGTTCCCTCCCCCCCCCCCTGGTCGCTCCTTTTTTCGCCTCCTACTCCCTTAATTCATCGTCCCTCTTCTTCTCGCTGCCTCCTCCCCCCTTCGGCGTTTCATTGTCCCTCTCGCCGTCCTCGTCTGACCCCCGCGTCCGTTGCAACACGGTCAACAGGTAGAGAGACAGGTGGCCCGGCCGATGTGTATTCACGATGTGTCGGATGCCGGACGACAATCCCCAAGCCCTCATCGCCAGTGCTCGCGATGACTCGTAACGTACGCGTGTCTAGGCGCGAGCCGATCGGACCGTGCGACTTTCAGGCTGTTCTTTACCGCGGCTGATAGCGATAAGCTCTGGGGCGCAGGAATGGTAACCTTGTCTCGCCTGTGCCAGTGGTTTCTTGTTTTCTACGTTGGCTTCGACGCGCGTTCGACGAAAGGTGCCCGCGGTGCTCTGTTCAGTGGTGGATTGTGAACTGGAGCAGGAGCTTCCTCGGATCAGTGGATACGTGAGTAATGATCGAAGCTTCCAGGCGGATTCGATAAGTGAGGTGTTTGACACAGTGGCGTCGTGATCTCGCCGCGAATTTGCAGTGATTCAGGGTACGGAAGTGAGTCGAGCTTCCCTGCTGCAGTGCTAACGCGCGTCTGACTCGTTGCACTGGGATCAGGAAGAATTATTTTGTGTTATACGCGTAGCTGATGGTTCGAACAAGTGACGTCGTTGAAACTGTTCGAAACTAGGGTTATTCTTTAGGATTGTTGAGATACTGGAGTGACGGTGTTGAAGCTGTAGCGAGATCGTTGGTGGTTTATCGAGTGCGATTTGTCGCGACGTTTAGGCTTGATCGGTGACGGCGGAGGATCCGCCGCCAAGTGGGAGAGTTTTCGAGCATCCTCGGTGACCACGAAAGTGGAACAAAGTGCGTCTCAAGGGCCTTTTGTTGCTGGCAGGGAGCGCGGCCTGGAACATCGCATTCCTTTGTGTTTTATCGAGGACGGAAGAAGTAAGTGTTAGTCGATATTCATGTCAAGTGTTTCGAGTCTGAATGAATGCGGCAAAGGATTATTCCTGGCCTTGCGTCGGAATGCATGACCGTTGTTAGGCATTGTTAGATTTCAGGCTCCGAGTCTCGATAAGTATCGAAGTTAGTATTCCGTGCGCGTGTTCGCGTGCCTCGTACACTAGCAGTCAAAAGTCTGCAATCAGCCGCTGTTGTCGAAGAAAGTTGCCATTGAGGAATTTACTTCCTGAGAAAGTCGGCATTTCTTTCATTGTTGCATGAAATAGATAGACACTTTTTGTTGCAAGTGTCACGATTATTAAAGAATATATTTTAATCGACGCATTTAATTAGAGAAATTAAGGATATTCAAGAGTAATGTGATAAAAGAAGTTATTATGGATATTAAAAATGGATTAGATTTCTTGAAAAGTACTCGATTGAAAAGTGGCATTTATTTAAAGTTCAAATAGAATAGAGCACTTCATTCTGATTTTACACAATAGATAAGTCCAAGAAAAATCCGTGTAAAAAAGATACCGGGAATATGAAAAAATGGAGCATTGTCCAGACCATAAGACCAGTAAAAATAATGCGATAAACCGATTAGGATTAATTCTGAGCCATTCCCTACAAAAATACGTAGGAAGTATTTTTCCTTAGAATTAAAATTGAGTGAAGATTTTTAAAAGGGCAAATTTATCGGATCGTGTTAGAGCGCAGAAAATGAATTCTTTCTAGACCGTGTTAAATCAAATTTGTGCTAAAACAGAATTAAGTGTGCCTACGTAGAATATTTTAATTTGGCACACCCCCTTATGACCTCATTCCCTGAAGCTCGTTTTAATTATTTCTATCGTAACAACGGAGCCGAAATTTTAATTCATACCTGGACGGAGATACAATATCTAAATGTTCATATTTTTCGCGACTAAATGGAAACCAGTAAATCTTCTTACTTAAATCCCCTAATGTTATTAAACTGTTGGATACACAGTGTTACTTCTGCTTCGACAAATACGAAAGCCCCTAGAACGATAATTCTCTGTCGGCGTATTTGCACGTGTTTAGAGAGCCACCGCAATATCGTTTCAAATATTATCGAACAAACACTTTCCACCATGATGCTAGCCCGCTTTGAATTTATCATTCAATCGCTGGCAAGATCGTTAATAGCCGTGACCTACAGCATCGTTCTAATACCGATCGACTTGCTGATCTACTACGAAGGACATCCAATGCAAATTTCGTAAAACAAACTGTATAATATCCTCCTGAAGGGGGAACCACTTTTCCAAGCGACAAACAGTCAGAAGCTGAATTAGAATATCGAACAAAAACTTTCGATACTGAAAACCTTCAGGACCTGTATTTTTACAATTCCTGAAATTCGAGGAATGTTCGAAGTGATTCGAAACATACCAATGGCAGATTGAAAATTGCCACGAGGATGAAGTCAACGACTCCACTTTTTGTAAATCTTTCAAACTCATTCTCTCTACTTTCTATTTTACGAAGCCAAATATCTCAGTCTGCTGAAGATTCGCATATGTATATTCATCACTGAATATCCTACTCCATCATGGAGACCAAATGGGAAATTATTCCATAACGCTGCTCGATAATACTATATAATCGATATGACGGGGAAACAATGATTTCCATCGGATTAGCATTTCAAGGTATCAGCGATTCAGGGGATCCGGATTAATGGTTCCGTTCTCGCGCTATAAGTTGCCTTCAGCAGGTACACTCGTTCCCTCGATATCTCGCGAGACAATGGTAATTCGTGTCATTGTCTCTCCAAGTATTTATCAGACCGCCCAGCCTCCGGCGAGGGAGTAGGAAAACGGAAGGAAAATGGTCGGTTGTTTTTCTCCTTTTCGAGAGCCACCGAACGGCGGGGGCCGCGCTTCTTTTTCATCCTGGCTGGGAATTTTTCTCGGTATCTCGTTAAACGTCGAGAAATCGTGGAAGAAGTTCTCCCCTTCCCGCCTATCCGCGAAGACACGAAGCTCCTTAGGTGTCACTTAACCTTCCGGTTTTCCAATTAACGAGAGAACCAATCGGCGCAGTCTAACCTCGGCTTTGCTCGTTGCTCTTTAAACGTCGACAATCGAAGCTTTCATTGTTACCTGAGACGTCGATCGTCCATGACAGGCCTCTCCTTCGATTTTCATTAGATCAGTGTCGAACTCGCTCGAGCACTTTGGTAATCGTTCTGCCAGGTATCCCGTAGTTATTGTTTAATTAAAATTCAAACGTAACCGTGTTGCTTTGTAATTCGGTTGATGGTTATTTTGATTTTTAAAGCAGTCATGTTGCTTTATGACATACTGGTATTAAGGGAATCTATAATGCATTTGAGTGGATTTGGAATGATGTATCAAACTGGCAATTGGTGGTTATTTCGTTTAGGGAGCATTCGATACACCTAAGTATGTGGTTTTACAATAATTGGCCGAAAATTACATTTAATACTACCGTGCACTTTGAAAATAATTTTCCAAATACAATATAAACCTGGTACGTGAATTTGGTCGTTGAAATACAACTATGTTACTGATGCCAATTGAGGTAATGGTATTTAGGAAACATTTACTGCCGCTTCAAAATTATTTTCAGAGTATAGTATAATTATAATGTATGGTTATTTCGTTTTTGACGTGTAATTGTGTTATTTGTGATAAAGTAATATTCTTTACGAGGTATGTGTAACAAAGCATTCAGAATAATTCAATGATTGCAATGTTGTAATTACTTTGACTGTTATTAATTCTATATCAATTCAATATTAGTATTGGCTTTGAGCCTTCCAGTGCTGCTTTTCGCAGTGGCAGTAACAAATTCATTAAGCTATCTTTAAAATGGGAAAGTAACGAAATAAATTCGAGCTCATAATTTCCTTCATTTACTTTCTCTAAATTTTTAACTACACCTCTTACCCAATTACTTGTTTTCATAATACTTCCAATTATACTCTTCAAATATACCAGCGATGCAACGTTAAATCCAACAGAACTTTCACCAAAATACGTATCTTTTCTCCAATATCTAATTACCACACTTCCCGAATAAAAAATTTAGAAATTCTTAATCTCAGATCAAATATTCTCGCCTGAGGTATCCAAAGGATTTCTATTCCCAACAAAGTTTAACAATATAACGGTATTCTGTGCATAAACTTTATTTGCCAAAGAATCGCGTTAAAAAAAAATCACCGATAACGTTACGCATCTAACTCCGAGCACGTGCAGTTGCTCCTTTTGTGCTTCGTCGAAAACCGCGCGAAATCGTAATAAGAAGTGTACTTAACAAAGAATTCGCAGAAATGGAGCACGTAATGTACAAAGTACTTTCATTCAAAGAAAACAAAGCTGCTCATTAAATTGAAACGAAACAATTACCTCGCTTTAGTAGAGGTTGTTGCTAGAGCTAGTAGCTGCTCATTTCCTAAATAAGCAAACTCGACAGAAGTTTTCTCGAGATACTTAAACGCAAGTTTCTTCGTTGTGTTCCAAATGGAACGCCATCGAACGTTTCCTCCTCTCAAACATTTTGGCAATTGACAGAATAATTATTTTACATTGTTATTGTATTTTTGGAATAAAATAATTTTATTGGCACTCTTAAATTTTAAAATCCTCAGTTTTCTCCATAACCTATAAATATATTATTTGTTGGCGACTGTAAATTGCTTGTATTACCATTTAAAAAAATAATGCACCATTTCATTATGATCATAACTGGGCACAATGACAAGGTAATATTTATTTCACCACTCTTTCATTTTTCCCCTGAATATCGACGATGTCGAAGCGTTGCGATACCGTTGGGGAATTATAGATCAGATATCAGACAGAGATACATCTATAACGATCGTAAGAAGAATAGTTGAAGGCATACGAAGCACCGTGACCCGAGAAAGATGGAAGTGAGTCTTGCTCGTTCAAATCACGTACCCTGCTTTCTATTTATCTATCGGCAGGTCAACGAGAAGCATTCGTTTATCGCCACGCCCGCAAAATTTATACCAACTGGGAGGACAATCGCCCCCTTTCCCCTCTGTCCTAGCCAGAGAACATAGAATATTCCGGCTCGAGGAAACTGGGGGTTCTTCTTTGATAGAAATCAATACATCGCGGTTCGATACCTCTGACGCGAAACTAACATTCTATTGTAAGAGCTGAAGCCAGTTTATAAAGCAACTAGTACTTGCACATACTTAGTAAGTACCCTTACTAGAATATAAGTACAGAGTCCTAGTAAGATATTAGTCGCGAAATTTCAATGTTGTAAGGTAATCGAGATATTTGCAGTGTTTGCAATTACAAATCCAATATTTCCTAACATCTCTTCATCCTTCGAAATTTTTATGTGGATTCAGTGCTCACTTTTCTATCTTCACACTTCCCTTCAACCATTACCCCTTTCTCTTAGTATACATTGAACTTAAATAATCTTCAGTCCAGAGAATAAACGATATGTCAGAAACAAAATAGCCCATTCTACACATTTCACTATGTTCAAACAGCACTTCCCCAATATCACTAAGAAGCGACCGTCCTTTGTTACAGATATCCAACGACGAACACACCGCCGTACCCTAGAATTCTGGAAGCATCCCCAGAGATGCTACAAAACCTCCCTTCGATTCTCCCAAACGTGCACCAGCAAAGAATCAAAGGAAGCGATTGCACTGCGATGGTAAGAGAAGCTACCGAGCCGCGGCGCGGGTAGCAAGCATCCAGGAGCTAACGACCCGCAATCAGAATGGTGGTCGCGAGCGGATCCCCCGCTGGAACCGTGTCCAACGCGTCCAGCAAGCTGAGGAGGTCCCGCAGATTGTCCTCGACCAGGGGGTTGAAGGTTAGGGAGAGCGCAAACACAGCTGGGCAAGCGATCCCCCGACAAGATCTCAATCAGAAGCTGGGTCTGTGTCCAATCGTTAGCAGGAACGTGGCCGATACAAAGGGGCGGCCGGCGATCAATTGGGAATTGAACGAAAGGATCAGCCTGAGCAGCGGCTCCAGCGCTGGTTTGGAGGTGCGCCCAGACGCTAGGAAGGGGATCGAGCTGAGCGGGAATCGGAAGAAGGCCGAGGTCGATGCCAGAGCTGGTGCGAAAGATAACACGGACAAGCATCGCGAGAGCAGGAACGGTGTTAAGGCGGGTCGCCTGGAGCTGATGAACGTGTCTGGGTTCCAGCAGGACGCGGAGAAGAAACGTCGGCGCTCGTGGTCGATCGAGATCGACGTGATCGAGCGGCCCAGCGAGGAGAACGTGCTGAAGAGCGACTCCAAGTACGAGATCGGGGTGCCCAGCGAGGGGGCGCGGAAGCCTAAACAGAGGCGACAGCTGTCTGGGTCGTCGAAGACCGGCAAGTCGGCGAAGAACGAGGACGACGATAGCACGAATGGCAGATGGGGGCGGAAGAAGGCTGATAAAACCAACGACTCCATCTCGAAGAGGCTGGAGCTGATCCATGAATTGAACCAGAAGATCCTGGCGAACTACGAGAGGTTCCAGCAGAAGTCGAAAAGGAATCACTCGAAGGAAGGGAAGGAAGCAGTGAAACCTGGCGCGAAGGATCCAGCTGGCAGATGTCGCGTGGTTACGGAAGATGAAAAGGAATCGAAGAGAGAGGACCCTTTGTATACCGAAGTGAAACGTAAGGGTAAAACGAAGACGGAGTCCGTGGCCCAGAGGTGCCAGGATTCGCTGGGACAACGCAAGCTGGACATCAACAAGTTCACCTTCTCCAAGGAGCACTGCGACAAGCTAACTAGCTCCAAGGATCAACCGAGCACGCTGGATAAGAAACGATCCACGAGGACTATGTCGAAGTCGAGGCTGCTCTGCGACAGTGAGAACTTCATCATGGCGGCCAGGCCTGGGTTCTGCGAGCCAGAGGACAGAGTTCGACGACCAGCTACGGGGGCTGAATACTGTACGAAGTCGAGGAAGAACGAGAGAAAGGACGCGCTGACTACTGGCTCCTCGGTTTTTTACACCAACGAGGAGCCCTCGAGGAGTCACGTAGAGGCGGCCGTGAACGACGACACCGATTGCCTGGGGAGCTCCAGATTGTATCCAGAGACCTACGCTAGTCGCTCTAACGAAGCTAGAACCGACGACGAGGACGCTGGAAGGAGTCTGCCGAGGGGGCTGGTTAACCTGGACAACAGTGTTGATGAGTTGAGAGATGGGCCCGGCGAGCGGGGCAGGTTATCGATCGATCAGAGAGCGCTGGAGAAGGAGATTCTGGGCGACCTGGACGAGACTATTCACAGATTCGATAATGAAACGTCAGATGGGAAGGTGGGCGGCGTTGCAGCGCCCCAGGACAAGCTGAAGGCGGATAGCTTCAGCAGCGACTCCATCGAGTGCGGTAGCCCTTTGTCGGGCACGGGGAGCCCCAAAGTGGTCCAGGAGACCTTCAATTCCTCCTGGGACTCTGGGGTTGGTGTGGACGTTGGCACTGGAAGCGGATGGGTCAGGATCCACACGGGGATCGAGAGCAGCCTCGTCTATCTTACTCTGGATACCACCGCTAAAGACGTCTGCAGGGACATGCTGCTGGGCGACGACTTGTCTCTGTTTATTCAGGTAAGCGACCCCTGCAACTTCCACGGCTAATTATTCATCTGATTTACGGGGCAGAGGTTACGTGCTGAATCTAATGGGGGAGTCGGACATACTAATGAGAAACGGCTGGCGAAATGCTTCCCGCTGACCGTCCTTGTGATCTATGCACGTTCGCGGTGGGGCGTCTTAGGACTTGGTAGCTGGCGATGTTCGTGATTAATTTGACTCTCAACAGAGTCGCGCGGGGCGTGTATAACTACGTATTTTTCTTATGTTGTTACTTACGGGTAACAATTTCTTATTTCACAGTTAGAAGAATTTTTATAAAGTGCGGTCCGTATCAATTAACAGAGATTTTAATAATTTTTAATTTGTCATGGACAAGTGCCACAGTCACATCAGTTTAAATTCAAACACAATTCCGCATTCAACAACGCATAAATTGCAACCTAGAGTATACGGCACGCATCCCCCTTAGCCTCGTCATAAATAGATTCCCAGAAATACATTTCCCCATTTTGTGCTGTTCGCAAAGTATCGACGGAGCGATGAAAATTTCGAAATCAGACGTCAGCCAGACCGAGCAACGAACAATTTTCAACGTTGAATCGGTGACTGACATCCCAAACAAAAGTATGGCAGCTTGCACGCCCTCGCCGCCACGTTTCTTTGGCGATACGGGTTTAAACTTGAGACGGGCGCTAGGCGAAGTGAAACGTGATAAGAAAGCGCGATTTAACGCAGAAAAGAAAAATGAAACGGGCCGGGGGTGGGGAGGAAATGGAAAGGAAACGACGACGGGCACGAGGGAAGGGTGGGGACGTGAAAGAGAAGAGAAATGTGGGGGAAAAAATGGTGGAAGGGTTTCAGAGGAATAGCTCGTCGCAGGCTTTATCGCGTGGCCGAGCATTAACGACGTCTGCGACAGAGCAAACCGGAAATCCTGGGGAACCGCAGGAGCCCTCTGCGAGGGGATAAGTCTCGCGATTTCGCGTTTCGTCATTCTCGCGAGAGCATACGGAAGGAATATCATTTTCCACGGTGAACAAAGGATAAGTGTAATTTTGCACCCCTTCTTCCTGCTGAAAGGAAGTACGCGTTGAGATAAAACTGGACGCGTCGTTGACACAAGACACGCGAAAGATTTGAATAGGTATATCGACTTCTGTTCACTTCAATCCGATGTTCTCAAATAAAAATTATTTGAGATTGTAGAACACTGAAGTTTGAATTTCTGGAACTTCGAAGTTTCAAGGTAGAAGAATTTTTATTGAACATGGCGAACCTAACGCAGGGCCAACCCATTAACGTTGAAATGGTTTTTCTCAATCTGTTGAATAAAATATTTTTGGCAGAATGATGTCACGCGTTAATGAGTGCAGGAAATGGATATCATGTGTATCAGAGTTCCTCGAAACGAGATGTTCGAGGCAACCCCTATTCTGGCACTAGAACTCCATTAGTCGGGACTTGGTTTCTTTTAAAGCATTTCACAATTCAAGATTAGCCGAGTGGCTTCGATTCCGATAACAAAACGACCAGGACAAGTGGGCCATTTTATACGTCGGTGTCCCAGCGGATTTCATGTTTGAGATAGTCGCAGTGCTTGATATAGGGGTGGTATTTGTAAACCAATATCGGCTACCCAGCTGCTTTTATTAACTTTGCCTTTATACAGTTACTAGGTAATATGTATGTTGGAAACGTGATCGTTCTCTGAATCTTCGATGTTCAATAATATCATCTGCCCGCATTTGGGGTCACGCTGAAACTCATATTCAGCAAGCTTATAAATTCAACGAGATGCACAGTAATAAATATTCAACGGAGCTCCTAAATAATCAAAAATCTTCAAATCTCTTTATAACATTAATCCGAATAGTTATAAAACGAAGGTAAATTTCATAAAAATCTCACAAACTCTGAACGCAGCGCGAAGAAGCGTTTCTTTTCGACTTGCAACAAGTAAATAAGCCGGGAAAAGGAAGTACCTACAAATTTTTTTATTACTCTTCATTTTCAAGAAAATCGACTTTGACTTTCTCGACGTTGCGTCCAGTCGCGTATAAGAAAACCTACCTTAAGACGGATTCGCCAGCAGCAGCTCTTCAAAACGTTCCTTACTTTCAATCTTTTGAGGCTCAACGTCTGCCTCCCTGTCCCTTGTTCAGTTCTCTTAACAAAACCGACCTTTGTGCGTGGAAACGAAAGCGACGCCATACGAAATCGAAATGAAAAGGGGCGTTCGGAGCTCCGGGGATTTGCTTTTTCGAGTCGCTACTTCTTGCCCCCCCCCCCCACCCCTGCAAACCGATTTTGCTGTACCGGCTCCCCGAAACTTCCCCCTCTCGTTTTGTCGCTGGCGGTTGAAGAGTGGCGTTGTATAATGAGTAGAGACGTGGCCCGGCTTCTCAAAGATAACGAGGTACGCGCCAGTAATCAAAGGAGGCTAAGACTTAAATAGCAGGGGCAGCCTCTTAAAAGAAGCTCTTCGTTGCTGGTTGCAACTGCTGACGGGTGCTCGAGTCTGGCAGCCCGTGTATGCACAGACGGCCAAAATAATGACACTCTGATGGACTTCGTGCCTCCCTCTTTCCCTGCTTTATAGTCGTTATTCAATTACGAGGGGAAATATAAAGTATTAACTCGCCAGGCACGGCTTCGTTACGTCGTAGCTGCTCGCACGATCGATGCCGACGGTGATGCAACTCGATATTGAGAAGTTTTCTTGGGGGTATATCGATGGGAATATTATCGTTCATTGGATGATTACATGAAAGTTTTATTATTCTAGACCGTGGAGTTCATTTTTTCGTAGGGAGAATGTTAAATGCTCCTCGGAAGTGATGTTTAATGATGTAGAATTTATATGAAATTTTAGAAAACTTTGTGTAGATTTAGGAAATTATTATCGATTTGAATAACTTTTGCTCGAAACAGTTTTCAAACTGAGGCGTGTGTGAAAAGTCAGAGGGTTATAGTTCTAGTCCAGTGTGCCTGACCATATACACAGCTGTTCTACTCGTTCTTCTATATTTTCTTTTCCTATCGCGCTCCAGTGGCATGAGTTTTATTATAGGCGCGGGATTCAATATGAACAGTTAAATTTATTCGCCAAACTGCGTACCGAACACCAGAACCGTTAACACGGAATGCCACAACAAGACTGTCTTTCCAATGTCCTCACGAGACGGCGACAAACGCTCGCGTCTCCCCACTCCCCCCACGGTACACACTGCGAATAACACGCCGCGCAATTCGACAGTATGAATCAACTATATTTGCCTTCTATAAATTTGTACGAATTCATTGTCAATTCTATTTAAGATTCCCTGATGATAAAGATATTTGAAATTTTCTTCTCCATGTGAAATGAAAAGGCTTTTCGTAAAATCAAGTGTTGCAAAAGAGGAAAGTCACTTTAAAGTGCCAATGACTGAATCCCTTGGAATTTTTTGTTTTATTTCTTTGTTACATTTTCGTAATGCAAATTAATCGAATCTTCGTATATGCTGCCTAATTCTCCAGCATGAACATTCCTTTGAAGAATGTATTATATAAATGTACCTACCTATCATCAATTTTATTTAATACTCTCGAATTGTACCATCATTTGTTATTTTATACATATCTATATAGTTTCTTCCTATGTTGCACTTTTAATTTCACAACGCGACCAATATTCCCTGTACATCATTGTGTCGTTCAACATACAACTTACCATAATCCGTGGAATAATTATTGCATCGTATTCTGAAGCTTGACTACGCTTCTTATTATGACCAGCATGGTAAGTTTCGTCTTAAATAATTAAAGAATCAAAATTCCTCAAAAAGTCCCTGCTACATTACCAGCAGGTTCGATGCAATAACTATCACATCGAAATCTACAGTGCAATCGCATCTCTGATCAATTATTATCAAAGTAAGTCACGTTGCAAATAGCAGTACTGGCGAAATACACATCCATTAGCAGGACGGAGTCACCAATTCAACCTCCAATCGCTGTAAATCGAAAGGGAATCTTCAATACAAATTGCAGAGGCTCTAATCAGACAGATCACAGAATTACGTATAAGCTTAGTATAGTGAATTGCACTATTAACACGTTCCATGCCACGGTGAAAAATCAGATTTCTATAAAAAGTGCCTAGGAAAACTAGATCGCGATATTGAATTGCAGAGGAACATTGGCTGTCTTACATTCTTCATAACTCCAGCTTTTTTATTCTGAATTGAGAAATACGTTTTTCCATTAAATTAAATGAAAGCTTCACTGCAAATAAACATCGTGGCATGGAATGTTTTAATACCACAGTTTCTTTATTCCAATATCCCGCGATAATACAATTCCTATACAACATAATCTCATCAACCCCAATGCTTGAATCAGTGGCCCCAGATTAATTCCACCAGCCTGAAAATTAATTCGATCCCACCACTCCCAGCCATCCCTCTCGCAACACTCTCCCCCTCCCCCTCCCAAAAAACGCAGATGCTTTTAAAAGCTGCAACAGCGGTACGCCGGGGCAGCCCGGAAAAACAATATTCGACTGCTCCTCGTTCATCTGCATTTGCTCGTGTCAGGTACTTTTTGCGCGATCCACGTCTCGCGCCGGCGTCGTTTTATTTCGCGGAACGGATAAGCCGGCCCCGCGGCGAGGTTGCCGCGAAAAGATTTAATAATTATTGGAATTCCATCCGGCGGAATAAAACGCGGCACGGGTCTTCATTTATCTGTATTATTCATGTGGCTGATAACTAAATGAACCGCTTTTAGTGGCAACAAAGCTAGATGGAGCTTTCACCGTTCGTTTTGCCCCGGTTCGAGTCAGTTGCCGCGCCGCGCCCCAAGCCCCTCGTTAAAGGGACGACGTGACGGATATTTTTAAGATCATTTGTTATCCGGATTTAAGGGCTGAAACGCTGCGGCCTTTTTACGCTCGTTGGAACGCATTCAAGGGCCGAGCGACGCGTTTTCTCGTCGGTCCTTTTCTCGATGGTAAATTGGCGGGAGGACCTTTCTTTCCGGGGGTTCAACGATCGCAGGGAAATGGAAGAACTGCCAGCTTGAATCGACTTGATCAAGGTGCATCGGTCTCAATGGCTATTGCCCGTTAGAGTAGAAAAAGATACTTAAGTACCTTATGTTAATTAACATATAAAGTGATCAGAGGTCTCGAGTTTTCTATTTTTCGGCTCCTACCCCGAGGATTGAACTATGTACTTACATATGTCTACTCTAATTGCTAACGGCTGGAGATCGGCAACATTACTCCTGGAGATATCAGATGAAATTCTTTGCCCTTTGAAATATTATTCGTGTCAAATATGAATTGCTGTATTTTATTTGATATTTGACGCGAATTATATTTCAAAGGTACGCGAGCTAAATTTATCTGATATGTCCAGAGGTAATGGCGCTGATTTTTAGCCATTTAAGCAGTAATATCCTTCTTTTCACTTCGCAAGGTAAAGATTCCACCGATTCCTTTTTTCAAGCAGATTTGTGGAAAAAGGCTTCTCCTGTGCTAGACTCGGAAATCTTCGTTCGCTTCTTGCCTGGACTCGAGGAATGACCGGTGGGGAATTAATGGAAAAAGCAGCGGGCTTTTCAAGCGCACGAAGCGATGAGCTGCGCTAGCAGTTTTCGATGGGAACGTGATTTTAAGCGAACGAAGGTAAATCGCGCGAGGCGCGACTGCGATAAATCACGATTCCCTCGATTGTATATTGTTTAATCGTGTGTTTGTATTGATCACACGTTTGTCTCGCGGCACCGACAGGCAGAAATTAAATAAAATTTCGGCGTTTTCGATGGAAATAACGCCGCGGCACAAAAGAATAACAGAAAATATCCATTTCCGTGGACGTCACGCAATTGGGCGTCGACCAGCTCTTTGTTTACCGTGAAATTCATGCGTGAAACTGAAATTTTATTCGGAATAAAATTTTTACCATTCGCTGGGGCCGAAAAATTGTTTCATGGAAATTGGGGTAACTGGTCGTTTCACTTATCGCTCTCAAGTGTTCTTGTCCCAACGACAAACGCTAATTTCATTTCTGATAATTACTATCGCACGAAAATTTACGTTTTTTTTCTGATTACGTTTGAGTAACATAAAATAGGTTTGATACGCGATAAATCTAAAATAATGCCGCATCGAAATTTTCATTCGTAATATCGTAATTATTCTATCGAATTTATAAAATCACCTATCCATCGGAAGATGGATGACTGATTGCACCCTATTAATATTCTTTAAAATAGAAACTCAAAATAGGTAGCTCAATACAGTATAGAAAATTGGACCACGGTGTTGAGTTAATAAAGAAATCTATTGATAGCGTGCTTAAGCAAGAATAATTAGAAGAAACAAAATGAAAAGTAGTATTTGAAGTAATGAATTAATTTTAAAAATTACTTTAAAGAATTAGCTTTCTTTTGTGATTAAAGGAAAAATTGAATAACCATTTCTAAAATATTCGGCTCGAATAATGCACAAGTCTGATAAAGATTGTTTCGATAGCTCATTATTATTATAACAAATAACGTTGTACTTGGCAATTCAATGAATGTACGAGAATGTTGTTTTTTGGTGAAATTCCTGATACTCAAGTGCACGTGAGATCAGACACGTAACCCCATGCGAACTTGTTCCACCCTTATGTAATTAAACACCTGTCCGTGGCGTAAACCGGTCAGTCACGTGTTACAAACTACCTGACTTCCTTGCCACAGTTTCTCAGGTCGGAGACACACCTGTTTCAACGGTGTTCTCGAACGCGACAGCTGCCTCGCAGTAAATTCGTTGGTATACCCTGCTTCGATTCCGATAAATTTCCACGGCAAACTATACGCACGGTTCAGAGGCTAAATACTGCTTGTGGAATACGAAGGAAACGTATTGTTCCAGCTGGGCTGCACGTTTCCATTGTTAACAGCAACTAAGCTGCATCAACGATCAAACTCAAGGGATCAACATCGAGGAAATTAGTAATCAACGAAATTTCATAGGAAGCGAATAGTAGATAGACTTGAATATTCTTTAAACATTATTTCGACGTTTTTATAAAAATTTTTACTGACTTTTTTGTCAATCAAATTCAACCTATTTTAGCAGATCTGTTATAGTTCTCAGTAAAATGTAAAGATAAGCCAGCAAATAAACGGACATTGCAATTCTTTAAGTTTCACTTCGATTTTCTTATGAAATTCATTTATTCTCTTCAAATCAGATTTTCCTCACCTGAACAGATCTCTGCTTGACGCGCACTTGTTGTTAGTTTCGCGTAGAATGGGGTATAGAAAATTATCCCAGATCGAGGAGTCGATTAATATTTGAAGATCGAACAGATCCTCGAGTTGGCTGAATAGTTTCCTCTCGAGCGTGTCGAGTGAAAGAATGGGTGCGAGAAATATTCAGGTTAACGAACGCCCCGATTATCCCGTAACGAATATTTTTTTATCGGCGAGAAAATTAACATCGGAGGTCTTCCAATTAATCGTACCGCTTCAAAATTCATTCTCTGCCTCGACGGCTTCATTAGCGAGCATTTTACATCGCACGCAATCGACGGCTCGCGGCGCGATACGATTCTGTTTAATTAATCCGCTAAAAAGCTGTTGTCATTTTCACGGGCTCGTTGCGTCGAAGACCTTCGCAGTCGAACCGTTCCGTATTTACTAAAGACAATACAAAATCGAGGGATTTCTCAAATTTTTAATCAACAGACTCGAAGAACGAAAAGATCTTCAAAATATGTAGGCTGCTAGGTTTCCCGTATCGAAAAGGCAACTTTTCTTTTATTTTTAGCCTTAATCGTGTCATCGGCGTGAAGTCTCCCGTAGAACGTCATTTCTTGCGTCGGATAGGTAGCACGGACATCAAAGCGAACGATCATGGCTGATTTTATCATCCTAAACAACCCCGTAGAGGGTGGCCTTAATATCTTTTACGGTGAACAAAACGCCAGTTGCCTGAAAAGCGTTGCAGATGTAATTTAGATAAATGTTCCTCCGACTTCCAACAAATTTCCTAACTGAGCTTCGCGTCGTTCTTTCGCAATTCTGAAGGAAAGAAATTTTCGACGGAAGTAAGGGAATAGAACAAAAGGGATACTAAGAATTTTAAAAATCCAACCGAATTAAATGGCACGCTGCACGTGCCCCTGCGTAATAAACACGTGTCTAAAATCAGATATGCAGACAGAAACACTTTGATGCCTAAAACATTGTTAAGATCGCCAAAACATCCCCCAAAAATATTAGAATATCCACCCTTAACAATTCCCTGCACGTGAACACGCACAAATTAGTGTTCCTCGTTGCCCAAGTGCGCTCATGCATCACTCAGCCGCCACTTCAAACATCGCGCGCCGGAAGTTGACGACCACCAAGCCTCCCCTATTCGTACTTCAAAAATGGAGCCTTCAAACGCAAAACATCAGAAGGCTTTTCGATCCTATTTAGCGCACGGAAGTCCAACGCTTAAACTCCCTCCGCATTTCTCAACTATCCCGTACGGGGAACCCTCGGCAAAAATTGAGCGGAGTCCGAAGTCAGGGACGTCGAATTCACGCGTGGCTACCGCCATAAATAAATATAAACTCTGTCGCTGCAGCTTGGCGCTTTCGTAAAAACCGTAAAGTTGCCCGACGGCCCGGCCAAGCGTAAAGTGCTTTTTGACGAAGCGATCGCTGCTTTATCGCCCACCATTAAACGGAATATTTCTCCCACCCTCCCCCTCTCTTTCTCCCTGGCCTAGCGAACAATATAAAAAGGGACGGCCTTGTAAAAAGGGAAGAGGAGAGTAATCGCGCAGCAACGTCACGCGATGTAGCAGCAACATTCGTTAAACAACGTCCACCCGTAAAAGGAGCCCGTTAAACGCGACAGCTCGTAAATTGCTGCTCGCGAACGGCCCAGCGACGTGTCAAAATTTTAGTACTTCGTAAAGAAAGGAATTTTTTCAAGTTTCACAGTCGAAATCGAAGTCCGTGCTTAATTTCGGCTGGTCGTAGCTGCGATTTTATTATCCACTTCGGAGGGGTTTAAAGTTCACTCTGCCCGCTCGATGAAACGGAAATTCCACCGGAATTAAGAGAAAACGAATGTTATCGATGCCACAGCGTAAAAATATTCACGTGTTACCGTAATAGTATTAGGACAAATAGCGTCGTTTTAACGGTAATACGCGAGTACCCATAATTAAATATTCAAAAGCCACAGGAATTCTGACGAACCCCATGTTCTAATTTCCCGCGAAAGTTCGCGTCATCCGTTTCAATTTACCAAGTTACGAGCATTCCTCTACTTATATATTCTTGGGACAGAGAATCTTTTAAACACTTGTTGCGCGTTTCTTCCTTTCGCTTTTCCTCATTTTAACAGCCTCCTTAGATCAGCGACTG
This sequence comes from Andrena marginata, assembly GCA_963932335.1. Classification (NCBI taxonomy): domain Eukaryota; kingdom Metazoa; phylum Arthropoda; class Insecta; order Hymenoptera; family Andrenidae; genus Andrena; species Andrena marginata. The sequence continues at coordinate 1,194,531 of OZ010660.1, forward strand.
GGATGGTAAACAGGGAGGAATTATTGACTGTAACGGAATGGGCTGTTAAAAAGGGCCGTCATATTCGAAATGTCTGTGAATTCATGGCTTAGTTGTATTTTTCTCTGCCGATGGTCTCCTCTTCTTTATATTTCATATAAAACCGTCTCGATCGACGCTAAAGCTCCGCGCACTTTTATCGCCCGCCTCCGAGCGGAGGCCCGTTGGAGAGGGGACCTTCCCTCACGCCGTGAAGAATGACAATCGTTAAGGGAAAGTGGTTAACGCTGGCAGATTAGATCAGGTCTGTTAAGTCTAATTGAACCTTCTTTTCTTTTTTTCACTCGACCACAAGCGCCCGAGAGAAACGGGGGACTTCAGTCGCTGGATTTCTCGCACGCGCAGTGACGCAATTTCTTTAAATGCAATTCGCATCCGGCGGTTTTGCTCGCTTTTGCCGCGGACAGTGAATAATTGCGTTATTATGCACGACGCGTCGCTGTGAATACAGTATCCGAAATGAATTATTTCTGACGATGCAAGAAAATATTTTGAGAGGGAGTGTAGCTCTCTGTTGGATAGAATATATGGGGTGGTTGATTAATTTAGTGTTTTGAAAGTAATTTCTTTACGGCTTATTCAGGTTTCAAGCTGATAACTTTGCGGTGGAATTAAAGTGGAAGTTAATTGTTCATTGGTTTCGGATACGGTGACCTAAATAATTACTTTCAATTAACAAAGGTTTTGTCTTAAAATATTATGGCCGAGAATCTAGTTTGTCATTCACGCTCCATTATTTCTGTTCGCTATTTTCGAATCGTTCCTTCTCCTTGATAATAGCCTGGCAACCTATTCCGCAGTTTTAATTGGTTCGAGGCTAATTGGGCAGAAGTCGACTGCCGTTTAGAATTGGAATCAATCGACGATATAATTTAACCAGCGCCACGCTAAAATTATATCAAACCGTTATCACTGCAGCAATTATTCCACGAAATTTTAGACGTTTCGGGCGAAATTATTGACGACGCGTGTTTCAAAGATTGTTATAAATTGAACTAACGATCGAATGCGCAATGCGAGCGGTTTATATAATAATATTCTCTGCAATCAGCCTCAGTAATGGAAAAATGTTGTTATTTCTAGTGTAGCTTGCTTTAAACGCAAAACACTCGTTTCTGTGAAATTGTTCACACGCGAGTGGAATTCGTGATCGATCCTTGAACGGAGAATTTCCAACGAAAATAGAAAATCTCGATATTCCACTGTATTCGTTGAGTGTAACGAGTTACAAAGCAGGTAGAAGGAAACGTTCAAGATTTTAATAAAAAATTCAACAAACGAGCGTCACGTTGGCAAGCATATCTCTTCATATGATTCAAAAGACGAGAAATTTACTCTGAAGACATTGAAGCAAGAAATTGAATATTAGATCTACACAGTTGATTACACAGGACCACAAATTTTTTTTTTAATTGACAATTTACTTTTTTTGCAATTTACCGAAAACATAGACGTGATGGGCGAAAACGGGCAACGGATTTTACTTCAGCGACCCAAAATACCCATAGAACACGTGGTCTACTTAGTTTCTGTCAATTTAAAAAAACATTTTGTGGTCCTGTGTCATCGAACCCAAAATCTTTTTGCCCACACTTTTACACTACTAAAGTCTCCTCAAATTCTACTTTTCAAACACCTTTTTACACGAGGCACTTTTCACTTGCCAAAAATAGCTCTCGTTCAGCAAAGACAAAAAAAAAAGACTTTCGAATATTTTCTTGCCCATTTTTTGTTTCTCGTTCGATGTTCGAAGAAAAGAAGTTACGATGGCGAGCAGCGATATCTGGTAGGTACATGGGGTGTGCTGGTGGCTTGTAATGAGTTTTGTTAATTACGTGCGAACCTCCGTAGGGTGGGCAGGTTAGCCCAGTTTCTCCTGCACGTTGTCCAGTGGATCGATAATGTCGTTTCTATCGAACGAAAGTAAGGCTTTTCACGACGTTTAATGAGGACTTTAAAGGTAAAACCGTTGGGATTGTGCGAGCCCTTTCTTTTCCTCCGTTTCACCCACGGAATCACCCCTTTGCCCCCCTCCTTTCGCCTAGCTCATTCGTCCGCTAACTCGCCGACTTACTCGCGCCATTTCTTTCTCCCGTTCGATCGATTACTCGTTTCCCCTCCCTTATTAATTCACTTATTCTAAGGATACTTGGTTTCTTCCCTTTTCATCGGTAACCGTTCATTTCTTTCTCGCTCCGGCGACGTCCGCTGATGAACAGAGATACTCCCCTTTTTAAAGATCCCCCTTCTTACCATCGATCATTCGATTCGGGTGATTTGGTCACTCTCTTTTTTTTTCACTCGTTTGCCTGGGAGTTATTGTCTCTTTCGTTGTGATATAGGGTTTCTTTATTTTCTTTTTGAGTGGTCCGTCCGCGTTCTTAGCGTTTCTCTGTCGTATGAAACGATTTATTGTCCTAATGATTTCTGAATGAATTCTGTATCTTTTGAATAATTTATGTAGGTATATTATTTTATGGCCTTGTCGACTTAGACTTTCCATTAATTTGAAGTTTTTCCTGTTTACTCGTTTCCAATTTTTAGAAATTTCATTGTGTACCCTGTGATTCTTCGCGCTGCATTTATGGAGTCGAATGAACGAATTTAAGGGATGATAGTAACAAATCAATAATAAATGATTGCGGTGTTACATTAATTATACGTCAATTATGCCTGATAATTACAGTATTCAATGGTATCATTTACTGCTTTAATGAATAGTTTACATACTATTAGCGGCGGTATTGGTTAATATTAATTACTACTGAATTGTTAATTAATATGTCCTGCCATTTCGAGGACATATTTTATAAGGCTATTACACGTTCACGAAACAGTATAAAAATTGATTTCCAAATATTCACGAATAAAATAAAACAGATATCTTTAATTTATTCTTGCCAGCGAGGAGAATCTCAAAATTTTCTAAAATATTACAAAAATTAATTCTCGACATTTTTCTTAAGCAATGATTGCCCCCCATAAACAATACGAATTCTTAAACAAAAATGAATTAAACAGTTGCAGTAATTAAAAATAATAGAGACTCGATCGAAAGTAGAAAAATCAATTAAACAGACATCATTGTATCTTCTTGCAAACTGCAATTTCACTCGCAATTAATTCTCTCGGTACACCCCATAACGATCGTGATTTCGATTAATATGGCGCGATCGAATAAACGGGAAGGGAATAGAGAAAATTATTTCACGAGAGACTCACGCACGCGATCACCGGTGCGAATGCAAAAAGGCCAACCTCTTGTGCAAACGAATGAAGTACAGAAAGCAACTGGCGATAAACTCTGAGCAATATTCACGATCGAAGCTTCGCGGTCTCCATCCATAATTGAATCAAGTTTTCAGGGATTCACTGAATTAACCGTGAACCAATGGGTACCGGGCTCCCGAGAGGAATATTATGTCTCATTCATCGTGGAGGGCATGAAAATAACGTGCTCCTCTTCAAAGAACCAGATTCTTTCAAATGAAATATGCAATCGCGCGGAAGGGGTTGGGATGTAAAAACGACTCTTTGATGCGATTCCGTGGCCCTTTTTAGAAGCGCACGCTAAATAAGAGCGATGTCTCTCTAGGAAACGATTACTGTTTGTGGAAAGGAATTAAACTGCACATGCAAAGAGGGGTAGAAGTGAAAAGCAATCTTGCCTCGCAATGAGACGAGTAGAATAAAGCATTCATTTAATTTTCTGGGAGATATTACTGTCACCGCTCTGGTATTTTATTACAAAGGGGAAAGTAAGGGGACATTTAAGCTTATTTATTATTATGAAAGGAGAAACATTTTGTAGATTGTAAAACAGTTTCTTGATGGAGATACTGTGCTTTTGTGATGGAGACCTGGCATTTGCACTGCTGGCAGTAATTATAATACCTTTGTGAAACAGAGGCGAGAAGTGGCGTTCCTTTTATCATAGTAAAAGTGGCGAATCTTGTTAAGTTAACGCTACTAATATGGAAGATATTTCTCAGAGCATCTATCTAAATTTAAATAAGTTAAGCGATCACCTAACCTCCCCAGATTCTCCAAAAAAAACTCCCTCACGAAAATTCTTATGAGACGATAGCCAAAAGAAAATAATAAATCCTTCTTTCTAAATGATTCAGTCGCGCTCGGAAAGCTCTTCCCCTCCCGCATTACATTATCATAAACTTCCTCATTCCTTTATCAGAGACAGGGACTGGGGGAAACACATTTCGAGCGAGTTACGCCCTGAAGGAAATAGGTTTAATCTAGAGTGGTCTTTTCATCTAGTATCCATAGCCTTCGTTAACTTTAAGTTACACTGGGGGATCAGTTTTTTCCTCGCGGGAAAAAGTATCCGTGCCTCGTCTGAGAGAATACCTCCGCCGACGTACCATCTTCGAAAGAAGAAAGATCTATCGCGTAGCGATCCAAGCGCGGAAGAGGTCCTCCCTCTCTGGGAGTTTGAAAAGTCGAGTCGCCGTTTCATCAACCTTTTCCAGATCCATCGACTCGATCAGCCCGAACGATCTTTCATCCATCGACCCCGGAACGCGTCGTCTTTTCGCGTCGAAGATGACGCGCGTTCGTCGTTGAGGCGGTGGTTTAGGAGGACAGCAAACGTAGCCAGTAATCTCCCTTTGGGAACGAGGGGACGGGTCTTTAATGAATAGTGGTATCGCAATTAAGAGCATCGTTATTCCGAATGACGTAGATGGAGCCCTTTCCGGCTCGTGGCCACTGAATCTGGATTTTCGTCGTCGCCATTGCGAGCTAGCGGTCCGATTCGAATTGCTAAACTCACTCGAGGGATCAGCGACGATCTGGGTTGTTTAATAAAAGACGCTGCGAGAGATTTATCTGCCCTTTGTCCCATTTATTTCTTGTCCCTGTATGTTCTTGTAAATGGGGGATTTTGGAAGGTTGGTTTAAAGGTAGTTTCGTTTCAGTATCGTCTGTGGCGAGCTGCATAAACGTAGTGAGAAATCAATTGGTGGATCTAGGAAGTTTTTTAATTAAATGGAAGCCGTAAAAATTGGGAGGAACATTTAGAATAGTTTGAAGTGACTGCAAGTATCTGGAAGAGTTTTATAGGGATTAGTAGAATTTTAAAGAGTTCAGAAGAGTTTTGACAGCATTTGGAAAATGTTTAGAATATTATCAAGGAGTGTCAAACTGTTTGAAAGAATCTACTTTCATCGATGCACTTCAAGCTGAATTTGTTCCTGAAAACTATTTAACAGAAAACACCAGGATCTCGCTCTACTTTTGAAACAGGCGTTCAAACCATGAAATTTTAAAGGAATCCAAATCCCAGTAAAACAACCATTTCTTCTACAATTCTTTACACCACCCACTGTTTAGAAATCCACCTTCCCATCTACTAAATGAAAGCTATCAAGTGAAAGCTTCTCCCCGCAAGCACATTCCTCGCTCAAGCTACCAA